>CAMZMU010000046.1:67774634-68421482 GCA_947311845.1 Poa pratensis
CGCTCTGGGCGCTTACCGACATAAATGTCTCCAGCCACCGCTGGTTTACATATAACCTGCCCGACATATCTCGAAGGTTGCCTTTGGCAAACCAAGATAAAAGGTGATCAGAGATACAGGATGATGCCATGATACGTTGGCAAAACCGAACAAAAGGTGATCCGGGATATGGAATGATGTCGTCGTATACTATGACAAACCGAAATAAACGGCGATCTATGATGTGGAATGATGCCGTGATATGTAGCAAAACCGAAATAAACGGCGATCTAGAGAATACCGATAATGCCTTGATAACTTGGGCATTTGAGATAACTAATATAACCATGATACCTCGGATTTTCAGCATACCTGGATTTCCATTACCTCGGATTTCCAGGATACCTCGGAATTCATTATACCTCGGAATTCCATTATACCTCGGACTCCTGAATACCTCGGATTCCAGCATACACCTCGGATTCCAGCATACCTCGGATTCCAGGATACCCTCGGATTCCACATACCTCGAATTCCAGCATACACCTCGGATTCCAGCATACCTCGGTTCCAGCATACCTCGGGTTCCAGAATACCTCGGATTCCAGCATATACCTCGGATTCCAGGATACCTCGCATTCCAGGATACCTCGATTCCAACATACCTCGAATTCTAGCATACACCTCATTCCAGCATACCTCGGGTTCCAGCATACCTCGGATCTAGCATACACCTCGGATTCCAGCATACCCGGATTTACCAGGTATCTCGTAACAAACATTCTCAGCTAAACCGATACTACCTTTCAATGTTAGTTCAGCATACATATCGTGAATATTTAAAGGGAACAATAGTTGTACTAACCAGGCAGCGAACTATAACATAGGTCGGAAAGTAAATCTAACAGCAACGCGCACCAAGATACAGACTCGGTTTCACACCGAACCCCGAGTCACTTTTCTTATCTAGCAGACATTAAACTTGACTGGCTGGTCAGTCCCCGGGTCAAAACACCTTGCTCCCGGGGCAAAGAATTAGCAAACATAGGAAGGGGCATCCCCGAGTAACTTTTGAGACAAAACAAAACTAGACTGGATGTCCAGTCCCCGGGTCAAAACACTTTGCCCCCGGGAAAAACAACTAACCATGGCAAGAAGGGGCAGTCCCCGAGCTACTCTTAAGACTAGCTCTCAGCATGCAACACTAACATACAGTAAGTACCACCTGGATGTCTCGGCGCGGTAGACATCCATACTCCGGTTGATGTAGCGTAGTACCTAAAAACAGAGTATGGATGTCTCGTCGTTGATCTGGCCGAAGAGATTGCGGCTGGAACATGGCCAGCGAGCCGACGAAGCGAGGCGCGGCCGGCGCTCAAGCGAGCAGGGGCAGAGCTGAATTTTGCTAATGACCCCCGCTGAGACGGCCACGCCAGCCTCTGCTTGCTGCAGCAAACTCGCGAGGACAATGGCATGTCGAGTCCCCGAGTCGATGAAGAAGGTCCCATCCGAAATTAGCCCAGCAAGCGCCACTACAGCAGCCCCACGGTGGGCGCCAACTGTCGTGGTGGGAATCACGCAGATGCCATGGGGATGGCTTAGTCTGGGGCCGATTGGACTCTCGCGGATTCGGGAGAGGGTTTGCGCGGTGGAACCGCACACGAAGAACACGAAGAACTGCAACACAAAGATCTACCCTGCTTCGGGGCCCTCGTGAGGAGGTAAAACCCCTACTGCAGCACTAGCCTACTTTTGTGTATTCTCATCTCATATGTAGTGGGCTACAAAGGCTCCTCCGCGCTGTACAGTTCATCCATGGTGTATGCCCAAGGAAGAAGAAGTAAAGGAGGAAAAGCCCAAGGGGCATCGCCACCCGCGCGTCTCTCGCGCACAGCCGCGCTCCTCGTGCCTGCCCTTCTGGTTTCCTCCTGGTGCTCTTATAAAGAGAGCCCAGGGGACAAGGACAAGGGCTGGCCCACAATTACATTGTTCACGTACTGTACAGAGTTGACTCCGATGGGATGGGCTTCTTTGTCTTCTAGCTTCTGTCTCCGGCATCTCCGGTAGATGCTGTCCTTTCCTTTGTCTTCTAGCCCTTGTCTCTGGTATCTCCGGGAGGTGGCAGAGCATCTTGTACTTGACGATGAGATATTGCGATGACCCGGCTAAGCTCTTGGCTCGGACTCCTGCCGAGTAAGAGAGCCCGCAGACGTCCCGGTGAGGAGAGCTGGAGATGACTCGGACGGGGGAGTGACCTGGTTGAAGTAGCGTCGGTGGAGATGATCCGGTCGAGGAGGTGCTGGGATGTCGGCATGGGGCGTCGAGGCCACCGCCTCGACTTGGAGCGCGCCTGATGTCCTAGGAGCTTCGTCAAAGCAACATTCCCGAGGTGTCGATGGAGAGGTCGGTCGATGCAAGGCTCGGTGGAAACCTCGGCGGCGTTGATGTAATCCCTGGCGACCTCGGTCTGTGGACGACCGATAGCGGCGTCATGCGAGGTAGTGGCTTCGGTCGAACCAGGTACGATCTAACTTGCCCTCCGTGGCGCATGCTGGAGTAGATGGCCTCCCGAGTTCAGGTACCTCGTCCGTCGAGGTAGCGCAACGCGGCCTGGCGAGGCGAAGTAAGGCGGCCCGGCAGAGGCCCGATCCGGGATAAGGAGCCTCGGCCCACCGAAGTAAGGAGCCCGCGGCCTGCTCCGTGGAGGTGACCTTTCGGCCTACTCTCCGACCCTGGCCGTGATTCAGTCCATTCCGAGTTCTGCAGAGTTTCTTCCGACCCGTCCGAGCTGACGAAGCATCGGCCTCTCTGGGCGAGATGAGTCTCGGCCCAACCCGATGCGGGGTATCTCGGCCTGCTCTGGGCGAGAGGAAGCTCGGCCCAGCCAAAGCTGGCTTGGCCCAGCCGAGGTTGTGGTGCCTCGGTCCAGGAAAGAGTAGACTCGGGCTGTGTAGTGCTAACTTCGGTCCAGGCCATTGCCCTTTCTTTTTCTCTTACTTATTAAATCATGCTTTTACCTCTTTTACTAACTCAACCATCCAATAACTTTGGGTACCCGGGGTCACATCCCGACAACCGGATCGATCGCGCAGGCTAGCAGAAAAAAAGCAGTTGTGCTCCAAGGAGAGAGTACGAACGCGAGAAAAATGCAGTGCGACGCACCTCGTCAACCCAGTCGCGCGTGACGACCCGAACAATCATCATCATGTGATTACAAGATTTCTCCTTAAAATAAAATACCGCGTTTTAACCCTCTAAATCGGGAAACTAAACATGTAATCTAATACACCGGACCCCCGACACATTTCTTAGCCAGACACGATGGCGTGAAATATGTCGCCCCTCGGTCTACGGCTTGCCCGACGACAACCACTGTTAAGTAAGAAATCCGTGGCTGGCATCCGCGACCTAGATCAGGCACACGTCACGGCGACCCACGGTTGGTACCGGAGAACCAGATCTGACACACATGAAACAAAGGGATAGTGGATGCACCGGTGCCACTATTGAGAATTTTTGCATGGTAATATGTGTCTCATTTATAAATAAAGATCAATTTACAAGGCACGTACACACCGACCTTACATATATGAAAGATAGGATAAACCTATGTGACAAACCAACGCCTATCCCTCTCCTTCGGCACCACCGTAGCAGCCACCAAAGAGAAGCGAGACAAATCACCTCTTCACCCGAGCTCGACACGGCTCCATCGCTGATCAGCAGCTTTTCGGACCTCCAAAGTAGTTTGCCATAGGACAAACCATTGTCGTTGAAAGAATCAGATCAGGGCAGCACGACCCCGGACACACCATCGAACTTCAGAACCGGCACACCCCGCACGACGACGTCGGAGTAGGGAATTGATACGTCTCCAACGTATCTATAATTTCTTATGTTCCATACTAGTTTTATACCAATAGCTACATGTTTTATTCACACTTCATAGCATTTTTATGCATTTTCTGGAACTAACCTATTAACAAGATGCCACAGTGCCAGTTCCTGTTTTCTGCTGTTTTTTGTTTCAGAAAAGCTGTTCTGGAAATATTCTCGGAATCGGACGAGACAAAATCCCAGATGCCTATTTTTCCCGACACGTTCCAGAAGTCCGAAGAGGAGACAAAGGGGGCAGCAGGGCGCCCTCACCTTATGGCGGCGCGGGTGGGCCCCCTGCGCGCCACCCTATGGGGCGGGCCCCGCGCCTCCACCGACGTCGCCCCTTCACCTATTTATTCCTCCAGACGCGAAAACCCTAAAACACCGAGCCATATTTCTAGAAAACATCCGCTGCGCGCGCCGTCAACCCTAACTCGGGGGGGTTCAGAAGTTCTCCTCTGGCACCCTGCCGAGAGGGGAATCATCACCGAGGGCTCTACATCGCCATGCCTGCCTTCGGATGATGCGTGAGTAGTTCATCATTGGACTACGGGTCCATACAGTAGCTAGATGGTTGTCTTCTCCTTTTGTGCCATCATGTTTAGATCTTGTGAGCTGCCTATCATGATCAAGATCATCTTATTGTAATGCTACATGTTGTGTTTGTTGGGATCCGATGGTATTGAATACTATGTCAAGTTGATTATTGATCTATCATATTGTGTTGTTTATGATCTTGCATGCTCTCCGTTATAGTGTAGGCTTTGGCCAAGTTTCTGCTTTTAACTTCAAAAGGGAGTATTTATGCTAGATAGTAGGTTCATGCCTCCATTTAATCTGGGACAGTGACAGAAAGTTCTAAGGTTGTGGATGTGCTGTTGCTACTAGGGGTAAAACAGCAATGCTTTGTCTAAGGATATTAGTGTTGTTTACATTATGCACCATACTTAATGCAATTGTCTGTTGCTTGCAACTTAATACTGGAAGGGGTGCGGATGCTAACCTGAAGGTGGACTATTTAGACACATGCATGCTGGAAGGCGGTCTGTGTACTTTGTCGAATGCCCAAATAAATCTCATAGTGATCATCATGATATGTATGTGCATTGTTATGCCCTCTCTATTGTCAATTGCCCAACTGTAATTTGTTCACCCAAATGTTTAGTATTTTATTATGGAGAGACACCACTATGAACTGTGGACCCCGGTCCATTCTTTTACATCTGAAATACAACCTACTGCAATCATTGTTCTTTTACATTCTCTGCAAACAAACATCATTTTCCACACTATACGACTAATCCTTTGTTTTCAGCAAGCCGGTGAGATTGACAACATTCACTGTTTCGTTGGGACAAAGTAGTTTGATTGTGTTGTGCAGTTCCACGTTGGCAGCGAATCTCTTATGTTGCGCCGCACTACATTCCTCCACCAACACCTTCGGAGTAACGTTGACTTCCTACTGGATTGATAACCTTGGTTTCATACTGAGGGAAAACTTGCTGCTGCACTCATCATATCTTCCTCTTGGGGTTTCCAACGGACGTGTGACTTTACACGCATCAGGAATCAGAACTGTCAACCTCTAACCACGAACCCAACACAAGGTGCACCATCTTCTATCTGTCACCAGCACAGACAACCGTCTGCACATACTTCTGGATAAATTCTCTCTGCTCTACCATGGCGCCGTGACAACGCCGCAACAACGGGGACAAACTAGAAGGAAAGACCCTCTGATGAAGTCGCCGCCGCCGCCTCGCCGGCACCATCCAAGAACCCTAAAGCCACCGACCCAAAAGATCGACAGGCACACGATGCCACCAACTCGGAGACGCTGCCATGAAGGACAACGCTGATGTGGGAATAGAGTTGAGCCAGATTTATTTACCCGGATGCCGCTCCCACCACCCCGACGGCTCACCAAAGAAGACAAAACCTAACCCTAACTATTAGCCAGAACATAGGGGAGAGGTCCCCTTCCTCCTGCCTCCGCCGGAGCGGCAACCGGAGGAAGAGGGGACCAACCAGCATTCTGGCTGGTGGAGATCGGGAGAATTTGGCCGTCGCCACCTTTGTTGCGACTTGCGAGAGGAGGAGAGCAAAGCCATTGAGAAGTGTTTGGCTAGCCACCTTTGCCTTTGCGATCTTGTAAGCCGTACACGATTTCTGGTTGCGTCTCCGAGAGATGTGAACTGGGGTTTTGGGTTGGGCTGTGGCAGCCGGCTCCCGAGCCGTGCCGAGCTGAGCTCGAGTCAAGCCTGAGCCATATTTTGTGAAATCTTCATTTCTAAGCCGAGCCAGGCTTGCTCTAAATCGTATACGTGCAGGAGTAGGATGTAACAAATCGATGTACGTACAGATGATCCTTGGATTGAAAAGACGGTGCTCGTCACGAACTCACGATCTGGATCCTAACCGATCGGCATGGAAAGCCCACCCTCCTCCAGCTCCGGCCCGTCCGCCGCCGCCTATCCAAGCTGGGTGATGCTCGACCGCGGAGGCAGATGGCAGGAAGACTCCACCGGAGACCCCGGTACGTCGGCGAGCTGCTACAGCTCCACTGGCCAGGCCGTCCAGGTCTCCTTCCGCTTCGCGCCGCCGCCGGGTGTCGACCCTGCACGTCGACGCGCGGTCGCCGGGCGGCGAGATTTTCGGCTACCACGCCCTCGTCTCGACCCACCGTGACTCCGTCCTCATCGACCTGCAACATACAATGCCAGACTGTTTCGTCTACAACGCTGGCGGCGGCCCGCGGCCGCCGCGCCTGCTGCTTCTTCCTCCTCGTGACGTGGGCATGGCCGACGGTAAAAACAGCACCGGCATCCTGCGCCGTGACGGTGACGAGTTCGTGGTGGCGAGTCTGATCCTCAGAGGGACGCAAGGATGGATACAAGAACCGGTGGAGGGCAGCCTGTGCGTGCTCCGCTCCGGCGAGTGCAAGTGGGAGCACCGGAGCGGATCCCCATCCGCCACGCGCACCGACGGTCAGGAGAGGGAGCTGTGGTGTTGGCGGACCGGCTCCGTCATCGCCGTCGGCGACCGGTTCCTCTACTGGATCGACCTGACGCGCGGCGTCATCTTCTCCGACGTGACGGCGGAGCACCTCGAGCTCACGTACGTGCCCCTGCCCGCCGACCCCCTGCTCCCTGGCAGCGGCAAAGAATTCCCCGACCCCGGGCCACCCGGAACGTGTGCGTCACCATCGCGGGCGCGGTGAGGTTCGTCAGAACCTCCCCGAGCTGCTGCTGCGGCGGCCCGGCGCCACCACGTGCGCGCGCTCCCGGCGCGCCTTCACCGTCACCAGCTAGACTCTGAGGACGGACGATATGACGTGGCAGGAGGACAGCGTGCTCGACATCAGCGAGCCCTGGGCGGCGGCAGCCTCCGCGGCTACCGCCATCCCGCTCGTCCTGCCGGCGTTCCCCATTGTCAGCGCCGAGGACCCCGACGTGGTCTGCTTCCTGTTGAGCGAGTCGGTACACCAGCCGTGGAAGCCCCTCGACCGCCGCGACAAGACGGCCTGGCTTGTCGCGGTGGACACGAGGAGGAAGACGCTGCTGTCGGTCTCCCGCTACCCGGAAGACGCCGACCAGATGCCGTTCCATCTAGGCCGCCAAGCTTTCGTTCCCACCGAGGTCTCCAGCTACTTCAACACCACCTGTCACGGCACCACCAGCAGCGGCAACCTAGTGCCGGCGAGCCGGGAAGACGACGAAGAGAGGGATGTGTCGGCGGCGGCGATTCAGGAGATAGTACCCGGCATGGCTCGTGACGAGATGCCGAGGGCGCATAGCCTTCTCGCCGGCAACGACCGCCAGGCGAGATTTCTCGCGGCGCTCCCGGTGGTCATGAGGGAGGAATACTGCATGGAGCTCGAACAAAGTCTCAGGCTGGCAAACTGACATTCTTTTTCTAGTAAAAAAGTCCTCATTTTTTCATGTGCGTGATTTGAGATGGTTGTGAGCCAAATAAGATTATTGTTTCCGCTTTGAGCTATGTTTATGCATTTCCTCAGTTATACGCATGAAATTGTTCTTTTCTTGTCTCCTTTGCTATTCTACATTGCAGTGCCTGATGCTAAGCTTAATTTGTCCCTTTTCTTGACAAACACTGCTAGTAATGCCAATCGTGCACATGACAATGAAGATTACTTGAGTAGGACAAACAATAACATCGACGTATATGTCACTTACATGTGGCCCATCCCATTTGTAAGCTAACACGTCAGATGAAATGGTATTGTATCTTCACGAGAGATAATTTGCCATTTTGCTATAGCATGAATCAATCATAGATACATTTTTGTAGTCAACCCACAACAGCGCGTATGATACAGAGGGATTTTCCATCGGACGAACATGTACTGATCCGTGTGACGGCTCCACCTTTCAGGTTCCCCAGCTCCGTGAAACAAACTGCAAAGCCCACGGCGCACCAGCTTTTTCCACAGAACTGGAAACCCTAGAGGTTTCCTGAGAGGTTTTCAAAGTCTTCACACAAGGGGAAATCAACCCGATGCGTGGTGGTGCAAGATGTGAAGGTTTTAACTGAGCACGAGGTTAAATTTCCCACTCATCTAGAGAATCTGCCACTCGTCTTCTCCCGTTTCGCCTGAGCCATCGAGGTCCTCCACGTCGATGTTATCACCCACGCCATCGCCTGAGCAGCTGGATCCGTCGTATTGGTCATACATCTGTTTCGACGGCTGAACTGACTGCACGACGGTGAAGAGTGGCGCCCCATTCGCCTTCTCTGCCAACTCAGAGGCCCGGGAACAGAAATCGTCAAAGTCGTCTGCATACCCAAGAAGTGAAATAAAAAGGAGTAAGATGAGGTTTAGGCTTAACTTTGAATAGCACGACATGAGTCCGAAGGATAGAAGCTCACCTTTGTCGCGGCAGTAAAATCCAATAGCCAGGGATGGATCTATCAGGTCTAGAGCCATATCTCGAACAGTGCTGTCCAAGTGCAGATACAAGAATAAGGGTTTAGCCATTTGCACATGGAAAGGAAATTCAACAGTGGGACCATTCTAACAGATTCTAATCACAATGGTGCACATACCTGCAGTGGTATGAAGAAGTGTCCGTCTCCAAGTTATCTGGTGCTATGTTAACTGCCTGGCATTTACAGAGCAACCCAGTATTAAACACTATAGCTCAAAAGTCAGATGCCCTCCAAGTTATCACATGCTATGCATAATAACTTGATATGATTGTTCACAAAAAGAATGGCATTCTAAGCAAACAAGAGATGCCAGAAATAGATATCCACCAGAAATAGACAGACCCTTCAAGTCTGACAAAACTGGGATACTTCGGGCTAAAATCAACAGAGCAAAAACTAGATGCTCAAGTCGCAAAATTAAGCACTCAACATATTTGAAACAGTGAAATGAACCCTTGGACGGCCTATCTTACTCTTTTGTTTTCTTTTTCCAGAGACATGTTGTATCGTTTTGTTCGATAGGAAGTCAAACTTTTCATTCACCGAAAACAATCATTGCATAGGACTGCAGAATTCTTAGGACTAATTGAAGCTAACAAGCTAATTGGTGTCTCTTTGTCCATTTTGAAATCTCACACAAGTAATGTACACAGAATGGACTAGCCAAGCCAATAAAAGCGACAAATGACTTTTTCAGCAGGGCATGGACATAACAGACTAAAAAAACAGTCAAGTACACAAACTGCAATAGTTGGTTGCTAGTAGTGGTCACAGCATGCATCAAGAAACTACTACTAATTCTTCGGAAGGGAGGATGGAACTGAGAGCTCCATCAAAGGTACAGATTATCATAACATGTTTATATTCAGTGCGGCTTACATATCAGATTGCTCGCTTTAGGTATAATAAAACAACAAGTCTACATTTGTGGGATCGATGTCTGTATGTGTTAAAGAACTGAGAGTATGTAGTTTTACCAGCTGAACCTCATGGGGATCAAGGTAGAGTGCCCTGTCATCCTGTACCCCAGCAATGTAAGTTGAAGTTCCAGGTTTTCCACCTAAAATGCCCAGGCTTTGAGGAAATGTGAATGTCTCCTTTAGTAGTGGGATGTACCTGACATTGTCCAATAGCAAGAAAAGTTAGCCATCAATGAAAACATTTACTATTCAGGGGCACCCTTATTCACAACCTAATATAACTGATAGCTGTCAAGGGTTGAAATACTGATTTCCATCTATCTTATTTAAGATTAGGAAAACTAGCCACCAAATCAGAGTGAAGAACAGTCTATGTTGTATTTTAAAAATAACACAAATTTGATGAAGTAATTTGGTAGGCCAGCAAGGCACTTCACCGTTCTTATTCCTACTTACCTAAGGATGACTCTAGCAGAACAACCAAAGACAAATCACAAAAAAAAAGTAGTACAATTTGCTGATTACCTTGGATTAATTTTGTCAAGACCAAGAACCAGGGGAACCAACAAAAGAATAGGAGACCACGTAGATTGATCTTTGTTGAAATCATAGCAAAGCTGAGCGGCAACATCAATGCAAACAACTGGAGCTCCACCTCTTTCACCATCTTCATCGCCAGAAACCACATAGAGCGCCATAGGAAATTTTTCATTCCCAATTACAGCTTCAGGCTGCTCCCTGTTTGTGCGGATAAGGGTTTGCCATGCTCGGCACATAGCATATGGACCCACCCATGATCCAGCAGCCAGACCATAACTCTTCCCAGCTTCAAGTAAATTGTGAATGGAGAAAGCACAGGCTTCAGAGTCGCCGAACAGGTGTAAGATCCTTATATATTCTGGGTTACATGGCTGCATATGAACATTGATCATCATAAGCAACCCTACATTAAGAATTAAGGAGCTCCGTCACCTACTAAAACTGTACAGGAATGCTAAATATTTCTCCGCATAAGGAACAGAGCTAATATAGCAGAGTAGAAAAGTCCCGTATCTTACATTCTGTGAAGGCTTTCTCCAAGACCTTCCAAGATGGTGAAAAATCAATGCCTGCAAAGACAATCGTCCAAACCCAATTTAGTAACAAGCTGCAGTGGTCAATTAAGGAAGGGTTTCAATCAAGTAAATAAAGTTAAGACTGACCTGCGCAACCAGCATCTGACTGCTTCTGACCATGCATCCCCAGTTGACATCACTAGTGAACTTGGAATCGGATATGGCATCAAAACCTATTGCATGAAAGATGGTGTCAACACTGAAACTACCACACTGACAGTTTCAGCATATACATTGTTTGGTAACCAAGAACGAAACCAACCTTTTCTGTAGGTGACCCATATCCTGGACGAGAAGTCTTCCAGGAACGCAGCGTGCCCGCTCTCAGAATCCGAGTCACTCGACGACTCCTCGGACGAGAGCTTGTAGCATTTTCCGAGGAACCAGACGTCGTCGGCGGTGAGAGCCTTGCCGCACCCGAGAAAACGCCACATGGAGCCGTCGCCCACGATCCTCCTCAGAACCCTCGACCAAGCATAGGACCCGGAGGCGTGCCTGGGCAACGATGCCGCGGACGACGAACCCTGGTCCGCCTCGAAGATGGTGAAGACGCTGGAGAGGAGCGAGGGCTTGCCCTGCTTCGAGCCGCTGTCCTTCCTCTGCTCCTCGGGGCAGAAGACGACGAAGAGGAGGCTTCGGTGGCGTCTCTCTGGCTTGACGACGATGACGGCGGATTGGATGGCGGTGCTGCACCCCTGTCAGGCAAGCTCGTCATCACCTAGCGCGGCATGTGTGCGTCACAGCACCAGGCCACGGCCACCCACCACAATTTGCCTACCAGCGCAAGGAAGGAAAATAATCAGTATGTATTCGGCATCGCAACATCTGACTCAGAAACATGGTCTAGTAGTACAGGTGAGGAACACGGGCTTAAGATTGATTAACACGGGCACAACCCACACGCCATCGACGGCTTACAGGCAACACGGATTAACAGCAGCTTGAGCTATGATTGGGGACAAGGCACGGCAGCGCACCAATACGACGAACAGATTGCAGGCGGCAGCATAGGGAGGAAGCGCAATTGACTAGACCAGGCCATTGGTTTGGGTAGCAGACAGGACGGGACGAAATCGACGCAATCCAGGTTCCGCGAGGCCCGCGCGGAGGGGGACATGGGCGAGTGGGCAGTAGCAGAAGAGCGGGCACATGGGGAGGGAGAGAGAGAGAGGGCGGGGATGGGATGGGATAGGGGGTGTGGCTTACCCGCGTGCGATCCGGGGCGGCGCGCGGAGAGGCTGGCCGCGGCGGGGGAACGAGGCGGCGGAGGGCGCGAGGTGGAGGTGGCGTGGCGGAGGCGGGGAGGGGAGGGAGGGGAGAAGGAAGGGAGAGATGGAGACGGCGAGCCGGAGGTGGCTGGCTGCCTGGCTCGGGTAGGTAGGTGACCGGAGGTGGGTCTGGGCCCGCGTGTCAGCGGGTCGGGGCGCGGATCCGAACACAACGTGTTGGTGTTGGCGTTGGCCGGCGGTGCCGTGCGTGCGAACGGATGCTTCCCGTAAGGTTTTTCTCATCCTATATTTTTTTTTTCGGGGATGGCAGAGTCTCATAGAGCCTCCCGTTCCGTTCCGTTTCCTTGGACAGCGGAGAGAAGATAGGTTGCAGCACGGTGCTGCAATCTCCATGATCCATCCATCCATCGCTGCCAAATTATTTCCACTACCTTGTATCTGCATTGATGCATACAACCATACATTTACTAAATAGATTAATTACACTCACAAGTAAAAAGAAAACCGTGACAAACCACACATCAAAAGAAAAGCTTACATAAAATATCAAGAAATAACCTAATCGATAAATAGTCGGCAATATGGTAGTATATCGGCAACTAGTAGTTGTTAACTGAAACAGACCGAAAGAATCCCCATATAGCCACTCAAAGGAAGGAGCCGAATCCAGTCCAGTAGCTCAAACTCAAACTATCTACGAAAAAGTTGGCATTCTCCTTTAATCTGCCTTGTTTTGGGAAGCGGGGAGGTGGTTTTGTCAGGGTCTATTATCTAACCAACACTCACTGGAACCAACCCTCTCAAAAGCTATACCTCTTCATGGGATGCACTGTCTTCCCGAGTAATACTGGCTACCTCGCCCCTCTGGGGGTGTATCTATTCCAAAAACAGAGGTTCGATGCTTTTATTGTTATCTAAATTCCCTTGGTGATTTGAGACTCTGAGGTGTACTTGATGTTTTATCATTATTTAAACGGTTTTATTGTTTCTAAGACGAGACACATTTGATGGAATGGACGCATGCAAGGGAAAAAGTGAGAAAAAACTTAATAAGAGTGGCTTGCTTAAAAGACTATAATCGTTACCGTAGCACCTGCATCATCGGTGCGAACACCGTACTTATTACGCCGTTCATAACTCACAAGTAAACATAGCATAATGAAGAAAGTGTGACACACCATACATTAAAAAAGAAGCCTAGGGCCTGATAGCCATTTTAAGCATTTTGCATATGTGGCTCCCGGGGGCTTGGCCTGGAAAAACGAGACAAAAAACATGTTCTACACCGGAAAACGGCACGGCGTTGCGGCGGCGGCCGTCCGGAATAAGGCCGCTGTAGGAAGTTTGTCGGAGGTTGCGGTGTTGTCTATTAGCCGCTCGGACAGTTGAGTTCATGGCGGCGAACGGCAGCAACAACGACAGAGGTTGAAGAACACATTGTACCCTATTGCAGTCTAAACATGTACAAAGTTCAGTACAGGATGTACTCGTATATGTTTGTCAAAATAGAAAAGTTACAACACGAAAGTTGTGTGAAACGTCGAGATGAACGTGCTCGTGAAAAGATTTTTCGAAAATTCAACCGAGTGCGACGAATTTGACAAAATTCTTCTAAAAAAGTTCTGAATGTCAGTTCAAAATTGACAAATTATGGTCGATGAAACTTAAAACCGAGTACATGAATGGAACCTACTTAAAACCGAGTACGCCGGTGAGCCGTACCTGCCGCCGGGAGCTGGAGCGTGGCGGCAGTAATTGTCCTCGCGACCGCCTCCGCTATAGGCCACCGTGAAGGAGAGTAAGAGAGGTGGAGAGAACAAAAGTTTAGTACACACTCGGCCAAGACTCCTTGCCCAACAGTGCCAAAATACACTACGTGAGGGTGTCACTGGAAAAACGGCCGAATCGGCCGTTCCTCCGGGGCTTGATCCAAGTGTGCTTTAAGTTTCGTGCGGGCCAAAAACACAGTGCAACGCTGGCAACCAAACATGTCGGCCAAACAGTGGAAAACAGAGACACCCATGTAACAAAACATGCCCTTGCAAACTAAGAATCCTATACGATGTACACAGCCCAAACCGGGACATAAACTCGCCGGTGAGCCACTCTAACTTGGCTTCAGGATTTATTTGCTCCTAGTGATGTGATTGTTGTAGGACAACACAAGATCGCAAGGAATTGATACAAGAGAACAACGTCCTTGTGAAAGAGATAGATTTCTTCTTGTCAAGAATGAGATTGTTTCGATAGAACCAAATAGATGAAAAGACCGTTGATGTTGTCGCTAAAATAAGAAAATGGAAGGACTTATCAACACAAGGTAACCAGGATCCAGAGATATGTGAAATACCACGAGCTAGGAGGAATTATGTGGAATGCATGAAAATAGCACTCAAGCCATAGATAGTCAGAAAACAAGTGTTGAATTGCATATCGTTGAAAACAAAAGCTACATCTTGTATCCCCATGTCAATTTTATGTTTCGCTAAATTATTGTTGGTAAGAATAATCCCGTAACATAGGAACCACATAAATACTTTTATATTGATCGGTAGTTTTCATTTCCATAACCTCTTAAAGCAGAACCACGTGAGAGTCAAATACTGTTGAGTACATACTAGGAGTACTAATTAACATTCAAACCCCGTGGACACATAAGTCCCATCTAAATATATCTTTGCTCGTTGAAAGCTCGATACTAACTACCTTGAGTACTAACCTATGCCAATAACCAAACGTTGACCAACAACAGTACGCCGGGCATCAAATTAAAGGCATTGCACCTAAATCAGAGGCAAGTGGAGTAATTTTGTTTTATCGGACAATGTTGAACAGTTTGGGATACACGTCACATAACTTAAGATGATGTATCCACTTACCTTCCCATAATTATGTATTCTCTTTTTTCTCAGCTTAAAAAGAGATAAAAAAGGAAGAAGTAGTTGGACCAGCAAACAACAGCTTTTATATCATTTTGCTAATTCTTATTCCAATGAAAATTAGCATAGAGCTCAGTCAACCAGTACACTTTGAATGTCGACGTGCGGAGATATGCGCTGCTTAGTTACATACTGGTTACAACTGAAAAAAATTCAGTTGCATCATGGTTACCAATTAAAAAAACAGTTACACCACGTTTACAACTGGATTTTATTTTGGTCTCGCCCTGGTTACAACTGATTTTTTGTTTTCCATTTAAAACTTATATGCTGCACCATGGTTGCATTTAGAAATATTTTGTGCACACTATGCTTGCAACTGAACAATTTTTTTTCAAATATGCGCGAGATAAATGAGAATTAAGCTAATTTTGGGCGGACACTTATATTTCGACCGAGCCATATTCAAATGCAAAAGCTGGTGAACCGGGCGTTAGCCGTCTTCCATGTTAGGTGCATATGCTCCATTGTGAAGGTCAACTGAACAACAGCTAGACGTACGCGCAAGCACAACTAACCCTTCCAAATATATTCAATAATGACCAGAAGACTGGCCAGAGAATATGCAGACTGGCATCACGCTGGCTGGCCAAATTAATGGATTCCGTCAAGGGCTTTCTTAACTTTATATAAGCATTCACTCATACGCACACATACCTCTCGTAATACCGTGGGCTGGTGAAGGCGACATTCACTGAGAGGAGACAGAGAGATCCAGGAAGGAGGCCGGCCGGAGACCAAGACGATCGAAGAAGGAGATAGTCATGGTACGCGGTAAGCTGGAGGTTCTGCTCGTCTCCGCCAAGGGCCTCGACGACTCCGATTTCTTCAGTATGTTGTTAATATCATCCAATTTCTTCTTCTTGTTTTGATCAACGTTAGCTTTTATCATCGCCTGATTAAGAGTAGATCCACGAGCTTTTGAGGTTAGTTTCTAACGGAAAAGCAAAAATGAATGAATTCTGAGGTCAACCTATGATCAAGTCATGCAGACCGAGTGCACTTATCTCGGGACTGTCGGACAGATCATGGAAGAGATGACGGGATTTTGATGATCGATCAGAACAAAATGAAACTACAGTTAATTGTGATATTAGGTTGTTCGTTATACGCTTTGTGTGATGTACTGATGTTTGATATATGGTGGATCAGATAAGATGGACCCTTACGTGATCCTCACCTGCCGCAGCAAAGAGCAGAAGAGCACCGTCGCGAAAGGTATCTCTGTATCTTTCCGATCACCATCACTCTCTTTCTATTAGCAAATGATCATCTCATCCTAACAGTTCTTTCTGCATGCTTCAACTCATATATCAGGAGAAGGAGGCGAGCCTGAGTGGAACGAGACCTTCGTCTTCGCCGTCTCCGGCAACGCTGCAGAGCTCAGCGTCAAGATCATGGACAGCGACGCCTTCTCGGCCGACGACCTCGTCGGAGAAGCATGGTCAAATACCCAAACACATCATACATGCTCTGATCAATCCTTAGTACCAGCTGTTTATCTGAATATGCTTCCTGCAGAAAGTTCAGAGCTAGCACACAACAAATATTTCTGAAGCTTCAGATGCTGCTTCTGAACTTTGTTTTGACTGAACTTTTCCTTTTCAGCATCCCGCTGGAGGCGGTGTTCCTGGAAGGCAGCCTGCCGCCGGCCGTGCACCGGGTCGTCAAGGACGAGGAGTACCGCGGGGAGATCAAGATCGCGCTCACCTTCACCCCTGCAGAGGTAAACAACATTTCTGCACTCGGCGCATCATCGTCGCGCCATATTCTGTATGGCATCTCTGACGGGAGGACTAGTCTGTAATCCATGGCTAATCAATTGGGAAACCTATGTTAATCCTGCAGGAAAGCGAGGAGGAGGAGTGCTACGGTGGCTGGAATCAATCAACCTGAAAACACCACTGTCCATCCACAACCAGCGAGTTGCATGGTGCTATCTGCCACTGCTTCCAATCGATAGTTTGGTCTTGTGATGTTGTTTGATGATTTTTTTTTGCGGGTATTTATGATGTTGTTTATGATGTTCCTTGTTGCAATCAACTTGCCAGAATCAGGGCCATGTTATGTATGCCATGTTGATGGTCACGGTTCAGTACCAAGTAAAAAATAGGGAAAATACATATTGGGACTACTTAGGCAAATTCATTGTGAGAAAATTTGTTCCATGGGAGGCTAAAATTTCAAACTCGGTTACCCTGTTTCAAATAACGAGACAACAGAAGTCTCGACAACAATAGTAAAAAATAGCTAAAACGGAAAATGCGTTGGACGCACTAGGAGGAAACCCACTGTCCAACTCCGTCGCCGGAGTCGGACAATGGGACGAAAACCTCCTGGCGCCACCCTTTAGTTACAAGTTTTGCAACAGAACCACCATACAAGTACACAGTACAAGGTGAAGAACCTCAATAGTAGCTTCAAAATGGCAGTATTTTCTTTTGTTGGGGACAAAATATACTGCCCTTAAATGCTCTGGTTTCTTCAATATTTCTCTCGGTGTTCCTCTTGGCCTTTGTTGCTTCCTACCACCCTACCCTGTGAGGAAGTCATTGCCTGGTTGTCTCTAGTTCTTGCAGTTTCAGGCTTCTCTTCCTCCGGCTCAACATATTGACCATCTAAGCATCTTTCATCTGGAAAAAAAAACTCAAATGGTTAGGTAGGATGGAAAGAAAACAACATTAATAGATTGTTTTTAGAAAAACTCCACTAGAACATGAAAAGAGTTAGTTGCATGTTTATGAGACTAGACAAGTAAAATGCCCACGTAGTTTAGTAGAAACAGAGTAAATCTTGTATTTCTTCTTCGTGGATGTGTTGGATCAAATTTTGACAATGACAGATAAATGATATCTTAAAAGGTGAACTAAGAGCTTAGGTACTCTGATTGAGTGCACTAAACTCCCAAGTTTAGGAAATATCTACGTTTTTAGAAGACGTAGAGGCCATTAGAAAGAAATCTTTGGTGATAAGAGTGCTACTCAACTAATTTGAAAAATAAAACAAAAAGAACATAGAACAAGTAATAATTACCAGGCATGTCTCTGTGCTCATCAGAAAAGTACTTCTTGGTGACACTTAGTGTCGGTGAACAACCATCTTTACGGTTTTTCTTTGTCCAAAAGTATTGCTTAGCAGACTTCTTTGTATGAAATACAAGATGGCTAATAGGATCGGTAAAATACTGCATAACCAAACAATTTAATGATTAGAAAACAAAAACCAACAATGAGTAAACGAATAAGCACAATATGCTTTACACGTTAAAAGAAAAAAGAGGCAAGTGTGATATATTTATACCAGATCTTTCTTTACTCCTTGGTCGCATTTTCTGAAAACTGTCTCTTTCACCCATCCAGCTGACAGGCGCCATGTGAAGAATTCCAGTTGTGCAAGTATCTATGTATACATAAGAGCATATCTTAATTCTTGAAAAATTAAAACAGATGCAATGTTCTTTCAACGTTAGAAATATGTAGAGTCATTTATAAACTTACATTATCTTGAGAGCTTGTATCACACTCTTTTTCAGTCTGGAGGTCTTCCTCTGTTTTACTACTTCTTGAAAGACCAACACATTTTCTTTACATGGCCATCGTAATGGTGGGATCTTTGTCTCTTTTACTATTTCTTCAAAGGCCAATACATCTTTTTTAGATGATAATAACACTCCAGAAGATTTATGAACAAAGAACTGCAAAAGTGTTCAAGAGTAGTTACATGATCTCGTACCAATAATAAATCTTACCAAGGTGAAAGCCTTATTATCCATCATCATTCAATACTATTAGCAGATACTAAATGGAACTAAACTAGCAAATTTCAATTTAATCTAGGTCTTAGAGCAACTGTAGCACACCCTGTAAAAACATAGGAACTGTAAAAACTCTTTTTTAGAGTTCGGGTGCAAAAAAAAATAGCACAGTCCCTAAACACACCAAACTGCAAAACAAATTATGATACACTCGAAAATCTAATTGAAGAAAACAAGGGTGGAAATCTGCGGTGCAATGTACCCACAGCTTTCAGAGTGCCAAGAAAATTCTAGGTCCCACTCGTTCCTAACACTCCCCCCCCCCCCCCCGCGCGCCGCACCTAGCCATCACTACCTCATTCGACCTCCCGCCGCTACCTTCAACCGCCCGCGGAGCCAGTCCCGGTGTCCACACCCCAGCATCCTTCTAAGGTTTCCCCGCCACCCGCGGGGAGCCATAGCCAGCACCGCCTCGTACTCAATTCTACCTTTGTGTCGCCTCCTCCTCATCTGAGTCCCCATACGAGACCTCAGAGCCTCCTGAAACCCCACGCTCAAGCCTGGTGGTCACAATCAAACGGGGTGGCCATGCTCCTACCCCTCATCCTCCCGACTCTTGAGGACCTCCCCTTCTCCTTATCAAGCCCCTCCCCCGTTCTTTCCCGCCAACATACTCCCTCATCACCGCAGCCCTTCCCAGTGAGTGTGAAGGTCCCTCCGGGTGTTCGACGCACTCTCTGAATCTAATTTTTCTTTTTTTCTCTTTTGTGTAATGAATTCAACACAAAAGCATTGACAATGTTAATTATTTGATGTTGATGAGTGAGCATTGGGATGACAATTTTATGGACTCTCAAGACTACTCATGGTCATCATTCGATGATGAATTTGAAGATTTCTTTGATGATGAGGAGGGCGTGTGGCCTTGCTTGATAAGTGGGAGTTTGATAATATGTGCAAAATTTATTATCTATGCATGTGTTTTCTTTTCTATAAATTTTGAAAATGAAATGGAGCTTGGGTGACAAAGGATATGAGAAATGTAGAAAAAGAAAGTTCATAGTCTCTAGCTTAGAGTCTCTAGTTTAGATAGTCTAACTTTGCACACACCCTAGAGAAACCGTACAAAATTTAGAGTGCACTGTAAAGCACTTTTGGAGTCTCAAAATTTGGATAGTCTGAGTTTCTCTTGATAACACATAGTAGACCATGCTTAAGAAAATATCAACTTTTAAGTTAGATATTTCCATGGTGGCATGTGAGGTGGGTACATATGGTCTTTGACAACATTGCTAGTGTGAGAAAATAGTATGCGAGGTCAAAAGGATCATAGACAAAAGTTAGCTCAAATTCTAAAATATCCGTCCACTACATGGGTCAAAGTGATTTTTTCCTTTAAAATGTTTTAGAAGTGAATCACCTATTCACATGCCATGTTACATGGTCCAAACTTCAATCCCTCATACTTATACTATACATTATATATCAAGTGGATGTCTCATTTACCTACCTTGAAAAGTTTCTTTTTCTTTCCCTCCCATCCAGCCCTTATCTCCATCACCCATCCCTCAGGAATCCAATTGTACTTGCCCTTCACACAAACCACAAATCGTCATTCACACCTTGGATCTCATCTCTATCGTCAAGATTCATCTAAATACGGATAAATTTAACTTATAACTCACTTGTAGTGTTGTCTTGTCCCTGCAAGTCGCCCTCCCCTTGAGTACACGCTTTATAACCTTCATCTCCATCATGCACATCAAGATCACGATATGGTATGTGTAGTACTACCATGCGTGCATCAATGGAGATGACGGTGAGAGTATGTCGCTCATCTGAACTCAGATCAATCTAGGTCCAAAACAAATACATGGAAGGAAAGAGTAGGGAAGACGCACATACCATAGTTGAAGCGCCATCGTCGAGGCGATGGGCCTCTACGACGAGGATATCAGGGACATAATCTTTAACATCAACCTCCTCTAAGGTGGCTTCCTTCACGGTCATCAACTTCTCGCTTCCCTCGTCTCCGTCGGCCATCACGGCTCGCCCCCCTCCTTCTCTCTCTCGTCGCTCCTCCTTGCTCTATCTCAAGCCGTATTACTCTCTCTTCCTCCCTCTATCTCCCCCCTCTCGCACGCGCTCTCTCGGTCGCTCTCCCCTCGATTCGTCTCCTCCACCCCGGCACCCCCTAACTATTGGCCAGCATTTATGACAAATTAATGATGGTCATTTATACTAGATAGTGAATTAAGTGCAAAACGTGTTGAATGGTGTGCGCCTTGTCTCATTGGAGGCGTACTTTGGGTGCAGAGCTCAAGTCATGGGGCCCACATCCTGCCACGTCACCCAGACACCTCACGCCAGGGCCCACGCTCCAGTCGCACGGACCCAACCCACGCGCGCGAGTGACGTGGCGCGCGGTCGTCGGCACGCCGCGTCATCGCCGTCGTGCGTCGTCGTCGTCTCCTTGTTCAATCCCGAGCGCATCTGGATCGGCGCCGCGAAGCTGACTTTCTCCAGCGCACGCCACCTCCTCCCGGGATCCCGGCAGCGCTGCTATATCAACGCGCGGCCGCGAGGAGGAGCGTCCCGTCAATTCTCGGCATCAGCAGCAGCAGCAGCAGGAGGAGCATAGCGATGGCGGCGGCGAGGAAGAACGGCGGTGTGCTGGCGCTGTTCGACGTCGACGGCACCCTCACGGCGCCACGCAAGGAGGTGACGCCGGAGATGCTCGAGTTCATGAAGCGGCTGCGCGAGGTGAATTCCTGCTGTTGATTCACTCATTCAGACAGTAGGATTCTCGAGCGAGACTACTCACTGTAAGGGTGCGTGTGGTTCTCTGCAGACTGTGACCGTTGGCGTGGTGGGGGGGTCCGATCTGGTCAAGATCTCCGAGCAGCTCGGCAAATCAGGTACTCAGCCTATTATGTTCTGAGACAGCAAGAGAGCTTGCTTAGATCCACATTGTTCACACACCTCGTCTGCAACTTTAAGCAATTTGATTATTTGTTCTTTCTTCCTCAGTTATCACCGATTACGACTACGTCTTCTCCGAAAACGGCCTGGTCGCGCACAAGAATGGCGAGCTCATCGGGACGCAAGTAAGTCTCCGCACACATTGCTTACACTGTTATAGCATAAACATACTGATCTACTGAAGATTGAGTTTACCGAAGATGTTGCATAAAGATCTGCAGCTGACCTTTTTCTGATGTTTTTCCACTCCGCAGAGTTTGAAAACGTATCTCGGAGATGATCAGCTGAAGGTGAGCGAGCGTCCTATGCCGTGACATGGCGTTCTTTCTTGCTCTGCTGTCGCTGACGGGTTTCGAGAGGCCTTGGTAACAATGATATGTTTTCCCTGCAGGAATTTATTAACTTCACTCTCCATTACATCGCGGACTTGGATATCCCGATCAAAAGGTCAGTGCAGAATCCTACCCGAGAGTTCTCACCACGCAGACACTAGCTCCTTACTGACCAAGTAAATGTTAATTTGCTCAGGGGTACGTTCATAGAGTTTAGGAGCGGAATGATCAATGTCTCGCCTATCGGGAGGAACTGTAGTCAGGAAGAACGTGATGATTTTGAGAAGTATGATAAGGTACAATTTTTTTTTTTTGCCAAACCAAGTAACTTATTTCTAATCAGAAAGGGAAAAGATACCATTAGAAAAGCATGAAACTGATCAGACTCATTTTCTGTAGATACATAACGTTCGGCCTAAAATGGTGTCAGTGCTTCGTGAAAAGTTTGGCCACTTCAACCTCACATTTTCAATCGGAGGGCAGATTAGTTTTGATGTAAGTGTTGTAAATTCATAAGTTTCTGCTGGAAATATTCAGTTTGGTATTTACTACTGACTGCATCACTGAATTATTAGTTTGGTATTTAATACTGCATCACTGTATCCAGGTTTTCCCACAAGGCTGGGACAAAACCTACTGCTTGAGATATCTCGAAGAATTTCAAGAGATCCACTTCTTTGGGGACAAAACCTACAAGGTAAGATATGCATGCTTTCGTCGTGCAGTGCTTCCTAGTAAAACAATCTCCTTTTCTTTGTACGAAGTACCATTGGGCACAAAAGATGATGTATGCTTTGTTGTGTAGTATTTTGTCTGACATGTGCTTCTTTTCCTTTCATTTTATTTAACAGGGTGGCAATGATCATGAGATATTTGAATCTGACAGAACAGTTGGTCATACAGGTATGCTGGCTGTATGTTGAAAGCTAATATTGTCATGCTTATGAAATGAAGTTTTATTTGATTTTATTAAGTTGAGGGCATTCCTGAATAAGCAATTTTGCATTAGAAGAACTATACTAGGATAATAAACATGAGAAACAGAGAGAAAATGTTTATGCAACCTTGTAGATTATTATTACACCGTAGCTAAGGCGAAATTTCTCGAATGGCTCGTTAATAAACATGAGAAACAGAGAGAAAATGTTTATGCAACCTTGTAGATTATTATTACCCTTGGATATGAGTCAAATGAACTATACTAGGTAGAGCATGCATATAGCACACAAAATGATTAGTTACAGACTAATTTTATATTTAGCATGGTGAGAGTTGATGATGTTCTCGCCTGCTCAAGCTGTTAAGCATGAAGGCAGAATCATTAACATGCCACTTCTCTTAATTGTTAGCGTGGAGCTGTATTGTGGCTGTCAGAAACTGCCTTTTCATCATTATGTTAGTTCATTAGTTGCATCGCGGTTCTACTCTTTAATCACCCGAAGCAGCATTTTTAAGTCATATTTCGTACCTGGAACTATTCACGTTTTGTTCTGGACAACCAGATATGCCAATTCTCGATAGGAGTATTGAATAAACATTAGGGCATCCATGATTCTCCTTTAGAGATGTTGCACAAGTCCCACTGTGATCTATCTGCGTAACATTACTCTGTTACTTGTTACTTTGTTAGTCAGATTAGAGCTGGTGACTGCTTCATTTTTTATTTTTGCTGAGTTTACAACACATGATTTGTCTGGCTCTGATGCTGACTGATCGTTTCGATCGTTTCGACGTGCAGTTACCAGTCCGGACGACACAGTGCAGCAGTGCAAATCTATCTTCTTGTCAAAGTGATTGCCAGATAACCCAGTTTCTTTATTTATGTACCTCACATCCCTCGAACGCCTCTCGTTTCCGAATAATTCCACCGTAGATCTCCCTTTGGACACATTTTTGCAATCTTCTCCGGTTGGAGGTTATTTATCACCATTGCTTCTGTAAACAGATTGTACTGGTCTGTATTCAGTTATTCACAAATAGCGGATCTTGTACTTACACATTACACACATATGGTGCAAAATATATGAGATGCTCCCAGTTTTGCTGTGCTCTCTACTGTTATTCGCGACGAATCAGTACCGTCAGGCATCGGCGTAACACAACAGACAATCAGCAGTGCCTGGATGTTTGATTGCACTGCAATATATTTTCTGGAAAATTTCCAACGTGTATTTCAAGAATGAACTAGAGGAATAGGATTGTAGGGGCTCTCCTTATTTAAGGCTTGTGCTCACTGAAAACTTTTGGGTTGGAATGACAAAATGGAGCTCTACTTCAGCCAGTTCGGCCTTCAGAATAAGACAGACCTGAAGCAGTAGAATAGATCTATGTTAGAATCTTCAGACACCCCCTACTATTTAAAATGAGATGAATATTCACAGAACTCTCCCACTATTCTGCATGAAAGATTTGATGCAAAGGATTTTCATGCCTTGCTAGCTATTTCTGCGAAATCCGGCAACATATTTCATCCACACCTGGAATAAAAACTATTGGAAACGCAATTGAAAGTTTAGAATTGCAGTATAATAAACTCTAAACAGAATCCCTTCTTCTTAACGAATAATGACATAATCTCCGTACACAGTTCACTGAAATCTCACCAACACATAACTGATACTTGACTTAACAAACAGCCAGCTAACATTTCAGAATAGTAGCACACCAGCAAGCAAAGGCAAGAGACATCATGACAGCATGCAACCTTAATCATCTTAACTGAAGCGGCGGTCATCAGATGGCATCGTAATAACCATGCAAAGATGTCATATGCAGGTTAACAATACAATTACACTGACATTGTTTTACCAGCCAGCTCAACTGCCCAATTCTACTAGTTAACTACTTAGCTAAACCAAACGATGATAGCATATCGCATGTTTTTCTTTTCCAAAGCAATATCAAATCTCCAAAAAACATCTCACGCCGAGGGCTCCCAACACCGTATGTGTCCTAACGCAGACCGTGGCACTAGACAATCGAACCCCTTTTCTGGCCGCCTTCTGACCGTGTCAAATGAACCTTGGAGCAAGGCTGGGAAGTATTCATCGCGCCGGCATCTTTCTTGGGGCTGACATGAGGCTCGAAGCCGGGCGGACCACCCCAGCCTACTGACGGTGGCTGAGAACAGCTGGCGTGGGTCTCGAAGCTAGGCGGACCAGCTCAACCTGCTGAAGAATGTAGATGCGAACGGTCCGGGACATGGCTTAACGAAGAAGAACAATCTTTCTCGGTGACTGAACTGACTGTTATAGATTCAGGCAATCCTTCCTGCTGAAAGGTCTGAGAAGAAGCATCGGTCGCAGGTATAGTTCCCTGCACCTGGTTCTGGGCTGACGTGGGGTATGCTGATTCGGCACAGTAGTACGGCCAGTACGATATTGGCACCCCAACCGCCATCATCGAGGGGTCGGGAACTGTCAACTGGGAGTAGAGATACGTCATGTAGCTGCTCATAGCACTTGCATGAACACCGGCTATTCTAATCTCCAGGATGTGCCCCTCCAGTGGGTAACCGTTCATGTGAGTGAGAGCCACAGCAGCACCATAAATATCAGCAAATTTGACAAAGCCGAATCCCTTGCTCATACCAGTGTTTCGATCAACAACTACCTTTGCTTGAGTGATTTGGCCGCATGGAAGAAAGATTTCCATCAGCTTTTCAGTGGTAATATAGAGTGGGAGACGGCACACATATAGGTTGGTCATGTCAATTTGTCTCTGTAGTGTTAAGAGCATCTGTTGCAGCCATGCAATCCCCAGGATTAGGAAGGCCAGCTACTCTCACAACCAGGGTACTTCCTCCAATTTGGTAACCATCCATATGATCAATTGCAGCAGCAGCAGACAAAGGATGGCCGTATCTAACCATGCCATACCCCTGATTCCAAAACGCCCTAACTTGCACAATTTGTCCGAATGGACGAAAAAAATCAACCAACTGATCACCAGTTACAGATGATGGAATGGAACCAACAAACAAATTGGCCATGTCAATTTCTTTCATGGTCTTGCCAGCTGACTGTGGTGGTAAAGCATGCTCTGCTGCATTACTTGTACTTGGGCAAAGATCTGATCCCCTGACTACTAGCCTCTTTCCATCCAACAGGTACCCATCCATGCGTTTGACACCTGCAATCGCTGACGCTATATCTGCATAGTACACTAGGCTATACTCCACATTCATCACGACTTTGCTGATCTGACCAAAGGGCACAAAAAGTTTAACCAGCTTATCGTCGTTCATGGACCGTGGAAGGTTAGTGACGTACAGTCTAGACTTGTTGATTTCTGGAGGAGAGCCTTGTACAGCTGAGCTGGATGCTGGTGATGAAAGGCCTGCAACTCTGACAGTTAATGTCTCCCCTTCAATCAGTGTTCCATTCATTACTGCAATAGCCTCGGCAGCACATTGAGAATCGGCAAATTTGATGAAGCCATATCCTTTACCTGAAGTGTCTTGGTGTGCTGTCACTCTTGCATGGGTGTCGTGGTGGTGTCACGGCAGATGCCATATGTATGACTAAGTGTGGGGCCGAAGGGACGCTGGAGGTATCCGGGGAGGGTTTGCGTGCTGTGGAGCGCGCACGGACGAACATCAAACCAAGTACACACAAGCACACACACGATTTACCCAGGTTCGGGGCCCTCGTGAGGAGGTAACACCCCTACTCCTGCCTCTCTCTGTGTATAAGGGTGAAGCACGAGCACAAGTACAAGATCTGCTCCTTGAGCTGTATTGCTAGACTATGAACAGTGGTACGAGGTAGAAGATGAAGCTAAACACAAAGGGGGCATAAGAGCTCTTTCTTCTTCCGTCCCCCACGCAGGAGGAGGTACAGGGGTACTTATAGCAGTCCAGGAGCCAACGGCTCTCTCCTCCACGCTGGCAGCACGGGCTCCTGCAGAGATCTTCTGGGATTCCTGCAGGAGATCCGCGCCTCCGGGTTCTCGGGTCAGCTCTGTCATGACAGGACCCCTCCTGTCTTGTCCCAGCTTATCCGGGCTGTCCCATCCCGGGATGTCGGTCTGTCAGGTTCCGGGTTCCCCGGCCAGGCGTGCTCCTCTACCAGGCCAGAAGACAAAAGCCATTGACTTCTTAACCGAGGTAAGCTTTCTTCTCTTCCTTAACCCGGCATGGATATGCCGGATTCTCCTCGTATCTTTCCTGCACATAAGAAAGAACAAGATGACCCGGCTAACATGACCCGGTGGCCATGAGCCGGTTTGCAGTCATACCATGTCTCGGTCCCTCCGGGTCTTGGTTGACCCGGTTTGACCATGACCCGGTCCACTCTTTACAGCTCTTTATACCACAACTTACTCTACCCGGGGGTAGCCCCCCGACATTAGTCCCCGAACCTGGTGCGGTCCTACAGCCTCGGATGGAGGACCGCGCCAGGTTTAACAAAACGAACCAGATTAACTGCCTTTCCGGCTCAAGTATGCCTCGGTCTGGCCGAATTTTACCGAGTCAAGTCAATCAATATTATCCGAGTTCATCCTTGACTCGGTCCAACCGGAACTACGTGACTCTTCTCGACTCCACCGAGCTTTAGTCTCGATTTTCTTTTCTCGGTTTGCCTCGATCTACGCGTACGGCCGACCGCGCCTCTGCGCGCGCCGCCCACCACACGCTGCACACGTCACACGTGTTGCGTTCGGTCACATCAGACACAGCCTTTGACTGTACTTGACCACCGCGCGCGGCGCCTGGGTAACCGCGCCAATGATGGCGGACCCACCACTACGTCCATTAATGGACCGTTACCACATCCAGATCGTGCGCCTTCAGTTTTAGGCGCGATTTGGGGGAACCGCTCCCACCGCTTCAGGAACCGCATACCTTCACGCCTATAAATAGGGGAGGAAAGCACGAGGAACTCCTTCTTCTTCCTCCGCTTCCCTCTCCATCGCGCCAGCACTTCCGTCGCCGCCGCCGCGAAGAGCACTCCGCCCTGGCGCGAACTGGAAGACCTTTCGCCATTGCCAACGACCGGACTCGTCCGCGCCGCCGCCGCCGAACCCCTTCCTGCGGGATCTGCACTCCGGTATGAATCCCAAATCTCCATCTTCTTCTTGAACCATTCTAGTGTTCTTCCTCGCATGTTCTTCACGGTTTCCCATGGATGTTCTAAATCTCCAAATGCTAGTCCCTGCTAGGTTAGCCTTGTTTGCTCATAGATGACATTGTTCAAATCTGTTTCTGGATCTTTCCGCACGGATACGCGGACATGGCTCCTGATAGTTTCCTCCTTTTTTGCCCTAGACTCCTATTTTATTTCCTTTTTCACTCGCTCGGTAGATCTTACTTGCCCACAGATTCATGCAAATTCATGTTTGTAACTTTTACCCAAATCACTTAACTCGACTTTCCGAATCACTTAACACTTATCTTTCCGAATCATCTTTCCGGGTGATTCTATCTCGGTTTCCGAATTACGTAACTCGGTCTCCAAGCTCTACTCCTGAGGCAATTGCTCGGTTCTTCCGAGTCATATGCCTCGGTTTCCGAGTTACTTGCACTGTTTCTCCGGGTCACCTGTTTCGACCCTAGATTCATAACTCCGAATTACTTATCTCGGTTGTGTTTGTACTTTTTTGCAGGTTTTGCCCTAGATGTCAGGCCGCAGTACTCCCGACCCGGCTGAGTCATTGGCTGCACGGGGCGGATGGGAAGGATCCGATGTGGTGCAAGCTGATCTCGATTGGTTGCTCAAGACCCGGCGCATCACGGCCGAGGCTATATGCCGGCTTCCGGAGATGAACTCGAACCGGTTCTAGAATCTGGTGAACGAGTGGTGTTCCTCGCGCACTTCCAGCGCGGGTTTGGACTCCCGGCTAGTCCCTTCTACCGGGACTTTCTCAACTACTTCGGTCTACAACCTCACCATCTCCCTGCCAACGCCATCACATCTCTCTCAGCTTTTACCTCTTTCATGGAGGGGTACCTCGGCCTCTGGCCCACTGTTGCCGCCTGGGCCAAGTACTTCCGCCTCCGGAAGCAAACCATTCCGAATAAGGAGGAGGTCGTGAAGGATATGACCGCATGCGGTGCGGCTAGCATCACTCCGAGGAAGCACTCCATCTTTCCTCGGATCACTGGCTTAGAATCCTGCCGGAAGTGGCAAAGGTCCTTTTTCTATGTGAAGAGCCCGGCTGATCGGGATGTTCTCAACCTGCCGGAGTTCAACATTGCTCCCCCCACAGCCGAGTTAAATTGGAACTATGACCCGCAGGACAGCATTCCTGAGGTCCAGCTGATCCACCAAACCCTTGAGGGACTGCTGGAGAAGAAGATGAGCGCAGAAGACCTCTTGAGGACTTTCATCATGCGCCGAGTCAACCTCTCCAGTACCGTGTGCACAAGATTTGCCACATGAGCGGTTTGCTGGACCCTATCCGGGTCAGCACCCATGATCTCACCCACCCCCAAGTCAGGAGACGGGTCAAGGCCATCGCGCAGACCGAGATGGCGGACGATTGGCAATGGGGCGTAGAGCCGTTTGAGCGATCCCGGCTCCGCCTCCGGTTAGTTTGTTACCTTGGAATTGACATTGCCCCGCCTTCCGGGTCTACTTTTAACTCGGTGAGGCACCTTCTGACTAATCCGAATTTGCTTTTCCTGCAGCTGTTTACCCGACAAGCCACCGAAGATGGGGACCTGAAGACCCGGAAATGGACAAAAGATCGCCGTCGCGACCCGAGGAGACTGAAGATCCGGACAACGAGGACTATATGCCGGTTCCTCGTGCCAAGGCTCCTACCTCGGGTAAGCCATCCGCCCGTGTCTTCGTTCAAGACTTGTCCGACGACGAAGATGATGATTGTCAAATCCTAGACCCCATTGATGCTATTCCTATTTCATGGTCTGCACCTCCTGCTACAGCCACTTCGGGTGCGCAAGGCACATCTCGGAAACGCGCCGGCGCGTCCGGGTCAGCGGCTCCTCCGGCTAAGAAAGCCAAGAAGGTTGTTACCAAGCGCAAGCCTAAGGTCCTTCCAACCAGCAAAGGGTAAGATAAACTTCGCATAACCTTTCCGGCTTTCCTTCTTTCTCTCTTTCCTTTAACCGAAGTTAACCTTATCCGAATTAACATTCTACCTCGGTTTATGCAGTGACCCGATCGCCACCAAACAGACCCACACTCGATTCGGTCTCCTGTTCCTTCATCGCCACCTCGGACGACCCATACCGAGATTAGCAGCCCCGGAGGAGCGATCCCTTCCCCGGTGCGCGCTAGCTCAGCCGACATTCCGCCGCCGAATCTTGATTCGGATGTGGGAGGGGACCAAGGCCCCGAGCAAACCTCGGCTCCGGGTCAAGACCAATCTACCCTCTCTCCTCTTAAGATTTGGAGACGAAGCGGGGTAAGACTCCAACTGAGACCTCGTCTAAGTTGGAGGTTCGACCCTCACCTCAGAAGCACACCAAGCAACAGCAACAGCAGAAACAACAGCAGAAACAGCAGCAGCAACAGCAGAAGCAGAAGCCGCAGCAGCAGAAGGATAAGGACCAGCAACAGCAACAGGAAATACAGCAAAGGCTGCAGCAGGAGAAACAGCAGAAGCTGCAGCAAGACAAGTCTCGGAAGCAGCAGCAGCCCCCAGTGCCGGTCCATACTCCGGTACCACCGCCTCCAAGTGTGCCAACTCAGCAAGCCTCTGGCCAACCTTCAACTGTCCAGGGCAAACAGATTATTGTGACTCCAACAGCTAACCGGGCGTACCAAGACCTTTCCGAGATGATCTCGCCCCCGGGTCAACAGCCATGTTCTTCCGAGTCTCCGCACTCCGAGTGACAAGAGCCTCGGCTCGGTTGGACAGTACGTGATGGATTGGAACGCCGCGGACCCGAGTGAAGTTTCTTCTACTCCGGCAAATCCACATCCGGTTGGCCCCGGCCTGGTTGCACAATCCCTACACTCCATGCAGGTCTCGGCCCTTCAGGCCAGCGGGTTGTCGAGGTAAATCTCTCGGAACTTAGCACTTGCTCTAAAATGATCAATAGTCACACTATCCACAGTCCCCGAGATTCGGGCTGAGTAACTGATACTCGTCCGAGTAATAGGTAACTCGGCGCGAATCTTCAAAAACTTGATCATTTTAATCTTAACTTGTTAAAAACACTGGGATGCCCAGTCCCCGAGTCTCATGTCGAGTTTACCCGGCATGAGTTTACATTAAACTCGGACAACCAGTCCCCGAGTTTCATGTCTAGCTGATTCGGTATGACCTTTTATCAATCTCGGGCTTCAGTCCCCGAGATTCTTTTTACCCTTACTAACATCTTTCCTTCTTGCAGGATTGCACCAACACTCGGAGCCGATCTTCAAGAACTAGCCTTGGAGCACCGATCGCTCAAGCTCTCCTTCCAGAACCAGCAGGAGGAAATGAAGAAGGAAACTGAGCACAAGCGTGCTCTCAAGGAAGAACAGTCCGAGGTGATCGGCTCAAGCGGGATCTTGACCGGGTCGAGAAAGAGAAGACTGAGCTAAAAAAGGAGAGGAACACGCTGAAGGCAGCTCTGGAGAAGCGTGCCGCTAATGACCAGAAGATTCAACGCATATCACTGCATGCGAGGCTAAGGCTACCAAAGCTTCAGAAGAGTCGGATGCCCTCAAGGCAAATGCTGCCAAGTGGCTGGCTGAGCTCACCAAACTTAATGCCGAAATGGACAGTAAGTTCTCCGAATCATATCCTTTTTGTTTATATCTTCTCATGAAACTTTGTGTCGGTGTCTCATTTGATTCGGTGTCAGCCTATTTGCTCTCAGAACATTTTGAGCACTGCCAAGCTGCAGCAGCCAACACTGTGAAGAAGGCCCGAGCTAAGAGGGCCGAGGCATTGGAGCTCCGCTACCCGAGGCTTGGGACATCGACGACCACTTGATCGCACTCCAAGCTCGCATTTCTCCTTTGAAGAGCATCGGCGTCGAGCTTCTTAACGCCAGTATCCGAGCCTACAATGTCTTGTGGCCCGAATCTCCCAGTGTCAAGACCATTGCTGAGTTGTCCACATGCTTGCAGCAAACCGAGTCTCGGTTAAGGGAATGGAGGTCCTCTTCTGCTCGTGCCGGGGCCGACGCAGCTTGCTTTTTCTGATGTCCTGGTATGAGGAAATTAACCTCGACGGCCTGCGCACCCTTCGCGATGGTTCTCCATGGGCTACTGACCCGGCATTGATCGCGAAGCGTGAGGAAGCTGCTACCTTCATGGCCAGGTTTGCCAATACTCGGTCTGTTGAATCCGGTGTGGTTTACTCGGATGATGAAGAGGAAGAAGAAGAAGAAGAAGTCAACGCTGAAGTGATTCTGAGCAAGAATATGGTGATTCTGATTCCGAGTCTTCAACTCCCGATGACTCGGCTAAGACTGCGAAACCATCTGCTGCCGAGATTTCCAAAGAGCCAGCGGTTGACCCGGCCAAGCAAGTGCTACCGATATCTCCTTGAAGACAATGTCTGATCTTATCGATGCATCGGCAAGCAAGATTACCCCAACTGCCCCCGAGTCTGCTACTTCTCCGACCAAAGTTACTCCTGCAACCGAGGTTCCTCCTTCAACCAAGGTTGCTCCCTCATCCGGGTCTGTCCCTGAAACCGAGGCTGCTCCTTCGACCGAGGTTCCTCCTTCCACCGAGGCTCCTGCGTCATCCGGTCTGCTCCTGCAACCAAGGCTGCTCCTTCCTCCGAAGCCGCTGCTTAACTTACATGAATTCAAACTGTTAAATCCCCGGAATGCCGGGTGCAGATGTAATATACATTTTAAGTTCCTCCGAGACTACTTTTATTTTGCTTAATTCGAACAAGACGAGGTTTATGTTGGATCAATTTAAACCGAGTCCCCGAGTTTATTTTCTTGTTCACTATACTTGTCAATCTTTGCTCTTGTCTACCATTTAGGCGTTCGACAGTCGAGTCACAAGATAGGAATTATAGCATACAATACTTCATAACATTCGAGTTGGGGTTTAAAGTCATCCGACATAAACAAATATGAAAAACAGGGTTAGTAAACAAGCTATGCCGAATCATTTTTGGCCGAGTCTCCGAGTTCATTTTCATGTTCACTACGAACCATCACCTCAGCTCTTGACTGCCTTTTTTGGCGTTTGTCAGTCGAGTCACAAGATCACAATAAGATAGCATACAGTACTTTGAACTTTGAGGCAAGGCTTCAAATCATTCGGCATAGGAAAAACATAAATGAAAAAACAACAGATGACACAAGCATATAGACGAGGCAGTCCCCGAGTTTTGATTCGGGTGCCGACATTTCATTCATATAGAAACCGAGATACATACACTGCACCCTTTATGAGTAAAAGGGCGGAGTAGAGCTATATTCCATGGACGCTTAGTTTCCTCTCCGGATTTGTCCATCCTGTGCTTCATCGGTTCCTGTGCATCTATAAGATAGTATGAATCATTGTGCAGAGCCTTGCTCACAATGAACGGTCCCTCCCATGGAGGTGTCAACTTATGTCGGCCTGCAGTGCGCTGCACCAGCCTCAGTACCAAATCTCCCTCTTGGAACACCCGAGGGCTGATCTTCCGGCTATGATAGCGTCGGAGATTTTGCTGGTATATTGCTGACCGAGATAAGGCCAACTCTCGGGCCTCCTCAAGTAGGTCCACACCATCTTCCCGGGCTTCTTTTGCCTCGGTTTCAGTGTACATTGCCACTCTTGGTGCATCATATTGTATGTCGGTTGGCAGAACAGCTTCTGCTCCATAAACCAGAAAGAATGGTGTGTAGCCAGTCGATCGATTCGGTGTGGTCCTGAGACCCCATAATACTGCTGGGAGCTCATCTATCCAACAACCCGGAGTGCGTAACAATGGTGCAATTAACCGAGCCTTTATGCCATCTAGCACCAAGGCATTTGATCTTTCTACCATCCCATTGGCCTGTGGGTGTGCAACTGCAGCTACATCCAGCTTAATTCTCTTCTCGGCACAAACCGAGCAAATTCTCCCACAGCAAAGTTGGTTCCATTATCTGTGATGATACTGTGTGGATAACCATATCTCAGAATTATGTCCTTCAAGAAAGTCACTGCTGTGTGTCCATCACATTTCCGGATTGGCTTTACCTCTATCCATTTGGTGAATTTGTCCACCATCACCAATATATGAGTCATGTTACCTCGGGCTGGCTTGAATTCTCCCACCATGTCAAGGCACCAAACAGCAAAAGGCCAAGTGATTGGAATTGTCTTGAGTGCCGAGGCTGGCATGTGAATCTTTTTTGCAAATCTCTGACATCCTTCACATTTTCTGACTATGTCTTCAGCTTGTTGCAAAGCAGTGGGCCAGTAGAACCCATGCCGAAATACTTTGGCCACCAGGGCTCTTGAGCAGGCATGATGTCCACACTCCCCTTGATGAATCTCTAGGAGCATTTCTTCTCCTTCTGCCGGGTCAACACACCTCTGCAGCACTGTGGTTGTGCTTCTCTTGTAAGCTCCTTATTGATGATGGTGTATGCTTTTGCTCTTCTCAACACTTGCCTAGATTCGGTTCTATCATCCGGCAGGCTCCCATCAACAAGATATGTCATTATAGGCTGTGCCCACTCCGGGACAGGTCTTACAGGAAATACTGGCATATCTATATCCATTGGCTCAGCATCTATTGGCTCGTCCGACATTTCCTCGTCAGTCCCCGGGTTCTGCTTGGCAGTCCCCGAGTTATCCCCGACATAACCGACATCAACATCCATTGGAACTGCATCTGACTTTGGCATTGGCGGGATATAAATTGATTCGGATTCTGGCGATGGCTTAATGGACGGCTTTCTCAAATGCTCCAAGCTATTCCGGGTGGAATTGGATCTCTGGATGAACCGAGTTTGGATAGCACATCGGCAGCTTCATTCTCTGCCCGAGGTATATGTGTGTACTCGCATCCTTCAAAAAATCCGAAATTTTCTGCACATGAAATCGATATGATGCCATGTTGGCATCCACTGCATCCCAATTTCCCGAGGTTTGATGTATAACCAGAGCCGAATCACCGAAGCATTCAATTCGGCGAATCCCAACTTCCTTGGCCACATTAAGCCCATGGATGAGTGCCTCATATTCGGCTACATTATTGGATGCTGTGAAATGAATTTGCAGCACATATCTCAGTTGATCCTTCTTCGGTGAGGTAAGAACTACTCCTGCACCCAAACCAATCTTTGTTTTGGATCCATCAAAATGCATTGTCCAGTAATTCGGGTCATGGGCTGGTGGTTCATACTGCATCTCGGCCCAATCCACAAGGAAATCCGGCAATGCCTGAGACTTGATTGCATCTCTTCTCTCATACTGTGGAGTGTAAGGGGATAACTCGATTGCCCATTTGGCAACTCGGCCATTTGCATCTTTACATCCAATGATCTCCGAGATAGGAGCCTCACACACCACCCTTATTGGATGCTCTTGAAAGTAGTGCTTCAATTTCTTGGCTGCCATATAGACACCATACACCATCTTCTGGTAATGAGGGTAATTCTGTTTGGACGTCGATATCACCTCACTCAGATAATACACCGGCCTCTGCACGGTTTTGCCATCTTCTTCCCTCTCCACCACTACTACAGCACTCACAACTCGGTTTGTGGCTGCAATATAGAGCAACATCGGCTCTTTGGGCAGTGGGGAAGCAAGTATCGGAGCTGTGACCAACATCTTTTTTAACTCGGCAAAAGCCGCATTTGCCTGTGGAGTCCACACAAAGTTATTGGTTCTTTTCATCAATTGATACAAGGGCAAGGCCTTTTCTCCTAACCGGCTTACAAACCGACTCAGGGATGCAAGACAACCAGTAAATTTTTGCACATCTTTAAGATTTTGAGGCAACCTCATATTTTCAATAGCCCGAATTTTTACCGGATTAGCCTCGATACCTCGGCTAGACACAAGGAACCCGAGTAACTTTCCTGCTGGTACACCGAATGTACATTTATCCGGGTTAAGTTTCATCCGGTATTTTCTCAAGTTTTCGAATGTTTCTCTTAGATCATCGACCAAAGTCGACTTCTCTTTAGTTTTAATCACTATGTCATCGACATACACCTGCACATTTTTTCCTATTTGATTCTGCAAGCATTTTTGCATACACCTTTGATACGTAGCACCAGCATTTCTCAAACCGAATGTCATGACACGATAGCAATAAGCCCCGTACGGGGTAATAAAGGCAGTTTTTATTTGATCATCCGGGTTCAACGGTATCTGGTGGAAACCAGAGTAAGCATCCACAAAGGATAACAGCTCACACCCGGCTGTGGAATCGATCACTTGATCTATCCGAGGCAGCGGGAATGGATCCTTAGGACATGCTTTGTTCAGATTCGTGTAATCAATACACATACGCCACACTTTGCTACATTTGGGTCATCTTTTTCTTCTCTACCAGGACTGGGTTAGACAACCAGTCCGGGTGCAGTACCTCCATGATGAATCCGGCCGCCAGTAGCCGGGTCAGCTCATCTTGTATCACTTGTCTTCTCTCGTCCGAAAGTCGCCGCATCGGCTGCTTCACAGGCTTCATCTCGGGCCTCACAAATAATGAGTGCTCAGCCAATTCCCTCGGAACACCTTCCAGGTCATGATTTGACCATGCAAAGATGTCTCGATTCTCACGGAGGAATTGGATGAGCTCGCCTTCCTATTTCTCAGTTAACCCGGCCCTATGATAGCCTTGCGCTCAGGGTGCTCCGGGTCAATAGTGATCTTCTTGGTCTCCTTGGGCGCCTCGAACGCCGCATTTTGCTCCATGTGTGCCATTCCCGGCATGCCGAGTTGCGCAGCTTGAGCCATGGCCACCACCTGCTTCATCTTTTTCTTCTCAGCAGCTATGATCAGAGACTCGGCTAAGTTGGAGCCAGCCGAGGCACACTCGATGGAGCTCTTGTAGTTACCCGCAATGGTGATGATACCATTCGGTCCTGGCAGCTTCATCTTCAGGTAAGCCATGTGGGTGGATATCATGAATTTGGCCAGAGTTGGCCTGCCGAGTAGTGCATGGTATGGACTTTCAAGGTCTACTATCTCGAACAGGACAGTCTCGGTCCTGGAGTTCTCCTTGGTGCCGAGACATACATCAATCCACATCTTGCCCATAGGTGCACATGAGACACCAGGTACTATACCATGAAAAGTTGTGTCGGTTGGTAACAACATGTTGGCAGTAATACCCAACTTCACCATTGTATCTCGGTACATGATGTTGATACTGCTGCCATTGTCAATCAGAACTTTGCTGAATCTGACATTCTGGTTGGGCCCAATGAATGTTGGGTCCACCACCAGAGCATAGCCTCCTGGGGTTGGCATGATTCGGGGGTGATCTTTTATCCCCCAGGTAATTTCCTGATCCGACCAGTGCATATATTTTGGCACAGCCGGCATAACAGCATTGACCTCCATCTGGCGCCGCGCCCGACTCTTTTTGTCAGTTGCCTCGGTCACGAACACCACATAACTATGATGAGCTTCATGATACTCATTCTGGCGATTAGGACCGGCATTGCCATAGTTGCCTCCGTGGTTCACCTGATTCACATCATTCGGTTCCCTCCTGTTATCATTCGGCCTCTGTTGCTGCTGTTGATTCGGCCGGTTCACCGGAGTGTTGTTTGCCCCGGTCAGCGCAACACGCTGCTGAGGTTTCGGCAGTGGCGGCCTCGGAGGACCAACCCTCTGGTTTCCTCCGGATCCAGCTCCTTCCCTCAAGGTCCTATGGTACCAACTGCATTGCCGAGTCGAGTGATGTGCTGGCCCACGCTTATCATTGGTGTGGTATCTGCATGGTCCATCCAGCATTGCCTCATAAGTGGCAGGCAATTGTGTATCTTGGCCCCAGGGCTTCTTTCCCTCTTGGTTCTGGCTCCAAGGTGGGCCATTGATCTTCGGCCTTTGGCTGCTACCAGCATTTGGTTGCTCTTGATCTACCGCTGCTACCATGTTTGATCCGTACCGAAGATCCGGCCGATCTTCCCTTCTCTTATGTCCAAAGTTCTGGCTATCATTTGGCCCGAACTGTCCGGGTCTGCTGTTACCCGGGTTTCGTCGACTCGGTTCCGCCGCGTTGAGCAGAGGCTGCATTGGATCCCAAGTGCATAACTGTCTGCAATCCGAATTGTCTCGGCCAAAGTGGCTGGCATCTCCCTTTGTAATCTTTGCCACAACATGGAGCCATGTCGGCATCCCTGGCAAACCACGAAATGGCCTGTGCCTCCACAACTCCTTCGCAGGAATTGCGCACCGTGCTCCACCGAGTCAAGTAGTCTCGGTCAGTCTCATTCTGCCTCTGCACACACATAGCCAATTGCTGTGGCCGATTCGGCCTCTTGTACGTGCTAGAGAAGTTACTCACAAAGGCTTCTTCAAAATCCAGCCAGCAGTTGACACTGCCCTCGCTCAAATTGTTCAGCCAAATTCGGGCTGGCCCTTCCAACATCTGAGGTATGTACCTCACCGCCCATCGGCGGTTTCCTCCGGCTACATTTACTGCCGAGAGATAATCCGATAGCCAGTCCTCTGGCTTGGAGTTACCATCATAGGTCTTCGAACCTCGGGGCAACTGGAAGTGCGGCACTGACGGTTCCCCCATGATTCGGGGCCCGAAGCATTTAGGTCCAGGTGGGCCCTGCTCTTCCAGTATCTCGGACCAATGGAGCCTGTCCAACTTGATGCGTGCATCACCCGGCGCCAACATGCGCGGTCCCAACCTGTCTCCTAGTGCATTGTCATATCTCTGATATCCGGCTCTCTCCAGAGCCGAATTGCCATCATCATAGCGGTTGTTCCTCTGGTCAACACCTTGTGGTTCCTGAACATGCGCAGCCCTCGGGTGTTGCTGAGCATGGTTTTGATTCGGATACCGAGGTGGTTGACCCCGGCCAGCTGGGTTGGGATTCCCCTGACCCGGATTTCCCTGAGCCGGGTTACCCTGCGCCGGATTACTCCTAGCCCTGCCTGCACCGTTCTGCCCGGCCATCTGCTCTTTAGCATAGTCCGGGTTGTAGGTCTGGATCTGCTTGTTCCTTCCCGAGTTTACACTCGGGTTACGATCTCTACTCGCATGTGGCGAGGAAGCTTGCCCTTTGGACCTCTGACTACCGGCCTTAGCCGAGTGTACGATCTGGGAACCCCCAGCCATGGTGTTGCCTTTCAAATATGCCTCATTCTGTCGGTTGGCCATTGCCACCAACTCATTCACTCTTGCTTGTTGCTTCTGGTAAGCTTCGCCGGTTAATCCGGCTAGCTCAGCCCTTGCTGCCTCTGCAGCTCTAAGGGTCTTGGCTGGGGAGCTATAATTCGGCTTCGCTGCCGTTACCCGAGTCGCGCTTGACGCGGATCTACCGTCCCTAGCCATCTCTACATTGAGGCCTTTGCCTCTCTTTCGCACATCAGCCATGCGAGCAGCATCAAGCCATGAGCCTTGTTATACTCACGCATCGATCTATCGAACTCTTCCCTAGTCTTGGCCATCTCCATGGCCTCAGCATGCAGGTCCTTGCGCTGCTGCTCCAGCTCTTCCTCGGTCAAGGCTACACCCGTACCAGGAACTATGGGAACAGCCAGCCTTTCGATCACCTTATCCAGAGGAAGAGGCCTGGACTCGGACGGGCCGCCCTGCTCGTGGGTCACCCTCTCCAGGGGTGGCCTGGCCGTCCTGACCGATTTCTCCGGAGTCTCGGCATCATCCTCCAGACCAGCTCCAGCCGCAGTCCCGGTCATCATGACCTCTGCGCAGCTCTCGGGGCGAGTGATACGCCGACCGCGAGCCGCACAAAGAGCAGGAGGATCTTCTGCCTCCAGCACCCGCGCGGGTACTTGCGGACGAGCTCGGTGGCGACGTAGGTGTGGAGGGAGCCGAAGGCGATGAGGCAGCCGTTGACCGGGAGAGGCCTGCCGCCGAAACAACCGGCGTTGTCGCTGACGAAGTGCATGTCGCCGAGCTTGCACACCAACCCGCTGAGCACACGCTCGCCGGAGGTGGTGATGGAACCCGTCCGGATGAAGACTCCAGCCAGCGCCGCTGCTGGCCCCACGGTGGGCGCCAACTGTCGTGGTGGTGTCACGGCAGATGCCATGGGTATGGCTAAGTGTGGGGCCGAAGGACGCTGGAGGTATCCGGGGAGGGTTTGCGCGCTGTGGAGCGCGCACGGACAAACATCAAACCAAGACACACAAGCAGACGCACACGATTTACCCAGGTTCGGTGCCCTCGTGAGGAGGTAACACCCCTACTCCTGCCTCTCTCTGTGTATAGGGTGAAGCACGAGCACAAGTACAAGATCTGCTCCTTGAGCTGTATTGCTAGACTATGAACAGTGGTACGAGATAGAAGATGAAGCTAAACACAAAGGGGGCATAAGAGCTCTTTCTTCTTCCGTCCCCACGCAGGAGGAGGTACAGGGGTACTTATAGCAGTCCAGGAGCCAACGGCTCTCTCCTCCACGCTGGCAGCACGAGCTCCTGCAGAGATCTTCCGGGATTCCTGCAGGAGATCCGCGCCTCCGGGTTCTCGGGTCAGCTCTGTCATGACAGGACCCCTCCTGTCTTGTCCCAGCTTATCCGGGCTGTCCCATCCCGGGATGTCGGTCTGTCAGGTTCTGGGTTCCCTGGCCAGGCGTGCTCCTCTGCCAGGCCAGAAGACAAAAGCTATTGACTTCTTAACCGAGGTAAGCTTTCTTCTCTTCCTTAACCCGGCATGGATATGCCGGATTCTCCTCGTATCTTTCCTGCACATAAGAAAGAACAAGATGACCCGGCTAACATGACCCGGTGGCCATGAGCCGGTTTGCAGTCATACCATGTCTCGGTCCCTCCGGGTCTTGGTTGACCCGGTTTGACCATGACCCGGTCCACTCTTTACAGCTCTTTATACCACAACTTACTCTACCCGGGGGTAGCCCCCCGACAATGGGTGATCTTACCAAATGGCAAGAAAAGCTCAACCAGCTTATTTGTGTCAATGGATGCAGGAATGTTGCACACATATAGATTGGCTATGTCGATTTCCTTGATGGTTCTGGTATTGGTTTGTGATCCCACGGCTGAATTTGACAGTGTTGGAGGGATGCCGGCCACTCGAACCTCTATCTTTTACCCTCAACCAGAAATCCATTCAAACTGGTGATGGCCTGAGCTGCATGATGAGAATCAGAGTACTTCACAAATCCATATCCTTTGCTTAAACCTGTGGTGTGATCTCTGGGTACGTTTATTTCAGTTACTTTCCCGAAAGCCAGAAAATGCTCGAGTAGCTTTAACTTGTCCACGTATAAGGGCAGGTTGCAGACATACAACCTACTCGTGTCGATTTCCGTTGACGGCAGACTGCCAGTTTCTGACACACAGTGCCTAGATGGATTGGGCACAGATGGTAGAACACTTGCTACTCTTAACCTCTAATTTTTTCCCACCAACCAGGCGCCCATTCATGCATCTAATAGCTGATGCGGCACTCTGTGGATCACCATACTTCACAAAGCCATATCCCTGGCATATACCGGTGAAACAATCATCCACAACTTTCGATCGAACGATTCTTCCGAAAGGTGCAAATAGGTCGACGAGCTTGCTAGAAGACACAGAAACTGGCAGGTTACCCACATACAGGTTCGTTGGACCCCATTGAATACTTGGTTGCCATTTTGGGGTGCCGGTGAAGATGCTTTAAGCTGAATTGAAACTAGTATTATCTTTTCAATCAAAACTTAACTGATACGGTTGCTAACAAGGGAACTGGGATTTAACTAGAAAGTCATTTTGTCTCCTATGTTTGAGTGATCTCGCTTTTTTCAAAAAATAAAAAATTATTTAAAAGTTTCATAAAATCTAAAACAAATCATGCATGTTATTAATGATATATCCTACAAACGTGTAAAATCTCAATGCAAAATACAATACGTTGTGAGCTACAAAAAAATGACAAAAGTTGGACATGTGAAACTACATATTATTCACTATATTCAGATCTGTATATTTGTCATTTTGTTTAACTAAAATCGTAAAGTATTTCACATTGAGATTTCACATCTTGTAGGAAATTTAATTGAGAACATTCATGATTTTTTCAGATTTGTTTATAGCTTTTAAATAATTTTTTTAGTTTTTTGAAAAAAGCGAGATTACTGGTGGTCGGGAGCACAAGTCTCCACTCGGGTTTAACCTAGAAAAACGAGGGAACTTTGTTTTGTCGACCATCGTTTCAAGATCTCGCGCAAACTTGGTGAATATAATCACCAGCACCACCGTGATCCAAGCCGTGTGGAGATGGATAGAGGCAAATCCACCTTGGAGGAGTAGGTGATGATCGGTCAGGATGATGATGCACATGAGGTCCATGAGGAGGAGCAGCTACAGGATTTGAACATGAAGGGATACATCAAACTGTACTAGTCCGAACCAGATCGAATCTCAGATGAGGAGGCCAAGCAAATCGTTTTCTGGTGCGTGAAACCACTTACATTTGTTTTCATCATGCAGTAGATTTATTTTTCACACAAATAACCTGGGGGCCAACACTTCTGTCTCTGTCAATGCCAACTTTTTGAAAGAAACTTAAAAGACGTTGGCCATCCACATTGTATAAACCACACAAGTTGGGCTTGGAAGTACCCAAATGTGAAATGCACCTCCATCTCCAGAATCACAGCTTCAGTTAATCAGCTAAACAGCTAGCTCTGAACTCGTCGACGGCTCGGGTATCGCAGCATCTGACTATGAGAACGGTCTGATGGATAAGCTGGTAGTAGTCTGCATCAGTCTGCACAAAAAATGGGTTCTTATGTTATGAAGTGCTTATGCAAGAAATCTGAGATACATAATAGAAAAGATACATCTAGCTATAACATTTTTTAGTTTCTTTGGAATTAATTTGGGTATTTCAAAAATTTGTCAAGATATGCTCATCTCTCCATGCGCAGTCGAACTCTAATCCTAAACCCTAAAGTTCATCAGTTCTTAAGAGGTTAGCCTTTCAATAGAAAAGAACAGGTGATAGAATGAAAAACTACGTAGCAGGATCCAAAAAAAAAACGCTGATCAGCACAGAACAGGCTGAGGCTAATGGTCCATTACATGAGTGACAGCGAAGCATAAAAAAGTGAAATTCAGCATTGGGTGCAAACACATAGTACTATGATTAGAATAGGATTGTAGCCAGGTTGATTTTTAGACGAATATGATGCAACCATTATGCACGGAAGTGAACTTACATCAAGTTCAGAAGGGACGATCTTCATCATTCCTCCAATATCCTGTGAACTAGTAGGAGCATCAGGATGCATTATCAGTCCTTCCTGAATATTTAGCTCCATCTCCACATCTTTGTTAGATCCTGCAGGGAGTGGCGTCCTAGGATTCTCTAGAGAATCCATGCTAATTGTTTGTGCAGGCCTTGGAGGAGTCTCCATGCCACTCATCTCCTCGAATTGACTTTCAAAAGATAAATTATGATAGTTAGTATTCACATTAAGTTGAATTTCTACATTGTAGTTCGGATGCCAGAGATGTCGAAGTGACGGGCATATACCTAACTAAGTACACATCTATCGGACCCATAGTGCTTCTTAGAACAATCCTATATCTCCTTTGTTGAGGATAATCGTTCGCCTGCATGGGGAAGGAAGATGCCTTTCATTAACAAAACATTACATGCTTACATCCATCTAAAATCCAGAAGGTAACAAATATTGTTACTACTCACCTCATCAGGATCTGGGACTTCAAGAGTTGTACCATGAGGTGCTTTTATTGCGATTAGTGTCTGATTCTGCAAATTATAGCACACTACTTACAGTTTAGTAGATCCATAAAGATAGTACCGCTTATTTAACAATTATCGCTAGAGTTCAAAAGTGACCTGAAAGCATGGCAAAGACTTGATATCATCTTCAGTAACATAAAGCCACCTGTACGAAGTGAAGTGCAAGAATAGAATTTAGACTTGACTTAAGTCCTAGATGATGAACATAAATACTCTCTTAAGGGGGGAAGGGAGACACTTTTGATTATTTTCATCTTCAGTGAGCTCTCTTAACTTGTCTCGCATTTCACTGCAAGAAACATTGGAATGACATGCTTAGTGAAAGAATAACAACAGCAGGAACTGAAATAACTGGTCACCAACCTTATTTGTTCGTCTAAGCTGTGCTCCTGCAGTGTGAGGGCTTCAATATATCCCTGCAGATGGCAGATATAAGGAAATGTTATTTTAAGAACAAAGGAACCATTACTTGAGAATCTCCATTTCCACAAATTATGTTGCATGAGAAGCAATGTTTTATCAGAACTAAAACGGTACAAAACATTATACCTGTAAAATGGAGATATCATCGCTAACTTCTCCTGGTCAAGAATCATCAATTCCTCTACAAAACAGCGTAACTGTAAGTGATGGCCATCAATTACAAATAATAGATATGGACACAGAGGAAAAATTACTTCCAACGGATATTGTTCTTAAGCTTCTTTTCTATCAGCCCTATTCCTTCGAGGACATTAGTAATGTCATAATATGCGTCTTTTTTGTACCTGCGCTGCTGCGCAAAGGTAGCACATTTATGTGATGAACAAAAGAAAGGAGTTCTTGAAACAAGAGAAAACAAACTACCAACCTCAAGTGTTTCTGCAGCATTATTTAAATCTACCATACCACCAGGTGCACCCTTGAGCAAGTTCAGGGACTTTTTTGTTAATAGTCCTAAAAGGAACAACATCAATAAATGATGATCAGTTAACAATCTAGCGATAAAATGTCAGCCAAGAAAAACAACAGTCCAAAGATGAGTGTCGTTTCTAACCTAGGGAGCTATCATAGCGGCAATCACCAACAGGAGTAGCTGGATTACCTGGAGAACCTGGAAAATAGTATGCATTAGGCATCAACGACTTGGTCCAAGATAAAGATGATTAAAGGCTTCGTTTCAAAAAAAAAAATCAAAGTTTTGACTGAATGTGCATTTCTCACCGGAAAACAAAGGGGTATGAGGACAAGATTTCTGGCCCTTTGCAGCCTTAGGCTTGGCGGACATTTTAGAGCCTTTTGCTGAAGGTGGTGTAGGGACTGGGCTACTTGCTGCATTAGTATATCCAGGGCTCATCATCCAATCATTTGATTCAGCTACCTCATTGTCTTCTCTGTTGTGTTTCCGCTTTAACTACAAAGAAACGTCGTTCTTAGATTTGGGAAGCTATCAAGATACCTCAGTACACATCCAAACGGTATTAAAATTTGAATAGCACTTATCAAAATTTGTCCAAAGTTTTTGGCAGCAGCTACAACAGTGCAGTGTCTTTTTTGTGAACATCAACATGTGGTCACATGTGAAACTATTCTATTACAGAATGCGCAGAAGTCTTACAGCTAAAGCATCATAGTACTCACTGTTTTTATCAAGTTCCTATCATCTTTGTAGCTCTTTCAGTAAATTGAAATATTCTCCCTGTGTACCTGCTGCCTGACTTCACAAAATATGTTCCAAGCCAAAAGGGATAGGCGACAGATTACACAGGAAAACCCTTCTTTCTTTCCTACCTGCAAGTTCAGGGTGCCCAGGCAAATGACAAGTGCATTGACTTGCTTTACCACTAAAACATTACAAACATATATATTTTTTTAAATATATAGAAACCTCAGTTGTGTAAAATACTCATAAGAAACAAAATAAGAGTAGTATAAATAAGCTTCAGTAAGGGTTAGAATTAGAAACACTGCAGAGCTCACTTCAGCCAGTTCTGCCTTCAGTGTAAGACCACCTGGAGCAAATAGAACAGAACAGAACTGAACTGATACTTAACTGAACAAACAGCTAGCTAACATTTCAGAACGTGTCACACCAGCAAGCAAGGCAGAGACATCAAGATAGCATGGGACTTCTAATCATCTTAACTGAAGAGGCGGTCATCAGTTGGCATCATAAAATAACCATGCAAAGATGCCAGATGCAGGTTAAATTTACAATTACACTGACATTGTTTTACCAGCCAGCTCAACTATCCAATTCTACTAGTTTAGTACTTAGCTTGACCAAACGATGCTAGCATATCTCCTTTTTTTCTTTTCCAAAAGCAACATCAAATCTACTGAAGCGTGATCTTTCCCCAAAAAACATGTCACGGCAAGGGCTCCCCACACCGTATGTGTCCTGAGGCAGGCCATGTCGCTAGACGACCGAACGCCTTTTCTGGCCGCCTTCTGACCGTGCCAAATGAACCTTGGAGCAAGGCTGGGAAGGACTCATCACAGTGCCGGCATCTTTCTTGGGGGCGGCATGGGGCTCGAAGCCAGGTGGACCAGCCCAGCCAGCTGATGGTGGCTGAGAACAGCCGGCATGGGACTCGAAGCCAGGCGGACCAGCCCAACCTGCTGAAGACTGTGGCTGAGAACTGTCAGAGACATGCCTTGACACAGAAGAACAATCTTTCTCGGTGACTGAACTGACTGTTACAGATTCAGGCAAGCCTTCCTGCTGAGAGGTCTGAGAAGAAGCATCGGTCGCAGGTGTAGTTCCCTGCACCTGGTTCTCGGCTGACGTGGCGTATGCTGATTCGGCATAGTAGTACGGGTAGTACGATGTTGGTACTCCGACCGCCATCGTTGAGGGGTCAGTGAGTGTCAACTGGGAGTAGAGGTACGTCATGTAGCTGCGCATAGAACCTGGCTGGACACCGGCTATTCTAACCTCCAGGAAGTGCCCATCCAGTGGGAACCCGCTCATGTGAGTGAGAGCCACAGCAGCACCATAAGTATCAGCAAACCTGACAAATCCGAATCCCTTGCTCACACCAGTGTATCGATCAACGACCACCTTTGCTTGAGTAATTTGGCCGCATGGCAGAAAGATTTCCACCAGCTTTTCGGTGGTAATATGGAGCGGGAGATGGCACACATATAGGTTGGTCATGTCAATCTGTCTCTTCTGGTTGCCAAACATCTCTGGTGATAGAGAATTCTTTGCAGCACTGTAATCCTTAGCATTAGGAAGGCCTGCTACCCTCACAACCAGGGTCCTTCCTCCAATTTGGTAACCATCCATACGATCGATTGCAGCAGCAGCAGATGAAGAATTGTCGTACCTGACCATGCCATACCCCTGATGTTGAAACATCCTAGCTTGCACTACTTGTCCAAACGGTCGGAAAAGCTCGACCAACTGATTGGGAGTTAACGTTGGTGGGATGCTGCCAACAAACAGATTGGCCATATCAATTTCTCTCACGGTTTTGACACCTGACTCTGCTGCGTTGGTTATACAAGAGCCTGATCTCCTGACTACTAGCCTCTTTCCATCAATCAGGTATCCATCCATGTTTTTGACAGCTGTGGTCGCTGAGGCTTCATCTGCATAATACACTAGGCTATACTCCACATTCATCAAGACTTTGCTGATCTGACCAAAGGGCACAAAAAGGTTAACCAGCTTATCGGCGTCCATGGACCGCGGAAGGTTTGTGACGTACAGTCTAGATTTGTTGATTTCTGATGGAGAGCCTTTTACAGCTGAGCTGGATGCTGATGATGAAAGGCCTGCAACTCTGACAGTTAAATTCTCCCCTTCAATCAGTGCTCCATTCATTACTGCAATAGCCTCAGTAGCACACTGAGGATCAGCAAATTTGACGAAGCCATATCCATTACCTGAAAAGGTGCCTTGATCTGCTGCAACTCTTGCATGGGTGATCTTACCAAATGGCAAGAAAAGCTCAACCAGCTTATTTGTGTCAATGGATGCAGGAATGTTGCACACATATAGATTGGCCATGTCGATTTCCTTGATGGTTCCAGTATTGGTGTGTGATCCCACTACTGAATTTGACAGTGTTGAAGGGCTGCAGGCCACTTGAACCGCCATCTTCTTACCCTCAACCAGAAGTCCATTCAAATGGGCTATGGCCTGAGCTGCATCATGAGAGTTAAAGTACTTCACAAAGCCATATCCTTTGCTTAAACCTGTGGTGTGATCTCTGGGTACCTTTATACCAGCTACTTTCCCGAAAGGCTGAAAATGCTCAAGTAACTTTAGCGTGTCCATGGATAAGGGAGGTTGAAGATAAACAAGCTACTCGGGTCAATTTCCTTTGAGGACGGACTGCAAGTTTCTGACACAGAGTGCATAGATGGATTTGGTACTGATGGTAGAACACCAGCTACTCTAACCTCTAATTTTTTCCCACCAATCAGGCGCCCATTCATGCACTTAATAGCTGATGCGGCACTCTGAGGATCAGCATACTTCACAAAACCATATCCCTGGCTTATACCAGTGAAACAATCATCCACAACTTTTGATCGAACGATTCGTCCGAAAGGTGCAAATAAGTCGAAGAGCCTGCTAGAAGACACAGAAGCTGGCAGGTTACCCACATACAGGTTAGTGTCATCCACTTCTTTCAGCTTGCCACCTTCCAGAGGCATAGCTAGCATGTGTTCTTGCCTTTTGCACAAGTGGCTGTCCTGGTCATCAAACTGAGCTTTCCTTTTCTCCAACTTGGCAGCACCAAAACTTTCAGTACTGTATGTGTAACAAGATACATCAGTGGCAAACCTGACAGACAGTCGTTTCTTGAACGGCTTCACTTCCATTTCATCAGTCACTGAAACCGCCTTGTGCTCATTGCTGCTGCCCTTTCTCAGCGCCCGTTTCGGGGCCTCTTGCTTCTTATGTTCCTTCCTGACAGCCTGCACAGCACAGAACCTCTTGTTAACAAATTCCTCCTCATGAGCCACCAGGTCATTATATGGCTCCACTTCATGGAGCTGTTTGGTGCAAGCTCTGTTAGCATTGCGCAGCGGATCCGTGAAAGGCTCAGCGTGAAATGAATCCTCCTTGCCACTGTCTTCTTCCTCAGCACATAGTTCTGAAACAAAAGGTTCCTCGTCACTGTCTTCTTCCTCATCACATAGTTCTGAGTAAAAGGGTTCCTCGTCACTGGCATTATCATCTTCAGGTGGAGCAGCGCCATCGCAAGGTTCCTCTTCACTAGCCTCCTCCTCCTCTTCTGGCAAAGGATAATCATCACAAGGATCCACAGCTTGTGTTTCTGGCTCATCATCATCGCCGTCCTCATCATCATCATAGAATTCACGTTCAAATGGCTCTTCCTCTTCACTGCCTTCTTCATATTCAGGAGCAGCAACCTTCATTGTTGCGCCAGCACCTGGTTCACAGAGAGAGAAAAATATATTCAGCAAAAAGCAGTACAGGGTATGGCATGAACTCCTAACACGAGTATGTAATGAACAGTAAACAAACAGCACCGGCTCCTTGTAAAAATGAGGAATGTGCTCCCAGTAATCCAGTGTAGCTTTATCGGGGGGAAAAATGTAATCCAGTGTAAGCAGCACGACATGGTGTTCACACTATTAATCCGCATCAAGTCGCACAATGCATTGCTTACACTAGTAAGTAGTGATGCACAAGAAGTTGCACAATCTGATGGTCATAAAACTAAAAGGAAGTGGGTGCTCACATCAATCAGTGTGGCTACGTGCGCGGAGAGCTCTCCGTCACATTATCTAAAAAGAGACATAAACAGTTGGCGCAACCGCAAGAGATGGTGAGAAATGTGAGCACCCAATTCCTCCAATGCAGTGCTGGACTGGCTTGATCTGGTACTACAACTAGTCAGTCTGATTGTAGTTTTAGAAGGTGTACATAATCTGCAGTAGCACTTGTGCAAACCATCCTAGTAGTAGTACTTACTAGTCAGTTGCCCCAACAGAACTTGCAGTTTTCCTTTTAACACTAGCAAGAATCCAATGCCCAGATGGCCTCTACTAATCTGCATCGAGGCGCACATGACAGTTATAAGTAGTGATCACTTAACCCATACAAAGCTGCACATTTCCATAATCGCAAAACTAAAAAAGAAGGCACATAAGGAATTGGCGCGGCTGCGTGTGTCGAGAGCATTGTGTTATCTACAAAAGACATAAAGAGCCCCGTGTGCCGCAACCGTAAGAGATGGTGAATAATGTGAGCACCCAGCCAGCCACTTGGTCCAGCTCAGTGCTGATCTTGTTTGATCTGATACTACACACATATAGTCTCCTTGTGGTTTCATGTGATTTGGAAGGTGCTACCTTACCTGCAGCATAGGACAGACAGATACTAGTGCACTAATAAACCAGAAGGTACATCCATCCTACGATCCTAGTATTTGCCCCAACATAAGCCATCAAATCTGCAGTTTTTGGCTTAACAGAAGCAGCAACCCATGGCCAGATGGCCCCTACATTCCAAAATTCCCACAGCAGCAACCGTTGTGTCTACTTTTTTCCAGATGATGTTTCTGATTTCCATGTGCAGTAAACAACAAGAACAATTCCCCGAACGAATCGCGATGGTGAGCCAAAAACCCTTGCGCGTGCAAAATCCCTTGGTGCCGGACGAACCCAAGAAAAAACCCCAAAACTGGAAGGATCGGTTGTGAGGACGAGATGCCCGTACGTAGGAAGGACCAAAAAAAACCCATGTCTGCCTGCCTGACGGTGCTAGTGATACTGCTAGTACTACAACGTCGGCGGCAGCGGGAGGTGGAGACCCGGCGGACGAGGACCGATCGGTCGGCGGCGGAGGGGAAAAAAAGCGCCCGATTATTTAGTGAGTCCCCGGCGCGGCCCAGAGAAAACAAGAAACCCCAGGAACAAGAATGCGGGCGGGTTCATCTGCCGGAGGGAGGGAGGGAGAAGGACCGACCATCGCAACGGAAAAATCGCACACACAGGTAGAGAGAGGGAAACAATACTACCTCCGGAAACGGAACGGAGCCTGGCTGCGCGCGTGAGGATCGAGGTGAGCCGGCGCCGCCTCGGAGCAGCGTCGGGAGGAGGAGAGGCCGGGGATTTCGGCCGCAATGCGGCTGCGGAGGTGCAGGTGGAGAGCGGAGAGGGAGGAGGTGGTGGTGGTGGCGGACTGGTGAGTGGTGACTGGTGGGTGCGCGCCTCTCGCTAATGGTGGTGGTGGTGGTGGTGGTGGTGGTAGTGGTGTGCCAAGAGCGTGACGAGAGCAGAGCAGAGCGAAAAGGTTTGCTGTCGCCGCGGCAGAGGAGGACAATTTGCGCGGAGGCCCCTTGCCATGTGCCCGAGACAGGCGTGATGAAATTTACCGTTGTGCCAGGGGCGTCGGGGGAAAGTGAACGGGAGATTTTTGTTGCTCGCTCGCCCTTTCCTTGTCCTTGTCCTTTCTTTGTGCCTGCCTCCGACCCGTTGGAACTAGGCCTGGAATTCGAGTCGAGCCGAGCGTTAACTAGCGAGCTCGGCTCGATTTGGCTCGTTCGACAAACGAGTTTAAAATTGAAACTCAGCTCGGCTCGCTAAACTTGTGAGTTTGCTCGTTTAACTCGTTTAGCTCGGTAAAACTGTTAACATGCATTGTAATAGATTTTACACATATTTTTTCTAATTATTTAAGCATGTATGATGCAATTATCAAACAATATATGACAATATTAAGTAATATCTAGTCGTTAAACTATGATAATAAGGTAAAATAATTCACAAAGACAAGAATAATGTAACGATTTTATTTTACCGAGCTAAACGAATAGCTCGGAACTTGGCTTGTTTAACTCGAACTAGTTTAGCGTCTAAAATGAAAACTCGGCTCGACTCGTTTAGCAACGAGTTATTCGTTTAACTCGCGAGTTTCGAGTTTTAATTCCAACCCTAGTTGGAACGAACCACACGCACCATCTGTTTGCCCTTTGTGTTGACCGGTTGGCTTGGGTCGTCACGTACGATTTTCGTGTAACGTCTCAAAAAAGTTTTTTGGTACCCTCGCTTTGCTTTTGCCTACTACCCCTCCAATCGCATTTAACTGTCGCGAGTTATTGTCACTCTTTGGGAGATGTGGCTGCGAAGTTTTCCTCGATCTTCTACGGAACCTAATATGGCAGCTCATGAAGTTGCTAAGTTTAACGAGGTAAAACATGCAGTTTGGCATGGTGATCTTCCTAGTTTTATTAGAGCTATAATTGCTAACGATGTATTCTTGATTACAAATGAATAAAGTGTGCCCGATGAATTTCCCTAAAAAAATGTCGCAAGCTATTGTCATGTTCCGCGTCAAACATTTCAGATCAGATGGAGTACTTTTCTTTAAGGAAAGACCATCATGGCTAGCTCTATTAAAACTCAAATAATAAAATAATAGGTACATCATCCACGACTAAGAACACTACTTAGTGGATCATCCAACCACAAGCCGGTTGGATTCAGTCTACCAAGGCGAAGTAGCTCATGAGCAACATGATTAGACTCCCTATTACAATGCTTAATGACCTTTCCAAAATCCTGAACTAAACTTAGGCCTGTGTCAATGCATCGTCTCTTAGCACGTTAATATAGGAGTGTTAAAAATTTAAGAGACAACCATGCCAATGGGTTGTTTCTTAAAGGTTGTCTCTAATTTAATGATTTAGGCCTCATGCATGCATCTGATTGGGCAAGCCCTCTATTTTGCCTATGGCCACGTGCAAAGGTTGTATGTTAGCTAAGATACAACCTTCCTCTCTTTCTTCCTTAATTGTTATGCCACATCAGCAAATTGCCTAGCATACAACGCTAAGAAACCTGCATTGGCAAAGGCCTTAGACATTCTTGCAAAACTGGACCTTCAACTGATGAGAAAGCAACATCAGAATTCATGGCATCAATTATTGAAAGGCAATCTGATTGAACTATCAGGTCATGGCATGTCACTCTACGAGCTAGAAGGAGGCCGTCTCGCACGGCATAAGCTTCAGTCGTGGTTGCATCATGTACTTGATCAGTTTTGCCCCCAACGAAATCTCTAGCGTCATCACTCGCAACTGCCCCACATGATCAAGTAGAATCAACGTCTGAAAAACTAGCATCGACATTGAGAACCTGAAAACCAATAGGTGGATTTCTCCATACATTCACTATGGCTTACATTCCTTTCTTTCCGAGATTTGACAAAATTAACAGCAATAGCTTGAATCACAAGTGATATTCTTCTTGTCGATTGTACTTTCTCTTCTTTGAAAATTTGTCTCATTTGCCACCATATATACTAGCTAGCCACAATTAAGGGTGAAAACGGAGCGGATATGGTCGAATAATAGTGAAACCATGTCCATAACCATATTTTTTTCGGATACGGAGTCGGAGCGGATAGTGGCCGGATACGAATACGGAATCGGATCCTGCCGGTTACGAATATGGATCGAATATGGGGCGAATATGGTTCAGTTGCGGATAAACATTTTGTCGTATGTATTTTTGAAAATAGGACTGACATATAGAGAATATTATGAATCAACTTACTCCACATTAACTTTATGTATTGTGTAATTCTAAGACAAAGAATTTTGTAATAACTCATACTTTCATTTCCAAGTGGCTACTTAGTTTTGCCCTTGAATGGGCTAAGGGTGCCTCCAACGAATGTGATTCACAAACATGGTAAGGCCTTGACAAGATTTTTATGGAGTTGTGTAAGTAATTAAATTATATCTTGCCCAAACCTCGGTCACCAGAGGTTTGAGGTATTATTTGCCGGATATTGCAGCGGATACTTGTCGGATATAACCATGAAATATGGTATATCTTCGGATACGGATGGATATTAGTAAAACCACATCCTTTTCCGTATCCGTGGATTACTATCCGTATCCGTGACCGTATCCGTCAACTATCCGACCGAATTCGTATTTGCCTTCCATGAGCCTCCGGTCGGTCGGTCGGCCGGAAATAATCCGTACCGTTTTCACCCGAAGCCACAACAATGCCTTATGCTATCGATACATGATGCGTATATAATTTTTTACTCCTCGCATCACACAGCCAACATTCCACCGAGCAAGAACCTGATATATCTATCATTAGAGCTTCTTCTACGATCATACTGGATTTGGAGTCGAACCAGTTTGTGAATTCACATGCCTCAACTTTTGCCCAAACTGAGAATCTCATTCCATGGGATATGAAGATTAAATGAAAAGATGTCGTTTTTATTGAGATGCCATGCTACAAAATCATCCATATCTGACCTCGGTAATGGTATCCTCACAATACGCTCCACAGCGGTCTCCCAAAATATGTCATGGATCAATGCTTCATCCCAATCGCCATTAACATCAATCAAATCTGAAACTTTTGATAGCAAAACATTTCCTCTTCTTGTAATAATATTTCGGGTCGGGCTGCTGGGAATCCAAGCATCCCTCCATACATCAATATTCGAACCGTGCCCTACCCGCCAAATATATCTTTTTTTTTAAGTTTACAATCCCGACCAAAGACTTTGCCAAACATAAGATGAACCACTCATCAATTCTGAAGATAGTATATCCCCGGAGGGGTAATAATTTGATCTCATAACCCTCTCACAAAGAGACACATTGTAATCGATTAATCTCCAGCACTGTTTTGCAAGTAGAGCCAAATTAAAACAGTGTATGTCGCGAAAACCCATACCTCTTTGACTTTTAGGTATACACACCTTCCAACAAGAAAACCAATGCATCCGTCGCTGGTTCTCCCCATCACCCCACCAAAAATGTGAAATCGCGCTAGTGATTCCCTTAAACACTTGTGTTGGCAACTCACATCTCTCAACTTTTGCTTAGTACTAGTAGCAAGGGGCATGCCAGCGGGAGGGAAGGGAGTGAAAAAAATACGAAACTAATCCTAGAAGCAAGCTCCAACACAAAATAACACCGTTTCGAATATCAAATTATGTGATTCTCTCTTTTATGGGCCAGAAATTAAATTATCTTTCCAATACCACTGGTCAAATTTCTATGCTATGGTAGATGATGGTACTAATTTATTATCTTAATTCTCGTTAACTTTAGTTGTATATGCCATTGATCGTGTTTGTACTCTCATAGTCTACTTTTGTATATTATTTGTCATGCAAAGATGTGCTTCTTATAATAACATTATAATTTAGGGATAACATCCATACTCAACTAAATGTTTAAAAACCTTGGGAGGCATGTGTCAACCAATATTTTTTATGAAAATAAAGTGTAATGAGAATTACGATGATGACACATGAGTTCTTTAAAAATTCTCAAAAAGCTTGTTGTTGTCGATAACTAGCTTCACATGTGCCTTTGTCCCTCGCCCGCTGGAGATGCTCTAAGGAACCTACGAACATAATTAAACAACCCAAAGGTCTTAACAATAACCCCTCGAGACAACGAGCCAACGCAAGAGATCAAGATAAACAAAGAGCATAGGTCAAAGGGTAAAAAAGTTATTTGGATAGATGCCACTACAATTTATAGTTGGTTGAGAAACGCCAATGCAATTTTCACCGTTCGAAAAACACCATTGCAATTCTCAGTACGATTCAGCTAATGGATCAGCCGATGCATACTATTTCCAAGAGCGGATCTGGGTGGGGTCCACCACATATATGTTTGTATAGTAGGTAATACGGGAGTATATTCGCCAGCATGTGTGTTTAAGTGGACAGAATGACATATATGAATCGTACTGAGAATTGCAATGGCGTTTTCCAAAAGATGAAAATTGTAGTGACAATTCTCAAATAGCCTGAAATTGCAATGGCATCTATCCAATTAACCCTAAGAAAAGAGTAGAAATTTGCACAGCCCGCGAAACAATGAGAAGATAGCAAGGTGGGTAAACATAACACCCCGTAAGATAGCGAGGTGACATTTCTCAAATAGCCAAAAATTGTCATCTATTCAATTAACCCTAAAAAGAGTAGAAATTTGCACAGCTTGCAAAACAATGTGAAGATAGCAAGGTGAGCAAACATAACACCCCGTAAGATAGCAAGGTCACATTTCTTAGTGGCTTTTGGGTAAAATTTGTTCAGAATTTTAAGCTCCTTATTTAAAAACAACCCATTAATTCAAACTACATGTAGTGAGTTGAAAGGGGAAGTTTCAGCTTGTTTTGCCTAGATGTTTGGATTTTTTTTGTAGTTATTGTAACTTTTAGCCAAAATCCATTCAAAGTTTTCAATAAGTTGCAAAAGCCACAACATTTCTTCCTGCAACTTGAACTTGTACTGAACCGCAGGAATTTTTAGATTGGTTTTTTAAAATAGGTTGGCAACGCCTTCTATGGCACTGCGTGGAGGCACATACTAAGTGTACTTCCAATTTTGTTCTAAGTCCAAAAAAATTTAACAACTTCATACAAAAATGGCAATATCATAAGTTCATAACATCATATTAATATCACTAGGTATATATTGGAATATAGTACCATATTGTTCTAATTTAACGTCATAAATATTGCTATATTTTTTAATAAAGTTGATCAATTTTTTTCCGCTTAGCACATAGTTAGACGGAAATTAATATCGGGTCATGGGTTAAGATGCACACTGCTTTAAAAATAATTTTTAAAATTTCAAAAAATTCAAAATATTTTTTTGGATATACTTTAAGCCATTTTATGTTAGCACAAATAGTTTTAGAAAGACAAGACATTTTTTATGACTTATGCCAAAAAGACAAATCCGGCTGCTCCAAAATGACTCTGTATGAGACTTTTTTTTGTCTTTTTTGCACAGGTAAGAGAAAATATGTTTTCTCTGCGAAACTTTTGTGCTAACACAAAATGTCATTATGTATATCCGATTTTTTTTTGAATTTTTTTGACATGTTAAAAACATTAAAAATGGTTTACACAACTGGTGCGTGCCGTGACCCGAAACGCCGTGTCCTCCTTTAGCTAGACACTTATTTGGCGACGGAGGGAGTCCCGTACATAGGCAGGGTAGTAATGTCCTGCGTAGAAACAAATTACGTAATCACCAAGGAAATTAAGGAGGGTTCAAGGATGGCACCGCCGAGCCACGGCCGGAACCTTCCTCGCTACAACATACATCACTAGTGGAAAACAGGGCTTCGGTTCGGCCCATTTGTCCCGGTTGAACTGGAACCGAGACTAATGGGGGGTATTAGTCCCGGTTCCAGAGGCGAGGAGGCCGGCCGGAAGCAGTCCCGGTTCGTGCGGAGCCTTTAGTACCAGTTCGTATTAGGAACCGGTACTAAAGGGTTGTGGCAGGCAGCCGCAGTGGGGGGCCCAGCGCGAGACCCTTTAATACCGGTTCCTAATACGAACCGGTACTAAAGAGACATCTTTAGTACCGGTTCGTATTAGGAACCGGTATTAAAGGTTCCCCTATATCATCTTCTTCCACCCGAGCCAGCTCCATTTCCAGCAGCTCGAGCACACTCCATTTTTCCTCCCTCTTTCCTCTCCCGAGCTCGAGTTCATCCCCGTTTTTCTCCACCATTTGTCAAGATTGGTGGCACCCATCTGTCCAAGGGTTAGTGATTGCGTGGATCACACGTTCGCTGGGAGACCCCAAGAGGAAGGTATGAAGCAGTGTAGCAGCAGTTTCCCTCAGTATGAAACCAAGGTTTAATCGAACCAGTAGGAGCAAGAAATCACTTCTGAAGGTTGTTGGTGGCGGAATGTGGCACGGCGCAATACCAGGGAATCCGGCACTGACGTGGAATCTGCACACAACACAATCAAACTACTTTGCCCCAATGAAACAGTGAGGTTGTCAATCTCACCGGCTTGCTGAAAACAAAGGATGAAACTTATGGTGTGGAAAACAGTAGTAAATTGCAGAGAATGAAAAGGAACAGTGTTTGCAGTTGGTTGTATTATCAGTGTAAAAGAATGGACCGGGGTCCACAGTTCACTAGTGGTGTCTCTAACAAATTACAGCTGGGCAATTGACAAAATATTGAGCGCATGACAATGCATATATATGACATGATGATTACTATGATATTCATGTGGGCATTACGACAAAATACATAGACCGTTATTCATGTGAGCGCATGACAGCGGCGGAGAAACACGAAACACACGAAACAGAAGACAGAAGGCTGCCGCCGGAGAAGATCGGAGGGGGGAAACGCTACCGGAATCACCTCCGGAAGGCTCCTCCATCCCCCTCCGGAGTCTCCATCAACACCAACGTCAAGACCAGCACCATCTCCATCACCATCTTCGTGATCCACTTCATCCCCCTCATAGTTTGAGATTGTTGAACCCTAGATATTGTTTAAGTGCTATTCTACATGTGTATGATTAGCTACTTGTCATTGTTTTATGGTGAGACTATATTTTCAGATTGTGTTGTATCATTTATACCACTGAATCACATCATGTCTTCACGTTGTGAGTAGTTCTCTCATGTTCCTGGGGGCATAGGATGGATTGGCAATGATCTATATATAACATGTGTTGGTATTTTGTCTAGTGTTTATCTTTTTATGTAATTCTATGATGGTGTTGTGCGAACGTCGACTGCACATCACTTCACCTAGATGGGCTCATAGGAGAATACCGTAGTGTAATGGAGTGAGGGAGACTTGGGAGGACATGTAAACCTGAGACCGAATTATGAAGTTACTTTATGAGGGGATTAATATCGGGGACCTTAGAGTGCAATGCTATGGTGGGATTTTATATCTTAATAACTCTTGTGCAGTCATTTACTTGGCCACAAGATCCATCATAAGAGGTTTAGTATATTTATTTATCTATACCTAATAATGGCTCCGTCCTAAGAAGATTAAAACTTGACAAAATGCTACTTTGTTGTTCTAGAAATATTTATGCCATGAAGTCTAGGTAGCCCTTGGGAACGTTCTCCACTTATAAGAAATACACACTTGAGCTTGTCCTCTTGCTGCATAGAGGATTGGGCTTTTCTCTCTTTGAGAGCCGTCACCTGCTACTATTTGTCTGCTGCATTTTTAGTGTCTTGCAATTATACAACCAAAAACACCAAAAACACTTGCATCTTTTATTGTCAATTTATCATTCTTACTAACCAATACCTTCAGCTCCTCGTGGGTTCGACAACCTTTTCTATTCGAAAGGTACTACAATTGATCTCCTACACTTGGGAGTCATCAACATAGTATTCAATATTCATCGGATCCCAGCAAACACAACATGTAGCATTACAATAAGATGATCTTGATCATGATAGGCAGCTCACAAGATCTAAACATGATAGCATAAAGTGGAGAGACAACCATCTAGCTACTGCCATGGACCCGTAGTCCAAGGATGAACTACTCACGCATCACTCCGGAGGCAGGCATGGTGATGTAGAGCCCTCCGGTGATGATTCCCCTCTCGGCAGGGTGCCGGGAAGAGCTTCTGAACCCTCCCGAGCTAGGGTTGACGGCGGCGGCGTCTCTGGAACTTTTCGTGGATAATGGCTGGGTATTTAGGGTTTTCGCGTCGGGAAGAATAAATAGGCGAAAGGGCGGCGGCTGGAGCCACGAGGGCCCACACCACCCCACGGCGCGGCAGGGGGGCCCGGCGGCCCCATGGTGGGCTGCCACGTGGCTCCCCTCCGTGTCTCCTCTGGACTCCGTCTTCGTGTTGGAAAAATAGGAGGTTCTGTCCAAGTTTCGTCCAATTCCGAGAATATTTCCAGACTAGCTTTTCTGGAATACAAAAACAGCAGAAAACAGGAACTGGCACTGTGGCATCTTGTTAATAGGTTAGTCCCAGAAAATGCATAAAAATGCTATGAAGTGTATATAAAACATGTAACAATTGGTATAATATCAACATGGAACATCAGAAATTATAGATACGTTTGAGACGTATCAAGCATCCCCAAGCTTAGTTCTACTCGTCCTCGAGTAGGTAAAACGATAAAAACAAAATAATTTCTGAGGTGACATGCTACAATCATAATCTTGATCAAATAGTATTGTAAAGCACATGTTATGAATGAAGTGATCCAGGTCAATGGTCTATAGTTTGCTAGCAAGTAGATAATGAGCAAACAACTGAATCATATAAGCAAAAACTTTTCATGAATAGTACTTTCGAGACAAGCATCAAAGAGTTTTGCATAAGAGTTAACTCATAAAGCAATAGATTCTAAGTAAAAGGTATTTAACCAACACAAAGGAAGATTTAAGTTTCAGCAATTGCTTTCAACTTTCAACATATATATCTCATGGATATTTGTCAACACAAAGCATATAATAAGTGCAATATACGAGCATATAAAAATTGTTGCACCAAAGTTGACACTAGTGTTTGCTTCTAAGATAGAAAGAAGTAGGAAAACTGACTCAACATAAAAGTAAAAGAAAGGCCCTTCGCAGAGGGAAGCAGGGATTAAATCATGTGCTAGAGCTTTTTAAGTTTTTGAAATCATATAGAGAGTAAAAATAAGTTTTGAGAGGTGTTTGTTAATTGTCAACGAATCAGAAAATGGAAAGTACAATATGACCCCTGCCAACCAGACTTTTAAGAGCGGCTCCCATGAAGGACGTTATTTCTACCAGCAAGGCAGATCATCCCTCTTTCTCTTTTGTTTACACATGCAGATATTTCACTGTTTGTCATTGCTTGACTGATAAATCAGGGCAAAAATGTGAAGAGAATTAAGCGGTTAAAGTTGTAATTAATTGGGACTGGGCACCCCATTTGCCAGCTCTTTTTGCAAAATTAATGGATAAGCGGATGTATATGCCGCTAGTCCGGTGGTAAAGTCTGTTTGACAGTTGACATAAAGACATCCACCCCGTCCTCATGAGCTTGGTAAACATTGACACAAAATAGGAGTAATAAAGTTTGAATAGTTTAAAGGTAGCACATGAAAAATTTACTTGGAATGGCAAGGAAATACCACATATAGGTAGTTATGGTGGACACAGATGGCATGGATTTGGCTCAAGGTTTTGGATGCACGAGAAGCATTCCCTCTCAGTACAGAGTTTAGGCTAGCAAGGTTATTTGAAGCAAACACAGGATATCAACCGACACAGCAAGACTTATATGAAAACATATTGCAAGCATTATAAGACTCTACACTGTCTTCCTTGTTAACCAAACCCTTTTACTAGAAAATATCTAGACCTTAGAGATACCAATCATGCAAACCAAATTTCAACGAGCTTTACGGTAGTTCTTCATTAATAGGTTTTAACTACATGATACAAAAGCTTAAACATGAACTACTTGATAACTCAAAACAATTGACAAGTATCAAATTATCCAATACAATGATCTACAAGAATATGTAAGCTTTTTCCATTATACCATCTACCACATGCAACATTTTCTGTTCCAACCAAACACCAATCAATTTATTTCAACATAAACTCTCCAAACAATTATAAGTGAAGCAAGAGAGTACTTTCTTTAAAAGAACTAACAGCTCTGAATAAGAGATGCATGCAAAACAGGAGCTAAAAGCATAGCAATAGCTAGAAGAATACTCAACAAGTATAAGTGAAGAATAGGAGTATTCATATGAAAAAGCGGAGCGTGTCTCTCTCCCAATCAAGAATGCTGGGGTCCAATCAAGTTGACCATAAGAAAAATAAAATACTGAAAATAAAAGCACACAGACGCTCCAAGTAAAGCACATATGATGTGAAAGAATTAAAATATAGTTTCACTAGAGATGACCTGATAAGTTGCTGATGAAGAAGGGGATGCCTTGGGCATCCCCAAGCTTAGACGCTTGAGTCTTCTTGAAATATGCTGGGGTGATCCATGGGAGCATCCCCAAGCTTAAGCTCTTCACTCTTCTTGATCACATTATATCATCCTTCTCTCTTGACCCTTGAAAACTTCCGCCACACCAAACTCAAAGTAATTCTCATTAGAGGGTTAGTGCACAATCAAAAACTCACATGTTCTATAAGGACACAAACATGACCGTTACTTTTAACATTAGCTACTGCCACTGATGTTATGTGAAGCTCTTCTTCCACTCAACACTAGTAAAAGAGAGAATGCGAAAAATAAAAGACAGAATCTGTCTAAACAGAACAGTCCGAAAGACGAATTTTTTCGAGGCACTTACGTTGCTCAGATCGAAAAACTTTAAACTAACGAAAGATGCGTACATATCTGAGGATCACGCACAAAATTTGCAGATTTAAATAATTTTTCTGTGATTTTACAGAATTAAAACGGTGAACAGCAGAAATCTGTTCCTGCGCAGAAATCCAAATCTAGCATCATCTTCCTATTAGAGGCAATACTTGGCACAACAATGCGATAAAATAAAGATACAAAGGAATTGTTACAGAAGTAAACAACTCCTTGACTCAAAAAAAAATTGCAGAAATAAAATAATGGGTTGTCTCCCATAAGCGCTTTTCTTTAACGCCTTTCAGCTAGGCGCAAAAGTAAGAATCAAGTGTTTCCAAGTGATGAAGCATCAACAGAATAATTTGCTCTAACAATAGAATCAAAAGGTAACTTCATCTTCTTTCTAGGGAAGTGTTCCATACCTTTCTTGAGTGGGAATTGATATTTAATATTCCCCTCTCTCATATCAATAATAGCACCAACAGTTCTAAGAAAAGGTCTTCCCAAAACAATAGGACAAGAAGCATTGCATTCAATATCCAAAACAACAAAATCAACGGGGACAAGGTTATTGTTAACCATTATAAAAACATCATCAACTCTCCCCAAAGGTTTCTTTATAGTATTATCAGCAAGGTGAACATCCAAATAACAGTGTTCCAAAGGTGCTAAATCAAGCATATCATAGAGTTTCTTAGGCATAACAGAAATACTAGCACCAAGATCACATAAAGCATTGCAATCAAAATCATTCACTTCATTTTAATGATGGGCTCCCAACCATCTTCTAACTTCCTAGGGATAGAAGCTTCATGTTTTAATTTCTCTTCCCTAACTTGCATGAGAGCATTAGTAATATGTTTAGTAAAAGCCATGTTTATAGCACTAGCATTAGGACTTCTAGCTAGCTTTTGCAAGAACTTAATTACTTCAGAAATATTGCAACCATCAAAATCAAAATCATTATTATCAAAAGTAATAGGACCATTGTCTCCCACATCTCGAAAAATTTCAGCACTTTTATCAGGAACAGTTTCAGTGTTTTCAGGCAATTTTAAACGTTTTGCAACAGAAGTAGAGACATTGCCAACACCAATTACTTTACCATTGATAGTAGGAGGTTTGTTAACACTTGAGTTTATAGCATTTTCAGTAGTAGTAATAGTATAAACTCTAGCAATACTATTCTTTTTAGCAATTTCATCCTCTCTTGCCCACCTAGCATGTAAATCAGCTAACATCCTCACATTATTATCAATTTTAACTTGAATAGCATTGGCAGTAGCAAAGGTATTGTTATCAATAGTTTCAGGTTTAGCTGCCATTCTATTAATCAAAGAAGCTTGTGCTTCAGACATGGATGAAATGCAAGTTTCAGCATTAGAAATCTTAATCTGCAAACCAGAAATTTCCCTATTTAAGTTCTCAAGTTGATGTCCTATATTCTTCAACATAGCAGATTGTTCATTCATAGTTTTAGTAAACAATTGGTTTTGCTCATATTGCGTTTGCATAAAGTTCTTAGTAGCCTTTTCAACTTCTAACATCCTTTCCTCACTAGGCATTCCAGATCTACCATAAGAATTAGCATAACCATTGCCACTATTAAAAGGATAGGGCTTATAATTGTTATTACCAAAATTATTCCTATAAGCATTGTTGTTGAAGTTATTATTTTTAATGAAGTTCACATCAACATGCTCTTCTTGAGCAACCAAAGAAGCTAAAGGAACATTATTTGGATCAACATGCATTTTTCCATTTGTAAGCATAGACATAATAGTATCAATCTTATCACTCAAGGAAGAGGTTTCTTCAACAGAATTTACCTTCTTACCTTGTGGAGCTCTTTCGGTGTGCCATTCAGAATAATTTATCATCATATCATCAAGAAGCTTTGTTGCAGCACCCAAAGTGATGGACATAAAGGTACCTCCAGAGGCCGAATCCAATAGGTTTCTTGAAGAAAAATTTAGTCCTGCATAAAAGGTTTGGATGATCATCCAAGCAGTCAGTCCATGGGTGGGACAATTCTTTACCAATGATTTCATTCTCTCCCAAGCTTGAGCAACATGCTCATTATCAAATTGTTTGAAATTCATAATGCTACTTCTCAAAGATATAATCTTAGCAGGAGGATAATATTTTCCTATGAAAGCATTTTTGCATTTAGTCCATGAATCAATACTATTTCTAGTCAAAGATAGCAACCATTCTTTAGCACGTCCTCTCAAAGAGAAAGGAAAAAGTTTCAGTTTAATAATATCACCATCTACATCCTTATACTTTTGCATCTCACAAAGTTCAACAAAATTATTAAGGTGAGCAGCAGCATCATCAGTACTAACACCAGAGAATTGCTCTTTCATAACAAGATTTAAAAGTGCAGGTTTAATTTCATAGAATTCTGTTTAGAAGCAGTGGAGCAATAGGTGTACTAATGAAATCATTGTTGTTCGTGCTAGTGAAATCACACAACTTAGTGTTCTCAGGGGTACTCATTTTAGCAAAATTAAAACAAAACAGAAAGATAACAACTTGAAAATAAAAGTAACTAATTTTTTTGTGTTTTTGATAAATAAAGCAAACAAGACTAAATAAAAATAAACTAAGCAAGCCAACAACAAAGTAAAGAGATTGGAAGCGTGAAACTCCCCTTGCAGAAATCCTCTTGCTCCCCGGCAACGGCGCCAGAAAAAGAGCTGTTGCATGGAGTTAGAGGAGCTATCAGAAATATTTCTGCTCCCCGGCAACGGCGCCAGAAAAAGAGTTTGATTGCGTGGATCACACGTTCGCTGGGAGACCCCAAGAGGAAGGTATGAAGCAGTGTAGCAGCAGTTTCCTTCAGTATGAAAACAAGGTTTAATCGAACCAGTAGGAGCAAGAAATCACTTCTGAAGGTTGTTGGTGGCGGAACGTGGCACGTCGCAATACCAGGGAATCCGGCACTGTCGTGGAATCTGCACACAACACAATCAAACTACTTTGCCCCAACGAAACAGTGAGGTTGTCAATCTCACCGGCTTGCTGAAAACAAAGAATTAAACGTATGGTGTGGAAAATAGTAGTAAATTGCAGAGAATGAAAAGGAACAGTGTTTGCAGTTGGTTGTATTATCAGTGTAAAAGAATGGACCGGGATCCACAGTTCACTAGTGGTGTCTCTCCATAAAAGATAACTAACATGCTGGGTGAACAAATTACAGCTGGGCAATTGACAAAATATTGAGCGCATGACAATGCATATATATGACATGATGATTACTATGATATTCATGTGGGCATTACGACAAAATACATAGACCGTTATCTAACAGCGTCTATGAGTAATAATCCACCGCCAGGATGTCATCCGAGTTCCCCGTTGGTATTAAGTTGCAAGCAACGGATAATTGCATTAAGTAATATGCGTAATGTAAACAAATGCATTAGATCTAATGACGCACCCTTAAGCTAGGCATCGGTTATTTTATCCCTAGTGGCAACAGCACATCCATAATCTTAGAAGTTATTGTCACTCACCCAGATTATCGGAGGCATGAACCCACTATCTAGCATAAATACTCACTCTTGGAGTTACAAGCATCTACTTGGCCAAAGCATCTACGAGTAACGGAAAGCATGCAAGATCATAAATAACATATAAGATAGATTGATAATCAAATTAACATAGTATTCAATATTCATCGGATCCCAGCAAACACAACATGTAGCATTACAATAAGATGATCTTGATCATGATAGGCAGCTCACAAGATCTAAACATGATAGCATAAAGTGGAGAGACAACCATCTAGCTACTGCCATGGACCCGTAGTCCAAGGATGAACTACTCACGCATCACTCCGGAGGCAGGCATGGTGATGTAGAGCCCTCCGGTGATGATTCCCCTCTCCGGCAGGGTGCCGGGAAGAGATTCTGAACCCTCCCGAGCTAGGGTTGACGGCGGCGGCGTCTCGGGAACTTTTCATGGATAATGGCTCGGGTATTTAGGGTTTTCGCGTCGGGAAGAATAAATAGGCGAAGAGCGGCGGCTGCGGAGCCACGAGGGCCCCACACCACCCCGCGGCGTGGCGGGGGGCCCGCGTGTCCCCATGGTGTGGCTGCCACGTGGCTCCCCTCCGTGTCTCCTCTGGACTCCGTCTTCGTGTTGGAAAAATAGGAGGTTATGTCCAAGTTTCGTCCAATTCCGAGAATATTTCCAGACTAGCTTTTCTGGAATACAAAAACAGTAAAAAACAGGAACTGGCACTGTGGCATCTTGTTAATAGGTTAGTCCCAGAAAATGCATAAAATACTATGAAGTGTATATAAAACAAGTAACAATTGGTATAATATCAACATGGAACATCAGAAATTATAGATACGTTTGAGACGTATCAGTTAGCAACTTCATCCTCTCTTCCGACATTGCAAGTTTAGCTCATTTTATTGCTAGTTTAGCTCATTTTATTTTTCTAGTGCTAGCTAGGTGCTTGTTGAAATGGCTAAGCTAGAAGTTCATTTGTTTTTATATGCAATTTGAGCTCAAATTAAAAATTGATTTGTGGGTTTTAGTGTTGTCCGGTCCCCGTACTCACCGTCGTTGATCGCCCGCGCCATCCCATCACCGGCACCACCTTTGGTGAGCCTCTTGTTTTTATCTATTATTTTAAAAAATCTTAGTTGTAGGATTTAGATGCATAATTATTACTTGTATAATTTTCTTAGTTGTATAATTGTTTGTTATATATAGTGCCATGGTTTTGACATCTGTCCACACCGGCTATCGTCCGCTCTATTATTCGGATGTGGTATGATTGTTTGTTATAACTATTTATTTCATTTCGTGTTTATGACAATTATGCCGACCAACTTGATATAGATATATTTTTATCTAGGAGGTAGTTGAACCGGAAATTCCAACCGACCCTTTTGTCGAGTTTTTTGAAAAAGAAAACAATGATTTGAAAGCAAAATTGAAAAGAAGTGAAGATCTTCGTCTCCAATGCTTAGAAGAGAAGATGAAATTGGAGTTCGAGCTTGCCGACGTCATCGATGATCATAAGATCAAGATGGATGCAATGCGCTTGAAGCTTGAAAAGATTAGAAAATATGACATTAATCAAGAGGCTTGGTATCATTATGCTGTTGGTTCAATTGTTAACTTTGTTGTGATTTTGATCGCATTTGTTGTTGCATTTAAATGCATTAATTAGATAGTTGTATGTTAGTTTCAGTGTATTTTTTATGAGAACTATATATTACATTTGGTCACTACTCTACTTTGGTTTTAATGTGTGATGAACTTGCATTAATTAATTTGGTCAGTTCCCTATTCATGATGATGTAGTGTAATGATTTTTGATATATTTATATAATGCAGATGAGCCGGCAATGGATGTACGGTGACCGACGCTGTCCCGAGTTCATTAATGGTATGCATAATTTTCTCCGTGTGGCTGAGGCAAACAAGCAGAACGGTTTTATGTTTTGTCCATGTGATGATGTAGGAATAGGAGGAATTACCCATCCTCAAAATGCCCTACACTCCCACCTGTTGCGAGAAGGCTTCATGCCCAATTATTTTTGTTGGACCAAGCACGGAGAAATAGGGGTTATAATGGAAGACAATGAAGAAGAGGATGATGACAACTATCATGTGTTCTCTGAACACGGTGGTACTACAATGGGGGATGACGAAGCTGAACATGAGGTCATTGTTGATGAGTCGATGATGATCTTCGTTGGGTCATTCTTGATGAACAGATAAACTGCGGAAGTGAAAACGAGAGGTCGAAGTTGGAGCGCATGTTAGAGGATCACAAAAATTGTTGTACCCAAATTGTGAAGATGGCTAGAAAAAGCTGGGTACCACCCTGAAATTGCTGCAATGGAAGGCAGAGAATGGACTATCTGACAAGGGATTTGAAAAGTTGCTGAAAATATTAAAGAAGATGCTTCCAAGGGATAACGTATTGCCCCCAGTACGTACGAAGCAAAGAAGGTTGTCTGCCCTCTAGGATTAGAGGTGCAGAAGATACATGCATGCATCAATGACTGCATCCTCTACCGTGGTGAGGAGTACGAGAATTTGAATGCATGCCCGATATGCGGTGCATTGCGGTATAAGATCAGGCGAGATGACCCAGGTGATGTTGAGGGCGAGCCGAGCCCCAGGAAGAGGGTTCCTGCCAAGGTGATGTGGTATGCTCCTATAATACCACGGTTGAAACGTTTGTTCCGAAACAAAGAGCATGCCAAGTTGTTGCGATGGCACAAGAAGACCGTAAGGAAGACGAGATGCTGAGACACCCCGCTGATGGGTCGCAGTGGAGAAACATCGACAGTGAGTTCAAGGATTTTGCAGGTGACGCAAGGGGTCTAAGTACAGATGGCTTGAATCCGTTTGGGAGCAGAGCAGCAGTCATAGCACCTGGCCTATGACTCTATGTATCTATAACCTTCCTCCTTGGTTGTGCATGAAGCGGAAGTTTATTATGATGTCAGTGCTTATCCAAGGCCCGAAGCAACCCGGCAACGACATTGATGTGTACCTGAGGCCATTAGTTGAAGAACTTTTACAGTTGTGGTCTGACGAAGGTGTACGTGTGTGGGATGAGCACAAACAGGAGGAATTTGACCTACGAGCGTTGCTGTTTGTAACCATCAATGATTGGCCTGCTCTTAGTAACATTTCAGGACAGTCAAACAAGTGATACAATGCATGCACACACTGTTTAGGTGAGACTGAAAGTATATATTTAGGTAACAAGAATGTGTACCCGGGGCATCGTCGATTTCTTCCAAACAAGCATCCCGTAAGAAAGAAAGGCAAGCATTTCAAAGGTGAGGCAGATCACCGGACGAAGCCTACCCTCCCTACTGGTGATGTTATATATGGCATGGTCAAGGATTTAAAAGTAATATTTGGAAAGGGTCCTGACGGTGTTCCGAATGACGCTGGTGGACACGTACCCATATGGAAGAAGAAATCTATATTTTGGGATCTACCCTATTGGAAATTCCTAGAGTTCGCTCTGCAATCGACGTGATGCACGTGACGAAAAATCTTTGCGTGAACCTGCTAAACTTCTTGGGCGTGTATGGGAAGACGAAAGATACACCGGATGCATGGCTAGACCAGCAACATATGCACGAACGAGACGACCTGAATCCAAGAAGTATCAAGGTCCTGCCAGCTACGCTGTTACCAAAGAAGAGAAGGAGATTTTTTCAAGTCCTGAGCAGTATCAAGGTCCCGTCTGGCTACTCGTCGAATATAAAGGGAATAATAAACATGGCAGAGAAAAAGTTCCAAAACCTAAAGTCTCATGACTGCCACGTGATTATGACACAATTACTTCCGGTTGCATTGAGGGGGCTTCTACCGGAAAACGTTCGAGTACCCATTGTGAAGCTATGTGCATTCCTCAATGCAATTTCTCAGAAGGTAATCGATCCATCAACTCTACCAAGTTTACAGAAGGATGTGGTCCAATGTCTTGTCAGCTTCGAGTTGGTGTTCCCACCATCCTTCTTCAATATTATGACGCACCTCATAGTTCACCTAGTCCAAGAGATTTCCATTCTCGGTCCTGTATTTCTACACAATATGTTCCCCTTTGAGAGGTTCATGGGAGTCTTAAAAAATACGTTCATAACCGTGCTAGGCCAGAAGGAAGCATGTCCAAGGGCTATGGAACAGAGGAGGTCATTGAGTTTTGTGTTGACTTTATTCCTGACCTTAAGCCGATCGGTTTCTCAATCGCGCCATGAGGGGAGACTGCGTGGAAAAGGCACGCTAGGAAAGAAAGCAACAATATCTATGGACGGACATTCTTTCACTCAAGCACACTACACAGTTCTACATAATTCCAGCTTGGTGGCTCCGTATATCGTGGAACACAAAATATTTTACGCTCGAAATACCGGAGCAACCTGAAGATTGGATTGATGGAAAACACGTGAAGACTTTCGGCGGTTGGTTGCAAACGTGTCTCATTAATGACACCACTGTTGGAGAACAGCTATACTTGTTGGCCAAGCAACCATCTTCGATTATATTGACTTTTCAAGGGTACGAGATAAATGGGAATACATTTTACACGGCCGACCAAGATAAAAAGAGCACCAACCAAAACAGTGGTGCCCACTTTGACGCAACAAACGACTATGGGCAAAAGGACACATATTATGGTTACATAGAGGAGATATGGGAACTTGACTATGGACCTTCTTTTAAGATCCCTTTGTTTCGGTGCAAATGGGTCAACCTGAGAAGTGGGGTACAGGTAGACCCGCAGTACGGAATGACAATAGTGGATCTCAAGAATCTTGGGTACGACACCGAACCATTCGTCCTAGCCAATGATATGGCTCAGGTTTTCTATGTAAAAGACATGTCTACCGACCGAAAAAAAGAAAAGATAAGCAAGCGAATACATCATACGATGAGCCAAAGCGCCACATAGTTCTTTCAGGGAAAAGAAACATCGTGGGAGTGAAGGACAAGATAGACATGTCAGAAGATTACAATAAGTTTGATGAAATTCCGCCCTTCAAAGTGAAAGTTGACCCAAGCATCCCGTTAAATGATGAAGATTCTCCATGGTTACGGCGTAATCAGAAGAAAGGGTCGACATACGTGAATTTTTACCCCAACAATAGATAGGGGGTGTTGTTGGTGATGTGTAATAATGTATTAAACCTTTTTATGTAACTGTGTTATGAAAACTCAGAAGAAAACTCTAAACATTGATTTTTGGTTCTAAAAACTCCAACGGCTCACAAGCGCTCGAAAAAGTTGGAACAAAACACACGGTTTCCCCTGCATACAGCCCAACGGTGGCTCCTCAGTGCCCGCATATCAAATGCACCGTTGTGATGTATGCAGGGAATCCGAATGATTTGTATTCGGTCGATGAACTAAGGATTTGTAGATAGAACAAAACACACGGTTTCCCCTGCATACAGCCCGACGGTGGCTCGTGAGTGCCCGCATATCAAATGCACCGTCGGGTTGTATGCAGGGAATCCGAATGATTTGTATACCAAATGAGCTACAATGAGTACACACTGAGTGTCCACCATGTCCGAGAGGTGGGCTATATATAGGGTCGTGTGGCTTATGAAGTGGTCGTGATAATGATGATCCAACAGCTCACAAGCCCTCAAAAGAAACACACCCCTGATCCAACGGCTCACAAGCACTTGAAAGAAACACACGATCCGTGTGCTTCTTTAGTCCCGGTTGGTAACATCAACCGAGACTAAAGGCGGGCTTTGCGGTCACGCCTCGTTTCAGTCACGTGTCCTCCCCCAGCGCTGCCCTGCCCACGTGTCCTCCCCCAGGGCTGCCCTGGTCACGTGTCCTCTCCCAGCGCTGCCCTGGAGGTCTATATGTATTGTCACCGACGGGGCAAACCCTAATTCACCATTCCTAGCCACAAACGCCCATCGTCTCCACGAGATGGATCCGCCACGCCCGCCGCAGTGCCTTCTGGACGAGGTCGAGCGTGCTCGGCAGAGCGCGCTTGGGCGCCACCGCGGGAGCCTATCCCGCCGTATGCCCACGAGCCCGGCGTGGAGAGGAATGCCCAGCTACCGGCCTCTTGCTCCACCAGGTGGCGTCGCCACACCTCCACCAGGCGCCGCCGCTCCTCCCGCCGAGGAGGAGGAGGAGGACGACGACTTCGACTGGAGCGACGACGGGGATGAGGGCTGTGGGGCGCAGATGCAGGAGGCCATGGAAGCTTCCTTCCAGTCTGTCCACGACGACCGTGTCCAGCGAGCCAAGACTGCCTGCCAGCTTAAGGCGAAGGAGGCCTCCGAGCTGGGTTGGGCGCTGAAAGACTCATCCTCCATGGATCTTGCCCTCCACCGCAAACGTGCGCGTGAGAACCAGGCTGCCGTGAACAGGGCTGGCTCCTCCCGCCATTCCCCCTAATACGCGCGAGCAATTTTGTTAAAATTGTCGGCGCCATTACCCCTAGTCCGTTTATGTAATAATGTACCAGTGTTCTGAAAACTGTTAGTGATGTGTAATAATAAGATGGTGATGTATCAGTGTTCTGAAAACTGTTGGTGATGTATCAGTGTTCTGAAAAATTTCGACCATTTTCAACAAATAGACACGGCGGCCATTTTGACTGTTTTTTCAACAAAAAAAATAAGAAAGTGAAACAATACTCAAAAAAAGAAATCCTTTGGCATGAAGTCCTTTTATGTGTAGTAGTCGATAGAAAAAATGATAAACTTGAATTTTCACAAAGTTGGATTAAAAAATATAACAACACATTTTTTATATATAGGAAAAAGTTGGATGTTCATAAATATTGGCTGTTCCAAAAATTGTTGGTTTTAGAAACTCATTTGACTTAATTTGGACAATTAAATCAATAGATATAAAAGAAATCAATACAAAAGAAATTAATAGACAATTAAACAATTAAATCAATATAGACAATTAAACAATTAGCTCAAATATAGTTATGATCAAATATAGATATGAGTTTTACAAATGTAGATATGTTTTTCATAAATATAGACAATAAAACATGTAAATCAAATAGATATAAAAAGAAATCAGAAAAAAGAAAAAGAAACGAGAGAAAAAAACCAATTTCAAAAGCCCATTAGTTCCGGTTGGTGTTACCAACCGGTACTAAAGATGTGGGCTTCGCGCGCAAAATTTCGCCGCGGCCCAAAATTCGTGGCTGGAACCGAGACTAAAGGTCAATTTCGCGCGATTTACACTAAGAACCGTCCCTAAATCGTTCAATTTCCCCATTCTCTCCGCTGAATCGCCGTCGCCGTCACCCTGCTCCGTCGTGTCCTCCTGCTCTGGCGCCCTCCCGCCGCCATGCTCCAGTGCCCTCGACGCCGCCCACCCTTTGCTCCTTCTCCGGCGCCTTCCCGCGCCACGCTCGGCCCTCGACGCCGCCCCCAATCGCCGTCGCCGTCACCTCCCCTCCCTCGCGCGTCCCCTGCCGCCGTCGCCTCCCCTGCGCGTCGTCGAGCTAGGTGCTGCCACTCTGCCGTGCCCGAGGTGTTGTCACCATTCTCCTCCCCGCACGCGCCCGAGGTGTTGCCGCTGTCGCTTCCCCTCCCTCGCGCGTCCCCTGCCGTCGTCGAGGTGCTACTCCTCCGCGCCCCGAGAGGTGATCCGCGCCGGCGCCGCTTGTGTTACTTTTTTTTCAAGAAATAAGCAATGCAAAATGTGTGCTTGATTGTGCACTTGTACATTGTAAAAATTTAGTATACATTTTTGTAGTTAGAATTTAGTATACATTTTTGTAGTTAGAATTTAGTATACAATTCGAAAAAATTTAGTATACATTTTGTACTTGTGGACTCTAATTAATTTAGGTTAGTGTGTTAGAAAATTTAGGCTAGGTGAATTTTAGAAACTTTTTAGTACATTGTAAAAATTTAGTATACATTTGTAGTTTTGTAATTTTGTAGAATTAATTTAGGTTAGTTTTGTATTTAGGTTAGGATTAATTTTAGGAATTTTTAAAAGTTAGACCAAAATTGTAGAATTAATTTAGGTTAGAATTAATTTTAGGAAGTTTTAAAAGTTAGACCAAATTTGCATTCACATTTGTAGTTAAGATAAAATTTGTTAGAAGTTAGATCAAAAGTTAGTGGTAAATTTTTTGAAGTTATGTCATTTTCCTTAATTATTGATTTAAATTACCACTTTGTCATTTTTTTTGTTAGAATCAAAATTTGTGTAAATATTTTCTGTTAGAAGTATATTTTTAGTGTTAGCATATATAATTGAGTTAGTATAAATTTTTCTTATGTCTTTTTAAAAACATGAGTTCACTTTGATACGGGTAGGAGTAATTTTAGCCATGTTTGTATAGTAGAATTAGTAGTAAAAATTTTAGAATTCATAGTAGAATTTTTTGTAAGCACTTTGCATATTTTAGAATTTGTTCTAGCAATATTCTAGCATTTTGTAATAGCAATATTCTAGCATTTTGTAATAGCAATCTTATAGCAGGTGTATACAAAAAAAGAGTTTCGCAACCTTCGGTTAATGGAGATATTTGACAACGTGAAGAAGTTTAGAGTATATAAACAGTAATTTAGGCTTTGTAGTTTTGTAATTTTAGGCCACATTGAGAGAAGTGGAAACTAGAAAAGTTGTGTATGAAAATTTGTGTATGAAAATTGTTGTTTAAAATTATTGTTGATGAATATTGTGTATAAGAAATTTTGTTGATGAATATTGTGTATAAGAAATATTGATGAAGTTATGAATTATTTAGTGGACTACTTAAATTTGCTATGAAATTAGTTGCATATTTTAGAATTTGTTCTAGCAATTTTAGCAATATTCTAGCATTTTGTAATAGCAATTTTAAAAATGTTCTAGCATTTTGTAATAGCAATCTTATAGCAGGTACATTGAGCTATGGATCCCCTCGAGCTCGAGGGAATGGATGAGGAGTAGGCTGAAGATTGTATGCGTCAGATGATATATGGAAATGCACAACGTGGACCAGATGGCGGTGGAGAAGATGGCGATGGAGAAGATGACGGTGGAGAGGATTTCAGCAGTCAATTTTTTAACGACTCCGGTGAGGGAGTTGAGCTAGAATTAATGATAGATGACGACGAAGTGCACTTAACAAACTCCGGCCCGGTATGTATATATATTAAGTCTCTGTTGATCACTAGATGCATTAATTAATTTGTATTGCACTTATTAACGAATCATTTTTCTTTTAGCCCTCCGGATCTAGCGGAACTGCGCGAAAGACGAAACGAGGCCCGACCCAAAGGATGGGAGATGGTGCAAGGATATCGATCGACATAGTTGCTGATGATGGTAAACCGCTGAAACCCGAAGACATCTGCCGTAAATATGTAACTCAATGCGGAGTTCTTGTTAGGGACACGATCCCGATCACCATTGCAAAATGGAATAAGCCGAAGAAAGCCAACGATGGAGCTAGTTATGTCGAGCAAAGAATTAAAGATTGGCTTTGAGACACGCTCTTGACACATTTCAGCCTACCGCAAGGTCTGCCAGATAAAAAGAAGGCGAAAGTCAAGGAGTGGACTCTTAAGAAGATGGCCACACAATTCCAGACCTGGAAGAAAACATTGTGGAAAAAATATGAGAAAGAAACTCCAAATTTCACTGGACATCTAGAGAAGATAAAAGATGCCTGGCCCGCATTTGTGGCGTATAAGAAATCGTCTCGCGCTGTGGCCCGATCGGCCATAAATAAGGTGAATGCTGGGAAGAAGATATATCACCATACTTTGGAGTCAGGTGGCTACAAGACTGTCGAGCCTAAGTGGGAAGCCTTTGAAAACAAACTGCGTGAAAAAGGGATCATTCCACACACAGATGACTGGCCCGAGAGGTCCAAGTTCTGGTTGTTCGCGCATGGGGCAGGGTTGGACCCAGACACATGGCTGATTGTTGCAAAGGGAGAATGGGCGAAAAAATTACAAGAGTCGTAAAAAAACTTATTAACGCAATAGACCTAGTTCGAAAGGGACAATTTGTTCCCGATAGAGAGGACGACGAGCTGACACTCGCCCTCGGGAATGCTGAACACTATGGACGATGTCGAGGCTACGGACCCGGGACTACGTGGAAGCAAGGGTTTCCGGTGGACGTTGCAAGTTATAGAAGCCGTTCCAGAAATAAGAAGAAGGGGTTGGACCGGTTATCGGAATTAGAACGTCAGGTGCAGCGGCAGCAGGAGTAACTGGACTCAATTACCCAGCAAAGGGCATCTCAGCTGCAGCTAGAAGATCCTGCAGTCAATGCCGGCCCATCTCAGAGGAAAAGCAGCGTGGGTTCCACGCAGCTAGAAGATCCTGCAGTCGAACCGCCGGCGGCTCACTACCCCGTGGATGAGAAGACAAATTGTGAGCTACATATGCCAATGAAGAACATATCCTTCCCCGTGGCGGCCGGCTATGCTTTACCAAACCAAACTGGAGGAACCTACCATGTTGGTCAGATTCCAGCTGGATATGCTCGTGTCGGGGTGGTAAAAGTTATGCCGGGATTTCAGACACTGGAGCTTGATATTCCTGGAGGTGATGACGAGAAGACACTGGGAGAAGTCGAGCTTGGTATCGTTCTATGGAAGAAGAAATACATCCTGTTTCTAGACTCGGCGCCAAGGCCACCGACTCTTTCGAGTAGAAATCCACCACCTCAAAGCAAGGTTCAAGAAAGCGGAAGCGGAGCGTTTTGCTCTCGCTTAGAGTTTTAATCGCTTAAGCGACGCTTAAGCATGCTTAAGCGTTTCTAAAATTCACTGATTTTAGTACTGTGCTTGCATCTAGGAGCAAATGAGAAGTTGAGGGGAGTAGAGGAGACTGATACTTGATGCGGATAAGGGGATGCAAGGGAGGCAGGGAAGGGGCTGTGTCTGTAAGGCCGCCATTGTTGATGTGAATCTGTGCGTAGAAGTGTAGAAAGTGAGAAAAAGAGATGAGGAGAGTAGATGGATGGCTCAGATTAGAAAGAATGAATGGCTCAGATCGGGTTAGCAGACTAGGGTTCCATAATGGGCCTTATTGGGCCAACTTTGTAGCGCAAAAGACCTTATCAACGCTTAAGTAGTCGCTTATGGCCTAAGCGGAGCATTTTGCCATCGCTCAGCGCTTAAGCGTACGCTTAATTACGCTTTCTTGAACCTTGCCTCAAAGTCCATCCCACCCCGACGATTGGGAGCCCACCGCGAGTCCATCGCCCGCGCCGTCCCGTCAGCCGACTGATGCGCCCACTAGTAATTCGACAAAGCGGAAGCTGCAGTTCACGTCGACTGGTACTATGCTCAGGAAAGACAGGTCTCCTGTCAAGAAACGTGCAAAGATACCCAAGAAAGTCAAGACTCCTGAGAAGTTATCTTACGAGAAGACTAACGAGGAATTAGAAGAGAGCATCCGTGCCGATGTGAAAGCCCAGTTAGCACCGAAAAAGCCCCCTACAGACCCCATAAAGGAACTTCTGAACACTATACCAAAGGAGAACATTGATCGCATCGTTGACAACTTATATAACCCTCCAGCGAGCCCCCTTACAGACTATGAGCGCTGTATTGAGAAGACACATAGCTCACAGATGGAGGAGAAGAAATGCGGGAAAAAAGTTCCCCAGCTCGGAGAACAAGAAGTACAATCGATCGCCCCGCTCAAGGTGTTTTCTGGTAAGGCGGCCCTCTACAACGACAATGTTGCTCATGAAGTCCTAGGCGAAACAGGTTACGCCATTGCTGAGATAGCATATCGATTTATTCTCGGGCAGCCTCTGGTCACAGATACGAATGCTCTAATAACACAATTTTGAAAATTGCATAACTGGTACATGACCGCCGCAAAGGAACAGAGATTCTATTTCATGGCGGGAGTTAAGGAAGAGCACTACTTCCGAGAATACGCTGTGCAGGTTTTGTTCTCCGAACTTTTTCAGATGTAGAATCAACGTGCCCTCGACAAATCTATCATCAGCTGCTATTGTCTGTAAGTGATTTATTTGTGTAATTTAATTCTTTAGTTAAGCTCGTTCATTGCCTGTAATTATCCTCACGACATTCTTTTATACGCTATTATGCAGAATAAAGATTCGTGAATGAAGAGTGGGAGGAATCTGGGACATAGGGTTCATTGAGCCGGATAAAGTTCATGAAGTCACCGTAGATCAGTATGCCCAGGACACAGAGGACGTTTTGCTAATGTTTTTAAAGCGACAAAATACCAAAAAAGAAATATTTTTTCCTTACAACTTCAAGTGAGTGTTACTGTCTTGTACACATTCTATTTTGCTTTCCCGATGTTAAGTGTAATTGATGAGTTATGAATAACTGCGTAGATAAACGTGCGCAGGTTCCACTTCATTCTGCTAATCATTAGAATCGAGGCTGGAGAAGTTAAAATCATGGACTCATTAAGGAGAGATCCTAATGAATACAAGAGCGTGCGTTATATGCTCAAGAGGTAATTTCAATCATACTATATCGGACTCTTTCGTTCATTTTCTGATATCAAGTAAGTAATAACTTCTCAATTCATTTTCTTTGTCGGGCAGGGTTTAAAAACAGTTCATCACGGAAGAACGCGGTGAATGGAAAGATAAGCTGAACTTTAAGGCTAACAACGTAAATAATACAACGTACCTAGGTCCGTGTATCTCTCTAATTTCTAGTTTCAATACCATTATCATTCTCTTTATTATGATTTGATTGAATTTTATTCTCGTATAGTGGTGTCTGCGACAACCACAGGGGACGGATTTATGTGGATACTATGTTTGCGAGTACATTCACATGAAGGTCAATGGAGAGTCAATAGTCGAAAAAATCAAGAGGTACGTAAACATCATTCATAACTTTATTTTGGTACCATCAATTGTGTTTAGTTTCCTTCATAATTGATTTGATCTCCTTCTTTTAAAGATGTCAAGGAAGCGGAACCAGCTCCTACCAAAGGACCGCGTAAAATCAATTGCGGAGTAATTGACGGGATTTTTCCTTACACAGGTCATACCTGAATCCGGAGAATTCCACTATATCGAAAAATAGCCTCCCTCCATGTACTAGCAGTGATCTCCATGTAATGAGTACTTTATGTGTGTACATATATATACCAAGTTGTATGTGTGTTATGTATATGCATTAACGTGATCTTCATGTGTGCGAAAACTTTTTTTTGTGCATCGACGTGATCTCCGAACGATGGAAAAATCCGAAACGCTAAACCCTGAAAAATAAGCGAAAAGAAAAAAAATATATGCCGCGACAGCGTTTTAGACGTTTTCCTGCCGCGGCAGGAAAAGGGGCGTTAAAAGAAAAAAAAAACAGAAACCTTTAGTCCCGGTTGGTGTTACCAACCGGGACGAAAGGTCCTCCGCCGGCACATGCGCCGCTCTGCCCACGTGGAGGCTTTTAGTTCCGATTCGTAGGCAACCGGGACCCCGATTTGACAGTCCCAGTTGCACAACCGGTACTAAAGGCCCCCTGGAACCGGTACTGTTGCCCCGTTTTCTACTAATGCATGAGCTGCCATCGATGGATCTGTTTCCACAATTCCGTGCATGGTAGGCGGTGATCGATTCAGGAAACCCCGAGCCGAAAATGGAAAATAGCACCAATAATCGGCCCAAAATCTGATCGCATTCCATGCATACGCACGAGCATATTCCCGTTGATGGCGTCACCTTTCCATGCGCGGCGCATGTCGGTTGCCGCCCGCCCCCTATATATCCGTCGCCCGATCCGGCCTACGATCAATCAACCTCGCCACCGCCGATCCAGCAGAAGAAAACCGATCTAGCTAGCTGTTACTTCCAAACTTTTGTGCTCTGCAGGTTCTGCGTGCCGGCGATCTCATCGATGGCTCCGTGCACGAGGCTCCCCGTTCTGATGTTTGCCCTGCTCGTCGCGCCGGCGACGCCTGCTCGCGCCGGGGATCGACACGGCCACATCGCAGATCCGGCCCTAGCGCCGGCTCCCGTCTCGGCGATGTCACCAGCCATGCCGCCTTCCTCGTCGTCGCCTGCCGCCGCGTGGGCACCGGCCAAGGCGCCATCGTCGGCACCTGCGCCGTTCGCGGCCGCCGCCCCACCAATGCCTCACATCATCGAGACGATGAGCCCGTCGTACGCGCCGGCGCCATCGCCAGCTCAAGACAGCCCAAGTAGCCCGCCGTCACCACCAATCACCACGACGCCGGGTCAGCCGACGGACACGAGCGGGCCGGCCGTGGACAGCAGCAGCAGCGCCGCTGGAGTGCCGACAAGCGCAGCGGCCTTGACGGCTGTTGGAGTGATCGCCATGACGATGCTCTTCTAAAGACTTCGTCTATCAGTTCTATAGATATATAGTCATACCTCCGAGTTAGCTTTATTGATGGTGTGGTGTGTGATTTCGTTATCTGTCAGATCGGAAAAATACTATAGCTAGTAGTCTAGTCGAGAGTCGAGACATAGTATATCAGGGATTTTGTGTCATCAATATATACCTTTGCTAGTCAGTTCATCGTGTAATCGATATCGATCGATCAGTTATCTTCATCGTGGCTTTTTTACAAATCTATATGCTTGTGTGATCTATATTTCAACCATGTTTCGTTTTGTTTATTGTTCTTCGTCCACTATGCTGAATTAAAAGTTACCGAAATTGCTAGATTTTACTGAATTTTATTGCTGGGAAAATTAGCCGAGTCTTTGAAATTTCCTTCCTCGGCTTTAATGTCACGGGGCAAATGGAGACAGTGATATGGATTATTTCATTTGTTTCTCAATTTAGAAACAGTAAGAGACTACAGAAAATTTGCTGCTGTATCTAGACCTATTACTATAAGTCAAAAGAAAACTACTCCCTTACCTCCTCTTGGTAGACGTATTAGGAAACCAAATGCCGCTATACATATAAATGATACAGACATTATTAAAGACCATGCTTTGGGTTTTTTGAACAGTTAAAAACTCAATACGAAGTTTGATCCTGCTGGTAACTTGTTGGAATAAGTAGGTTTATGCCTTAACCCTATGGATCTGCACCACTTCTAGCACACGACGTAGAAAACTCTCTCGCCTTCCACTAAAACAATTCGTCATTATCTGGTACGCATGTGTCAGACGTGGGGTTTTAACTCACTCGTAATCATGCAACCACATGTTCTACTTCACACATACTCCCTCCGTTCAGAAAAAGATGTCTTTGATTTGTCCAAATGTGGATGTAACACATCCTTTTCCGAACGGAGAGAGTACAAAATACACACATTCGAAGTTCGGTAGTGTTTTCGCAAAAAAAAAAGGTTGGTAGTGCTTTTTTTTTGCAACTGAGTTCGGTAGTGTTTGTCAAGGACGATCCGCACTTCTGTATGGGCGTCAGATACGAAACTTGTACAGACCATTGTTCGTTCTAAGACTCGTGCACGATGATGACGCCGTCGTGCGGACACTCGGGACGGCACGAAGACCCCGTACGCACGTCTCCCTGTCAAGTAACGACAACAGAGGCTGAGGCCCCATTGCTGGCGACCTGGCGTGCCGACCGGTGCCAGTGCCACGGCCGTGATCAGTCAGCTACGCAATTCATCTGTGTAGTTCATCGTGACTCTCTTTTTTTATACAAATATCCGTTTCATTTTTTTAAACAAAATATATGAACGTGTGATCATATTTGTAGCAAACATAATTTTTTATAAAAATATAGCAAGCATTTTTGCACCAAATTAGCTGATTATGTAAGTTTTCACCCGGTCGGTGGCTCTCTTCCTACCTAGTACGTATGAAATTTAGGGAACATTTTGGCAACGTTGCCAAAGTACTTGGATATGAATTGGGTAGGAACTACTATTTTTATGAGATTCGTATCTCATTTATAAATAAAGATCAAGTTACAAGGTACGTACCCACCGACCTTACATAACTGAAAAGATAGGACAATCTTATGCAAAAAACCCAGTGCATATCCCCTTCTTCGACAACACCGAAGCGACCACCAAAGGGAAGGAAGACATATCACCTCTTCACCCGAGCTCGACGCGACTCCATTGCTGATCTGCAGCTTTACGGATCTACAAAATAGTTTGGCAGAAGCAAAATCATTGCCGTTGAAAGAATCAGACCAGCGCAACAAGTCCCCAGACACACATCGAGCTCCAAAACTAGCAACCCCACACGACTATGACGTTGAACAGGGACGGATCCAGGTTCTCGAGCTTGGGTGTTCAAAACTTATTTTGGGGCTACTCTATAAAGGATTCAAATAGCTAAATCAAAACTTTTTTCCCATTGTTCCTAAAAAAGACTTTTCCCCATAGCTAGATGAATAATCGATTCTTTTCCACAAATTATAGAAGAATTGCTACACAACCATAATATCTTAAGCTTAGTTTGATGTTACGGAGTTATTTTGCTCAAAACTACAACACCATTGATACATACATATATTTTGCAATAAACATACGATTTTGTTTTCCAAATATTTGGGTGTGCAGCTGCACACCCATGGCCCTATATGGATCCGTCCCTGACGTTGAAGGAGGAAACCAGAATTGTCAGCCTCCAACCACAAACCCAACACAAGATATACCCTGTGCAGACCAAACCTGGCCAACAGGCACGCTAAGACGCTACGCAGACTTGGCACGGCACAACCAGTGATGGCCCGTCTAGTAGGCGGGCCATGTCGTGCCGACACGCGGGGCTGGCCTAAAGGCCCAGATACAACACATCAGTTAAAGGGGCCGACACGGGCACATTTAGGCCCAACGGGTCGGATTTGGCCCACGTTCCTGTTTTGACAGGTTTTTTTTTGCTAAAAAATGCGATTTTTTTTTGAAAATTCAGGATTAAATATATATAAATGTAAACGTGCCAGTGGGGTTCAATTGTACATGCTGGCTAACTAAAATGTGTACGTGTGTGCACAAGTGCACAAGATTCGTCTATCGTAAATGCTAGCTAACGAAAAATCCACTATTTGAATAATACTAGTTGAATTCAGCCCGGCGACACGCCGCACCCTTTAAGAGAAAATTTATGTATGAAACATCGCCACTGAAAGAACATCACAGAAATTAGTACAAAACGAAATACTACAACTTTGTGCATGAAACACAACAGCTGCACTCATAGATATGCCTAGTTGCCTACGCATCACCACTGAAAAATCAGGTGTAGTGAAAAAAAATCACTCTGTACCATCGGGCATCAATTGCATAGACAAACTAAACATAAACAATGGCTACTGCTGGTTAGTACATATATTCTTGATGACTCTTAGGCTGATGGTAAGTTTCAAAATATTCAGTATTGAACTTCTAATGACTCTCGCAAAAGAAAGAAAAAACCTGGATGACAACAGGTCCATTAGCACATATTCCAAAATTAAAAGATACATACTATTGTAACTTGTATGTAAAGCATATGGGGCCACTATATATATGCAGTTCTTGTTACTTTAGATTTTGTTACTGCTGAGGAAACCCTGCAGTATAATATACACTCACCATAAAAACCATGTCGTTCAATGAGATCAAGCATATTGTAGTATATGTCGACATAAGCAAACTTTGAGTCTTGAACATTTCTGTCTGCATTAAGTCGATCTATTTCCTTTGCTATCTTAGAATTGAACAATTGAGCTGCTTAATTTCGCAATGGCTCGCATTCTCTGGATCTATGTTTTCTTTGTGAAGGACAATATCTAATTAGTGGAATGCCAAAAAATCCAATCCTCTTTGCACCCATCTCATTAAATTTCTGTATAATTATAAATAAAAAATTGTGAGTGAGCAAATAGAAAGATATGGCAGCACTTATATACATTCAACAATAAGGTTATCGAAAGAAAATGACTTCACAATGCTGAAAATATAGGAGCGCTTTTGATAACGTGCAATCAGATTATTTAGAAATCCAAATGATTATTAATTAGTATTACTGGAAAACAATGTAGAGCGGTCTAAAATGTAAGGAGGAAATTTCAACACCAGTACGGTTCAATTGTCCTTGCAAATTCGAATTTCGCCTCAGATGCATCTTCAATGTAAGTTGGTAGTGGCAGTAGATCATCTAGTGTGCAAACAAAAACATTTCCGATATCTCACCTTTTTACGAAGAAACGCCCCGAGTGGCTCCTCGAACGGCGTCGGTGTGATGCCGCCAACCAGCACGTAGTATCTGCCATGCTGCCCCCGCAGCTGGTCAAGAACCGACAGGAGCACTTGCACATGAATTAAAATGAAAGTAGCTTCTTATTAGGACACATTATAAGGAAAAAGATCATATTATAAATGCATCAATATGACAAAGATTATCAGTTGGAAGAAAACAATATTTATTTACTTAGTGTGTGTAGTGAAGCCAGGGACATTGGTAGTTAGAGCTCGACCACCCATAAGCAATCATCTAAGCGCAACTTCATAGTGGATTCTTATGTTGAGACTACCCTAAACTGAAAATTTACATTCAGTATGTTTTTCACTTCACTGATAGAGAAGAACAACCCCCGAATAAAACCGCCCGCATAATATAGGAAGCTTATGGAAAATACAAATATGGTGGAACCTTATAGTTATGTATGATATGATCCTTAACTAAGCCATCTTTTATCTTCAATATACTTTAATTGTACTGCGAAAGAATATAGTCTATCATGTATTGTATAGATGGGTCTATAAGCCTAATCTAGTAACAATATGTAGACAGGAAGAAAAACTTTATACATATGTTCAATACATAGTGCTAATTAAAGTTACAATGATATGCAGCTGAAAATAAAGTTTACACAGATAGTAAATATATGTTGCTGAGTGACATACAGCTGATGCATTGTTTATCATTTGTGAACAACTTGGTTGGATGTCTCATTTGGCTTCTGATAATAAAGATTGATATTTATTCCCGTATAAAATATGGAAATATTAGTAGTCATAATCTATGCTATGGAATATAATAAGTTAAATGAGCCAACTCAAGGACTGTATTAAAAGAAGTTGTAGAGATAGAGAATAACTCAAAACTAACCATCATCAGACTATAAAGCTTGCCTCTAGGATGCATGTTTTTCCTTATAAAGGAATTCTAATGATAAATTTTGCATTTGAAATGTGGATATCATTTAATTAACATGTGAATTAAATCCTAAAGAACATTTAAAACCCCACCAAAACGACGAATATACAATACATTGATACATAAAATGAAACAAAGGAAGTATTCATATGTATAAAAAAATAACAGGAAGTGTAACACCATACGCCGCGCCCTTCGGTATTAACATAAGCAACTTGGTAAACTAAAAAGCTCACCTCCTGTCCAGCAGCATGATTAGTACTTGTATATCTAAAGAAGTTGTTTATTTGTGGTAAGAGAAAGCAAAAATCAGAGTCTATAGAAGGTATAGAGAGCATTTAATTCATACGTACCAAACTGAAGAGTCAAGTCAGACCTGCAGGAGCATAAATATTTTTTTACTCTAATGGTACTCCTTCTGAGAGGGCAGCTACCTGGATGACAGAAATGATAATGGAGATATATAAATAGGGAACATCTTGATCTCCTTAAGTACATGGATAGCAAAACTGCCAATAGCTAATCTGACAACTTGAGCTTTATCAAATTGACTGGCTAAATTTCAGAAGAAGAAAATTACCTCAATTACAGAGATTAATCCTCTGATGTGAATCTTCTTGGATTTTAATTGAACACTTTTTATAGTAGATCGATGAGTGGAATTCTATACGAAACAAAACATACTGTTTTTATGTTGTATTGGAATCATCCTGTAGAGTCATGGACATGAGAGTCTCAATTTCACGCAAGTGCTGCAAATTGCTTTAATGTGCTGATTACTTTTTCATTTGTGAGACATACATCTAATGGTATTCATTCTGAGAGGGCAGCTACCTGGATGACATAAATGATAATGGAGATATATAAATAGGGAACATCTTGATCTCCTTAAGTACATGGATAGCAAAACTGTGAATAGCTAATCTGACAACTTGAGCTTTATCAAATTGACTGGCTAAATTTCAGAAGAAGAAAATTACCTCAATTACAGAGATTAATCCTCTGATGTGAATCTTCTTGGATTTTAATGGAACACCTTTTTATAGTAGATCAAATAATATAATCAAATATGCACTCGTTGATGATCTCGTCCATACTAAGCAACGGATTCTCGCCATGCAGGAGCAGGACGTGACGTCCATGCCGCTGTCCCCGCTGCAGGGGCGGTGAAGAACGGGGAGGAGACGGACGCGGGCGCGGCCTCCCCGTCGCGCTTGCCGGGCGAGATGGAGCGTCGAGGTGGCAGGAGAGTTCGGGCAGCGGCGGCGGCGGCGAGGGGCCACCACGCGCGCCCACGGCGCAGACGCCTCACGCTCGGGGTCGGGGTCGGGCTCGGCATCGACGGCGTAGAACGTTGAGGAGCCCTCGGAAGCATCAGAGCGGGCGGGGGAGGACCCCGGTGAGACGTGAGAGGCGGCGGTGGGCTCGCCGACGCAGGGGAGCGGGAGCGGGAGCGGAAGGAGGTGCTCGATGCAGCGCACGTTGATGCTGCCGCATGAGGAGACGGTGTCGGCGACGGCGGCCATCTTCTTGGCTTCTTGTCTTGCTCTGCACACCTCGCTTCGTCTTGGCCTGAGCATAGGGCGGCGGCGGCGGCGAGGTGGATGCGGGAGGCAGCCGCGTCGGGGAGGAGAACAGGATGGGGAATTGATGATAAGGAATCTAGGGTTAGGGTCTGGCCTAATATACAGAAGGACCGGATCATAATTTTCGAAAAGTGTAGGGACTTTTTTGAAAAAATGCCACGGGGGTACTGTTCAACACTGTTCATGAACAGCAACCGGAGCGCTCACAGCTCGCGGATCCGCTCGTCTTTCATATAGGTAGTAATGTCATTGATCTATCTACTCGAAATGAGTATAGAAGAGGTGTAGTGGTAACGACGGTGTGCTCCAGCGTAGGCAGTCGCGGGTTCAAGCCCTGGAAACTACAAACTTTAGGCCGGGCACGCGTGCTCACACGTGGCCATCTTTGGTGCAAGGCACTCGAGCATTGACGCTGACGACGCGTGCGCGCCATCGCCTGACCTTCCAGTGTTGTGCTCGACACGTCGCGTCGTCTGCGCCCGCCAGGGGAGCCGTTGCGTCATTAAAACGGGCATATCCGCCACAATAAATCTACCCCGACCGTTGTGTCGCTGACGCGTCGTCCCCACCCGCCAGGATTGGGCTCGGCGGGGCTCGGCGCGCGTTGCCGGCACGCCCGGTTGCGTCCCTAGAATCTGGGCGCGAAGCGGAGTTGCCGGACGCTGTATTGGGGCGTGCCGACACCTTTTGGTCTATTGGGCGCGTCGCTGGGGGACGATTTCGTGCCGGCGCGCCCAATAACCCTATTGGGAGCCGAGTTGGACGCGCCGGTGGAGATGCTCTAATTTACATTCATATAAAGATCTCGCAACGCCAAACTTATTTTCCAAAAAATCTGCTTGTTCGAAACACGTTGCACTGCACAAGCAAACCACAATTCTGGTGCACCACTTTCTACGTTCTACTCCCTCCGTCCGGAAAGGAATGTCTTAGATTTGACAAAATTCGGATGTATATAGACATGTTTTAGTGTACACATACATCCAAATTTGGATATATGAAAGACATCATTTTTCAAACGGAGGGAGTTCAGCACACGCACATCAATTCCCACAAGTTGATTAATTTTTTACGACGATTTATCTACAGAAACTTTATTCCTTTTAAGCGTGTACGTGAGAACCTTTTGCCTACCTATTTACATCTCTCTTCCTTCATTTATTTCGCTTCACAAGTTGCAGTCAAATTCAAGTCAAATCAGCGTGTCACGCAACTACTACAAGGCATCGTCAAATCAAAATCGCATCAGGCCTGTGGCACACTGAAACCGCAGCAGCGTGCCGTGCGCAGAGATAACAAGAGTCCAAAAATTACACGGAAATGGCAAAGCATCTCGTCTGCACAAAGCCGATGCACGGATAGACCCCTGTTTCCTTCCCGCGAAAAGCGGCCGCGAATACGGCGTTCCTCAGGGGCAAACTGAAAAATCTCCACCGCGGCCGGCCGGTGCAAATTGCCAACTCCGCAGGGGCTCCGTCACGCAATTTTCAAAACCCTCTCGCCGTCTGTCGTCAGGCGCGGACACGCAGTCATGGCCACCGGCGGCGGCGGCGGCGGAGGGGAGGGGGAGCCTGCCGCGGGGGAAGGGGGCTGCGGGGGTTCTGACCGTGGCCCCGGCCGCAGGTTCTTCGTGGCGGCGCACGTGGGCGCCGGCTTCCACGCGCCGGCCAACGAGAGGGCCTACCGCCGCGCCATCAAGCGCGCCTGCCTCGCCGCCGCCGCTGTCCTCCGCGAGGTACGACCCGTCGACCGCAGACCCCACTACGTGCTCCACCACTCCCCCCTCCTCCTCCTCCTCCTCCCGTGTACGTACTGCTCTGGTCTCGCAAGTACTGTCTCGCCCGGATTTATGCGGCCTCGCCGACTGCTCCGCCACAGCACGGGGTCTGGGTTTTGCCCGTAGGATTCAAGCAATAGAATTTTATTTGATATCAACCGATGAGCAATTCCAATGTTAGATCATCAACCTGTCTAATCTGGTATACTAGTGGTTTGGTACCTGTTGTTCTGCTGCATTTCCACTATGTTTACTGATATCTGAATTATGTTCACCTCCCAAATCCCATAGCCTCTGTCATAGCCTGATGTTGACAATGGCTTAGTCGACAAGGATCCATATGTATGAGCTCTGCTGTGCTGAATCCCTGATGCTCCTTAATTGTGTTTGCAGGGCGCTGGCACAAGTCTTGATGCCGTTGCAGCTGCTATTCGAGTGTTGGAGGTGTGCATCATTCTCTTTGGACATATGTAGTGTCTGTTTTAGATAGTCTGTCCCGTTAACAGCTGCGGCTTTACCAGTAAACAATCATTGGGTGGATCCTCAGCATGATTTAGTCACAGTTTACTAATGCTAAAATGGCTGACTAGGATGACCCCGTTACAAATGCTGGCCGAGGTTCAAGTTTGACTGAGAGTGGCCGGGTGGAATGCGATGCAAGTATCATGGATGGAAGTACAGGTTCTTATGGAGCTGTCGGAGCTGTGCAAGGTACTTATGGAAAATTACTAAAATTTGATCCACCTGAATAGGAGCTTTATGTATGGAAGTATATCAGAAAAGTTGCTGTTGATATGTATATACCAGAGTTTCTGTTTCTTGTAGATCAGGTGTAAAGAATCCCATCCAAGTCGCATTACACCTGGCAAAGGAACAAATGATGGGTTCTTCACTGCTTGGTCGGATACCCCCCATGTAATCACAAATTCAAGTGTCTTTCTCCATGTTTGAAACATTTTCTCTTCAGTAATTCCTGCCCTTTTGTCATTTTTCACCAGTGTCACATGACTGATTTGACTGTGCCATGATCTTCTACTTTAGAATTATTCTGTTTCATGCTGGAATACGTAACGCCAACGATGACTTATGTTCATTCTTCATATTAGATAGGGGTGAGAAATAGAACCATTGCATGAAGGAGCATGCACATCTCCATCTTACATTTAATTCCGAATTGCTGACTTATTCATTGTTTGTTAGGTTTTTGGTTGGTGAAGGAGCATGCAAATGGGCCAAAAGTAAAGGAATCGACATAGTTAGAGCTACATCGCAGGAAGATAATGTAAACCCTCCTCTTCCGTAGAACCCTTTCATCCAATTCTTGATTCCTAATCACTGGTAATTTACTATCTTGTTTCACATTCTCAAACAGTGGTTAGTGACCGAGAATGCAAAAGCACAGTGGGTAAAATACAGTTCATTGCTTGATAGTGCCAAGGAATTGGTCAATCATCCCACTGCTTCGGCTTCAGAATCAAGTTCAGCACAGTTGGAAGCATCAGGTTCCTTCCTCCTTTACCTATGTTGGTTCATTTTTTTTTTGTGTGGGTATGTTGGTTCATATTTCACCTGTAGTTTAATTCTTCCGGATTTTCCTGTCATATTATTTAAAGTTCTAGCTTGGGCATGTGGTTATATCAGTTCATCCATGTGTAATGTTTGTTTGGAATATCTTCTGAAACTTGACTGCAGTCATATGATTAGCATTTTTTCCTTTGCATAAAACTATTGAGTGAGCAGTTGAAACTTGACTGCAATTATATGTCCAAGGTGCGACAGACATATCAGCTTATATGGCCTGATGTTACAGTTATCTTTCGTTAACATGTGCGATGTTATTTTAGTAGGTGTTTTCTTCCATTCTGTATCATGGATCAGTGTATGACATTGTACCTCAGGCAGTACCCAATAAGTTCCCTTAAAATATCAGTTTGTGCAAAATTAAAGCTCTATCTGTGGCCCGACTCTTATTTGATTTATTCTTGTGTAGGTGTTATATTCTGCTGATTGTTTTATATGCTACATATGAATTTTGCACACAGAAAAACATCTCTGAGTTCACAAACAGTACAACATCCAACAGATATTATCCACCCATTTTGCACCATGTAGGGCAAGACAATGATTTTACTGATTCTCCTTGTGCATATATTCGATACTTAGGTTATTGATAGCGTGGTATAACTTATAAACTAGTACTTACATTTCGGCCTAATATCTTATGCTGCATGTTATCTTTGATTCACCTGTTTAGTTGTCTAGTTGCTATTATGTGTATATAAAATCCCTTTTAAATAAAATTCCAATTTCGATCACCCAAGTATTTAGCTTGTGGTACAGGGTCCCAAGTATGTGGTTCTACTGGTAATTTCTTTGTGCTTGTCATGCGCATTGGTACCAATGCTGGTTATTCGACTGTACTTCCGGCATATAGATGTATTTGTACTCCACCAGTCCACCTCAGCTGTCCCATATTTTATTTTAGGAGCTCAAGCTGAGAATTTGAACAATGTAAAGAAGGCAAAGATCACACAATCGATCATGGAAGATGATCAAGATTGTGTAATGGATACTGTTGGTGTTGTTTGTGTCGATGACTATGGGAATGTCGCATCAGGTGCATCTAGTGGTGGCATTGCACTAAAGGTCTCATTTTTTTCCATCAGTCACTTTCAGTATTAAGCCCCTTTTTCTTTTCTTTTTTCAAAATTTTGCTCTGTTTTGAGCAGAGCAAGATTTCTCACTTGAAATTATGATACTCTGCCATCTGCATATTGTCAAATAGATGCATCAGACCTTAATAAGAACCCTGATGTTCCTGCAGGTAGATGGCCGTGTTGGTTTGGCTGCTATGTATGGCTCTGGGTGCTGGGCTTCATCCAAAGGACCCTTTGGCACACCATTCGTTGTTGGGTGCTGTGCAACTGGAGCTGGTGAACACTTGATTAGAGGATTTGCTTCGCGTGAATGCTGTGTCTCCGCATCTCTGTATGTTTTTTTTTCTCCAAATATCGTCTCTTTTCATATAAAATTTTACATTTCACAACGGATCACCATGCTATTTGTGCTTGAACATTAGTTACAGCCTTTTGTGTTAAAAAACGATCGTCTAATATATACATTCTTTTTGCTGGCCTCAGTGAATTGACAAAACATGTATATCATGTGTCCTATGCGTCGTGTTGTCCTTTTATTTTCCTTCTTATAAAAATTCAACATCACGCTTACGAAGTCAACACATATCTTTTCAGGTCATCATCAGGGCCTGCTTCTTCCTGTACCAAAGTTCTGCGGTCGGTGGTTCAAAGCAGCAGCGAGATGTCTCACGACACCGGCGCTGGGCTGTTGCTAGCTCAGGCTGATGTTACAAAGGTTTTTATCCTTCACAAATAATTCTCAGTTTTGGGTGAGCAACGCTTCCACTTTTTGTTTAAAAATTATTTTTATCCGTAGAGAGGGGAATCATCCGTACTGGAAGCCGTTGAGCTTGTTGCTGCCTACTCCTCCCCATCATTTGGCATCGGGTATTTCGGAAGCAATATGAAAAATCCAAAGGTAGGTATCGATTTTTGATGGCTTCAGATAAACCGTTCTCGCATGATTATTTTGATCAATCATCTCTGAGAGACACACGCTTGGTAATGGTTTTGTAGGTTTCGATGCTCAGAGATTGGACATCATCCGGTGCCCTCCAGCAGTTTGCTACCCGTGTTCATTTGGGTGCACCGTCGAGTGAAGAATGACGATGACGACAAGTCAAGCAGCCGCTCGTGTGGTGTGGGTCGTCTTCCCTGCTGGAAACCGGTGTGTTGGCGGTGGGATGCATGTACTCGTTGTCTACATTATTTTTAACAGGGATTCGGGGAAACATTTTCCATCCTGTTAAGCGGTGAACAGATTGTGTACGAGCAATATGTAACTTGTTTAGTGGGCTGATCCAGGATGCATAGATGGACACATCGGAAACAGCTTCTGGAAATTGAAATGCGTGCCAAACTCAAAACTGAAGATGTCATTTTGATCGTCTCATTCAGTTCTCGTGCTAGTAGTAGTAGTGGGTGGGTGGGCAACCTGTACAGTGGTAGTATACTCAGCTTAACAGCTCACTGCTAGAGCTGGAGTTGAGGTGATATCTTTTTTCTGTTTTAAACAGGCTGAGGTGATCTCGATCTACTACGCAAAAAGAAACGAAGCCTTCCGTGCCGTTGCATCGTGCACATTTTCGTGAAAAAATATTGTATCATGCACGGCTGCTATAGTTTTTTTTTTTGAGGAAAAAAACAAGGCTATTGATATTCCGGGCTCAGTTGGCGCGACATACGGGCCTAGTTGGGCTCGGCCAGTCCGCTACCAAGCGCCACGCCGACTCTACTCTACCTGGGCACCGACATCATCAGGCCCAGATTAGCAACTCCCCCTCCCTCGGCTCCTCGTGTTCGGTTGTGGCGGCCGGCGTCTCGCGCATCGGCTTCCAGCTCTCGCTCTGCCTCGTCCCGCCGGAGCCCGCCCGCCGTCTCGAAGCCCGGCTCCGCCGTGCCCTTCCTCCGCCTCTGCTGGGACAGGCGCGCGATTCCGTTTCGCTGGGCTAGGAGGAAGCCCTAGCTCGCGGAACTGGTAGGCGACGCTCCCGCCCTCAGCACGACGCGTCTGCCTCCCCTCCGCTCCGCTCGCAGCGCCACGCCGCCCTCTTCGCGGGAGCTCCGACGTCGCCGCCGGCCGCAGCGAGGTTTGTGTTCTTCCGCCCCTTGCGTTTTAATCTCCGTTGCGTGTGCGATCCATTAAACCCTAGGTTTCGTGTCGGGAGACTGGTCGAGGTCGAATACGTGTGTGGGGGTGGGGGATGGGGCAGTGCCTTGTTTCGGAATTAGCGATTAGCCGTGAACCTGATTGTGAGACGTGAACTTGTTGTGTGCTGGGATTCGGTAGTCAGGGATCTATGTTTGTGAGTGTGGATTATTAGTTATGTTCATCATGAGCTGTAATCTCATTGTTCTGGGATCAGTTGATCCAGTGTTATGTTAGATTGAGAGACACCTATCATTTTGGGTCAGGTCTTGAGATATGAATGCATTTGTTTGGAGAATAGAGGAAAACAGAGAGAGTTCCCTCTCTGCCTGTGAGCGACCTGTGCAGTCCTCTGTCTCTGGAGGGCCGCTGGGGAGCAATCTTGGGGGCTTAAGGTGTTCTCTCATGGGGTATTTGTTGTTATGGCAGGAAACCTTTTTGCTAATAAGAGCGATGGGGCAATCCAATACATGTAGAGAAACGTAAAGGATCCAATATAGTCAACTAAAGTGCATATGCTATGATGCCACTGAATTTGGGGCGAATGTTCCATTGTTTGATATCCTCTAACTGATTATCATTCTGTAATTTTCAGGGCAGTAGACTGCTGCTTGCTGTTGATTTTGGACAGTGGTAATGGGGGAGGCTGATGATACTAGGGATATGGTGGTGGAAGAGATGGATGTTGATGGTGGCGAGAGGCACCGTGGCAAGGACAGGAGGGATAGGCACAGAAGGGATGAGAAGGATCACCAGGGTAGTGGGAGGAGGGACAAGGATAGGGAGAAAGATAAGGATGAGAGGAGGAGGGACAAGGATGATACCAAACATAGGGACAGGGATAGGGATAGGGATAGGGAGAGAGACAGGGATAGCAGCAAGAACAGGGACAGAGATTCAGAGCGTGATCGTGGCCGTGACCGCGATCGAGGGAAGGATCGGGAAAGGGATACAGAGAGGGAGCGGGACAAGGAAAAGGAACGGAGGGATAGGGACAAGGAGAGGAACCGCAACAGGGACAAGAACAAGGAGAAGGAAGATAGAGAACGGGAGAAGTCGAGGGGAAAGGACCGTGGAGAAGATGCAGATTTGTCTAAGGGCGACGAGGGAGACCAGAAGAAGGGAGTTGATCCCTCCGGAGAGACTGAGCAGGCCTCTACATTTGCCCTCAGGGAACGCATTGCTAGGTATGCTCTTGAGTAAATCTTTGTTTCACTTCACTAGCCCTTTTTCAGTTAAGAATTTGCCTCGCTGCCAAAATCTCCACTGAACATTTGAGAATACAAATAATTTCTAATTAGGTTATTTGCTTTAGGGCGAAGGAAGAAAGGTTGAAGGAGAAAAAGGAAGGAGGAATACTGGATGATAAAGATGATGCTTCAGAGATATTATCATGGGTTGGCAAGAGTCGTAAACTTGACGAAAAAAGACAAGCTGAAAAAGAGAAGGCGTTACGTCTTGCACGAGTATTTGAGGAGCAGGTGATGATTTAATGATTGGATTTGGGTATATTGTCTGCATGATACACATTATTTACTAATTTTTATGTGTTGAAACTTTCAGGACGATATGTTAGCAGAAAATGGTGATGATGATGATGAGAAGATAAACATGGCGGAGGTAGTCATCTACAAATCCTTTGAACTAGCAAATTTCATTATGTCAACCCCTAATATTATTTATTGCTGTAATGAGTTATTTTAGTCATAGTATTCTGTCAATAGCTGTCATAGTAACATGTTTCCTCTTGTTCCCCCCATTGTTTTGTGAAAAGATCACTTATCTGGAGTGAAGGTTCTTCACGGGCTTGACAAAGTTATAGAAGGTGGAGCAGTTGTCATGACTCTCAAAGATCAGAGTATCCTGGCTGACGGGGACATCAATGAAGGTAATGTGTTGTTGTTGTTGTTTCACTTATTATTACTACTTGTTCCCTCTGACCTTTTTTAACTTTAGTAAAAAAACAACATTTGTAGAGGCTGATATGCTTGAGAACATCGAGATTGGTGAACAGAAGCAAAGAAACGAAGCTTACAAGGCTGCACAGAAGAAAGGAACATATGAGGACAAGTAAGCTCATTACTTGTGATGTTTCTTGGATTGATTTTTTATCTTTCTAACTTTGTTTTCTGAACCTGTCGGTAGGTTCAATGATGACCCATTGTCAAAGAAACCTATGCTCTCGCATTATGATGATCCAATGGAAGATGAGGTGAACATGCTGTTCTTTTTCAATTGGTAGATATTCTATTGACATTTCTTTAACTGTTTTGCCCTTCCATTTGACAGGGAGTGACACTTGATGAAGGTGGACGCTTCACCGGTGAAGCAGAGAAGAAGTTGGAAGAGGTAATTTATATTTGCCCTAGAAATCATAAGATGCCATTTGTAGTGTAGTTTTTTGGGCAACCTGAAAACCATGGTGGGAACTTTGCATAGATACTAATTGACATTTTCATGTTGACAGCTCCGCAAAAGGATTGAAGGTGGTTCTGTTCAGAAAAAGACGGAAGACCTTACTTCTGCAGCAAAGATGACATCAGATTACTTTACCGCTGACGAAATGCTTCAGTTTAAGAAACCAAAGAAAAAGAAATCCCATAGGAAGAAAGAAAAGCTAGATCTGGATGCACTTGAAGCAGAAGCTATCGCTTCTGGATTGGGAGCAGCTGATCGTGGGTCAAGGAATGATGGTAAACGACACTCTGCTAGGGAGGTAGAGCAAAAGGCTGATGCTGAAAAGAGAAGCACTGCATATCAAGCAGCCATTACAAAGGCTGAAGAGGCATCAAAAGCATTGCGTCAGGAGAAAATGCCTGGTAAAGCTGCTGAAGAGGAAGAACTAGTTTTTGGTGATGATTATGAAGATCTGCAGAAATCTCTGGAGCAAGCAAGGAAGCTATCTCTAAGGAAGCAGGAAGAAGCTGCCGGTTCTGGTCCCCAGTCTGTAGCAGAACTGGCTTCTGCAAACAAGGGCCAAGGAGATGCTGATGCTGATGCTGCAGAGGGAGATACACAACAGAATAAGGTTGTTATAACAGAGATGGAAGAGTTTGTGTGGGGCCTGCAATTAAATGAAGGTAACCTACTTGAAGTATTTTTTTGATAAGTTTTGTAACAGCTGTACAGAGCTGACTAACAAATCAATCGTATTGATATTAACTACTGCTGTTATCTTGTTGCAGAAACACGCAAGCCAGAAGCAGACGACGTGTTTATGGATGAAGATGAAGATGATATGCCTTCAGGTACTATAGCAAAAGATGACACAAGCAGATTGGGAGTGATCAAAGAGGAAACTGTCATTGAAGACCCGAAAAAGGATGCAGAGGAGGAAGAAGTCATACCGACTGAGGTTGTGCATGAAGCTGCAGTTGGCAAGGGTTTGGCTGGAGCTTTGAAGTTTCTTCAGGAGCGAGGAACCCTCAATGAGGGCACAAATTGGGGAGGCAGAACCACAGACAAGAAGAAAAGCAAGCTTGTTGGTATTGAGGATGGACCAAAAGAAATTCGCATAGAAAGAATGGACGAATTCGGTCGAGTGGTAAGTAATCATCTGTTAGCTGTCCTACCCATCCTCATACCTGGGTTTCCTATCTATGAAATCTAATCTACTGAACTGCATCTTGGTGGTAGATTTAGGTAGACCTTTCTATCATTATATACATTTTTAATACCAACTTTTCCATCAGCATGATAATACTTGCTTATTTGATCCTTCTATTTATATTTTATAACGACTTGAAGAACATATGCCACAAAATAATTATATGTATTTACGTTACTTTTTGTTTTCCCTCCAGATGACACCTAAGGAGGCATTTCGGGATCTGTCGCACAAATTCCATGGTAAGGGACCAGGCAAAATGAAGCTGGAAAAACGGCAGAAGAAGTACCAGGATGATTTGAAAACAAAGCAAATGAAATCTTCTGACACACCTTTGATGTCCGCGGAAAAGATGAGAGAGGCTCAAGCTCGTGGCCAAACACCATACCTTGTTTTGAGTGGCAATGCAAAATCAGGGTATGTTCACCACATAGTTCCAACTTGCATAGTGTGTGTTTGCTAGTCTGATGATGCTACTATGCTTTGTTTGTTGCTTTTGATCTCCTCAAATGCCTTCATAGAAAATGCATGAAAGTTAGTCTGGCTCTGTAGGGGTTATGGCACTCTTGGTTTCACCAAATTTTCCTTTTGTTTGGTAGCTTAGGTAAATAAGGTGTATTTGGTCATTACTGATGCTGGCTGTTAATCTAGGACATGTACTCTAGTCTCTAGTGCAAAGTCTCTTGGAGTGATCGTAACTTTCCATCCTGACCTTTGGATAAGGTTTGGGTGATTTCGATTCAGAGTTTAAGGGCTTGAGGGTCACACTAATGATTTTTGTTTTGAGTCACCGATTGAGTTGTGAATAACTGTATACAAAGGAAACCCTACAGACCCAGAAATTGTGAACTACCTATCATCTCATCAAACAGCTCATGTTATGTGTTTACCTAAAACGTGTTAGCTCTCCCCTTGATTTAAAATGGCTAACTAACTTAAAAATTTACAATGTTCCAAGTATTCTGTCTTCCTGTTAGTTTCTTTCTTGCTAAGGTGTCTGATCAAGTTTTTCTATGTGATGTAGTCCGACAGGTGACGCTAGTGGCTTTGCTAGTGTGGAGAAATCACATCCTGGGAGTCTGACACCCATGCTTGGGGACAAAAAGGTTGGCTGAGACAATGATATTCCTATCTTCAATAACGTACATTGTAATTATCTTGCCGTATCCAGATAGGAGTGACTGACTGACTGACTTGATTCTTTGTCAGGTGGAGCTCTTTCTGGGCATCAAACGGAGCGCCCAGTCAGGGGGCATGCCTCCGCTGCCTCCAAAGAAGCCGAAGCACTGAGGTTGCACTGGACTCCAGACTGTGAGTATGCAATCTTTGTAGAAACCAGCGGTTAGTGAATCTGCAATCTTGGAGCAGATTTTGAGTTAACCGACATGGACGGCAGCACCAGACAGATACCTACAGGCAGGTGGTTTGATCCCCGCATGCGCTGAAATGTAACGAACCTGTAAATTGTTGATCCTTAGCTGACTGATTTTTGCGGTTACAATCTTGACACAGGCGATGTAATTTTTTTGAAATGCGACGGTGCTATTGTGTCTACCAATTGCAGAGATAGATGTATATTCAGTTTTATTTTGCCTGCCACATTATTTGTGTTTAAAACTGGAGGTTATAATCACTGAGGCTTGAATTCAGACATGTAGAAAACTGTCTTTAGTAAGTAAACTGTCTAGAAGCCCAAAAAGAACTGGACCTAGGCTATAGCCCAAGTTGGTTAAAATGTCTTCCGAGTAGAAAGAATTGGCCCCATTGATTATAGGCCCCCTTATCTCTTCATCATCGTCGGTTCCGTCACTTGTGGTATTCGTTTAGAATCTTGTTGACCCTACTAGCTTACTCATATTTTCCTTATTTCTTTTTCGACATAATTAATTCTAACTTTATGGAAAGAATGGGGTTCTCTCTGGGGGGGGGGGGGGGGGGGGGGCACCCTCTCTTCCTTTTTGAGAAAGATGGGCTTTTTTTCTCAATATCTATTGCTTTGACACATTTAGTATATAACATAATATATATAAGAAAAAAGTACTAAAGGCGAAGGGCATTCTGTTGTACAGCTACTATGGTATAGTTACAAAGGTAACCGGTAGGTGACTGTTGAATCGACAGTAGTTACGAAAGGGGGAATAGCACAGTTGGTTAGAGTGCTGGTCTGTCACGCCAGAAGTCGCGGGTTCGAACCCCGTTTTCCCCGCCCGATCTTTCTACCTGAGTCCAACATTGATCAGAGGCCCTGTTTTAGTTTGCCATTGATTATATGCCCTTCTTTTATGTGTCCTGAATCATTTGTCATTTCTATTTACTTGGATCATTTTTTGTGCTGACATGTGTCCAGCCAATGTTTGTGCTAGCCCAAAAAAATTGGCTACAGTTTAAAAAAGAATGGCTACCAATTTGTAGGAGCGGCGTTTTGGCTCGCTCGGGTGCACATGCATCCTTTATTTGAAATGCATTTACAACATATTTTGAAATGTCAAAAAAATTGCAAAAAATGTTCGCGTATAGATTGCAACATCCTATGTGTTCACAAAGTCGTTTCATGAAAACCCGGCATTTTATATGGCTTGTGTAAAAAACATAAATTTTGGTGCTAAAATAAGCCTTTTCACTACAATTTTTTGTTTTTTTGCACAGCCACAAAAAAATGTCAGATTTCACGAAATGACTTTGTAAACAAATAGAATATGAATATACATCCACGAAATTTATTTCAGAATTTTTTAACATTTTGACATTTGATTTTTAAATACTGGGTGCATATGCACCCTGGAGCCAAAGTGGATTTCACACCAATTTGTTCACTACAATATTTCCTTGCCAACCTCTAATAAAGTGGCAACCTCTAAAAAAGTTGGCTACAGTATATATTGTAGCTTATCAAAACGTTTGTGAATTAAGCACTTGCGCTCACGCGGGTGATTCCTGAACCCGGGCCGTGGTGAGCTAAAGTCTGTTTCGGTGAGGCTGTTGAGCGCGGGTCACTCTTGGGCATCACCTGGCCCGGCAAACCCTATACGCCGCCCGTTAGCGGCGCGAATCGGCGCGCTAACGGGGGAGCTTCTGGCGGGCCGGCCCATCAGGTGGCTTTCCTTTTTTTTTCTTTCGTTTTCATTTTTTTCCTTTTTCGTTTCTTTTATGTTTCTGTTTTTCATTTTCGCTTCTTTTTCTGTTTTTTTTTGTTTTCTTTTTTATTTTCTTATTTTTTCGTTCTTTTTAAATTGTTTTTTGAAAATTGTTTAATTTTGAAAATGGTTTCAAATTTGAAAATTATTCATTTTTTGAATGGTTCCAAATTAAAAATGGTTTCAAATTAAAAAATGGTTCCATTTTGAAAATTGTTCCAAATTTAAAAATGTTCCAAATTTAAAATGGTTCCAAATTTTAAAATTGTTCATTTTTAAAATGGTTCCAAATTTAAAAATGGTTCTGAATTTAAAATGGTTCCAAATTTAAAAATGGTTCCAAATTTGAAAATTGTTCATTTTTTAAAATGGTTCCATTTTAAATTGGTTCCAAATTTAAAATGGTTCCAAATTTAAAAAATGGTCCAAATTTTAAAATGGTTCCAAATTAAAAAAATGGTTCCAAATTTAAAATGGTTCCAAATTTGAAAATTGTTCAGTTTTAAAAATGGTTCCATTTTGAAAACATTTTCATACTTTTTGTCTGATTACGTGCGTCTACTATAACATGTTGAACGTACGAGAAAAATGCCCGTGCTGCTCGAGCTAGCTAGCTGAACGTCTCCTGGCTCGAGCGAGCGCGGGAGCGAGCTAGCTTAGCTAGCTGAACGTTTCTTTATCGTGATCCGCATGCGTCTAGCGTACCAGCAAACATACGAAACAAACGTTTTCGCGCACTGGGCCGGCCCAATTAAGGAAGCGTGTAGGCAGCATTGGGCTGAACAATCGCTAACGAGCGATAGAAAGGGTCTCCCCCTAGCCCCGGCAGGAGGACATACTTGACGAAGAAGAAAACAATTTGATTCCTAATCTTCGTTTCGGTGGTTTCGGGAATAGCACCACGGTTCGTCGATATAATATCAGATTTGACACGTTATACGGTTAAGAAAATATAATGTTTTAATAATTGTAGACATATTTACTGATTCAAGGCTCTTCTTGTGGTCCACTGGCCCTTCTTGTAAGGAGAGTGTCATTAATCTAGCCATATGTTCGGCGAGATAATATCCATAACATAAACCATCTGTCTGTTGAAGTCACTGAAATAAGGCTACAATAATTAGTTGTTTCAAAATTTGGTGTAAATAATAATCGTAAATAAAACCGATAAGATGAACCAATGAAGCTAAATATGGGCAATTTATCTTGTATCAACTACATGATATAAATCAGTTTGTCTGTCAACTTTAACACATCGAATCTATTTTTTTATCAACTTTAGCACATGTAATTTGGTTTGTATGTAGTTGAGCAGAGATAATCTATTTTAAATAAATTCAGCATATGGAATTTTGTATCAACTATGCCCTTTGGCAACAAGATTATCCTCGTGCAATGGCCAAAAGGCAGTATAAAGTGGTAGTTTGTGAGGAAAATGCTATTATTACTGGAAATATGGCATGTTCCCTCTAATTTTATTCAAAGATAATTTACACATAAGATTTTCAAGGTATACTAGTAGTAGATAACCGAGCTCCTTTCTCAAAACCGATTAAAACTTGATCGCAAAACAACTGCAGGGATGAACTCGCCCAAAACACGAGAACATATAGTCACATAAATATCGACCGGATCAGGTTCTCAGTTTCAGATCGATTAACGCAATGATACGAGAGAAGAAGACGGAAGGAAGTGAAGAAAAACAGTCCGCAACAATCGTCATCCATCAGAAAGAACCACATGATATTGGGCAACCTTCTCAAGACGGACATGTCACGCGCGTGGGCCTACTCAGTGTCGCGATTGGCAGCCGCGTCCTCACTTTGCCTGCCCCCGCATCCATCATGTAGTGTTCGCCGCCGTCGGCCGCCACCGGCACCACATGGTCGTCGTAGCCGATGCCCTCCGCAGAATAGTCGTCGTCCCCGGTGTCACCGGCCCCCACTGCGTAGTCGTTGTCGATGTCTCAGTCACCCTCCATCACGCAGTCGTCGTCGCCCTCGACCACCACGTCTGCCTCTAGGTCTTTGTTGGCAAGGTGGCCGAAGCGATAGCGCTCTGGAGTACCTGGGTCATTCCAATTAATTTCTGGACCTGGTGCGAGTTAAATAAATATAATTACACCAAACTTTATACTTTCTTATTTTTTTTACATATTATGGTTTTAACAAATATATGTTCTATACTTAGTAAGCATGTTAGCTATATAATATAAATTGAACAGTTGACATGATCATTTTTTTACTTGGTGGAATGTCTTACAAGTTACAAGTAGATTTAATAATAAGTTTATTACATGTTGATGATTTATACTTGTTACTGAAATAATATTGCTTATAGTAATCTCCGAAGAACATAAAATATTATGGCCTATACTACTGCTCATAGAAAATTCAATTATTATATATACTCATTGCAATGTGTCTTTGTACACAAATGCCTACATTAGTTTTTCAAATATGAAATCATGCATGAAACTAAACATTAAAAATATATCAAGCAAAACATTTAATATAGCATATGTAAGGTATTCACATGGGAGACTAGCCGTAAAGTTAAATTTACCGCCACTGAGTTAATTGGTTTGTTCTTACATGGTACATTATATTGGTCAGTCGTGTGCAATTGTTTAATTAAGACATATTTTTTGCTATTTAAAAATTGTCAATAGTCTATTATACGTGACAGATAGATAATAATATAAGAGTTACATACATACTTTACTATTTGGGGCCCTCCTCCTCTCGGGGTCCGGGGCGGTCGTCCTGTTTTCCCAGCCTATGGACCGGCCATGTGGAGAGCACCGTGCTTCTGCTGTTGGCTAACAGGAAGGCGTAGCTGCTGAAGTTCTCCCCACCGCCATCTGTTGGCTAACCGGCCATGTTGGTGTTCGTGACGAGCTTGACGGCTAGTTTTTTCTGGCGCCCACCTTGACGAACCTCCTGAAGGGAATCGTGGGCAGAAAACAATTTTTTTCCTAACAACGAACTAGCCAGAATCTATTACTATGCAGATATACCGTAACAGAGGGGATCGATGTACATACCCTTGTAGGCCGATAGCGGGATTACGCTCCTGACGAGGGGTTAACTCATCAATTCCCATGGTTCGGTACCTAGGGTTGTGATTAGAGGGAAGAGACGTGGTGGTGCTGGTAGTATCGTCGGCTGGCAAGCAAGGTTTACCCAGGTTCAGGCCCTCGGAGGGTAACACCCTACTTACTGCTTGTCTGATTATTGATGTAAGAGGTGTACAATGGAGCTACAGCGATGTCCCGGCGAGATGCAATCTTGCAAGGGCTATAGTGGTGTGAGTATTGCTTTTCCCAGATCGGCGGCCCTCCCAGCTTTTATATAGGAGGCTAGGTCTCGGGGATTCGCAACCGACCCGGGTTATAGGTAAGGTCGGTTTCTACCGACTTAGGGTTTACTAATCTTGGAGCATACGTCATCTTCTTGGGCCACCTTCGTGGGCTTTGGTCGAGACCTGTCCATGGGGCTTAGCTCGTACGTGCACCAGGTATCCTCATAGCAGACACCCGAAGGGTACATCCCCTCACTAGCCCCCGAGTGCTTGGTCGACTCGAAGAATCGGGCAAGGACTCTTCATAACGCACGTCATATTTTGTTTACCTTGCTGTATTCCTGGTAGATCAAGTATGCTGATTGTTTGGTTTTGTATACTTATGAGCCGAGATTGCCTCGTATGAACATTTTAAGTCGGAAACTCGTCGACTGATGTTTTTGTTCGTTTTGTCTAGGGATATTGACATAGTAGGCTTGGTACACTCGATGGACCGGGACCAGTTAACTGCCCTTTTGGGTAAAACCTTACTAGCCTACCTCAAACTCGAGTCTCCGGACTCGAACCTGGTACAAGCTGGTCAGACTCGACTCATGCCGCGGAGGTCTTACAGAGCCGGCCTGCAGCATAACTTTGCAACCTAACGCGTCCGCTAGGATTTTCTTCATGTCTGTTGACATGGAAAGTTACAGGGGTTACACTGCTGGCAGTGGTTCCTGGCCCAACTCGATGGATCGGCGGGTCTTACCTTTACACTGTGCGTGCAGCATCCGAGGTACATATGCGGCGGACGCAATCCCGGGAATTTGTGATAGAGTTAAGCAGCGAAGTCGAAATAATCTTCGACTGCTCGTTTGAGTAACCTTGTGTCGTTTTTCTTATCGGGTGCGCGACAACGCTCCCGATGGGAGTAGCCCCCGAGATTATGCTTAATTGCTTGCAGTTGAGGATGATCTCAACTTTCTGAAACTTGTGCAATATTCGATAATCTTTTTAACTCGCTCCCGATGGGAGTTATGCACACTAAGCCGATGGAACGGTCGAGTGACCATATTTGCTCACTTTGAATTCCACCCTCGAAATGAATGAGGCGGTCGAGCGACCGGCTTTGCCTTGGTTTTGATTTTCACCCTCGAACCCAACGAGGCGGTCGAGTGACCGGTTATGCCTCGGGGGGACTCGAATGCTGTTCAAAGGAGATACTTGTGGTGATGTCAGGCGTGACGTTTATTGGCGACTGCACCATCTGACAGGCGATGGCGTGCGCAATATGACCGATGAAACGTGACATACGTGGGCCCAGTTTTGCAGTGCTGACCAAAGAATGGTGCCGTTTGGACTGGATTTGACCGCTCGGTCGCGGTTTGCGCGGCGACGTGATGACGGTTCCTTGATTCTCGTGCGTAGTGGGCAGAGTGGCCGGCGACGGTTGCCCTCCGTGACTGCCACGCGTACGGTTAGATGCGGATTGCGACGCACGATCTTTCAACAACGGTGGAGATCAATGGCCTGTATGAATAAGTACGGGACCGGCGTGGTAAATTAGTTTTTACTTGCCATTTGCTCCCCGCCGCCTCTGCTTCTACTTCCTCTTCTTCCTCGCGCTCTGCCTTTCTAGCCACCGTAGCCATGACCAAGACGGCGAAGGAAAAGCTGCCGCAGAAGCCGCGGCCTCCACTGCGCCGATCGCCACCGCCCTGGGCACAAGTGGCGCGGCGCCGCTGAAGAAGAAGGCTGGGGGTTGGACGAGGTCCAATTTGACAGCCTCGAAGCTGGATGGATATCGGCGGGATGGGTGGCTACCCTCCGCCGCACTGCTACCGGCACGCATCCCAGGCGACGAGGTAATCCCTCGACCCAGAGAGGGCGAGCGCGTGTGCTTCCACGATTTCGTGAACAGGGGCTTCTCTTTCCCTGTGCACGACTTCGTGCGCGCGCTGATGTACACGTATAGGGTTCAGCTGCACGACTTCACCCCCAACTCCATGCCGCACATTGCTGTATTCTTTGTGCTTTGCGAGTGTTGGGGGTGCATACACATTGGGGTCTTTGGAAGAAGATCTTCAATGTGAAGAGGAAAGCCGGCCCGAACGGCGTGTATGCCGTTGGCGGCTTCAACATCCAGGCTCGCAAGGAGGTTGACGAGGGGTTAACTCATCAAATCCCATGGTTAGGACCTAGGGTTGAGATTATGGGGAGAGAACGTGGTAGTACTGGTAGTTTCGTCGGCTGACAAGCAGAGGCAAAGATTTACCCAGGTTCAGGCCCCTCGGGTGGAGGTAAAGACCCTATTTCCTGCTTGTCTGGTATTGATTGTGTGAGATTATGCGAGTACAGGGAGCTCCGGCGAGATGTCGACCTCGCTAGGGCTTTTGGTGGTTCGAGTATGGCTTGATCCCAGATCGGCGCCCCTCCCAGCCTTTAAATAGGCTGGGTCTCGGGAGTTCATAACCGACCTAATTTACACGTAAGGAAAGTCTAAACCGACTATGCCTATGTCTATTCTTGGAGGGTACTCCATCTTCTTGGGCCTCTTATCTTGGGCTTCGAGTAGGCTCTTCGCTATTGGGGCTTAGTCGTCACGTGCACCAGGTACCCTCATGGTAGGGTACCCGAGATGTACATCCATGTCAGAGGTCGAGTACTTCGACATCCAACAGGTCGAGTCTGCACAAAACTGGCACAGGAAATGGTTCTATGTCAGCACATAGCAAGAGGGACTGCCCGCTTTTGATGCCAACGTGCCGCTGGTGAAGACTCGAGCCTGGTTGCACCAGACAACCGATGCGGAGGAGGCCGAGGCGAAGCCTTTGATGAAGAAGATGGCCAAGCTTATGAAGACACTCGGCCGCGAAGTGAGCGGCCTGCATTTGATTTTGACTTTCATCAAGCGGGGCGTGCAGCCTTTGCGGGTGGGAGTGCACCCAATGTGGGTGTTCCAGGGCGCGCATGACCCGACACGGTTGACGGGAGAAGAGGGCTTGCCATCAGCAATTGAAGTAGAGACTCGGGTGCGGTCGATTACCAAACTGACCTTGAAGGACAGCTGCCCTCTTGACTGCCCAGCCCACGCATTCGACAGCGATCATCCACTGCCCACGGTACGGCTTTGACTTCTATTTAGCATTCATGAGAAATATATGCTTGTTAGCTGATGTGCGTGTTCCTGGTATGTGTAGAATTGGGCGCCTGCCAAGCGCTTTCCTCCACTTCCCGAAGATGGGAAAACTGCAGAGGTGGAGATTTTATTGGCCGAGAGCGAGGCCGAGCGACACTTTTTTTAATCAGAGGGAGTATCATTTGATTTTGGAAATATTGGGGAAATTGGCATACAATATCTTGCTAAACTACTGCTGGCTGCTTTGCTTCTGATCCTGCAGGAGGCACCAGACGCAGGGGGCGGCGGCAAGAGTATCATTTATGTGCTTCTGATCATTGATGGGTCACTACCTCACTGGGAGTCTGGGACTCAGCCTCAGGGCCATGGAGATGCGCAGCACTGCTGGGTCGTTCGATTGATCGACTCGACGACGGCACGACCGTGAACCATCTCTGCCTCTCTCTAGTCCCTAACGACAAAAGATGGGCCGTGAGATTAGGGTCAAAAAAATATTCCCAGATTTTTGGGTGGGCCACGGCCGCACCGGCCCGCCCCCTGCGTCCGCCCATGGCGCAAAGCTAATCCAACGTTTCCGCCGGGATGTGACAGGTGATCAACTCAAATCCTTGAAAATTCCGTTCCTCTTCCGTGAGCACATAACCATGAAGCTCCCGAAAGGGATCTGGCTCGATGAATCGGACTGGAAAGTTTGGCGTGCACATCTGGTGTAGTACAAGAACCGCGTCTACATCGACGACGGGTGGCAAGCATTAGCCGAGGCCCATGACCTGGCTGTAGGGGACACTGTCAGTTTCATGCCTCGGTGATAAGACCTGGGATGTTGCTGTCTTTGGGAAGAACGGGATGCAGAAAGATGCTGATGAATAGTTATTGAGAAACTAATCTATCTTTTAGTTTGTGTGCCATGGGAATGTGGTTTTGCTTCTTCTAGTGTCACGGGCTTGCTTAATTCTGAACTTCTAAGTTGTCATTCGTATTGCCTGTATCTTGTTAACTGTGATCTCTGCGTACATGTTTTTGTTTCATTCTCTTGATTCACAAACTCGTCCTGGTCGGTGCCTGAGTCTGTACCCTTGACAAACGCGTGCAATCTAGTTCTGGTTCAGATAGCAAGTTAATAGTACTGGTAGCAAGGCAAACTACTTAAGAGTATATTACATCTGCACCCGGCATACCGGGGATTTAATGTTTTGCTTGAGACAAGTTCAGACCTCGCACCAGAGACCTCGGTCGCCGAAGTGGTGGCAGTGGGAGCCTCGGGCGCAGGAACCTCGGACGCAGGAACAACCTCGGGTGCGGGAACAACCTCTGTCGCGGAAGAAACCTCGGTTGTTGGAGTGGATGCCAGGGTGTCCGTCATGTCGGAGGAGATCACCTCGGTGGCTACGGCTTTGCCGGACTTGCCCTTGGAGTTCGGAGGTTCGTCGAAGCTAAAGTCATCATCTGAGCCTTCAGCTATCTCGGTTGTTTTGCCGGCCTTGCCCTTGGAGCTCTCAGCTCGTCAAAGTCAATTTCCTCGCCGTCAGAACCTTCTTCACCGGACCCTGCTTCCTCGTCCGAGCTCTCTTCGTCCTCAGAGTAGAGGCGCCCTTCATTGAAGATCCGGGTGTTTGCATAACTAGCAAAGAGGTCGGCGGCTGCTTGGCGTTTTTCGATGCCATTAGGAAGGGTATTCCAAGGAGAGCCCTTGCGCAAGGAGGTAACAGTGTGGATTTCAACATCTTCATACCAGGACAGCACGAACACCAGGGCCTTGTCCGCTCCAGCCCGAGCTGACGAGCATCTCCACTCCCGAAGTCTAGCCTCGGCTCCTTTCAGCTTGGTGGCGAGGTCGTCGATGCAGGTGGGAGTCTTGACCTTGGGCCAGAGGGCACGGTGGACATCGATGGCAGCATCAACCAGCTTGGTTCCAATGGCCCTGAGCGGCCTGATCCGAGCATTAAGGGCAACGAGTTGGTCCTGGATATCCCAGCTTTCGCTGTGAGTTTCTGTCTCAGCCCTCTTTGCCCGAGCTGCTTGAACTTCGCGGATAGCCTTGTCCTTGGAGTGCTCAAAGTTCTCTGAAGAAGACAAAAAGGCTGTTGCTGAAATAAGGCATACGGTGGCATGGGATATAGGTCAGCAGAAAATAAGGAAAAGGGGAAAAGAAACTTACTGTCCATCTGGTGATTAATCCGAGCAAGCTCGGACAACCAGCTTTTCGAGATAGCTCGGAGGGCGGTAAGTTCGGCTTCGGCCGAGGTGGCGTGGCTCTCCAGGGTTTTGGCAACCTCTTGCTGCTGTTCGGCGGCCTGGTCCTTGACCTTCATAGCGTCCTCCATAGCAGATCTAGCTTCGTTAGCTCGGTTCAGCTCTTGTTGCAGCCGAGCTATTTCATCCTCGGCTGTCTTCAACTTGGAGGCGTGATCTTTGTCGCTCTGCTCCTTCGCGGATAGAAGAGTCCGGTGAGACTTCTTCAGTCTGTTGTGTTCCAGCAGGAGGTTCTTGAAGACCTTTGTCCGAGCATTGTTGCACTCCTGAAAAAATAGAGAGATCAGTTCGAAGAGATCCAAGAGCACCCGAGGCCTGGGGACTTGGCATTGGCCTCGGGGACTCAACATGGGAAAAATGACAAGTTTTTGAGATTCAAGCCGAGCAATTTTAACTCGGTGGAGTGTCAACTGCTCAACCCGAATCTCGGGGACTGGGAATAGTGTATGTACTTACCGAGGCCTTCTTGCTGCAATCAAGGACCGCAGTCTGCATGTTGTAGATGGACTGGAGCACGACGCTAGGTCCGACTGGATGCTCAGAGCTCGGATTAGAGGAGACCTTGGCAGTGTCAGCCGAGTTCCAGTCTATGTCATAGTGCTTCTCCGAGCCTAAGTTGTTCCCGCTCTTGGTCCGGAGTTGCCCGACCTCCCAGCTGCTGATGTCCGGCTGAGTGGTAGCAACAAAAAGAGCTCGGGAGGTGGCGACCTGAGAGCTTGAGGGCGCAATCTTGGTGGAGGTGGACTTCGGCGCAGGAACGTGCGGCACCAGTTGGGTGCTCGCAGCCTTGGGTCCCGGTGGCGGTGGCGGCATCGGAGTTTGCTGTGGCTGTGTGGGGGGCTCAACGTCTTGAGCTGAATCTTTCTGCTGCTGCTGGAGCTTTTGCTTCTGCTGTTGTTGTTGTTTCTTCTTTTGCTGCTGTTGCTGCTGGTTGCGCGCAGCCTGAGACTTGGGGGAGAGCCGAGACTCCTGCACGGTCTTAGCCGGAGTCTTGGCGCGATCTGTCTCCGCATCCTTCTGAGGAGGCGGAGGAGTCTGATCTCGGCGGGGAGCAGAGGGCGGCGGTGGAAGTTCGACGGAGGAGACGCGCACCGGGGAGGAGATGGTCTTCTCCGGGCTGCTGAGGTCAATGGACCGTTTGGAGGAGAGGCTCTGGCGGGGCTGCCGAGGTTAGCTTCGACCTCGGTTGTCTGAGCTTCAACCACCGAAGGTAGTGGTGAGTGTATCGAGCTATGGCTTTGCTTGATCTGCCGAGCCGGGCTAGACAAAAAAGAAAAGATTAAGTTAGAATGAAAAGCTTAACCTCGGAGCAGCATGAAAGATAAAAAGGAGCAAGGTGACTTACGCATCCTCCTCCATGGGACCTCGCTTCTTGCGCCTCGCCGAGGTCTTCTTGGCATGCTTGGCTTTGGGCGCCGCAGTCTCCGAGGTCTTGGAAGCCTCGGCATCCGAGGTACCAGGTCCTGAGCGCTTCCGGGAAGCTGCAGGCGCTGGATGAAAGTTCTTATATGTGGGAGGAGCATATGAAATGGGAATAACGTTGACAGGTTCCAGAATTTGGCAATCATCATTGTCATCATCGTCGTCAGACCAGTCTCTGATGGAAGTGGGAACTTGTTTCTTACCCGGGTTGGAGGAGCTAGTCTTTGGGGCGGACCTCGGAACGGCCTTAGGGATCGGCAGGTGATCCTCATTGTCCGGGTCTTCAGTCTCTGGACCTTCCAGCGCGAGGCGGGCAGGCGCCCAGTTCGACGGCTCCGGGCCGTCCTCGATTAGCTGCCGGGCGAACCGCTGCAGGAGTGGCAAAAAAGAATTAAGTTAAGAAGCAACCGAGGTGTGCAAGACCGGAGCGTAAAGCTCGGAAAGTTGGTAAGTACTCACTTGCTCCGGAAGATTTTCTCTGTGGTGAGGCTCCACGCCCCATGTCCACTCCTCGTCCATCTCAGTCTGAGCAATGGCTTTGACCCGGCGCCAAACTGAGGCCTTCGAGAGCGCCTTGCTGCTGATCCGAGTAGGATCGAGTAGACCTTCCATATGGCAGATCTTATGGGCTCGTTGTTGGAGGGGGCTGACTCTTCGATCCACAAAAGTCCGGAGGATGTCATCGGAACCCCACCCTCTTTTCTTGAGATCCAGCATGTATTCATGGATCTCTTGAACCTCGGCGTAGGCGTCCTCCGGGTTGAAATCCCAATTGAGTTGTGCAGTGGGAGGGCCGAGCTGGAAGTCCGGGAGGTCGATGAGGTCGACAGTACCGGGGTTCCTCACATAGAAAAAGGATCGCTGCCACTTCTTGCAGCTCTCCAGGCCTTTGATCCGTGGGAACTCGGAGCCCAGCCGGGGTGAGATAGAGGCCGCACCACAGGCAGTCATATCCTTGTTCACAACCTCCTTGTTGGGGATGCTTTGTTTCTTCAGCTGGAAATACTTGGCCCAGCCCTCAACGCTCGGCCAGAGACCGAGGTATCCTTCAGAGAAAGCTGCATAGCACGACACCTGTAGCATGGAGTTAGCGGGGAGATGGTGCAGCTGCAAGCCGAAGAACTTCAGAAATTCCCGAAAGAACTTGCTGGCCGGAAGTCCGAATCCGCGCTCGAAGTGAGAGACAAACACCACTTTCTCGCCGGGGTTGGTGATCGGTTCGCCATCCCCAGTGTGAAGCCGATATAGCAGTTTGGCTGGGATTTGATGAGTTTCATTGAGCCATTTGATATCATCGTCGGTGACGTCCGAGCCATCCCATCCACCTCTCTCACTGGCGGAAACCTCGGCTCGGTTTGACGTAGCAATTGCCAACATGTTGGCACTTTCCTGCAGAAAAGGGAGGTTCAACCGGGGTAAGTACCTCGGACAGTTCGAGGTTCAGCTGGAGTAGATACCTTGGATCATTCAAGGCAGCCGAGCTAAAGGATTTAGGCGGGAAACATGTTTCTACCGTGGCGAGATACTAGCAAGGATCTACCGGTGAGCTAAAAAGGGAGATAAATTCGAGTTCATCAAGGGGACAGTGCTATGGGTGTGTCTGATACAAGTCTAGATAAGATCTGAAAATGGCTAAAAGAGTGCAAAGATAGAGCATTGGGTTCCTCAGGTTCACCGGATTCATCCAGATCCTCGAGTTCATCGAAGGATGAACCTGTTCATGGCAATGGCAATGGAGGGGAGATGAGGAACTCACCGGTGAGGTACTCGAAGATCGGGGAAGGATCAACGATGGAATGGCGGCGCAAGGCGCGGTGCGTGTTTCCGGCGAGATTCTTCGAGACAGGGAGGTTGCAGCGGCGAGTGCTCAACGGCGGTGATGGAGGCAGAGCGCACGGAGCAATGGGCGCGGAGCAGTGGGCAAGTGGGGAGGAAGACGATGAAGTTACCCCTGGGCCCCTATTTATACGCCGCGTGCGGTTACGGCGTGCATTAACGGCGCACTACCGTGCGGTTATCGGGAAGGCGCGGGATCGTGTGCGGGTGAGCGCATGGTTGCGCGGTTGGTGGCCGCACGATCGGCCACATCGTGAGCTGCGAAGTGGCAACCGCCAAGCCTCAGATTCCCTGTGCTGGTCAGTGCGAGAATCGAGGAGTCGTGGGCGGTCAAGTTGGCTTCACACTTGAGTGCGCAGGTGCGCTGTTCGGTGGGTCCGGCTGACGAGGGCGGCGTGTGGTCAGGACCTGTCTTTACGAGCTCCGGATTTCGAGGTCCGGGCAGAGATTCTTCGCCACGTGCCTCGGAAAATCTTGAGGCAAGATTGTGCTGAGTCAAGAAGCTCAGAAAGATCAGATTGCATATCAACCTCGGGTTAAATTATGGTCTGTGGGAAGTACCTCGGCAGAGCTATGTTGGAGGTCGGTTTTAGAGGTGGTGCCTTGTTTGTCTTTGAATCTGCTACGGCCCTCCATCCGAGGTCGTAGGACCGCACCAGCTTCGGGACTAATGTCGGGGGGCTACCCCCGGGTTGGGTCAAGGCTTGGCATAAGAAAAGTTTAAGTATATGCCGAGGTACGGAGAGGGCCGACCTGCTTGGGCCTGGGAGAAACCGAGCTTCATCTTAACCTAGAGAGTATAAAGACCGACCTATCTTGGCCCAGAGGGGTCCGAGGTTTCCCGTTGGCATGGGCCGAGGTTCACTGTCCGAGCTATGGTCAGCCGACCTAATACCTCGGTGCTATGGTTTGTGTTGTGATACAGGAGATGCTATTGGAAGGAAGTGAGGTCCGACCTGGTAAAAGATCGTAAGCGCAGGACCTGGGCTAACCACGGCAGGAGGCCGTAGCTCGGACAGGAGTCAATGCTCCTGTCACTTCACGCCTGACACGGAAGCGTCTGTCACGGAGCATGGCAGAGGCGTGCCCCGGGTTCGGCGGGGCTGCACGCCTCTGACCGCTGACCGCGTGAGATCCGGGGTCAGGGCTACGAGGTAGCACGGCGTGGCTATGTCCTGTCTCTGTCAGAGGGGACATCCTAGCTCCACTGTGGTGACGCAGGGGATGGGCAGGCCATGTCTTGTCCCTGACAGGAGTACAATGATGACCAAAGCAGAGGCATGACTACAGTGCTCGGCGAGGGGCACTACGGTAACCCGGCTGGCCTATATAGGGGGCTTCCACCCCTCCTGCGCGGGAGAGGCACACGGAGAGATCGATCAATCACGAGGGAAGAGACCCTGGCACCCTGGTTCATTCTCCTTGTAACTTCATCTCCCACCTCAAGCTCTCACCATTGTATCATCGCACAGCTCGAGGAGCAGCTTGTACTTGTCACCTTGTGCTATACACTGACTAGGATAGTGCTGCAGTAGGGGTGTTACCTCCGCAAGAGGGCCCCAAGCAGGGTACATCGTGGCGTGCTTCGTGTTCTTGGTTGTTTGGTTTTCAGTTCGTGTTCTTGCGGTTTTGGTGTGTTCTTGCTTGTGCACTTCGAGAGTGCATAAACCCTCCCCGGATTCCCCCAACGACCATTCGGCCCCATCTTAGCCATACCCATGGCATCTATCGTGATCCCACCACGACAGTTGGCGCCCACCGTGGGGCAGATTGAGGCGTTGGAGGGAGTTTACATCCGGACGGGCTCAGGCGAGCGTGTTCTTTCCAGGCTTATCGCCAAGATCGGCAAGTTCAACTTCGTTAGCGACAATGCGGGGTGCTTCACCGGCAAGCCCTTCCCCGAGCATGGCTTCACCATGATGCTTGGCAGCTTCGTCACATACGTTGCTGTCGAGGTTGTTCGCGAGTACCCGGAGCAGGTGCTCGTGGACAACGAAACTCCTCTCCTTGCAGCTCTAGGTCGGCGTATCACTCGCCTCGGAGCTGCGTGGAGGTGATTGTGACCGGTCCGGTTGATGCCGCTGGCAAAGGAGATGCCAGCACAACCAAGCCAGCCGAGGTTGTTAAGGTGAGGTCTGCAAAGCCCAGACTAGAGAAAGAGTTGCCTGGTACCCCCGGGGTGCAACGCCGAGGTGCAGTCCTAACAGAGATTGCGGAGACACTAGCAGATCCTGTAGATCCGGAGTAGATATAGTGGTGACTGTGGCCGAGCTAGAGGAGAAGCGTGTCTTGTTGCAAAAGGAGGTTGTAGCAATGATTGCAGCCCGAGATGAGTTCAATAGAGATCTGCGTGAGTACAATGCAGCGAATGGCTTCACCCCAGTTGCAGCTGATACCAATAGGTTAGCCGAGGTGCGGCAGAGGGGCAAGGGCTCAATGATGAGATAGACAGGGAGGCTCGACCTACCACTTCGGCTAGGAGTGAGAGTCGCGTGTCGACTGGAAGGCCGGTGTATAGTTCCCCTGCTAAGAACCTCAGAGCTGCCGAGGCAGGCAGGGCCGAGCTATCCGGGTTGACTGGAGATGCATGGCGTGCGCAGCAGAAGCGAGTCAATGAATTGGTGTATGTAGCCAACCAGCAGAATGAGGCTCTCCGCAGAGCCGGGGCTGGTGATTCGCAGATGGTTTACTCAGCTAGGCCAGTTAGTCAGGTGTCCAAGGGGCAAGCCTCGTCTCCACTCGTCGGAGGAGCCGATCGAGCCCGGAGTGTCACCTCGGGTCAGAACAAGCAGCTGCAGATGTATGATCCGGTGTTAGCAGCAAAGCAGAAGGTGGGCCAGGGCAATGCTAGCCGAGCTAAGGGAAACCCCGGCCAAGGTAATGCAAGCCGAGCTAAGGGTAACTCCGGTGGGAAATCAGAATGGCGGGCAAGCAGCATCGGCTGGCCGAGGTAAACCACCTCCGCCCCCGAGGTATCAGCAACAACCCCGGCCGCAGGGCAATATCAGCGAGAGCCGGAGTATGTTCAGCAACCTCAGAATGTCGGTCAAGGCGATGACCGATATGATGGAGACTCGGCCATGGCGCGAGCTGGATACCACAGAGTGGATGGGGCGTTGGGACCTCGGATAGGAGGTCGGATGTTAGCTCCAGGCGATGTTCGTAACAAGCTGGATAGAATCTACTTGTCCGAGCAACTGGAGGAGGAAGGCCCTCCTGGTCCGGCGTTTTGGACCTCGGATCATGGGAGCCACCACCGCCAGTATCTCAGTTCCAGTTAGGTCGGAACACCAAGCCATACAACGGGAGCACCAAGCCGCAAGATTGGCTGACAGATTATGTATCCTCGGTGCACATAGCGGGGGGCAATCGCCGATGGGCGGTCCGGTATCTCCCGCACATGTTGGAAGGTCCAGCTCGGATCTGGCTGAATAATTTGCCGGATATATATCAACTCCTGGATAGACTTGGAGCTGGCGTTTAACAGCAACTTTGCTAGTACATACAAGAGGCCAAACCGACCTCAGCTCCTGGCAGCATGTAAGCAAGATGATCATGAAACTGACCGAGATTCTTAACTCGGTGGAGCAATGTTCGGAATTCCTGTGAAGGAGTTGTAGAGGCACAGGCCATTCCTGGTTTGCAGATGGTTGCCGACATGGCAGCATGCTGTGGCAGAGGCTCCAGAGATATGCCGAAATCCCTAGCAGAGGCAATCCGGATTGCAGATTCTTATGCTCTTGGTGATCCGATGCAGCCAGCAGCCGAGGCAGGAGCACGTAACAGAAGAGGGAGCCAATAAATAACCGGCTCGGACCAAGGTGTAATGACCGCCAAGAGCTCGGACACAAGAGGAGGGAGCCGGACTACCCATACACCTCGAACCAAGTTGCAGCGGTGAACCCGGATCAGCCCGAAGCTGGAGGTGTCCAGAGGCCGAAAATCAATGGTCCGGCATTTAGTCCGAACCCGGAGCCACCCTTGACTTATGAATCAATGATAGATGGTCCTTGCCGTTACCATACGACCGACCCGCGTAAGCCAGCCAACCATTCAACCCGGCAGTGCAGCTGGCACCGCAGGATCAGGGAAGAAGGGGCAAGGGCCGGAGGAAACAGAGGAGGACCACCTCAGAGATTTCAGCCGAGGTCTACCCGAATCTGTCCGGAGCAAATGTTACCCCGATAACCACTGCACCTCCTCCGAGGCCTGCAGCAGCAAGACCGTGAATGTGTGAACGTCCGAGGTAACAACAACAATGGTGGTGCCGGACCAAGCCAGCAGTATGAATACCCCGGAAATGACTATAGAGAGGCTCATGCGAGCTATGTGGTCTTTGTGACCGAGCCACTGACAAGAAGAGTGTGCAGAGGCGTGCCATGGAGGTGAATGCAGTAATGCCGGTGGTGCCGACCTATATGAACTGGTCTGAGCAGGAGGTCACTTGGAGCAGGAAAGATACACTCGGATCATGCCGAGCCCTGGAAAGTATGCCCTGGTGTAGATCCGACGTTGTGTGGGCCTACAACAATGTGAGGTTTACCCGAGTTCTGGTGGACAATGGCAGTGCCATCAACATCATGTACCGAGACACAATGGTGAAATTGGGCATATCGCCAAATCAGTTGATGCCGAGCAGTTGTACTTTTCATGGGATTGTGCCTGGCGTTTCCTGTGCACCCATGGGCAAGATATGGGTGGATGTAGCATTTGGAACCAAGGATAACTGCCGAGTTGAGAGTATCGAGTTCGAGGTGGTGGACTTGGAGAGTGCATACCATGCATTGCTTGGAAGGCCGGCTCTGGCCAAGTTCATGATTTCCACCCATGTGCATACCTGAAGATGAAAATGCCAGGGCCCAATGGGATCATACCATCTCGGGTGACTACAAGCGAGCCATTCAGTGTGCCTCGGCGGGGTCTAATCTGGCCGAGGCTTTGGTGATTGCAGCTGAGAAGAAGAAGCTGCATCAAGTGGTGGCAATGGCGCAGTCAACACAGCTCGGCTGTCCGGACTGATGAGCCCGGACTCAACTGCAGCATTCGAGGTGCCCAAGGAGACCAAGAGATCCCCATTGACCCGGAGCACCCAGCGCATGGCCATCATTGGGACCGGGCTGGGCGAGAAATAGGAAAGCGAGCTCTGTCACTTCCTCCGTGAGAATCGGGATATCTTTGCATGGTCGGCTAAGGACCTGCCTGGTGTTCCGAGGGAGTTGGCAGAGCACTCTTTATTTGTCAGGCCGGAGGTGAAACCGGTGAGGCAACCGACCCGTCGTCTCTCAGACGACCGAAGACAAGTGGTGCTGGACGAGCTGGCTAAGTTGCTTGCAGCCGGGTTCATTATGGAGGTGCTGCATCCGGACTGGATATCCAATCCGGTCTTGGTGGAAAAGAAGAAAGACGAGCCAGCCGTGGTCAAGGTGTGGCGCATGTGCATTGACTTCACTAACCTCAACAAGGCGTGCCCGAAAGATCCGTTTCCATTACCTCGGATTGATCAAGTGATCGATTCCACTGCTGGTTGTGAACTGTTGTCTTTTATCGATGCGTACTCTGGTTTTCACCAGATACCACTGAACCCGAAAGATCAAATAAAGACTGCTTTTATTACCCCGTATGGGGCGTATTGCTATCGTGTCATGTGTTTTGGTCTGAGAAATGCCGGGGCAACTTATCAGAGGTGTATGCAGAAATGCCTGCACTCTCAAATGGGCAAAAATGTGCAAGTGTATGTCGATGATATCGTCATCAAAACTAAGGAGAAACGTACTCTCCTCGAGGATCTCGAGGAGACATTTGTGAATTTGAGAAAATATCGGTTGAAACTTAACCCGGACAAGTGCACCTTTGGTGTCCCGGCTGGAAAGTTGCTCGGATTCCTGGTGTCTAGCCGAGGTATCGAGGTTAACCCGGCCAAGATCCGAGCTATTGAGAACATGAGATTACCGAAGTGTTTGAAAGATGTGCAGAAATTCACAGGGTGCCTAGCCTCGTTGAGCCGATTTGTAGGGTTGGGAGAAAAGCCTTACCTTTGTACCAGCTCATGAAGAAAAGTACCGGGTTTACATGGACCCCGCAGGCCGACGTGGCGTTCAATGAGCTGAAAAAGATGTTGTCCACCGCTCCGGTGTTGGCATCACCATTGCAAATGAGCCGATGTTACTTTACATTGCGGCCACAAACCGAGTTGTAAGTGTGGCAGTGGTGGTGGAGCGCGAAGAAGGTGGCAGGTCGGTGCAGAGACCGGTGTATTACTTGAGCGAGGTGATCTCTACCTCGAAGCAGAATTACCCTCACTACCAGAAGATGACGTATGGTGTCTACCTGGCGGTCAAGAAGTTGAAGCATTATTTCCAGGAGCATCCCATGACGGTGGTGTGCGAAGCTCCAATCTCGGAGATCATCGGGTGCAAAGATGCAACTGGCCGAGTTGCCAAATGGGCGATTGAGGTGTCTCCATATGCACCACATTATGAGAGAAGAGATGCAATTAAATCCCAGGCGTTGCCGGACTTCTTTTGTGATTGGGCCGAGATGCAGTATGAGCCACCCAGGCCGGACTATAATTATTGGAAAATGCATTTTGATGGGTCCAAGACAAAGATCGGGCTGGGGGCTGGAATAGTCCTCACCTCGCCGAAGCGAGATCAGCTGAAATACGTGCTGCAGATTCATTTCTCAGCATCAAACAATGTGGCGGAGTATGAGGCCTTAATCCATGGCCTCAATGTGGCGAAGGAGATCGGTATCCGGCGTGTAGAGTGCTTCGGCGATTCCGACCTGGTGGTGCAACAATCTTCTGGAACTTGGGATGCTCTGGATGCCAACATGGCGTTATATCGGTTCCATGTGCAAAAGATATCCGGGTTCTTTGAAGGGTGTGAATACAGCATATACCTCGGACAGAAAAAATGCTGCCGACGTGTTGTCAAAGCTCGGTTCATCTAAAGAGGCAGTACCACCTGGAGTAGCCCTGAATCACTTGAGAACTCCTTCAATCAAACCTTCTCCTGAATCCGAATCTATTTTCATCCCGGCGGAGCAAGAGCCCGGACCTGTTCCAATGGAGGTAGACGTCGGATGTTTGGTCGGACCCGGGGACTGCGTGGCAGAACTCGGGGACTGCGCACCGAGACTCGGGGACTGGTCGCAGGATGGTGGAGGAAATAATGGAGGAGATTATGGTGGCCGAACCAATGGAGGTGGACGAGAACTTTTTCCTTTGCACCCAGTGCCGGAGTGGGCGGAGCAATCATGAAGTTCATAACGGAGGGAAGCTTGCCAAGTGACACAACCGAGGCTAGGAGAATCCAAAGGAGGGCAAAGGCGTACACCATCATCAACAAGGAGCTCTATAAAAGAAGCGTAACCGAGGTGTTGCAACGGTGTGTCGAGCCAGCTGAAGGCAAGGAGATGCTTTTGGAGATCCACCAAGGAGAGTGTGGTCATCATTGCAGCACAAGAGCTCTGGTGGCCAAGGTTTCGCATGGGTTCTATTGGCCCACTGCTCTTGCTGATGCAGAGGACATAGTCCGGAGATGTGAAGGATGCCAAAGGTTTGCCAAGCAAACGCATATGCCAGCCTCGGCGCTCAAAACAATTCCTATCACTTGGCCGTTTGCGGTATGGTGTTTGGATATGGTGGGAGAGTTCAAACCAGCCCGAGGTAACATGACGCACATACTGGTGATGGTGGACAATTCACCAAGTGGATCGAGGTGAAACCAATCCGGAAGTTGGATGGTCATTCAGCAGTGACTTTCTTGAAGGAATCATTCTGCGATATGGGTACCCCCATAGGACAACGGCACGAACTTTGCTGTTGGAGAATTTGCTCGGTTTTGCATGAACAAGGGAATCCGGCTGGACATAGCCTCGGTGGCACATCCGGAGTCTAATGGACAAGTGGAAAGATCAAATGCTCTAGTGTTGGCCGGCATCAAGGCTCGGCTCATTGAACCACTGCTGAAAACTCCGGGGTGTTGGATAGATGAGATACCAGCAGTACTGTGGGGTCTAAGGACCACGCCAAATCGATCAACTGGCTATACGCCATTTTTTATGGTCTATGGGGCAGAAGCTATGCTACCCACTGACATCGAATGATGCGCCCAGAGTGGCAATGTACACTGAAGCCGAGGCAAAAGAGGCTCGGGAGGATGCAGTAGATCTGCTTGAGGAAGCTAGAGAGTTGGCCTCATCTCGGTCAGCAATATACCACAAGGTCTCCGACGTTATCATAGCCGGAGTGTCAACCCTCGTGTGTTTCACGAGGGAGATTTGGTGCTGAGGCTGGTGCAGCGCAAGAAAGGTCGGCACAAGTTGTCACCTCCATGGGAGGGACCGTTCATTGTGAGCCGAGCTCTGCTCAATGATTCGTACTATCTTATAGATGCGCAGGAACCAAGGAAGATGGGCTGGACAACCCCGGATCAGAGGTCAGGCGACCATGGAATATAGCTCTACTCCGACCTTTCTACTCATGAAGGCGCAATGTATGTACCTCGGTTAATCCTTAATGAAATGTCGGCACTCCGAGGTTGAAGCTCGGGGACTGCCTCGCTCGTGCTTGTGTTTTATTTCTGTTTGTCAGTTTCGTTCATATGCCGAACTATTTTGAACCTCGTCTCAAACTTCAAGTAATGTGTGCTATGTAACTAATCTTGTGACTCGACTGGCATCTGCCTAAAAGGTAGTCAAGAGCAAAGATGAAAAAACGTGGGAGACATGAAAATGGACTCGGGGACTCGGTCCAAAAATATAGTTCGGCATGTGTCGTTTACTAACCCCTGTCTTTACCTTTCGTTTATGTCGGATGATTTTGAAACACACTTCGAGATTTGCTAAGTACTGTATGCTATAAACAACAATCTTGTGACTCGACTGTCGAACGCCTAAATGGTAGACAAGAGCAAAGAATGCCAATATAGTAAACACGAAAGTGAACTCGGGGACTCGTTCCAAAAGGGTTCGGCATAAAGTTTTAGAAAAGCATGGTTCGGATAGCAAGTTAATAGTACTGGTAGCAAGGCAAACTACTTAAGGTATATTACATCTGCACCCGGCATACCGGGGATTTAATGTTTTGCTTGAGACAAGTTCAGGCCTCGGAACCAGAGACCTCGGTCGCCGAAGTGGTGGCAGTGGGAGCCTCGGGCACAGGAATTTCAGACGCAGGAACAACCTCGGGTGCGGGAACAACCTCGGTCGCGGAAGCAACCTCGGTTGTTGGAGTGGATGCCGGGGTGTCCGTCACGTCGGAGGAGATCACCTCGGTGGCTACGGCTTTGCCGGACTTGCCCTTGGAGTTCGGAGGTTCGTCGAAGCTGAAGTCATCATCTGAGCCTTCAGCTATCTCGGTTGTTTTGCCGGCCTTGCCCTTGGAGCTCTCAGGCTCGTCAAAGTCAATTTCCTCGCCGTCAGAACCTTCTTCACCGGACCTGCTTCCTCGTCCGAGCTCTCTTCGTCCTCAGAGTAGAGGCGCCCTTCATTGAAGATCCGGGTGTTTGCATAACTAGCAAAGAGGTCGGCGGCTGCTTGGCGTTTTTCGATGCCATCAGGAAGGGTATTCCAAGGAGAGCCCTTGCGCAAGGAGGTAACAGTGTGGATTTCAACATCTTCATACCAGGACAGCACGAACACCAGGGCCTTGTCCGCTCCAGCCCGAGCTGACGAGCATCTCCCGAAGTCTAGCCTCGGCTCCTTTCAGCTTGGTGGCGAGCTCGTCGATGCAGTGGGAGTCTTGACCTTGGGCCAGAGGGCACGGTGGACCTCGATGGCAGCATCAACCAGTTTGGTTCCAATGGCCCTGAGCGGCCTGATCCGAGCATTAAGGGCAACGAGGTGGTCCTGGATATCCCAGCTTTCGCTGAGGGTTTCTGTCTCAGCCCTCTTTGCCCGAGCTGCTTGAACTTCGCGGATAGCGTTGTCCTTGGAGTGCTCAAAGTTCTCTGAAGAAGACAAAAAGGTTGTTGCTGAAATAAGGCATACGGTGGCACGGGATATAGGTCAGCAGAAAATAAGGAAAAGGGGAAAAGAAACTTACTGTCCATCTGGTGATTAATCCGAGCAAGCTCGGACAACCAGCTTTTCGAGATAGCTCGGAGGGCGGTAAGTTCGGCTTCGGCCGAGGTGGCGTGGCTCTCCAGGGTCTTGGCAACCTCTTGCTGCTGTTCGGCGGCCTGGTCCTTGACCTTCATAGCGTCCTCCACAGCAGATCTGGCTTCGTTAGCTCGGTTCAGCTCTTGTTGCAGCCGAGCTATTTCATCCTCGGCTGTCTTCAACTTGGAGGCGTGATCTTTGTCGCTCTGCTCCTTCGCGGATAGAAGAGTCCGGTGAGACTTCTTCAGTCTGTTGTGTTCCAGCAGGAGGTTCTTGAAGACCTTTGTCCGAGCATTGTTGCACTCCTGAAAAAATAGAGAGATCAGTTCGAAGAGATCCAAGCTCTTTTTAGCACCCGAGGCCTGGGGACTTGGCATTGGCCTCGGGGACTCAACATGGGAAAAAATGACAAGTTTTTGAGATTCAAGCCGAGCAATTTTAACTCGGTGGAGTGTCAACTGCTCAACCCGAATCTCGGGGACTGGGAATAGTGTATGTACTTACCGAGGCCTTCTTGCTGCAATCAAGGACCGCAGTCTGCGTAGATGGACTGGAGCACGACGCTAGGTCCGACTGGATGCTCAGAGCTCGGGTTAGAGGAGACCTTGGCAGTGTCAGCCGAGTTCCAGTCTATGTCATAGTGCTTCTCCGAGCCTAAGTTGTTCCCGCTCTTGGTCCGGAGTTGCCCGACCTCCCAGCTGCTGATGTCCGGCTGAGTGGTAGCAGCAAAAAGAGCTCGGGAGGTGGCGACCTGAGAGCTTGAGGGCGCAATCTTGGTGGAGGTGGACTTCGGCGCAGGAACGTGCGGCACCAGTTGGGTGCTTGCAGCCTTGGGTCCCGGTGGCGGTGGCGGCATCAGAGTTTGCTGTGGCTGTGTGGGGGGCTCAACGTCTTGAGCTGAATCTTTCTGCTGCTGCTGGAGCTTTTGCTTCTGCTGTTGTTGTTGTTTCTTCTTTTGCTGCTGTTGCTGCTGGTTGCGCGCAGCCTGAGACTTGGGGGAGAGCCGAGACTCCTACACGGTCTTAGCCAGAGTCTTGGCGCGATCTGTCTCCGCATCCTTCTGAGGAGGCGGAGGAGTCTGATCTTGGCGGGGAGCAGAGGGCAGCGGTGGAAGTTCGGCGGAGGAGACGCGCACCGGGGAGGAGATGGTCTTCTCCGGGCTGCTGAGGTCAATGGACCGTTTTGGAGGAGAGGCTCTGGCGGGGCTGCCGAGGTTAGCTTCGACCTCGGTTGTCTGAGCTTCAACCACCGGAGGTAGTGGTGAGTGTATCGAGCTATGGCTCTGCTTGATCTGCCGAGCCGAGCTAGACAAAAAGAAAAGATTAAGTTAGAATGAAAAGCTTAACCTCGAAGCAGCATGAAAGGTAAAAGGAGCAAGGTGACTTACGCATCCTCCTCCACGGGACCTCGCTTCTTGCGCCTCGCCGAGGTCTTCTTGGCACGCTTGGCTTTGGGCGCCGCAGTCTCCGAGGTCTTGGAAGTCTCGGCATCCGAGGTACCAGGTCCTGAGCGCTTCCGGGAAGCTGCAGGCGCTGGATGAAAGTTCTTATATGTGGGAGGAGCATATGAAATGGGAATAACGTTGACAGGTTCCAGAATTTGGCAATCGTCATTGTCATCATCGTCGTCAGACCAGTCTCTGATGGAAGTGGGAACTTGTTTCTTACCCGGGTTGGAGGAGCTAGTCTTTGGGGCGGACCTCGGAACGGCCTTAGGGATCGGCAGGTGATCCTCATTGTCCGGGTCTTCAGTCTCTGGACCTTCCAGCGCGAGGTGGGCAGGCGCCTAGTTCGACGGCTCCGGGCCATCCTCGATTAGCTGCCGGGCGAACCGCTGCAGGAGTGGCAAAAACGAATTAAGTTAAGAAGCAACCGAGGTGTGCAAGACCGGAGCGTAAAGCTCGGAAAGTTGGTAAGTACTCACTTGCTCCGGAAGATTTTCTCTGTGGTGAGGCTCCACGCCCCATGTCCACTCCTCGTCCATCTCAGTCTGAGCAATGGCTTTGACCCGGCGCCAAACTGAGGCCTTGGAGAGCGCCTTGCTGCTGATTCGAGTAGGATCGAGTAGACCTTCCATATGGCAGATCTTATGGGCTCGTTGTTGGAGGGGGCTGACTCTTCGATCCACAAAAGTCCAGAGGATGTCATCGGAACCCCACCCTCTTTTCTTGAGATCCAGCATGTATTCATGGATCTCTTGAACCTCGGCGTAGGCGTCCTCCGGGTTGAAATCCCAATTGAGTTGTGCAGTGGGAGGGCCGAGCTAGAAGTCCGGGAGGTCGATGAGGTCGACAGTACCGGGGTTCCTCACATAGAAAAAGGATCGCTGTCACTTCTTGCAGCTCTCCAGGCCTTTGATCCGTGGGAACTCGGAGCCCAGCCGGGGTGAGATAGAGGCCGCACCACAGGCAGTCATATCCTTGTTCACAACCTCCTTGTTGGGGATGCTTTGTTTCTTCAGCTGGAAATACTTGGCCCAGCCCTCAACGCTCGGCCAGAGACCGAGGTATCCTTCAGAGAAAGCTGCATAGCACGACAGCTGTAGCATGGAGTTAGCGGGGAGATGGTGCGGCTGCAAGCCGAAGAACTTCAGAAATTCCCGAAAGAACTTGCTGGCCGGAAGTCCGAATCCGCGCTCGAAGTGAGAGACAAACACCACTTTCTCGTCGGGGTTGGTGATCGGTTCGCCGTCCCCAGTGTGAAGCCGATATAGCAGTTCGGCTAGGATTCGATGAGTTTCTTTGAGCCATTTAATATCATCGTCGGTGACGTCCGAGCCATCCCATCCACCTCTCTCACTGGCGGAAACCTCGGCTCGGTTTGACGTAGCAATTGCCGACATGTTGGCACTTTCCTGCAGAAAAGGGAGGTTCAACCGGGGTAAGTACCTCGGACAGTTCGAGGTTCAGCCGGAGTAGATACCTCGGATCATTCAAGGCAGCCGAGCTAAAGGATTTAGGCGGGAAACATGTTTCTACCGTGGCGAGATACTAGCAAGGATCTATCGGTGAGCTAAAAAGGGAGATAAATTTGAGTTCATCAAGGGGCGAACCTAAAAAGACAGTGCTACGGGTGTGTCTAATACAAGTCTAGATAAGATCTGAAAATAGCTAAAAGAGTGCAAAGATAGAGCATCGGGTTCCTCAGGTTCATCGGATTCATCCAGATCCTCGAGTTCATCGAAGGATGAACCTGTTCATGGCAATGGCAATGGAGGGGAGATGAGGAACTCACCGGTGAGGTACTCGAAGATCGGGGAAGGATCGACGATGGAGTGACGGCGCAAGGCGCGGTGCGCGTTTCCGGCGAGATTCTTCGAGACAGCGAGGTTGCAGCGGCGAGTGCTCAACGGCGGCGATGGAGGCAGAGCGCACGGAGCAATGGGCGCGGAGCAGTGGGCAAGTGGGGAGGAAGACGATGAAGTTACCCCTGGGCCCCTATTTATACGCCGCGTGCGGTTACAGCGTGCATTAACGGCGCACTACCGCGCGGTTATCGGGAAGGCGCGGGATCGTGTGCGGGCGAGCGCACGGTTGCGCGGTTGGTGGCCGCACGATCGGCCACATCGTGGGCCGCGGAGTGGCAACCGCCAAGCCTCGGATTCCCTGTGCTGGTCAGCACGAGAATCGAGAAGTCGTGGGCGGTCAAGTTGGCTTCGCACTTGAGTGCGCAGGTGCACTGTTCGGTGGGTCGGCTGACGAGGGCGGCGTGTGGTCAGGACCTGTCTTTACGAGGTCCGGATTTCGAGGTCCGGGCAGAGATTCTTCGCCACGTGCCTCGGAAAATCTTGAGGCAAGATTGTGCTGAGTCAAGAAGATCGGAAAGATCAGATTGCATATCAACCTCGGGTTAAATTATGGTATGTGGGAAGTACCTCGGTAGAGCTATGTTGGAGGTCGGTTTTAGAGGTGGTGCCTTGTTTGTCTTTGAATCTGCTAAGGCCCTCCATCCGAGGTCGTAGGACCACACCAGCTTCGGGGACTAATGTTGGGGGGCTACCCCCGGGTAGGGTCAAGGCTTGGCATAAGAAAAGTTTAAGTATATGCCGAGGTACGGAGAGGGCCGACCTGCTTGGGCCTGGGATAAACCGAGCTTCATCTTGACTAGAGAGTATAAAGACGGACCTATCTTGGCCCAGAGGGGTCCGAGGTTTCCCGTTGGCATGGGCCGAGGTTCACTGTCCGAGCTATGGTCAGCCGACCTAATACCTCGGTGCTATGGTTTTTGTTGTGAGTACAGGAGATGCTATTGGAAGGAAGTGAGGTCCGACCTGGTAAAAGATCGTAAGCGCAGGACCTGGGCTAACCACGGCAGGAGGCCGTAGCTCGGGCAGGAGTCAATGCTCCTGTCACTTCACGCCTGACACGGAAGCGTTGTCACGGAGCATGGCAGAGGCGTGCCCCGGGTTCGGCGGGGCTGCACGCCTCTGACCACTGACCGCGTGAGATCCGGGGTCAGGGCTACGAGGTAGCACGGCGTGGCTATGTCCTGTCTCTGTCAGAGGGGACATCCTAGCTCCACTGTGGTGACGCAGGGGATGGGCAGGCCATGTCTTGTCCCTGACAGGAGTACAATGATGACCAAAGCAGAGGCATGGCTTCAGTGCTCGGCGAGGGGCACTACGGTAACCCGGCTGGTCTATATAGGGGGCTTCCACCCTCCTGCGCGGGGAGAGGCACACGGAGAGATCGATCAATCACGAGGGAAGACACCCCGGCACCCTGGTTCATTCTCCTTGTAACTTCATCTCCCACCTCAAGCTCTCACCATTGTATCATCGCACAGCTCGAGGAGCAGCCTGTACTTGTCACCTTGTGCTATACACTGACTAGGATAGTGCTGCAGTAGGGGTGTTACCTTCGCAAGAGGGCCCCGAAGCAGGGTACATCGTGGCGTGCTTCGTGTTCTTGGTTGTTTGGTTTCCAGTTCGTGTTCTTGCGGTTTTTGGTGTGTTCTTACTTGTGCACTTCGAGAGTGCATAAACCCTCCCGGATTCCCCCAACGACCATTCGGCCCCATCTTAGCCATACCCATGGCATCTGTCGTGATCCCACCACGACAAGTATGGCTTGATCCCAGATCGGCGCCCCTCCCAGCCTTTAAATAGGCTGGGTATCGGGAGTTCATAACCGACCTAATTTACACGTAAAGAAAGTCTAAACCGACTATGCCTATGTCTAATCTTGAAGGGTACTCCATCTTCTTGGGCCTCTTATCTTGGGCTTCGAGTAGGCTCTTCGCTATTGGGGCTTAGTCGTCACGTCCACCAGGTACCCTCATGGTAGGGTACCCGAGATGTACATCCATGTCAGAGGTCGAGTACTTCGACATCCAACAGGTCGAGTCTGCACAAAACTGGCGCAGGAAATGGTTCTATGTCAGCACATAGCAAGAGGGACTGCCCGCTTTTGATGCCAACGCGCCGCTGGTGAAGACTCGAGCCTGGTTGCACCAGACAACCGCTGCGGAGGAGGCCGAGGCGAAGCCTTTGATGGAGAAGATGGCCAAGCTTATGAAGACTGTCGGTCGCGAAGTGAGCGGCCTGCATTTGATTTTGACTTTCATCAAGCGGGGCGTGCAGCCTTTGCGGGTGGGAGCGCACCCAATGTGGGTGTTCCAGGGCGCGCATGACCCGACACGGTTGACGGGAGAAGAGGGCTTGCCATCAGCAATTGAAGTAGAGACGGGTGCGGTCGATTACCAAACTGACCTTGAAGGACAGATGCCCTCTTGACTGCCTAGCCCACGCATTCGACAGCGATCATCCACTGCCCGCGGTACGGCTTTGACTTCTATTTAGCATTCATGAGAAATATACGCTTGTTAGCTGATGTGCGTGTTCCTGGTATGTGTAGAATTGGGCGCCTGCCAAGCGCTTTCCTCCACTTCCCGAAGATGGGAAAACTGCAGAGGTGGAGATTTTATTGGCCGAGAGCGAGGCCGAGCGACACTTTTTTTAATCAGAGGGAGTATCATTTGATTTTGGAAATATTGGGGAAATTGGCATACAATATCTTGCTAAACTACTGATGGCTGCTTTGCTTCTGATCCTGCAGGAGGCAGCGGACGCAGGGGGCGGGCGGCAAGAGTATCATTTATGTGCTTCTGATCATTGATGGGTCACTACCTCACTGGGAGTCTGGGACTCAGCCTCAGGGCCATGGAGATGCGCAGCACTGCTGGGTCATTCGATTGATCGACTCGACGACGGCACGACCGTGAACCATCTCTGCCTCTCTCTAGTCCCTAACGACAAAAGATGGGCCGTGAGATTAGGGTCAAAAAATATTCCCAGATTTTTGGGTGGGCCACGGCCGCACCGGCCCGCCCCTGCGTCCGCCATGGCGCAAAGCTAATCCAACGTTTCCGCCGGGATGTGACAGGTGATCAACTCAAATCCTTGAAAATTCCGTTCCTCTTCCGTGAGCACATAACCATGAAGCTCCCGAAAGGGATCTGGCTCGATGAATCGGACTGGAAAGTTTGGCGTGCACATCTGGTGTAGTACAAGAACCGCGTCTACATCGACGACGGGTGGCAAGCATTAGCCGAGGCCCATGACCTGGCTGTAGGGGACACTGTCAGTTTCATGCCTCGGTGATAAGACCTGGGATGTTGCTGTCTTTGGGAAGAACGGGATGCAGAAAGATGCTGATGAATAGTTATTGAGAAACTAATCTATCTTTTAGTTTGTGTGCCATGGGAATGTGGTTTTGCTTCTTCTAGTGTCACGGGCTTGCTTAATTCTGAACTTCTAAGTTGTCATTCGTATTGCCTGTATCTTGTTAACTGTGATCTCTGCGTACATGTTTTTGTTTCATTCTCTTGATTCACAAACTCGTCCTGGTCGGTGCCTGAGTCTGTACCCTTGACAAACGCGTGCAATCTAGTTCTGGTTGGAGGATGCTGATCTTGCTGAAGTTTTGTTTTTTTTTTTGCGAAAAGGACCCAGATCCATTACAGTTGATCACCAGAACAACCCTCAAGAAACACAGAAATTACATTCCGGTCCCTGAGGACCCTGCTTCCCACCGACACCGCCGCGAGACGGAGACGCGCCGATCCGCCGCTGCCGCCGAGCTCCATCCGAGCCGGCCACGCCTTGACGATCCGCAGCACCACCGCGTCCGGGAAGTCGCCGTCTTCATTCTTCCGAATCGCACGGCGGAGAGAGAAAAGCTGGAAGAGCACTGGATCCTTGCCGTCGGCGCCACCGACGCCGCAGACGACCTTGAAGACCTGGAGCCCCGACCTCCTGTACACCCCTCACGAGCCTCCCGCCGATGCCGGAGAGCACATCGGCAGAGCAGAGACGCACCTGCAGCCAGGAGCTTCGCCGGAGACGAAGCCGAGGAGGGGAAGCCGCAGGGCACCAAAAGCGCGACGGCGTCGTCCTTCCCGCCATGGCCGCGCCGCCCGCACACCTTCTATCTACACGCGGAGCGCGGATCCGGGGATCCCCATCCTCCCGCCGCCGGAGCGGCAGGCGGAGGGTGAGGAATCCCCGGATGCGCTGGCGGCCGCTGGTCGCCTCGAAGTCGCCCTCCAAGCTCGTATGTGCACTGTAGAAAGAGATGAGGTTCCAGAAATTGTGAGTGAGTGGTTCCACGCATTGCTGAAGTTTTGTTTCGACCGCTATCAGTGGCCAATAACAAGGCGCTGCGTGAGATTTCAGACAATTACGACATACATGTCTGAACGTGGTGGGTGTTTTCGCTTAATCAACGCTGCAACCATGGTGAAAATTTGCCTCATTTCCCTACTAATTACGGTTTTGCTAATTCTCAGTCGACTGAGAATTAACTTAGTGCTCAGTCAACTCCCTAACCATTTGATCGTGCGTTGAGATTCGTGCGTCAGTTACTTGCAACTGGGATTTGATGACGTCATGCGAGTTGCAAGTGGACTTGCAACTGCTCTGGACCATTTGATTTGTTTCATGGTTCGTGTTAATCATGAGTTGCAACTTGACTTGCAACTGTGATTGCTGACGTCATTCGACTGAGAATTAATTTAATTCTCAGTCGAATGAGCCCTAGAGAGACCCTACTAATTAAGGCCCTCTGCTTAGTTCGGATCTTGCTATTGGTAGCGTCGTGGTCCGCCTATACCAAAACTGGTGCATATTCAGTTGCATTGCGTGCGTAGAGCAATAGGCGCATTATGTAGGCACTATGATACAGACCCACAGACGTGGCATATATTCCAATGCACGGCAACGCCAGCTGCAAAATCAACTGATAGAGTTGACTGGATCAGGTCTTTCTGTGTAACTGTTTGATCACATATAAGTATAACACAGTAGGGGATCTTGTTGGCTACAGATTGTAAAGAAGCCCTTTTTTTTCTCTCATCTATTTATAGATGCAACGGCAGAGCTCCTGGGCCGTTGATAAAATAAGTGTGTGCGTATGTACTAATAACTGATGAAAGGACCATGTGAAAGAAGCCTCAGAATTCAGAAACAATGTTTTCTCGACAAGTACAAGCACCCAGTACTGGTGAGATAGAGTCATACTACATTGGCAATATTACATTGGAGTAATTGTTTCGTGCGAGTAAAACAATTGTTTCGTGCGAGTAAAACAGCAACTGTCGGTTTTTTTGGGCGCCAGCGCATAGACAGCTCAGTGCTGGCTGCTTTGCTCATTTCCTGCTAACTGTCGGAAATAACTTGGTACCTGCCCGACATTGTCTTTACTGAGAATCAGTTGAATTAGTAGATCTTTCTTGTTGTGCGACATCAACGACTGCAAAAAAGGATGCAGTATTTATATTGGTCATTTAGCTAAAGGCGGTGAAAGCCTACTGAACTATGCATTGTGAGAAAATCTAACCGTGCTGCCGGCGGTGTCGCAAACTGATTCCCCGTTGAACCACCTAGCACAGTTGAGAGCGCACACGCAAGACGTGGCGCTGAACAAAAACAATTATTCGCTCTGTATCGGAAAGAATAACTGAATTACGGATAAGTATATATCGTTGCTAACTTACGAGGCGCAGTATGCTTTTCCGACAGTTAAGAGGTTCCTGGTCCAGTTGCCCATTCCCATAAATTGATTCCCAGTACACCGTCGCATGCAGTATATGACTCTGTCAAGTAGAGCATCTGAATTTTGACCGTGCATTATAGACAGAGAGCAGGGTAAGGGGCTAGTTATCTGAGGATCCATCACAGTTACTATTCGATGGCCGAAATCGTATGCGTAACATGACCAAGCAGCCCAAGGTACACCATAACAATCACCTGAAGGTGTCCCAGTTTTACATTAGATGTTATCCAAGTTTTTAGATTAACTATAACTGACACAAGAAAGGAATGAAAAGGAACTGATATACATACCATGGTACGCTCATCTAACGTGACTCCAGCTGCAGGGCGGTCGAATGCATCGTAGCACGCCTCGATCGGCCCGCCGGCGGACGCGATAATCTGCATTATTCGGGTTGCTTACTCGTTTTTTCCAAAGAGAAGCGTGGTTTAAAGTCGTTTCTTTAAATAACAAATTACTCACAGCCCATTCCGGGGGGACGAAAAGCCTTGCCCCTGGATCTCCGTATCCAATACAGCGATCTGACTCGGTACGGCGGAAGCTTCTTACCATCCCGCTGCATATGTTCAGGTCGAAACCTGTATTCCTCCTCATCAAAGTTGATTTTATTTTGAAACCGCTAACTTCAATCTGCGGAGTGCCGGTTAAAACCACCCAGTTCCTACGAACACAAACAAACATACGAGAAAAATTAGTGTACTGCTGCGATTGATCAAATGAAATAGAATCGGTTGGGGTTTCAGTAAGTAGCACGTGCCTTTGAAGTTCTTCATCTGATGCGTTGTTGTTGACCCACTTTCCAAATGCAGTTGTTTCGACTACGGAAGCGGTTAAGTGCCTGTTTGGTGCGCAAGACCCAATGTGTACGCCTGCCCTTGAGGTAATTTGGCCCATGCCTACCCTTCTTCTCGGAGGACACTTCATCCTCAAGCCTCCGATGATGGGGTTCCACACTTTTTTTAATTTGTAAGTTGCTGGAGATGTTTCCATGAAATCATGGTCCAGTTGACTCTCCCCGTTGGATGACGTCCCATCTACAGGACGAACCATCTGGAACGGCAATGGTGATGTGCAGTGCATCCCTGCTGATCTGAAATCATCACCTCCAGGGCTAGCCCTGGCGTTGTTCAAACTGGTGAGTAAAAGCGAGTTGATTAAAATGATGCGGTGGCTGATACATTAAAAAAAGCAACTTGTACCTCTCTGTGTTGCTTGGTGGCTGCCTATCAGGCTGATCCCGTCGTTGGAAACCTATGTTTGTGGGGGGGGGGGGGGGGGGGGGGGGGGGTTTAAAAACAGAATGATAACTAGAAAATGAGTACTAATCCGAAGATATATGCACAATTAGGCTTACCGCCAAAGCGGCTGGCCTAGGAATCGTGCGGAAAGCCTTGCGAACTCTATTTAACCAGTCTCCTGCCTGCCTAACGTTGTTCTGGGCGACACTGATGTAAGTGGCTACACGGTGTATATTTTCTTCCATAATTTGCATCTGCACTTCGCGGGAATGGATTTCGTCCTGCGAAGGTGTTCATCGTTGTTGGGGAGCGTTGTCGTACAAAAAACAGCGGAAAATAGTAGTTTCTAAAATAATGATGTATGCGTGATAGTACCTGTTCCTCGTGGATTTTAGCATCGGGGGCTGCTTGCTCTTCAGAGTGAGGAAGTAGCCTGGGGCGTTCGATCTGAGTGATACACATTCCGGGCCGAAGGGTTAGCTCTAACAAAGTTTCATCCATTCGAAAAGTTCGTCCTGGGGCGTTGTGACAGGATGGGGGAGGATGCTAGCTAGTTTGATGGTCCTCTCATACAGTTACCCATTGATATATGGAGCAAGAGGACCTTCATGCTGGAGTGGTGGGTACGGAAAGAGGTTGAACGCTGATCCTCCGGACGGGATCTTGGTGTCAGCTTTCGCATCCGCGCGGCTTTCGTCCTTGATTGGCATGGTGGAGGATGCCATCGAGAAACCTGAAAGAATGCAAAACGTGAGATCGATCAGTACATGAAACACCTACAACAAAGTGGTATACAACAAAAATCTATCATTTTCCCAAACCTTTCACTAGCCTGAAGGAGAAGTGTGATTATTCAGACTCAATTGATTGGTTGCAGACGATAATAGAACAATGGGGAGGGGGGGGGGTGCTAAATAAGGAAACGATGAAACGGCATCTACAGTACATTTACTGCGCCCTGCAGTACCGTTCTTGTTAACGTTGGTGACACGCTCAGTGTAGGGCAGCCAATGGTTATTCATTTCTATTACTGCAATATCGAAGATAAACAGTGCGGGATTGGACAGCTCCCTGCTAGGCTGCTACTGCCAAAACGAGTGGGTACGGCCTGCATGTTAGATCTGAAATATTTATTCGATATCACACATTCAGGCCCAAATCTCTTCCCGTTCATTTCGGCTCAGTCTTCGCGCATCAATGGGATGGGCGAGTACCTTTTCTGTGACATTTGATCAGACCATGCGTCCTAGGCGCAAAACGGTCCGTAGATCTGAAATATTTTTTCCATAACACACAATCAGGCCCAAAATCTTCCCATTCATTTCGGCTCAGTCTTCCGCGCACCATGGGATGGGCCGAGTACCTTTTCTGTGAGCTTTGATCAGACCATGCGTGGTGGGCGCAAGACGGTGCGTAGATCTGAAAAATTGATCCGATAACACATAATCAGGCCCAAAAACTTCAGCTTCATTTCAGCTCTGTCTTCAATGCAAGAATGGCATGGCCGCATACATGTACTGTGATGCACGCTGCTGCGGCTCTTCTCAGACGATGCTCTCCTGTTTAGAGAAGGGACGTGACAAACTCCATCGATTCCCACACCTTGCTGTGCATACGCGCATTATTGAATAAAGGAAGTGGCTTCTGAAATGTTACTGTGCAATGTATGGAGGAAGTTATGAGTCCTTGGCTTTGGGGGGTGAGCTAATAAATAAATTTTGGTTCCATCTTACAAAACGACTTAGACTTCTGACCGTTTTTTATTTCTCATAATTTATTTTAGAGTAAAACGCCTGTGGAGTCTACCAAGTTGCAGAGTTGGAGCAGATTGGTCACCTACTGGGAGAATGCAAAGTATAGGTCAGTAAGTTGGAGCGATGCGAGACGTTCGTCCGACCGTCACGGCCGCCGTGAAAATGCTGACGTGCCACCCGTTTGCGGTCACGTGAGTGGCGCGTGTGGTCAGCCTGGATCCCTTTTTTTGCAGAAAATTGCGCCGCCATCAGCTTGTCCAAAATGGCACATACATTCAACACAAACTAAAATGGTCCAAAAAACACATAATTGCACCACACATTCATACCAATGTTCATACATCACCGACACAATCAAACATAGCCAAACTGATAAAATTGCATCACAATCAAACATAGCCAAACTAAAATGGTCACAATTAAGTTCATACATAGCCAAATTCCAATATTACATAACCAAACTAACACGGAGTTCCAGGTCACATCACAATACAGTTCTACATAGAAATACTCTGATACATAGCACACAAATTACATTTGCAATGCTCGAATCATGCGTCACCATTGAAACCTGGGCCAGTTCCATCGATCTTGCCGCGCCAAGTCTTGAAGGTGTGGATGCGGCTCAGGTCGGGTAGGTACTTCTCTGGCAGGTCCTCGCTAAGGAGATCACCACGGTCAATCAAATCTTTCACATGCACGATTAACTGGTACTCCATGTTGCTCTTCATCTTTGGGGAGCATGGAGGAGGTGGAGACTCGACATCTTCATCAGTATCTGGATCAATCCGAGGCAGAATTGGCGCCAACACTATGACAGTCAACGACTTGGGTACATAACAGGGGTCACGCAGCCACGCGGTTACCGGCACCACCCATCGATCAGTTCCGGTAACATCTCGATGACCTCGCCGTCGAGGGCTGCAAGCACCAGGTTGATGGTCTGCGGCTCTTGCACCTCCTCTGGCAGGCCTTCGAAGCTGAGAGTAGTCTTGTACTCGAATTTCCCTGGCGTGCCACGAGCGCAACGGCTCCAGCGGCTTAAACGGATCCGCGTGCCGCTGGAACGCAGGTCCGACAGCGCCACAGCACTGCAGTCTTCTTCATAGTCGAATGTGATGAAGTAATGGTAAGGAGGGCTAGTTACCACCACCTTCACCGCCGACTGCACTACACCGCAATCGACCTCCATCGTAGCCAGCAGGGCCGCCGCCGCCACGCGCAGATCCAATTCGACCGTGGCGAACAATGCACGCCCACGGTAGCTGTCCTCCAGGGCCGCCATCCCCGCAGTTAGGGGTGGGCATAAAAACCGAAGACCGAAAACCAAAACCGAAAAGACCGAGACCGTAGCCAAAATGACCGAGACCGAAAAGACCGTTAGAAATTTGGGTAGCGAATTAGAAAAGACCGAAATTAAATCAGAAATTTGGGTAGCAAATTAGAAAAGACCGAATAGACCGAAGGACCGATTTTATTTTATTTTGAGTGAATTACCTACGGAAGCAGCCGAATTTGTGTGCCAGCCTAGCTTATGTTCATCTAGTCTATAGGCTCAACTACCGAACCAAGCGTACCATCTAATTTCTAGGCTTAACAACTGAGTATCCCAGCCCAGCGTACTGTAAATTCTCTTGTGCGCGAGAGATCAGTCCATCGCTTCGCACTTTTCCAGTCCCGGGCGCCGATTCCCCTTCTTGCGCCCTATATTTCGGTCTATTTGGTCATGACCGAAGACCGGACCGACCGAAGACCGAATAACAGGAAACCAAAAAGACCGAATTTATTACGGGTATCATTTTTAGATGACCGAATTTGTTTAAAAACCGAAAAGACCGAACCGAACTAACCGAAAAGACCGAACGCCCACCCTTACACGCAGTGCGTGCCAGCACGATGTGGCCGGAGTCCAGGCGCATGGACGGCTCGCCGCAACGCCCCACCTCCTGGCTGAAGTAGCGACTGTCTTTCGCGCGGGACCACGGCACCGTCGTGCCACCGCCGACGGTGCCTCCGCCAGCGACGGAGGACTCGCTGCCGGCGCTCACGCTCCCGCCACAGTGGCCAACATCGCCGCCGCCTGCCATGGACTCGCTTGTGGAAACAGAGCTAGTGTTAGGGTTCGTCAAATGGGGAACGGGTCTGAGTTGATGGATCATATCGATTGGTGCACATCAAGGTACGCCAATGTTTTCCGATTTGATTTTGATGTTTTTTCTTAGAATCTGTAGGAGATTACAACGTGGTGCAACCTTATATACAGCGTGCCCCAGTATAACTACGCCGCCCCGCAAATACGGGCCTGAGCACCGTACGCCAGCGCCGGCGAGCAGGCTTGCTGCTATTTATTTTTTGAGTCATAATTGCTAAACTAATAATGTAAACATATTCGGGGGTTCTTTAACCTTGGATTCCAATAAATCCGTGCAAGAAATGCCGGCCCATGGCTATCGTAGAAGAATCACACTAAACAGCTGTGACACCGTACGTAGCAAAATGGTTGAAAACATATGATTGCATGTATAAACTGCCAACGGACATAACATAAGCTGGATACAAAATTCATGCGCTACGAGGGCTGGCCTAAGATACACAAATGAGGACTACAGCCAATAGAAAAACAAAGCGATACAACACATGGAAATTGAAAATGAACAAAGCTTGGAAATAAAATAACAAGTTGCTACACCTAAACAACACTAATGACCAACACTGGTAACAAAGAAGATACATTGCACTCTTCCATGGTGATGACCGGAGAAAGTACTTGTTAGCGGAAAATTCAATCGGCAATCTAGTTCAAGTGACAAGTTTTCCGATTGTGACCCCCTCTTCCGCAAAGGCTACACTTCCTTGACGCCGAAACAGGGATGGGTTCAGGAATTGTAGCAGCTAGCCTTGACGATCTTCTTTCCACTGATAATTGGGGAATCGGCATCTTCTTTGCTGCTTTCGCGAGAGATTTCTTCTTCTTGGTTTTCACTATCTCCATGATAGGTTTTAGACGTTTCTCCTTTGGTCTGCCTCTGGAACGAACCCTGATAGGAGCAGCAACCTCTTCAACCAGGGGCGGACCCAGAAAAAATTAGGAGTAGGGGCAAATCAAGTGAATGAGGGTATTCTTTGTATAAATTTGTAAAATCTGAAGAAAATTCTACAAAATATGAACAAATAATATAGGAATTCAAAATTTTGAGTACTACGGGAAAATGCCTCTCCGCCGAGTGGTCAAAAGACTCGGCGAAGACCCAAATCCAGCTCGGCGATGCCTTTGCCGAGTATGGAACTCGGCGACATAGACTCGGCAAAAAACGCCTCGGCGAAGACGCTTCGCCGAGTGCTTTTTGTCGGGGGGACTCGGCGACGTCTTCGCCGAGTGTCTTTCTACCCAACTCGGCGAAGAAAAGCAGATCCAGCCCGTCCCTTGTCAGATGTGTGTCAGACGAGTGTCAGGTGTTCGCCGAGTCCGGGGACACGACACTCGGCGAAGACATGTCGCACAACCGCGCGACACGTGTCTAGAGATGGCGGGCTCGGCAAAGAATTTCGCCGAGATGATGTCTTCGCCGAGTGCCAGCCTTGCTCTTCGCCGAGACTGCTCTTCGCCGAGACTGCTCTTCGCCGAGTGCCTCCTTCGCCGAGTATAGGCTTCGCCGGGTGCAGCGTCGCCGAGTGCCGCGCGCTGACCATGTGCTCGGCGAAGAGGGACCAAAAGGTCACCTGGGGAACATCTTCGCCGAGTACAGACTCGGCAAAGTAAAACCTCTCGGCGAAGCACGTTCCCAGGTGAGCGTTTTGGCTCCTGGAGCACCGCTTCGCCGAGTGCCTTACTCGGCAAAGGCGTCTTCGCCGAGTGCCCAACTCGGCAAAGATGCCCAAATTGTCCAGATTTTTCCTGTTTTAATTGCATTCCCTGCACAGAAACAGTAATATAGTTGTATATGCACATCTGCTTCACTAGCAGGCACAGAAAATAGATAGAACGCAACAAATGCACAAACACAATTTTGGTAGCACATCACACACATCATTTTACAAAAGTTTGGTAGCACATCCAACAAAATAACAATATCCGAAGTTCACAAGAACAATATCCATAGTTTGGTTCAAAGAACTGAAACGACAAAGGCTTCAAGAACGAAGGTGTTGTCGATGCAATCCGTCCTAGAGTCCTAAAAGTTGTGAGAAACATGAGTTTTAGTTAGCAAGTTCCAACACATGTATAAGTTAACAAAGAATAAGAATGAGAACTAACCTAGAGTCACTCGGGCCTGTTGGAGGTCGATGGCGCCGACGTTGGGCTTGCTCCTCCGTCTACACCATTCTCTATGTCTCCAGCATTCCCTCCTTCACCATCCGCGGGAGTGTGGGATCCAGCCGATCGATTCTCCTATGAAGATTTGCATTAGACGAATAAGCAAGAAAAGATGAATTGTTACCGAGCTAGTTTCAAGACAACTTACCAAGAGGAGGGGGCTAGTGGAGGAAGAGGAGGAAGCGACGGATTCGCGGGCAACCTCTGCATACCGAAGACGAGTTTAAGTTTGCAAAGTTCAAGCACATGGCTTAGTTGAAAGAAAAAGTGAATGCACTTACTGCCACTACCGCCTGGAGGTATGCCTGCATTTGCACCACCTTCTCATCTGTTGCTTGCGCCCTCTGTTCTGTTGCCTGCGCCCTCGCAGTAGCCTCCGTCGCGGCGGCCCTAGCCTTCTCAAGTTCGGCCTACGGGATTGCAACCATGTAAGAAGCGGTCATCGCAATGGAAACATGTAGAATAGTGGAAAAGAAGGTTCAAAAGGACATACATACCTCCAATGCAGCCATCCTTCCAAGTCCGACCCTTGGGCGGCGCTCGATCTCGGGCGCTGAGCTCGTACGGCGAGCACGCATCTCGGCAAGTGATCCACCAGTGCCCGAAGACTCGAAGCAAGCACCGCCAATGTAAGGCCGGCCATTCAGCTTACCTTGTCCCGCGCACATAGCAACCATGGGGTCGAACGGAGCGGTCAAAGGATCGGAAGTCTCACCGTGGATCTCCTTGAACTTGGAGCAGTAGTTAACCTTCTGATTCCCCGCGGTGGTGCTGATCCACTGTTCTTCCAAGGGTTTATTCGCTTCCAGTACCTTTGGCCTCCGGGTCTCAATGAATGCTTGCATCTTAGTCAATTTCCGGCCCTCCTTTTTCTCCTACAATTAAATGACATCAAAAGGAAACATACAATTGAGGTCAGGTGGAAATATAAAAAGAATAGCACATAAATAAAAACTTGTATGGAAAGAACAAATATAATTTCTTACCTTGTGTGCAATAACGCCGTCGAGTGAGAGGGGGCCTTGACGGTGGGTTCCGCCTACCAGCTTCCGCCGATCCGATGCGTCATCGTGCTTCCTCTTGAACGCATCCGACACCCACTTGTCTACAATCTTCTTGTAGCAAGGCTTCTGGGCGGCTAGCCACTGAGGAATCACCTATTTAACAAAGAAAGATCCATATGAGTAGATTTTTTTATCAGTCATGTGGAGAATAATAGGAAAATATATGTGGCTACCTTCATGTACTGGGCTTTCGACAAGTGTATGGGCCTTGCATCCTTTTTGGTGACCACCCTATGCATCTGCTCTGCATAGAACTGGACAACACAGCCAACACGTGCCTCGTAAAGCTGGTCGGGGATGAGCTTCTTCGCCATTTTAATCAACACCTGCTTCGCCGCCTCCTCTTTACCTTCACCTTCGACAAGGGTGAAGTAATCCTAGAATCATTGAGCATTAGGAAAAAGGAATTAACACGATGAAGTCCAAACTCTTGGTATTAAGTAGTAAAGTTCTACAAATTTCTTACCCAGAACTCAGTGATGAGCGGTTGCCAAGGTGGTCGAAGGTGGAGTCCGGAACCATCGTGAAGTGGGCCCAAGACCAAGCAGGCACCCTTTGGCCAGTGGCGATTCCATCCTTCTTGAGGTCGATCAAGCCAGGGTAAAGCTGCTTGATAAGACGGCCAAGGACGCCTGAAGGTAAGCGTTTCTTTGTTGAGGCCACCACATTGAATGTCCTGCACATACCGAAATCAAAAGTCAGAATGCTTGTGATGAAAAGGTAAATAAACTAGAAGGTAACAAAAGTCATAATGCTTGTGACAAAAGTCATAATGCTTGTGATTCCACCACTTACCCATCTCCGCCGACATCAAGAAGGCCATTGCACTCACGAGATGGCATCTTGGAAAGACCTCGCAAGTAGGGCTTACGGTCGCGCAGAGTGCCGATCAACGGAAGTGGATGAGCTGTCAACAGATCCTCATCCGCCACGGCATCCTCATCCTCATCCTCCTCACTCTCCTGGGGCAGCTCCTCGTCCTCTGACTCCTCCGAGCGCCGTCCTGAAAGTAGGGATGTAAATGGTCAGGTATGTGGCGCCATATAGTACCATTTATTCCGGTCTACAGTTCAAAACTTTTTTGTTTCCTGAAAAAATGAAGTGTGAACGCATTTATATGGATTAAGTGGTGCCATTAACATGTCCATTTACATCCCTACCTGATAGTCATCCTCACTCTCCTGGGGCTGCTCCTCCTCCTCTGACTCCTCCTCCACCTCGGGCTCCCCGGGCCGCTCCTCCTCCTCAGACTCGGAAGACGAAGCTGCGGGCACAGGACTACTCAAGCGAGCCCGAGGGGCCTTACCCCCGCGCATGGGTGGTTGTCGAGGGTCTGCCACGCCGTGCGGAAGAGTCCTTCGCAGCCGAGCGGTGACGCTTTCTTCCAATCATCACCTTGGAAGTCCCATCAGCAGCCTGCGCGTATAGGTTAGAAACAGTCCCAACCTTGAGAGGCCGCTTCTCCTTGGCGACACTCTTCCTCGCCACGAGTCGCTTCTCCTTCGCGACACTCTTCCTCGCCGCGAGCTGCTTCTCCTTCGCGCCGGCTTCTCCTTCCCCTTCCCCCCAGCCATGTCTCAATCACCTGTCATCACGAAGAATGTGTTGATTAGTACAAGTAAAAACACAATAGTAATAAATAGGCTTAAAGAAAACTCATAAGAATTTGCAATATTTTGAATAAGCTTGAAAACACATATATCAACATAAGAAGCATGCCAAAACTCATATTAATGCAACAAAAAACAAATTAAGGAGTGGCATACAAAATATTACATCACAAATATTACAAGTTCAGGAGTGGCATACAAATGGTTCATACAAAATATTACATCACAAATATTACAAGTTCAGGAGTGGCATGCAAATGGTTCATACAAGTACAAAGCTTCAGAAGCCATTGTCTACATTGTTTGGATCATAACTTGGACCAGGATCATCATCATCATCGCTATCACGAGTGTACCACCAATCTGGCAAGTAGTCTGGAGGTGGACCGCTCGGCTCCTCTACATCGGATAGGTGCATCCGATCAAGAAGGTCCACGTCTCTCCGGTTGACAACCGGCTCACCGTCCTCTTGCCCGTCGACTACTATGACATCGTCGTCTTCTTCCATTTCATCTATAGTAGGCAAGGTGATGTTCAATCGGCCTGGCAGCCCATCTTCTTGATAAAAATCTCCCTCATATGTGTTCGGGTTTAGGCGGTGGTGGTAGTCGTCATCGTTAGGGGTAGGTGGTTTATTACGCGGCGGTACCGAGATGACTACATCCCAGCCCAGTAGACGTTTCACAGTTTTGCATGGGTACGGAAGATAAAAAACTTGGATGGCTTGGTGTGCTAGGATATAGACATCATCTCCCTCGTAGACGGATTCTCGCTCAATTTCAACCAACCCAATTTCAGGTCTTCGTCTCACTCTTTTTGGATTGAACCAATGGCACCTGAAGACAACGGGGTTCTTCTTTTTGCCGAAATCACAATCAAGTTCAATTATTTCCTTGTAGTAATCAAGATTGTCTCGGCATTGGCATAAGACCCCGGTATTTGTTGTCTTCCGGTTTGGCCGAGAGTTTTCATATTCATCGGTATGGAAGCGGAACCCATTAACGTCATAAGAATTATAGGTCTTGACGGAATTATAGGTCTTGACGGAATATATACAAACAGCTCTTTGTATATAATGAATACCCTTGACAAGGCGTACACATAAATATACAAAGAGTTTCATCTTTATTTACCATAACCCTTCCGAACGGGAGACGCCTAGGGTTACGCGACTAGTTTGGTGAGCTACAAATAAATACACCTACATTGGAAGATAGGAAATATATCTTTACCCTTGAAGCGTGATCGGCAAAGCCTATAGGGGACGCTGCACCAAGATCCTACCCTGCAACGACGCTCCTGGGACAAATTCGATCCATGTCCTGCACAAATAAAAAAACAGCTACAATTAACAACTAACAACTATATAGTAAAACAACTAACAAAGTCTAAATTAACACAACTAATTACTAACCTAACTAACAGAAGCTAAACATCTAACAATTGGTACAACAAATTGCTACAACAAATTAAAATCTAACAATTGCTATAACAAATTGCTACAACAAAGTAACCAAAATCAAATACACCTATAAACATCTAACACAAGCTAAACATCTACAACAAATTAAAAAAAAAGAGAGGAAACATCTCACCTTCGGATCGAGCGGCAGGGCTCGGGGTGGAGGAGCCTGTCAGGGTGGAGGAGCTAGCGGCGCAGGTGGCAGCCGCCGGTGGACTCGCGGCGGCGGCGTGGAGGGGAGCGACGCAGGTGGCAGCCCCTCGGGTGGAGGAGGACGAGGTCGCCGGCGGCTCCGGGTGGAGGAGATGGCAGCAGGGGAGGCGGCGAACGGCCGAGGTCGCGCGAAGGGTGGAGGCCGGCCGCGCACCTAGCCCCTGCCTCCCGCCATTGCTCCGGCGAGGTGGCGGCTAGGGTTCGCGAGTCCACCGGCGTGAGGTGAACTGCAGGGATTCGTGGCGGTGCGGGTGGCGGCGGACCGGTGGGGGTGGCAGCGGAAGCAGCGCGAGCTGGCGACGGGGCGGCGTGGGCGGGGGTGGTGGCGGCGGCGCCGGCGCGAGCGGCGCGAGAAGGTGGGATTGGGATTTGGAGAATTTGGCCGATTTCGCGAGTCGATTTCCTTTTGTCCCCCCGCGGTTTTTTCGCCGAGTAGGAACCTTCGCCGAGTGGCTTACTCGGCGAATAATCGTCGCCGAGTGCCTTACTCGGCAAACAACATTTCGTAATTTAACATTTTTTATATTATTTAGTTTTTCTTAGTTATTTCTATAATTTTATTTTATAATGTGTACTACCACACTCTAACTCATATTATATGTCACCACCTATTTTTTGGTGTGGTTCCGACGCTCCGCGGCCACCGGTTCCGTCGAAACCCCCTATAGTTGACCAGAAGTCTGTGTCGTCTACCCAACCGCGGCCACCGGTAGCTACAAGGACTTTTATACCTGGTTGTGTTTGGGTGGGCCATGTGAACATATCTAACATGATTTAGGCTCATCTTTTGACATGGTTCCCTCCGTCGCACCCGAAACGGGGTTTCCGCATAGAAGAGCATAACCTTCCGGGGAATAAGTGTGGTTTGTGAAGCCGGTCACACATCGGAGTCTCGATATGTCTATATCAACCTGCCACCACAACCTATTTCATATATTAGGGCACCACCCATGTTTTGGTGAGGTTCCGACACCCCGAAGCCCCCCGTTCCGTCGAAACCCCCCTAAGTAGACAAGAACCCGACAGTGTTGTCTACCCCTTCGACGGGCGTCGAAAGGGGGTAGCTCCAAGGACTTTTATACCTGGTTGTGTTTGGGTGGGCCATGTGAACATATCTAACATGATTTGGGCTCATCTTTTGACATGGTTCCCTCCGTCGCACCCGAAACGGGGTTTTCCGCATAGAAGAGCATAACCTTCCGGGGATAAGTGGGTTTGTGAAGCCGGTCACACCTCGGAGTCTCGATATGTCTATATCAACCTGCCACCACAACCTAATGCATATATTAGGGCACCACCCATGTTTTGGTGAGGTTCCGACACCCCGAAGCCCCCGTTTCGTCGAAACCCCCTAAAGTAGACAAGAACCCGACAGTGTCGTCTACCCCTTCGACGGGCGTCGAAAGGGGGTAACATAACCTTCCTATTATTAGCTATTTTATTAATATTCAAATATTATAATTTATTCATTTTAATTTATTAGCTAGCTATTATTCCGGCGCTCCGGCTAACCTTTTCCAGCGAAACCAGCATTTACATGAAATTAGTTGTAAATGCAGAAACTCACAACACACTTAAAGTCACACCTAGGAGTAGGATATTGCACATTTCAAACACACAACACACTTGTATACAACTTTAGGTTGCGGCCTTGCCGAAAACATACAACTACAGATCTACCTTACAACTTCACTACTTCTAAATACTGGATAGAACAAATTAAGGTACAACTTGAAATTCGATACAACACAAGTAAAACAAAGACTCTGCCTCCTTGCCTTTGCCCTTGGACAAAGCTTCAGCCTCCTTTGCCCTTCGACGAAGATTCTGCCTCCTTGCCTTTGCCCTTGACGAAGCTTTAGCCTTCTTGCTCAGTGCTTCAAGCCTGAGCATTTCTGCACGAATTTGGACACGGTCAGCTTCAGTTCGGTAGAATTTGAGCATTTCTGCACGAATTTGGAGCGGGGTCCTATACAGAAACCCATCGCGGCATAGCTTCGCCCCGAGCAAAGCGAGATGACTCTCAGTGTCCACTTTTTTTTCAATTGGAACTACCCTACCATCTACCTTCAAATTGCTCGAAAGCCTGGCGAGATGCTCGGATGCGGAAATGTGAAACCCGGACACACACTTCTCGCAAGGACCAATACACACCATGCTTGCGCTCAAGTGAGTACCATGCCTACCTTCGACTGGGTTTTATAGAACTACAGGTGACGCGGTACTGATAGCAAATCTGTGTGCTTCTTTATATAAGGGGACGATCCGTGTGCTTCTTCCGGATCCAACGGCTCACCAGCGCTCGAAAGAAACACACCGCTGATCCAACGGCTCAGAAGCACTGGAAGGAAACACACGATCCGTGTGCTTCTTCGGATCCAATGGCTCACAAGCGCTCGAAAGAAACACACCGCTGATCCAACGGCTCAGAAGCGCTGGAAGGAAACACACGATCCGTGTGCTTCTTTCGGATCCAACGGCTCACAAGCGCTCGAAACAAACACACCGCTGATCTAACGGCTCAGAAGCGCTGGAAGGAAACACACGATCCGTGTGCTTCTTCCGGATCCAACGGCTCACAAGCGCTCGAAACAAACACACCGCTGATCCAACGCTCAGAAGCGCTGGAAGGAAACACACGATCCGTGTGCTTCTTTCGGATCCAACGGCTCACAAGCGCTCGAAACAAACACACCGCTGATCCAATGGCTCAGAAGCGCTGGAAGGAAACACACGATCCGTGTGCTTCTTCCGGATCCAACGGCTCACCAGCGCTCGAAAGAAACACACCGCTGATCCCTATATATATGTAGTCATGGCCTCCATTGGCATAGCACATCTAAACTCATACCTGCAACCTCATCACTCTCCCATGGCTTCCACCATACCCACTCTAACCTACTCGGAGGCGGAGGCGCTTTGCGCCTCGAACTACCCTGCCCACCCGGCTACGACGTCCCCGCTGGCTGGTGGCTTAGCACCGGAGGTGTGCCGGTCCCTCCTGTCCCTCAAGGTTTGGCGCGCCGGGCGGCCATCACGAACCACTACTACCTCGAGCTCACTCCAGAGCAGCGGATGGATCCCCGCTGGAATCCCAACTACCGCCCGACTTGGGACGCCTTCTTCATCAATCGGCGTGAGAGGGCGCTCGCTAGGTACGAGGAGAACGGCCCGCCTCCTTCGAACTTCAACGAGGCCGGCCGTCGGCTGTGGTGGGCCGGCCGGACACTCCAGAGAGTCATGGACTACATCACGGCCGGCGATAACCCCCGCCTGAGCTACCCTCAGTTTCAGTCCAGGCGAGCGCCGCCCCCGCCCGACGACATCGACGATGACGGCGGCGACTTCGACGACTATGAGCACGAGTATTATAGGCCTAGGCAGGAGTATGACTAACCTAATGCTGGTTCATCTATGTACCCAAGATTGTTGTCATTGCTAATGCTGGTCTAGCTAAGACGACGATCATGTAAAATGTATTATATATCTCTGCATTTCCAACTAATGATATTTAGCATCTGAATAAGTAATCTGGTAGAATATATGAGTGAGTAACCTGGGAAACAAAACACACGGTTTCCCCTAGCTACAGCCCTACAGTGATTCACGTTCGAATGTCGTTGCATTCACTGTCGGCATAAGGTTTTGTGTTTGAGCGCCACTTCGATCCAAGCAGCGGTAAGACGTCTCTGATCTACAACCGTCGGGCAAGAGATCGCTGATGATCTGCAACCGTTTTGAACGGTCGCAGGTCATCAGCGACCTCCTGCCGCTGGTTGCCCAAAGATGCCCAAAACACAAGCAGGGTGGGACGTAGCTGGGTAAATCCGGATAATTTGTGGAATGTCTAAATATAGCTGAAACAAGACACACGGTTTCTCCTAGCTACAGCCCGACACTGATTCACGGTCGAATGTCGCTGCATTCAGTGTCGGGCATAGCTAGGGAACCCGAATGTTTTGTGTTTGAGCTGGGTAAGCTGGAATGAGTGAGTACCTGCCTGGGAGGTGGAGTATTTATAGGCAGAGCACACTGTGCCGAGAGGGACATTCGGCGAAACTACAAACTCGGCGAAGATTAGGCGCGAAACTAAAATATTTTTCCCGCTCACCTACTTCGCCGAGTGACACACTCGGCGAAGAAAAACACCCGGCGAAGAAATGGCGCGAGGCGAATTTCGTTTCCTGCCCACATTCTTCGCCGAGATATGCACTCGGCGAAGACAACAACCCGGCGAAGAAATGGCGCGGGGGAAAATTTCATTTCCCGCCCTAAACTTTGCCGAGTGCCGGCCACCGACACACTCGGCAAAGGGGACCTAATTCGCGCGGCAAACTAGAAAGTTTCGCGCGCATTCTTTGCCGAGAGGGGCACTCGGCAAAGAAAAGTTCCATTAAAACATTTTTTTTACGGTGACATCTTCGCCGAGTAGGACACTCGGCGAAGGGAAGCTCCATCACGACGCCCGTGGGTCCCACTGTCTCGAGCCACGTGTCCCTCCTTTTCGCCGTGAGCATAACTTTGCCGAGTGTCTTTTTGCTCGTTGCCGACAAGATGCTTCTTCGCCGAGTGCTTGTCTCGGCGAGGTTGCGTTCGCCGAGTGGTCTGAACTTCGCCGAGTGTTTTGTATCCTGCGTCGGCGTAGGTATCTTCGCCGAGTTGGCCCCGCGTTTTAGCACTCAGCGAAGCTGAGACCACTCGGCGGCGAGTCAGTTTCCCGTAGTCTGCCCTAGGCCCCCACAAAGCTACGCTTGAGTCTGCCCCTGTCTTCAACATCCGGCTGGTTTGCTTGATCGCCCTGTTGTGTTGAGACCTCTGATTCCGATCTCGTCAACTGAAATAGCTGCTATCTCCTGCTTCGCGCGAGAAAATGACAAAAAACTATCACATTTGGGTTCGAGTTGCTATGAAACTACAACAATTGGGATAAATGTCACATAACTACCTATATTGGGGTCCTATCGTGACACATAGCACTGATTTTGAAATTTAGCCGTGTTAACCATATTTCTGTCAGGTGGGCTCCACTGTCAGGTCCTACGTGGCCCCTTGTCAGGTACACGTGGCAAAAAAAGCTTAAAAAGGGAGTCAACACTCTCCAATCCACCATGCCGTGGGTGGCGGCTACCTCGACAGCCCGGCCACCGCCGCCGCCTCTCCGGCGAGGTCGCCGCCCCTGCACCTGCGTGCTGCCGTGCACCTCCATTGGCCCGCACCCGTAGTGGAGGTACTCCAGACCCGAGCCGCCCCCACCGCCACCTCGTACCGGTCCGCCCACCCGAGCCCGCCGTCGTCCAGCTTCCGCGCCGTCGGCCGCCCACCCGAAACCGTGCGGACGCTCGTACAGGCTGCCGATGTCGCCGCACTGCTAGTCGGCGGTGGGGCCCCGTCCCGCCACCACAGGAGCCCCTGATTTTCTCCGGATCGAGCCTCGTCGGCGGCAGTGGCCTCGCGTCGCCCTCGTCCACGCTGACGTCCCTCACGACCACGTCTAGGGCGGCCATGCAGCTGATCCAGCAGCACATGCATCGGCAGGCGCAGTTCATGCCACCGAGTTCTTCCATCTCCACGGCGTCTTCCTCGGCGTCATGCTCGCCGCAATCTCGGCCACCACGTCGCATCAATTATACTCTCTGAAGCGGCGGTCGCCATCGCAGACAGCAACCTCGAAGCGGCGGGCACTCACCTAGCGACGGTCAAGCGCGCCGTGAACCCGCGCGGCGACGCGGAACAGCGGCTCGCCGCCATGATGGTGGCCGCCCTGTCTTCGCGCATTGCGCCAGTGCCTGCGCGACGTCGAAGCACCTCGCCGTGACCGATCCAAACTCGCCGTTCCCGCAGTCGGGGACCAGCTGAGGAAGCTCGCGAGTGAGCCGGCATAGAGTACCGTTTCAGAGTGGTCAGCTGTAGAGCGGCGGAGATTGTCGCGTCCAAGCTGGGGTGCGACTGCGACTGCGAGCCTGGGGAGGCGCTGGCCGTCAACCTTGCATTCGCGCTGTCACACGTACCCGACGAGACCATGTGGCCGGTGAACCCCCGCGACGAGCTGCTCCGCCGGGTCCGCGCGCTCGGCCATCCTCGACTCGCTGGACGCGGACGGGTTCAGGGCCACACAGCCGGAGAGACAGAGGGACAGGAGGCAATCGACACGGAGGAACAGGGCCGTGTCGGCGGCGTAGCAGCCGGCAAGGCAGAGGCGGCGCACCTGGCGCGCCGGCGGACGGATACCAGGAGGCCGGGCAGCGTTGACCAAATCTGCCCGAAGAGATGCAGCGTGACCTCGTCTTTTTGTAATCTGTTTTTTTAATTGGTTGGAACAAGTCTTTTGTTTTTGCCACGTAGGACCTGACAGATGGGCCCGACAAGTCAGAAACACGCTAAATTTCAAAATCAGTGCTATGTGTCACGATAGGACCCCAATATAGGTAGTTATGTGACATTTTCCCCAATTGTTGTAGTTTCGGTAGTTTTTTGTCATTTTCTCGCTTCGCGCGGTTGATGGATTCAATGCCAATCTCAGCTTGCTTTTATAGACGTGTTACACATGGCAACAAGTTCCATAGCAGAGGCGTACGCCACGGCGTGCATGCCGACCATGACGCTGTTCGGGAGAGGAGACAACTCTTCATGGGGTGAAACAATAGATTCTTTAGCTGCCCGGCCCCAACGAGGAACTAGCAGGCCAGCAGGGATCTCTTTCAAGTTCAACTGAATCATGACCTGGGCAAAAAGAAAATATTTAACTATTGCATACAAAATGTAGGACACATAATACATAAATACAAACAAATAAAGGTGTGTTTAGCTACCTTCATTATGTGTCTGCAGGGCATGCCAGAATGTTCAAAAAACTTGTAGTCGCACAAGAGCATTGAATTATCGGTGTTTGCCTCCACCGTGTAATTCGGGTAACCGTAATCAACCATACCCTCCTCTAGCATGTAAGAGGTCCATGCACATGTATGGGGAGGTATTAGAAACAATTCCCTTGATTTTGCTTTTATCTAAAGCAGGTATATTTATTTAATGGTACCAAAAAAGATGCTTCATCTAGTTTTCTACGTACCTGAACAGTTGCATGGACCTCTCTACCCTCGTCAGCCTCGCGATCTGTTATCATGCGATCGTATTGGGAAATGAAAAGATGCATGGGAGCCGACCTAGGTATATAGGTCTTAAGCATATGGTTTGCACTTTCACTGCGCTGCGTGCTTGTCATGCCGGCGCAAAATGTGCCTGCGAAATAATATGGTTTTGCCCACATTCTTCTATTCTCGTACGCACGTGTATTAGGTACTTGTTCTCAGTCAAATTGTGTGTATGCACTAATGCATGCCACCTATATTCAAACTCTTCTATCGACACAACCACGTCCAACAAAAGATGGAGATCCCGCTTGAAACTGGAATGCTGACTGAAGCCTTGCCGAGAGAATGCTTCGCCTTCCGCAAAACATGCCACTTGCACCATCTGTGCCTTGTGTTTGGGAACTCTGTTATGATAGCTGTTCTCATGCACTAGTAGAAAATGAGTCTTTCGTCCGGAGCCCAAATTTGCATTACCCCCGTTCAGGGAAAAACCGGGACCAATGCCAGCATTGGTCCCGGTTCGAGCTGCCAGGGGCCCGTGGACCATTGGTCCCGATTCGGTTGGGGACATTAGTCCCAGTTCGTGGCAAAGAGAAGTGGCCCAAATAAACCCTAAACCCTAAATACAAAATCATTGATAAAAAAAAATCAAAACATCAGTCCCGGTTCGTATTACGAACCGGGACCAATGAGTCTCCCCCCACGCGTTGCAGAACAGGCCACGTGGACACCCATTGGTCCCGGTTCGTGGCCGAACCGGGACCAACATTAGTCCCGGTTGTCCAGTCCTGGTTCGGGAACCGGGACTGATAGCCCAACCGAACCGGGACCATAGGGCCTTTTTCTACTAGTGATGGAAGCGCACTGGTCTGTGAACGTAATGACACATACAATATAAGAAAAATCAAATTTTGAATTGATAAGTTTATTCTTTAAAAAAAAGAACCATACAAAAAATACTAAAAATTGCCAGTCAATATAGTAGACGGATGCTTGTTATGCATGATGTCGGAGAAGACTTGGAAAGTGTAGCGCCCCGACCGCAGAACTATACAGTGATGTTGTGTGTCACCGGTTAAGCGATACAACCGGAGGTTACGGGTTTACCAATCCCCGGCCAAACCTTTGGCAGGCGTTGCTCGGAATGGATCATCGGCAACGCAATATCCCGATTGATGCCTTAACACAGGCACAACCCTCAATGCATAATAGAGAGATCAAGACTTGTGGAACAACTGGCACATCACAGACTCTACGACTCAAAGCATTATAGTTCAACTCTTATAATAGAGAAAGATAGAAATATTACAACCAGAGGTCACAGACCCAACAGTACATCATGCGGAAGCAAATTATGTTGTTCTAAACAACAAGATTCAAATATGGCCTAAGAGGCCTATAGATACACATTCCAGCGCCAGCTGTTCCGGGATGTCCCAAGCTGCCACCTGGGAACCCCAGACTACTCGTCGACGTCCACATAGAACCCACCTTCAGTGTCGGTGAAGTCCTCCACTGAAACCAAATAAACAACGTTGAGTTCGACGAACTCTGCAAGATTACTAGAGCTACTAGCTCATTGATTGGCTTTCAAAGGTTTTATGCCTGTTTTGCATAAAGCTAGTTTTCTTTATAAAAGACATCTGGCATCGACTAATCAGAATATTTTCAAAAGGGGGTAAGAAGTGAATCTTTTCTTTTGATCAACTTCATCAACAACCACCATCACTCACTTCACCTGTCTTCCCAGGCACCTCCCCGAATCACCCTCGAGGAAGTCAACCTTGCATTCTTGGTAGTACCTTTAGTACTCAGGTTTTAATCATTCCGTTCAAGTTTTCTATGGTCTCTGAATCCGGCACCAAGTCGTCCATAACCGTGGACACGGCTTTTCGAAAAGATTTAACCCTGCAGGGGTGTACAATGTAAAAGAGGCCAGGCTCCCGAGGGCCCTCCCAGCTCTTATCCACGCGTACCGTCCGGCCCATTGCCTGAACATTAGCTCTCTTCCTTGGAAAGCCAGCTGGGTGGGAGCAGTTACGACTTCTCCCTCGTTTGTGACTAACCCAAGATCATCAGTGAGGACGGGACAAGTTCAGTGCCTCCAACACCCTGCCTCGTGGCCACTCATTTCCCTAAACACCACCATCCTCATCCCAATCCTGGCCACCGTCTTCACGCACGCGCAAATGGAAGCTCAAACTAGAGGACCCTGGCTAGTCACGCCCGAGTTATTTAGTCGATGGGGGTTCACTAGGCCCACGCATGGTAGCACGCTCGGTCTTGGCTCGAAGGCGAGAACTCGCACTTAGGCGGCGAGAACGAGACAACCCACCACATCCCATGTGGCCTCTCATCCCCGCCTTGACGCAATTTATTATCCGTCACCACCATTTTCCATCACATCCAGCCATACCATCAACTGTTCCAACAATGAAACATCCACCGGACAACTAAGCATTTAACTAAGCATGGCTAAACATATACATAGCAGGTATAATTAACTCAGGCCAACACTTCAATCCTATGGATATTAGGAAGGATACAGGTAATGGCAACATGTATCTAATGCAACTAGTAGGATACTCTAATCCAAGCAAAAGACATTTGGAACCGAATGTAATATTATAGTGGGGAAAATAATTGCGGAAATATAGGAGGATACATGCTCATAGGGGGGATTACGCTTGCCTTGTTCAGGGGGCTGGTAATACGGGTCGTCGGGGTATTGCGGTGGAACCCCGACTGCTTGATCTATCGATGCATAAAAACACCGGAAGACCACAATCAATAATCACTCATGCATAACAAATGCAATGCTCAAACACATGATGGTATGACATTTTAATGCACTGAATTTAGCCAACAAGTTAAGTGGGGTGCAAGGAATGAATTTTAATACCCATATAAATAAATCCCCACAATTAACTTAATACTTTTGTTACTCCTACAAACTACACAGTACTGATATTTTGTTCAATTATGCATACAAATGATGTTAATGGACAGTACATATTATTCTGGGCATTTGGAGGTATTAAACACATTCTTCTAATTAACCAATAAAAATTATTAAATTTATGAAATCCATTTTAAATCTGCCATTTTAGCCAAATTATTTTAAACCACAATAAACTAAGTATCCATGTTGGGAAACAAGGTGAAACATGAAGTACATTAGTTGCTGAACATTTTGGTATATCAAACTCAATTTTTGGATCAATATTAAATAAGTTATGAATTTTACAAAATCATTTTATATTCTGACCTTTTACTAAAGTGCAAGGAAAAGTTATTTCCAGTGTTTAGTTCAACATGATATATATCATTTGCAATTTTTGGATTGGTATTAAAAAATATATGGATTTTTAGAGGTTTAGGTAGTTTTCTGTCTTTTATTATTCTTTTCCAGAAATGTAGCAGAAACGTTTTCACTTAGCGCGGGGTTACCCCGAGTCACGGATGGGTGGGGCCCGGATGCAAGATTCCAGATTTGGATCTCGATCTGGTGATTTCTCACCCGGGCAGAGGCTACACCGTGCCATGCCGTGCGGGCCCGTGTGCCACGCAGGCGCTGACTGGGCTGGGTGTGGCTACGCTGGCCACCACGGTCACCGATTGATGGGGCCCGCCTGTCAGCGTGGAAAAGAAAAGAGATGTAGCAGAAACGTTTTTCACTCAGCGCACTGACGGGTGGGGCCCGGATGCAAGATTCCAGATCTGGATCTGGATATTTCTCACCCGGGCAGAGGCTACACCGTGCCACTGCCGTGCGGGCCCGTGTGCCACGCAGGCGCTGACTGGGCTGGGTGTGGCTGCGCTGGCCACCACGGTCACCGACTGGTGGGGCCCGCCTGTCAGCATGGAAAAGAAAAGAAAATGGTGCCTTTTGCGGCAGCGGGGACTCGAACCCGCGACGCGGCTATGAGGAACGGTGGGGCTAGCCACTGGGCTACGGAGGTGGTTGTAATAGTAAGTGGGTCGGGGTCCTTTTGTAGTGTGCGCTCGGGATCTGACGAACAAGCTCCGGCTTTCGACAGTTGCACGGCGGCGGCGAGTTTCAGACGACGACGACCAGAACCAGGTGGCGGCGCCGTGCGTGTGTGGGTGCATCGTGATGCGGAGACGGTGGTGAAGCGGGTGCGCGCGCTCGGTGGGTGAAAGGGGACACGCAGGCGAGGCGTGCTTGCTCAACATGGGCACAGCCATGTCGAGGCCGTGGCCGGCGTCGTGCTGCGCGTCGTGTACAGGAAGTAGGCGAAGGGGAAAAGGGGCAGGGGAGAGGCGGATGCTCACCCCGAGTCTACTGGCGCAAGGAGACGGCTTGTGGTCGACGGCAATGACCGGAGCTTGATGGAGAAGACGAAGGAGAGCGGCGGACGGCGTCGGTTCTTGCGTGTCACGGTTTCCCGGGTCCGGCTCCAGAGAAGAAGAACTTGCGGGCGACGAGGCTCAGCTGGTGGCGAGCTTGAAGGGCGCGAGGTGGCCTATCTACGCCGGAGTCGAGCTTGAGCTCGTCCCGGCAATGGCGATAGGGTTTCGGTTCCAGAGACAGAGAGAGGGAGGCGAGGGAGCAGATGAGCAAATGAGGGAGGGGTGGGGAGCAGAGGAGCGCCTCGTGGGGATCTTATCCCCTTCGACGTGGCAGGAGGGCGGGGGCACGGCGAGCACTGGCGCCATGCCGTGCTGCGGCTACAGGAAGAAGACGGCGGTTTTACGAAAAAACCCCTGGACTTCTTTTCTTTTATTTCCAGTAGGTTTTAGAGATTTAATTTGAGGCCTCTAAACTATCTCAAAAATTATGAGAAAATTTAGGTAGCCTCCCCATATCAATACGAAGCTCCCCTAATTTTTCCAGATTATTTAAAACTCATTTGGTAGGAAAATAAAATAGGAATTGCTCACGGCAATTTTGAGTTTCTCTCCATTTATTTTATTTTACAAATCAAAATAGTTTGTAAAAATTATCTTTGGAACTTTTGGAACTTCCTTGACAAATATACAAGCTTCAAATAATTTTTACTTGTCACAAACTTCCTCAAGACATTAAAAGATTTAAAGCCATTTTTGACATTTGTTTTTATGTGTTGCCAAATCATTTGTTTTAAGCTTAGCAATTTAAAGAGGATGCCATGATGCAATGAAATATAAAAAGTGGAAATTTTTCTCACATTTTTAGGTTCACAAATTTCAGGTTGTTACAGAAAGCCCACTGAAATGCCTCTATTGTCTCTTCAGTGAGAAAAACACCTCCAAAAATAGTACTTTGGAAGTGGTTGTTTACTCCCACAAAAATGCCAAATGGTAGATTGTATAGGTTTGTACGGTACATCGTGTCGAACGTCATGACGTCACCAAATAAAGAGTAGTTCGCCCTACCAGCACCATGGCAGCAAAGTAAAGATTTTACTCTTTTCTGTTCGTCCATTTGGATTTTTACTACGAAACCAGGATCTCTCTTTTGCATGTTCGCGAAGTGGGACATGGTTTTGGCCATGTCTCCAGCAATAGATTCTTGACCTAAACGGGCGCATAAATTCCTAACAGACTGCCTACTGAATGGGACGTATGCATTGCCTCCGTGCATGCTTCCTATTATTGAACAAACTCTGGAAATCTGGACATTATTTGCACGGAGGTGCCTAACTAAGTCACGTGTCATCATATCTATGACGCTGTGACTCCCCATTTCCTCCGTCCCTGGCTGTGAGATTTCCAACGTCGTTTTTCACCACAGCTAAGGGAGAGTGGGTGTGTGCGCTCGTCCACACACATTATAACTATCCAGGACTCGTTTTCTACCCTTCTAATACGTAAAAGTGCTCGGCAGCCACAACGAGGTGATCTAGGGTGTTGTTGGAGACGTGCTGACCCTGCGAAAATAAAATTTGAGCTAATGTAAAAAACTACAAAGTATCGTACGATAATAAATTAGTACATGCTATGTCTTCCTATACAGTTTTGTTATACAAAAATGTGAGTGCATTGATGGCGCAAAAAAAAAAAAAACAGATTATACAAACTTGAAGCAAACTGTAAGCGTCTATGTACCTCGCAAGCACAAACAATGTCATGTACCTCGCAAGCACAAACAATGTCCTGCCTTGTACGTATCCCGGATGCCCTCCTTCTTGCTACGCCCGTACCGAATGCCGAAACCCTGCTCCCACGAGTACATGTTGTAGAACTCGTAGGCTTCTTGGATGGATTCGAACGTTTTACCCGGCGAGAGGTCGAAGACCTGCCCATCATTCCTCTCGCCAGCGTCCCTTAATGCACGCTCGATCGGCAGCTCCATGCATAGGAGATGCTGGAACCCTAACTCCTTCGGGGGGACCTGAAAAAATTAACATGTAGTTACTACACCAGATGTGAATAGATGGGCAAATGTTTGTACTACAACGTGTAAAACACTTACCCGAACTCATCCTCAGAGATCGACATTGCATACGTACAAAGGAAATGGTTGGGGGTCTCTGGGGTGTGAGGGAGTTCCGGGTGTGAGTGTAGCTAGCTAAGCAACGGGTGGCCGCTTATATATAGGAATCAAATTTGAAATATTGGCGCCACCCAAACAAATTGGCGCGGAGGGATTTGGCCGCAGATGTAATTATGTCATGACCAAGGGCGGAGCTACACGTATGTCAGGGGGGCCGCCCCCCCCCCCCCCCCCCCCCGAGCCCAAGAACATCTTAACATAAATCTACTACTGTTTGGCCCATTTTAACAAAAAAATGTCAGTTCTTGGCCTCTTGGCCTCCCCAATCTCCATGTGAAGCCCCCCCCCCCCCCCCCCCCCCCCCGGCAGATGGAACATCTTAACAGAAATCTACTACTGTTTGACCCATTTTAACAAAAAATGTCAGTTCTTGGCCTTTTGGCCTCCCCAATCTCCATGTGAAGCCCATTCCAAGGCAGATGGCCCAAGCTCCGCCACTCATGACGATGGTGCAGAGCCCACAACAAACTTGCAAGTAAATTTAAGCCAGCCGGATGACTGCATGCATGCGTCGGCGGGGGGAGAGGGAAGCGGAAAGGGCAGCAACGTCTTGTCACACGAAACAGTGAGTGGTCTAGGACAGCACGCAATGGTTAGAGCGGTTGATAATTGAATAGACCAGCATTTAATGAGTGGCGGGATTGAACGGTGCAATTGACACTTTTCTGCGACCGCTCTTGGTGAAGAGATGATTTTGGCACGAACGGATATGTAGCCTATGCAGGACTGGAGTATATTACGTACATATTTAGTCGCCCAGAAAAATTTGTAACAGATGCCCCGACAGATATTCCGCCCACGCTGAGCTTACCATGTTTTCATTTCCTGCAACGTCTTGTCACACGAAACAGTGAGTGATCTAGGACCGCACGCACTGGTAAGAGCGGTTGAGATTTAATGCGCACTATATTTTTCATTAGAGGTAATGATACTGGACATACAACAACTTGTGCGGTGGGTGCAAATTGGTACATAAACTTGAAAATTGGGATGAATCGGTCCACAAACTTGTGCTGCGCGTGCAAAACTCATACAAGTCGCTCTGGTGCTCACACGTGGCCCTGTTTTCCACCGGCTGCACCCCGTCCTCGGTCGTGCTCGCGCTCGTGGCGCTCGCGGGAGACCCGAGGGCAACCTGTTCAGCGTGCGCGCCGGCCCTACCTCAACGAGGTCCACGATTCCCAGGCGAAGCGCGGTATCGCCTACGAGAAGAAGTGCTGCGTCCCCCGTTATCGTCCCCGCCACCACTCGCCTCCACGCAAGCGGCCAAAGCACCGGAAAGAACGCCGGATGTCATCCTCGCGCGGGTAGTGCTGGCGCAGGGTTACTAACTCATGCCGAGCGGCCGATCGGGAAAGTGTCCGGCATGGCGACGGTGCACCTCGCGCGGGCAGTGCTGGCGCAGGGTTACTAGCTAACTCATGCCGAGCGGCCGATCGGGAAAGTGTCCGGCTTACCGACTGCACCGTCGCCGGCGTCGTTCGTCGAACTGGTAGCTACAGCCCTCCCGAGCATAACCACCGTGCATGTTAGCTTCTCATCGTCAAGAGGAACCCAACATCGAAGAAATCATCCCCGAGACCCTGAATCGATTACACGGCCGTCCTCTTCTCCCTGTCAGACGGCTTCGCCGCGCTCGGTACGCCTCTGTCGCTGAGCAACTGCTTCCTAACTCTGCCTCCTGAGCTCCTTGAAGTGCTGCTGAATCTTTCGCCACCGTCCTCGTCGAGTTGTTCATCCTCGAACTAGCTTTCCTGCAGTGCAGTGCGTCTGGACGGCAGCACGTCACGGCGGCGCAAGAGCCACTAGTCGCTGCAGTACAACCGCCTCTCGTATTGGAGCCCGTCCTAGCAATCGTCCTCTTGCGTGACGCCGTACGGCTGCTCGGCGTACGCGCGCGTGTATTCTTGTTCCGGTCGCCGCGGGCGCTCCTGCACGAGGACGTGTGCTTGGAGGAAAAACAAGAAGTCCACGTATGGACCTGAAAAGCAATACTGTGGACCGAACTGGCCGGTGAACACGACGAGGCCGCCAACAAGCCGACGGCGAACGGAGTAGCACTCCTGCAGCAACCAGATGCCGCCCTGGCCTCCTTGGATTTGGCGAAAGATGAGAAGGTCACAACTATAAAAGAAAAATTGGACAGGGTTTTCTCGCAAAAAATACAGTGACACGTGTGAGTACCAGAGCAATTTGTATGAGTTTTGCACCCGCATGACAAGTTCGTGGACTGGTTCGCCCCAGTTTTCAAGTTTGTGTATCAATTTGCACCCACCGCACAAGTTGTTGTATGTCGAGTGTTATTACCTCTTTTCATTAACATTACATGAAACAAAAAAATTACAACTGCGTAAGGGGAACTTCTCTGGACATAATTTTGTTTCCAAAAATAATTCTGGGATTACATCCACCGCGCTGAACCCTATTGGTTCTACACCACAAGTCCTTTCTCTGATACTCCTAATGCATGAGATCACAGTTGGCGTGCAATAATCAACACGGGGTCATTGTGGGTGAAACGCGAAGAAACAAGCATCAAGATCTGCTAAGCCTTTTTCCTCGTACTGGCTACGTGACTTAATCAACTGCAGTAATCTGGATGCAGATTGAACAACACTACAAACAAACATACATAATGCCCACCATACAGGTTGCTCAAGAAGTTGTCCTCTTAGCATCGCCATAGATTCTAGGTCTTTACATAGAAGCAGTATGAAGACCATTATCTTCATTGATCCCACACCAAGAACGGCCGCCATGCGGTATATGCTGCTCGCCGTCGATTTCGTTGACACATACATGAAATGAATCAAAAGAAACATAGAAGATGACAAAGCAACTCCAAAGAAAGGGGGAAGTGGCTTCGTCACAGATATTGCTATGAAGATTGTTGATGCTGCCGCGATTGCCATGTTGCTCATGTATCTCTTCACCATCTGACCAAGAAAAACGCTATCAATGCAAAATGTTGGACAAAACAAAAAATGTAAAGTAAGTCTCGAAAAAAAAAATTGATCAGATGGAAGAACTACCTTCGAAAGGGCTGCCTTTTTTTTTTGCATTAAAACTGAGAGCCTTTATTCAACGAATGCATTCCTAGAGCAGTCAGCCAAAAGACTACTGAATAGGAAGCTAGGAGTGTCATCGAACCAACTTTCGGTCCCCTCTATACTGCAAGCATGCTTAGCACAGAGATGAGCCGGAAGATTAGCCGACCTTATTACATGTTGAACAGAAAAAAACTGGAAATAATTAACTAGCTCTCCAATCTCGTCAAGCACCGGAGCAACAACCGATCGCGAGGCCTCTCTCGAGTACCAAAGATTAACCACCTCAAGGCAGTCAGTTTCGAACGTCACCTTCTGAAAACCCCGTAAGGAAGCAAAGCGGACAGAATCCCGAAGTGACAGCGCCTCCATGATCAGGGGATCAGTTACCCCAACATATGATCTGCTCCACGCACCAAGAAATGCAGTAGCTGATCGCGCAACTCCTCCAGCACCACCCATACCGGTAGCCGAGTTAATGGCTCCATCAACATTGATCTTGACCTCTCCTACATCAGGTGGTCACCATCCATAACCAGGCAATACCTTAGTAAGCCGGCTAGGAATCTCCAAGAGTGCAAGTGATTCACGAATGTGTCTCACTGCAATAATAGGGTTATACCCCTCACTATCATGTGTCCATCTGTTGCGAGAGTTCCAGATAGACCACATAACTGAGATAATCTTCGCTCTTTCTGTATCCGAAAATCTCGATTCACACAAAATATCACGCGACCATGTCTGCGAGTGCAGACTCGGCAGCCTGATATCCAGCCGATCATGAGCCTCATCCCAGAATTGTTTTGCATGCGAGCAATGAATCAAAGCATGCTCTAAATCTTCCTCCGCCGCCAAGCACACATTGCATAAACTCAATGGCTTGATGTGACGGTGTTTCAAGGTGGCTTCATCCGGTAAGATGCCCCGGACCACTCTCCACCAGAAAATTCGAACCTTGGGCATCACATTGAGCTTCCAAAGGGTTTTCCACATCTGTTGTTCTGTCGTTGAGGTCCCCGTAACCGCCCCCTCATCTCGAGCTGAATGCTCTTTTTGAGTCACCAAGGCACGGTACGCTGATTTAACAGAGTAAATCCCCATCTTCTCATGTGTCCAAGCTAATACATCAGCTCCTCCACCCGAACGGAGAGGGATATTCAATATGGCCTCCGCATCAGGTGCAATGAAATTTTTCCGAACTAGTTCAGTCTTCCAAGTCCAATTGTATGTATCAATTAACTCACTGACCTTAGCCACTTCAGAGTCACCAGGACGGAACATGGGTTTCAAGGAAAAACAGCCAGGGATCCAATTATCATCCCAAACGGAGATGGATGAACCATCTCCAACTCTCTTGATCAGTCCACATCGCAAAGCATCACGGCCAGCAGCAATAGCTCGCCATGTAGCCGATGCTGATCGAGGGACAGTAGCTTGCATGAAATCACAATCATGAAAATAACGCGCCTTCAACAACCGCGCACACAGGGAATCGGGGTTTACAATCAGTCGCCATCCTTGCTTACCAAGTAAAGCCAGATTAAACATGTGTAAGTCTCGGAAACCCATCCCACCTTTAACTTTTGGAGTCGTCAAAGCCTCCCAAGAAATCCAATGCATTGATCTCTTGTCCAACGAACTACTCCACCAATACTTGGCCATGCAAGAGGTTAAGCTTTTGCACACCTTTTTTGTGAGAAGGAACACAGCCATACTAAAACAAGGGATTGCTTGCACTACCGCCTTGAGTAGGGTCTCCCTTCCAGCACATGCTAAATTTTTCTCTGACCACCCTTGAATCTTACCACGGGCACGTTCACGAAGATGCTCGAAAGTGCCACTAGTAATCTTCCCCACCGCCGTCGGGAGGCCAAGATACCGTTCAGTGAAAGCTTCCACTGAAATTCCCAGAACTTGTTTAACCCTCTGTCGGGTACTCTGCGGAGAGTTTGGGCTGAAATAAATAGCACTTTTATCTTTATTCACACTCTGCCCAGAAGCTTCTCCATAAATCCGAATAATCTCATTCAACCTATGAGCACTCTGATCACATGCCTTAAGGAAGATAAGACTATCATCAGCGAATAAGAGATGACTCACCCAAGGAGCTCTGAAATTCACTCGAATTCCTTTATCCACATATGTGCCACCAAAATATTTCAGAAGTGAAGAGAATCCTTCAGCACATGTAAGAAACAGAAAGGGTGACATTGGGTCACCTTGGCGGAGCCCTCTAGTAGGGATAAAGAAAGGGAGCAACTCCCCATTCACTCTGACAGTAAACCTGACAGAAGAAACACACTTGATGATAAGCCTAACAAAATCAGCATGGAAACCCAACCGCAGCAAGATTGCTTCAAGAAAGTGCCATTCCACCCGATCATAGGCCTTCATCATATCGAGCTTGACTGCACAAGAGAAGTTTTTTCCTTTTTTCCTTCTCTTCATAGCATGTACACTCTCATACGCCACCAACACATTATCAGTAATCAATCTGGTAGGCACGAAGGCACTTTGCTCTTCACTAATGATCTCATTCATAAGAACCCTCATCCGATTAGTAATAGCTTTAGAAGCAATTTTATATAAGACCGGGCAGAGAGAAATCGGACGGTATTGTGAAATCTGCACTGGATTACGAACCTTTGGAATAAGCGTGATAGAAGTATCATTCAAACCCATTGGCAATTCACCACCATTCAAAAAATCCAAAACGGCTGGGATAACATCACCTTTTATTAACTCCCAATGCCGCTGGAAAAAACCCGCCGTGAACCCATCAACGCCAGGCGCTTTGGATGGCGCCATTTGAAAAAGAGCTCGCCTGACCTCCTCTGGTTCAAAAGGTTTTACCAACTTCTCATTCATATCAGCATTTACTCGAACCGGAACATGGGCTAACAGCTCGTCCATATTATTATATCCCTGGGACGTGTACAATGCTTGATAGAAAGCTAGAATTTCATTTTTATCATCATCAGGACTTGAACATTGAGAGCCATCTGCCCTTGTTAAGCCCACTATACGATTTATACGCTTCCGATGCGCCGCCTGCGCATGGAAGTACGCGGTATTCCGATCACCTTCGCGCAGCCATTGTACGCGTGACCGTTGCCGCATCCAAGTTTCCTCTTGCTGTAGTGCCTCACGGAGTTGTTTCACTGTCTTTTTTTCCTCCTCGGAAGGCCCTCTACCAATGGACTGTCGACGTAGAAGTTCAAGTTTCTTTTTTAGACTCCGAACTTTCTTTGCCAAGCATCCAAACTCCCGCGCACCCCATGGAGAAAGATCTTGCTCTAGCCTGGCTAGCCGATCGGCAATACCTTCCATCCCATGGGTGGCATGATGTTTCTGCCACGATTCCACTACCACGCTCTCATAATCCGAGTGAGTTTGCCACACGTTCTCATATCTGAACTGCTTCGGTACTTGCCCTCTGTGATCAAAATTTGTGCTCGGCATGTCTACCATTAAGAAGCAGTGATCAGACTCGATAGCACTGATATGACGCACACGAGTGTGCTCAAACATTTGAAGGAATTCCGCATTTGCAAAGGCTCTATCCAAACGAGCCTTCACATTTGCATTTCAAGCTGCCTATTATCCCAAGTAAATGGTACTCCAGTCCAGCCCAAGTCCTGGAAGGAACAATCATCAACCACCTCCCGAAAAGCTCGCATTTGCCACTCAGGCCTAACAGCTCGACTGAAATGCTCAGATCCATGGAGGACTTCATTAAAATCTCCCACGCAGCACCAGGCCTTATGTGGTATTGCATTTAGAGTCCGAAGGAACCGCCAGCTGTGAACACGATCCTCAGCTTTTGGCGCTCCATAAAAACCAGTAAAACGCCACTCAACAGAGGGCTGATCAACCTTCTTGACCATCACATCTATATGGCTTGAGCTGTAATTTTTCAGCTCAACCACAACCTCTTTTGACCAGAATAGACCAATGCCACCACTCAGTCCATCACTGTCAACAGCGTAACACGCCGCAAAGCCCAAAGTTCCTTGCAGGTTCTCTACTCTTTTCCCTTGAATTTTAGTTTCCATTACAAAGAGCAGATCGGGACCTTCTTGCTTCACAATGCTACGAAGCTCACGAACTGTCTGGTGATGCAACTTGCCGCCAAGCCGTGGGCTAAACTACTTTTGTTCTCAGCTGGCTAGAGTGGGAACATGTGAGAGCCTGAGGGTGGCTAGCTGGGTCATACTCCATATATATGCTGCCAAAAACTATATGAACATTTCGTTCCAACATCTGAAGGGTAGTTGCTTTTAATGAAGTCTTTGCCCATCAAAACAACAAAAGGTCTTTGACCGAAATCACTGTTAACAGACGAACTACTAAGGGCAGCTACCTCCGGGTATGGCGGCTGTTCACAGCAGGTGCATGTGTTCAGAATTTTCAGGTTATTAGCAGGGGCTTCTCTAATTAGCTAGGATAGGTGCATCGGCTGCCCGAATCTCAATGATGAATCGAACGATAATGAATGGGGGGGGTATAGCCAACGGGTGACTCATGCCTATTTTCGTAAGTTAAATTCCTGTTTCCAGAAAACGGTGTCTTAGTTATTTTGCAAGTGTCAAAAGATCAAAATCTAAGTACTTGGAGGTCCATCTGAATGGAGCTACTTAATGCATATAACATTGACTTAAAACGTTAGTGGCACAATAATGTGGTGTCATTATTAAGTTTGTATCCTTTGGCATTAATGTTATAAATGTGGGAGCTACTACCATCTGGTTATTTTTAAAACTTGCTAATTTTTAAAACTTGTTCATTTTAAAAAAATTATTCAGATTTAAAATTGTTCGTATTTGAATTTTTTATTTAATTTAGTTGTTTACTTAAAAACACAAAGGGAAATTAAAAAATAAAATAACAGAAGAAAAATAACCTACATGTTATTGGGTCGCATTTGGAGCGGCCCAGCAAGGAAAATCTGAAGGCGGAAACTAATTGCTCTCGCGTACTGCGCTCGCAATTTCTATATATCGCCTGTTATCAGCGCGTAAGCGTCGCACCGCTAACGCGAGCGACCTAGTGGGCCGACCCATAATGGTATGTTTTGTTTGTCTTGTTTTTCCTCATTTGTTTTCTTTTCTGCTTTTTTATTTTTTATGATTCTTTTCATTTATTTTTCTTTTATGTTTATGTTTATGTTTTTCTATTTTATTTTTCATTTCTTTTTTTTGTTTTCGTTTTCTTCTAATTTTTTGTTCTTTTTCTAGAAAATGGTTCAATGTTTTGAAAATTGTTCATTTTTGAAAATGGTTTCAAATTTGAAAATGGTGCCAATTTTGAAAATGGTTCTGAATTTGCAAATGGTTTCGATTTTGAAAATGGTTTAGATTTTGAAAATTGATCATTTTTCAAATGGTTCCAAATTTGAAAATGGTTCCGAATTTACAAATGGTTTCAATTTTGAAAATGGTTCAGATTTTGAAAATTGATCATTTTTAAAATGGTTCTAAATTTGAATTTTTTTTCCAATTTTTAAAATGGTTCCAATTCTAAAAATTGTTCATATTTTGAAAATTGGTCATTTTTAAAATGGTTTCAAATTTGAGAATGGTTCCAATTTTGAAAATGGTTCCGAATTTACAAATGGTTTCAATTTTGAAAATGGTTCAGATTTTGAAATTGATCATTTTTAAAACGGTTTCAAATTTGAAAATGTTTCCAATTTTAAAAATGGTTTCGAAATTAAAAGTGGTTTCAATTTTGGAAATGGTTCAAATTTTAAAAATTAATCATTTTTTAAAATGGTTACAATTTTTGAAAATGGTTCAGAATTTTAAAATGGTTTTAATTTTTGAAAATGGTTCAGATCTTGAAAATTAATCATTTTTAAAATGGTTCCAATTTATAAATTGTTCAATATTAAAAAATGAACAGATTTTCAAAATTGTTTTCTAATTTTTTGTTAGCACCGAGCCATAGATCATTTTTTTCAAATACCACGATTGCATGTACATAGCTAGGACAGTTCACTTTTTTTAGCGGAAGTTACAGCGAGCTCGAGCTAATGGGCCGGCCCGTCTCAAGCTTTGTTCAGGCGGAGCGAGAGTCCTGTGTCGGGCAATTCCTATTCTACGCCCGTTGCAAAGGATATCACGATTTCGTCCACACCACGGGAGTTGCGACGGATTCATCGGAGAAGGCGCGGCTGACCAGAGCGACCTCGCCGAAGACAAAGAAGATGCGCGCGGAGGGCTGGGGCAACCTCGCCGGAGACGGGGACGACGTGGCTGGCCGCGGCGTCGCCGACGAGGCGAGGCCAGGACCCCGCCGGAGACAGGGACGACGTGGCTGGCCGCGGCGTCGCCGGTGGAGGCGAGGAAGAGACTTAACATGGGGTTTGGGGTGTGGGTGATCGCCGGCGACGAGCTTAGGGAAGGGGGGAGGGGGGTTAGAGGGAGGTCTGGGGGTGGCAGCAGGCGGTTGGCCGGCGATGACAGCGGGTGATCGAGCGAAGCGTGCGGTTGAGAAGAAGAAAGTGATGAGAGGAAGAAGAAGAGCTGCGCTCCTGTTGGGCCGGCCCATAATTGCGTCGTGCGGGCGTCGGCGCGATAACGGGTGCAAGGAGCGCTGACTAGGAGCTCCCCCTGTGCCACCAATAGGCGATGTATAGGAGCTCCCGGGACAACCGTCTACTGGACTCTATTCCAGTCGTGGACCTAGTTTGGTATCTGGGTCGTTTTCTGGGCCTGCCGCCGGCAGAATCCGTCCCTTGTAAACAAGCTCCTGAAAATATGACGAGTCCGAGTGGATTTGCTCCTCTGGTCAATGTTTTACAAAAATTTTTTTTGGCAAACGAGTATCTCTCTCTCGCTCTCTCTGAAGAGTGAAGATGATGTCTTTGTCCCACTGTTTCTTTGAAATCGCTAATCCTGGATAACCATCGATCTATTTCGCTCTGACGTTAATTACAACACGTGCTTGTATGTCAAAGATCGATCCAGCAGTGAGGCATATATACCGGGATACAACAGTGAGGCATATATACCGGGATGGAATGCATGGATTATTAACATGCAAAGCACCGGCAGAATAGGATTAATTAACAACTGGCCTGCTTGATTAGTTGTAGTTATTCACCTGATCGATCTGCCACCCCAAGTTGGCCTCGTGCGCATGCCAAGCCAAGGAACAACCTTTTGACATCTTGTGCACACTTGCTCTAGACTAGAGTAATATAAATAAAGTACTACTGAATATATTAAGTAATTCCATTGCAAAATATATAATAGAACTGCCGCATGATGGATTAATTGACTCCGTACGTGTAGTAGAATATATTAAGTAATATTGCATTTGAATTACTCCCTCCGATCCATTTTAAGGTTCGTGGGAAAATAACTAAACAAGTACAAACCCATAGCACAACTAGCGACCGTCTTTTAGGATCAGAGGGAGTATTATCTTTCAAAGTACTTTCATGCAATATGAAGTAGCATGTGTGTTATCGTTGTCGGTGATATATATGTCATGGTCAGCCACCGACATTCTGAAGCCAGCTGAAGCACTTGTCTTGCTCGAATTAGCGAAATGCCATCGGGATTTGTACATCTTCTCTTTTGACCGCGCGTTGTTGCTTTCTCTCTGCCTTTCTGCATGCACCAGCTGTTAGAGTAAGTAGACTAGTCTTGTTTCTTTTCAGCAACACATGCATGCGGTGTCTTCCTGTCCAAGACTGCTTTCCTGTCGAGTGCACACAAATGTGCTCCAATTAATTCTTTGTGCATGAAGACTAATATTCTTGTACGAAATCGCCAACAGAGTACCACGAGGAGAGAGGAGTCAGTTAAGCAAAGTAAGGGAGTCTATTTTTCCCTCTCTTTGCGATCAAATTAAGAGACCGAGTCTCATTTCATCATCAACCATATTATCCTTGAGATTCTGAAGAACATGTTCGCTGGGCCACACGGCCCTATGAATGTCTCTGCTTTTATCGTTCTGAAAGCATGAATATGCATGGGTGTCTGCTTTGTACTGAAAGCTAATCTCAATACCGCCATCATCATCCCCGCACGTCAGTCATAAAAAAGACATAGCAGGACGGCATGCTGCGAGAAAGGAGAAGCATGGCCATGAATGATATCACACTGTTACCTAGTCGTAGTGCCACCACCACACTGAGGAATGAAGATCGGAGCCGGCCGGACCGATCAACGACCAACTAACCCGACGTGGCAAAGTCAGAAAGAGCACAAGGAGAAAAAGAAGTTCAGAGGAAGCTTCACCGCACTGTACAATACTTGCTTGCTAGCTCATGGAGATGGACGGTTTTGGCAAGTAAAGTTACTAAACCGAGGAGAAGAATCTATCTCTAGTTGAACGGTAACAAGAAGCAAATATGTCGACAAAACTACAAGAGACCCCCACAAATGAGGCGGTGGATCAGAAACCACACTAATTTTGCTTTATTTCAAAACAAACAAAAAACACTTAGTCTAGGCAACAATTCTTCAAGTAGCACCGACACACCGGTAAGCGCAGCTTGACACGGTTTCTGACCAGTAGGGCCCATTTATCAGTGATGATTTGTGACTTAGCAACACATGTGGAGAATTTGCTGAGGTGGACCACATGTTAGTTTTGTCAACTTGGCCAATTCCTAAGGTTATTACGGGTTTTGTACCGCTGTAAAAGCCGGTTTGCTATTCGCACTGCTAAGCATATATAGTTAATCTATGGGTGTACTCGATCGTGTGTGATGTGCTGGTTTTGTTCAGATGTACACTTACTGAGCGAGCAGGCTCACCCTTCTCTTTGGCTCACTCTAAAAGGAGACACGGGATAGCAATTAGAGCCGTGTGAGGTGGGAGTGGTTGTGGAGCTACAAATGTTCATGATCACGCACGTTGTGTGACGAGCAAGCGAGTGAAACCACCGTGGAGGACATGCATGCATGGTGCTGCATGGGGTCTATATGACTCAAGAGTCAAGACGCAAATTAAGCAGAAGCAGCTAGCACCCGATCGACGGATATATATGGCAATATATTGTCGATCGGGTGATGATCCCGGCCCGTACGTCGATTGTGGAGCATATATTGTTCTGGCAAACCAAATCCACGAATAATACGCACACGCCGTAAATCTGGCAGGATGTGATTTTTGCGGTAACTCTGAACGAATACACACCATGGATCTGCTCGATTCGGTGCGATTGATCGACTTTTCACAGATTACGTGCCGACATTAGGATCGATGATGGCGATCTTGGCCCGGCATGAGCAGTAATTGATTACGGATTCCGTCCCACGGATTTGCAACATTCATTAGCACAACAGTTCTCCGTACGTGCAGATGGGCCGGTGAGTCCACGTACGCAACAACATCTACTCCGTAACTGAAGCACGAATCCACTAATTCTACCCTGCAACTTAACAGTACCACCAAACATTCTCGCGTTGGTACCAGCCCCTGGTTAGTTACTGCCTACAGCTAGCTTGCAATCCTTGAGATGATGCAGATTCAAGCGAAACAAATGGCGTGGTTGTCTTGTCTACCAAATATTTTTATTTTTTATTATTTTGCTAGCTTGGTTGCACGAGTTGTTTTTTGCGAAAAGGTTTTCCGACCTTATAAAAATCATCATTATCACTACAAATTTCGCTAAAAGTAATAAAAGTTACAAATAGGTCACTGGAGCACCTAACGACGGCTACAACACGAGTTGGGTCGGCTTTTTTACAATGTACAACTTTCGCAACAAAAATCAACATGAATAAAGGACCTATAATCTCGTCACAAAAATGCTAACACGACAATTGCAAAGTTCTTTTTATGGCAAAACAGTGAGCAAGAATTTTATTGCATGCATTTTAGCTGTTGTTAAGTTGAAAAAATTGCTAGGTGGTCTACGGACCTAGATGCACTTTATGTCATTTGTACTGTTCTTTGTACGTACTGTCTGGTCATTTGATGAATAGATCGAAAAAAAATCACGCAAAAAAAAGTTCAACCAATTGCTTATTTACCTAGTAATATTGTAAATTATCTGTATGTGTGCATGTCAACAAATGATTCGATGCTTGAAAAAAAATGCATGTCAAGTAAGTGTGTGTCCATGTCAAGTATCCAGGTTAGAAGAAGCTTGCTTACAATTTGTATTATTTTTTACGGATGCAGCTGAAAAGCCATGGTACTCTTGTGTTGATCTACCACCAAGGTTTTGGTTCCCGGTAGAGAGAAAAAATCCCTACGATGACTACAACACGAGTTGAGTCAGCTTTTTTTTTACAATGCACAACTTTCGCAACAAAAATTAACATAAATAAAGGATCTAGCACGACAATGCTAGAGTTCTTTTTATGGCAAAACAGTGAGCATGAATTCTGTTGCATGAATTTTAGCTGTTGTTAAGTACTTAAGTTGAACCAATTGCTATGTGGTATACGGACATAGATCTACCGACGGAGTAGATCGGAAGTTTTCCCCGCATAAAAAAAGTCGAGCCAATTGCTTTCATACCTAGTGATATTCTGAATTGTGTATTTGTATGCATGTGGAGAAATGTATCTATGCTTGAGAAATAAATAAAGAATTGCATGTCGAGAAGTTGTGTGTAGGCGATTGACAAAGGCCAAATGGAAACATGTCGAGGAGCGTTTACAAGCGAGTCTTAGTAATTGGAAAGGCAAGTTACTATCCATGTGTGGGAGATTGGTTCTCGTAAATTCAGTTCTAAGTAATATGACACTGTATATTATTTCACTCTTCAAGTTACCCAAGGAGGAGCTTACAAAGATTAGATTATTTCGATCAAGATTCTTTTGGCAAGGGATGGCAAGGAAAAGAAATATCGACTGGCTAGATGGGATGTTATTTGTCGAGCGAAAGATCAGAGAGGGCGGTGTATTCATGACCTTCAGATTAAAATACCGCTCTTCTTGGGAAGTGGCTTCTTAAGTTACTTACCACTGATGGTGTATGGCAAGCACAACTAAAGAGAAAGTATGTTGGCTGAACTGCTTAATCACATGTTTATTGAAAATCTGGTGATTCTCACTTTTGAGCTAAGATGATGGCGACGAAGAATTATTTCTTTCGCTTTGGATTATTTAATATAAAAGATGGATTGGAGATTAGATTCTGTGAGGACAAATGGTTATGCAATACAACCCTTCGAGAACAATATCTAGCTCTATATAAAATTGTTCGTCATAAGAGCGATACAATTGCTGCGGTTATGCAGTCTCGCCTCTGAATATGACGTTCAGCGTCATGGCAAGCCCTACTAGGGATACTGACTTTGTTCCAGTTGTCGCAAAATAACAAATTCCGTTGGAATTTACATGAGAATTGTAAAGTTCCCTGTGAGCTCCATGTACAGAGCGCTGAGTCATTCCGAAGTAGTATAAGCGTTCTACAACTTCTTTTACGTGCATTTCGGCTATGCCTTCTATTTTCGTGTTGACATGATTGCGGCGGTGTTCATCCTAAATATGCATGCAGATGCCGATGTAATGATTAAAATACCATTAATTGAAAAAAAGAAGTATGCGGGTTAGAAGATTGCTTATCTTTGTACGTCTGCGGCTGAAAAGCCAGGATACACTTGTGTTAAGCTACCACACTTGTGTGTTGTATGTATGGATCATGGATGTTCTTTGCGGCTGCAGTGTCTTGAGCTACACGGAAACGTAGGCACTTGTGTGGTAGTATTGTGGATTTCCTCAGGTGACGTTACGGTGTCTCGGCTAAATCGGTAACGCGTGCTTACACTGGACGGTGCAGTGGGCTCGTTATGCTCACTCCAAAAGGAGGAGACATGGGAGAGCAATTAGAGGTGGGAGTGGTTGCGGGGCTAGAAATGTTGATCACGCACGTTGTGTGACCGACGAGCGAGTGAATGAAAATGGGGCCTACTAGCTAGAGGGGCAGTTGCGGAGTGGTAGTAGCTTGCACGAGAAAGAAAACTGAAGACGCATAGCAGCAGCACCGACCGCGAGCCCGTCCAGATCAGTCGGTCGGCCCATCGATGATATTTTGTTCGGCAGAAAAAAGCAAGTCGAGGTAATTAATTAATCCGCAGAGGTTGTGAATCAATCAAGGTGTGATTTGAGCGACGAAATATCCGGGTGGACGTGGTCTGCATTCCCTTGTGTACATATGGGCATGGATGGATACGCTTGATTCCGTGCGCGTCGATCCATTACCTTCCGACATTACTACGGTTTCATAATTAAAATCGGCGGCAGGCAGGCAGGCAGTAAATTGATTTTGTCGAGGATTCGTCGGTGTCACACGGATGATCCGTACCATTTATTACGGGGCGGGATGAGATCGCCCCGTACGCGCACACACCGTCCAAACTATTATCGGAGGTAACCTAAGATCAAGCGCGAATCCAGCTTTTTTGAGGTATATAAGATCGCCACGTAGGCGCACACACCCGTCGGCGACACGAAACTTTTTGTTGCAGCATAGCAACCAGGACCGATCTGGCAGCCGATCCCGCCGCTTTTCCTGCCTGTCTGCGCTCAACGAGTAATCTCCCTCGATTTCGACTAACCACGCCGCTAAACACGATTATTACTAGCAGCAGCGTGCACACTGCACACTGCTCCAGCACGGATGAGTTTGACCACACATGCACGAATTGAGTAGCACCAGCAGTAGTACAGCCTCGAAAGACGAAAAAACTGTCACGCTGATTTAATTTCCAAGGAAAAAGGCGGAGCAAAAGCGACGTGTGCTGACTAAACTAAAAGCCAAACAAACGCCGTGGTTTGCTTGCTTTACAGTACTCCTACAGTACTAGGCAGGCACTGGAGTGGAGACTGGGGAACAGGACAAAAAGAGAGAGAGTCGGTCGGGTCAAGGTCACGCCAGCTAGGCAGCCACGCCACGTCACACGTGACATTCCCCCGGTGACAGCGGCGAGAAATGTTAATCCCTTCCTTCCCTTCCATCTCGCTCGCCCGCCGCTTATCTTCACAATCACACCACATCCTCCTCCCCAGACCCCAGTCCCCCTCACTTCTTCCACACACCAACGCCGGCAGCACCGACCGCAACGGAAAGCCGGCGGGCGAGGCCACACAGGTTTTCCAGGGAGGGGAAGCTGCCTCTCCGCCCCGCCAATGCGCCCCAAACCCCTCGCCGGCCCCCTCTAGACACCCACCCATCCATGGCCGCGCCACCTCCCCTCATCCTCATCCTCCTCGCCGCCGCCGCCATAATCGGCGGGACCGGCGCGGCGACCATCGACGCGGGCGACCTGGCCGTCCTGGAGGAGCTCCACGCCGCGCTCACCAACCCCTCCGTCCTCGACTGGCCCAAAGGCACCGACCCCTGCGGCTCCCCGGGGTGGGACCACGTCTCCTGCGACCGCGCCGGCCGGGTCAACAACCTGGACCTCAAGGACCTCGGCCTCGCCGGCACGCTCACGCCCTCCCTCCCGCGCCTCGCCGCGCTCCAGGACCTCTCCCTCCAGAACAACGCCCTCACCGGCGCAATCCCCTCCTTCAGCGGCATGGCCGCCCTCCGCAGTGCCTTCCTCAACGGCAACGCCTTCACCTCGCTCCCCGCCGACTTCTTCCACGGCCTCGACGACCTCGAGGAGATCTGCCTCGACGACAACCCGCGCCTCAACGCCTCGACGGGCGGGTGGGCCATCCCGCCGGACCTCCCCACATCGACCCCACAGCTCCGCATCCTCCGCCTCGACAACTGCTCCATCGTCGGCACGATACCAGACTCTCTGGGATCCATGACGGGGCTCCAGGACCTCATGCTCTCCTACAACCACCTCGCCGGCCCCGTCCCGCCCTCCTTCGCCGGCTCCAACATCCAGACCCTCTGGCTCAACAACCAGCTCGGCGACGCCACCAAGCTCTCCGGCCCGCTCGACTTCCTCGGCGGCATGGTCCACCTGCAGCAGGCCTGGCTGCACGGCAACCAGTTCTCGGGACCCATCCCCGACGCCATCGCCAACTGCACGCAGCTCACCGCCCTCTCGCTCAACGGCAACCGGCTCGTGGGCCTCGTGCCGCCCGCCCTCACCTCCCTGCCGCTCCTCAAAGACCTCAAGCTCGCCGACAACAACCTCCTCGGCCCCGCTCCCACCACCCTCCTCAAGGCGGGGGGCAATGTCAGCTTCGACCACAACGAGTTCTGCGCCGAGAAGCCCGCGAGACCTGCGCGCCCGAGGTCATGGCGCTGCTCCGGTTCCTCGGCGACCTTGGTTACCCCGAGAGGCTGGTCGGTTCCTGGTCAGGGAACGATCCCTGCAAGGACTGGCTGGGGGTCAGCTGCCAGCAAGGGAAGGTCACGCTGCTCAATCTGCCCGGGTATGGTCTCAATGGCACGATTAGCCACAGTCTGGGCAATCTAACGACGCTCTCGGAGATCAGGCTTCATGACAATCACCTCACCGGGCATGTGCCCGACAGCCTCGCCAGCCTCAAGTCGCTGAAGAAGCTCGATTTGTCCAGCAACGACTTGACAGGGCCGCTGCCTGCGTTCAGCAAGGACGTGAATGTGGACATCACCGGCAATCCCAACTTCAACGGGACAGTGGCTCCAGGTGCGCCTCCCGGCGGCGATGTCCCTCCTGGGTCGCCAACAACGCCTAGCACGCCAGCTGGATCACATGGCCAAGCTCCCTCTCCCGGCCACAACAACAAGAAGAAGCACTTAGCTCTCGTGTTGGCTATTACCATCTCGGTTGCAGTCTGTGTGGTGGCTCTCATCTCGCTGGGTGTTGTGGTACTGTTTTGCAAGAAAAATGGGTCAGTTCAACCGCAGGCACCATCCGTCGTCGTCCACCCGCGTGACGGTTCTGACCCGGAGAACTTGGTCAAGATCGTCATGGCGAGCAATGACAGCTTCGGCGGCACGTCGAGCGGAACCAGCAGTCGGGACAGCGACATTCACATGATCGAGGCGCGCAATTTCGTGATCTCTGTGCAGGTTCTCCGTGGCGCCACCAAGAATTTTGCAAAGGACAATGTGCTTGGCCGCGGTGGATTCGGTGTTGTTTACAAGGGGATGCTGCACGACGGCACGATGATTGCTGTGAAGAGGATGGAGTCCTCGGTGATCAGCAACAAGGCCCTGGATGAGTTCCAAGCGGAGATCGCCATTCTAACCAAGGTCAGGCACCGCAACTTGGTGTCGATACTGGGCTACTCGATTGAAGGGAGCGAAAGGCTGCTTGTCTATGAGCACATGTCCAATGGAGCCCTGAGCAAGCATCTGTTCCAGTGGAAGAAGCATGAGCTGGAACCTTTGTCCTGGAAGAAGAGGCTCAACATTGCGCTGGATGTTGCCCGTGGAATGGAGTACCTTCACACCCTGGCACAGCAATGCTACATCCACAGGGATCTCAAGTCAGCAAACATTCTCCTTGGCGATGATTTCCGTGCAAAGGTGTCGGACTTTGGGCTACTTAAATCTGCACCGGACGGCAACTTCTCCGTGGCAACCAGACTCGCTGGAACTTTTGGATACTTGGCACCTGAATATGCTGGTATGACTGATTTTACTTCACGTTTTTTAATTTATGTCCTTTCGTTGTAGTTCTACCATCGGTTGTTAACTACCGTTATCAGATACTAGCAAACAGTTCCATTACCATTATTTTTTAGCACATAATATGGATTTTGAATTATTGACCTGCTTTATTAAGTATACAGTTGATCTCAATCACTGCGGAAAGCCTATGCTGGTGGGATAGCCTGTGAATGCTTTGCTGCGTAGATAACCTAATGTTTAGAGAACTGAAATGATTTGACAATTATCTTGGGATGTGTGATGAACAGGTCATTCTAATTGAAATCCTAGTGTAAATAACCTCATTTAATAGATAACTGCATTGATTTGATAATGGCATTGTAATTTGTGATGAACTAGTCATTTTTAAACCCTGTGACCAGTAACTTGCAATTTATTGTCGGAAGTTTATAAACTGATTCTTGTATCAACAGAACAAGTTGCTTTGTCCAATATTGTGAAGTTTGAACCACAATAACATCATATATAGAGAATTTAATTGATTTGATAATGACATGGGAATTTGTGATGAATTAGTGCATCTAGTTGAAAACCCAGTGACCACTAGCTTGCGATTTATTGCCGAACTTCATACACTGATTCTTGTATCAATAGAACATGTAGCTTTGTCCAATATTGTGTAGTTTGAACCACCTTCTGGTGCAGCAAATAGGAGCTACCATTTGATAAAAAAATTACTACTCGAGTAGTGTTTATCCTTTTCATGTTAGTTATGGTAGTATTATAATTCCTGAATGTGTGTTTGATAAGTTGTTGCACATGATCACTGCAGTGACTGGGAAAATCACAACGAAAGCAGACGTTTTCAGCTTTGGGGTGGTGCTGATGGAGCTGATAACTGGAATGACCGCCATCGACGAGAGACGCATCGACGAGGAAACCCGGTATCTGGCCTCCTGGTTCGGTCAGATAAGGAAGGACGAAGAGAAGTTGAGGGCAGCCATCGACTCCACCCTGGACCTCACCGAAGAGATCTTCGAGAGCATCTCGGTGATCGCGGAGCTGGCTGGGCACTGCACGTCCCGGGAGCCCTTGCAGCGACCGGACATGGGGCATGCGGTGACGGTGCTGGTCCCGATGGTGGAGAAGTGGAAGCCGTTGAGCAACGAGGCGGAGGACTACATGGGCATCGACCTGCACCTGCCGCTGCTCCAGATGGTGAAGGGGTGGCAGGAGTCGGAGGCGAGCATGATGACGGACGGGAGCATCCTGAGCCTCGAGGACAGCAAGGGCAGCATCCCCGCCCGGCCCGCCGGGTTCGCGGAGTCCTTCACCTCCGCCGACGGCCGGTGAAAGCATCGGCATATCAACAAAAGAAATAAGTACATTGTCTCCTCCTCGTCCCCTGTTTTTCGCTCGATCGCAGTGTTCTTTCTTGTAGGTAAAAGAGTCTGTCGTCGTTCATGTGCATCTGCTTCTTCTGTAGATAGACACCTCGTTTTTTCTTGCCGGGTCGCGTAGGAAGGATTTGCCCTTTTCCCGTATTATTCCAGTCTTGAGACTGAAGCTTCTGGCTTTTGCGTGGTCATCGTCAAATCAAATCATATAATATTTCTTTGAATGATCCATGTGCTACCTGGAGTTTCTTTTCTTTTTTGCAATGGCATCTAGTTCGTCATGCCGCAAGAGGGGACATCCACAGTGATCTGTATCATCATGGATGATGAGGCTTGTACTGTTGGGGGAGCAATTAGTACCAGTCCAGACTTGCATTTTGGCGCCTTTCTTGAGCTCCACACACTTGATTTCTCATGCCCCATAGAATACTTCAGTTATCAATGCACCAAACAAATCTACCATACAAACAAACAAAGTCTAGGTAGCTTAGAGGTAATATTAATGCTGGCCTTTATTCAGGTCCTCTGGTTATCTGACAAGTGGTGTTTGAAAAATGCAAGCTGGTGTGGAAGTGAGACCAGTGATGCTTGCTTAGCTGTGGTTCACTTGTGCTTAGTTGATGTGTAGTAGTATATACTGGTGGTAGTGGTAACAGTTTTCTTGGGCTGACAGTGACCCCAGTGACGCATGAGTGTAGTGTCTTTTCTTGGTAGCCAGAGAGAGTGACTCTAATTAATCACTCGCTCCGGTTATTATGGGTGTCACTGTCCATCATCAGACACTGTCGATGATTTGTTGTTTAATGATGCGTACGTCTCCCTCCTATAGCTAGCAATAACTGTGTGGCCGACGGGGTAGAGGAAAAGCTATGTCTGGGTAGCTTAAACTCTGCTAATCCAGTAGTACGTGATAACTTGAGATCTTGTATTTCAACAGTACGCACAATCACACACACACATTATGTGTTAGCCACTCTATGCCTCCTCTATGTACAAGTAGTAATGCATTAGGTCAGAATAATGCTGATCTTGTACCCTCCCATGTGGGATGCTCTTCTCTCTTGTTAATCTTGATCCGGACGCCATTGCTGGTGAGCAATTAAGCTGGTCTGGTAGTGTGTACTAGTGGTAGAGTGAGTAATACGGCTGTCCGCTAATTAGTCAAAGATGCTCTGGTGCGATTTGTGAAATGAGTTTGGTACCAGCACGTTCGTACAATTAGGCTGCTATTTTCTCGATCCGTTGCTGTATCTGTACACGCTACGCTACCGGTTGTGTATACACATCACGGGGAAGTCAGTCTGTCAGGTAGCCCATCTGCATCATCACGTATAATCAATCAATCAACTGTGAAAGGAACAATACGATACAGGGCAGCTTGGTCGTCTAACAGCGAGCGAGACTTCTCTGTGTCATGTATTATGTATATACTAGTACTAGCTTGCATAGAGTAGAGTGTCAGTGCTTGTGATCTTGAACGCACATCTCATGTGGCATCACTCACTCGCACGACGCGGCAGAGGGGAATTATTTACCCAACTTGCGCTAATCAAAGAACGAACAAGTTGCAGAAACGAGAGAGTTGAGTATGAGTCCCTGTTTGCTTTGCCTGTGCTCTGCTCTGTACTACATGTGTAGACGGAGAGACAAACATGAACATGTGGTCGCACAGTAGCAGTAGAGGGAAACTCTGACGCCGGGGTGGCAATCATTGAAGCTTCCGATCGGGCCTCCCTCGTGGTTATGTGGCCTTGTCCTCACTCGTCGCCCATTGGCTTCTCACATGTCAGGTTAAGTTGCGCCTCCGGTTGGTTGGTTGGTTGGTTCCCCAGCGGCAGCGACGACATGGCGGCCACCTGTTGCTTCTCGTTAAGGCCCTGGTGAGATGATAGCACTATGAGAGAGACAAGATTGGTGTGCCATGCATGGGCTCTGGCCCCAGGTGCTCCCGTCTACCTGTATTGATGCTCCCTTACCCGATCCAAAATGTATCATTCAGGACAGTGGCACCGTCCTGTCCGAACTGACCCTAAAACGGTGTAGAATTAACAAGATATCCATGTGTTGCTGCCTCACAGTCACAGGTGCCAGCTTCCATTAACACGCTTCCGGTTCAGCCCGATTACCACTGCTACTTCTCTTCAGGTCCATTGCATTGCTGAATCGGTTTACCATCGCATCCGGCGCAGCCACAAAGGGGACAAATTTAAAGCCACGGCATGGACAACATGAAGGGCCACGCTGCCCAGTTCGTGAGGAGAAAGAGGCTGGCCAGGCCACCACCAACGCACAGGAATACATTGACTCCGATCCATGCGAGATGGACACCAACCAACCTTTCACAGCAAGCATTTAACGGCTCCCATGCTCCGCCCATGCCGCTGCACGATCCCAACGCGATGCATCGACCTCCCTCCCATGGCAATGCAATGGGGACAATATCATGACGCAGACACACAAAGATTGTCTTTGTGCTGCTCCAGCAGGCAGCAGCAATGCAAAATGCCAACAACCCGCTTCAATTCAAGGAGTTGTGATATTTGTTGCCAAAATGATGCTAAGATCGTTTTCATCGCTACCAAGTTCGACACGTTGGGAAGTATGCATCAGATGCTGCTGTCAAGGAGTTGGATGTACCTGTAAATTTGAGTTATGTCGACGACGAGAGATTGCCAAGCATTATATACCAGGGGCGATATTGTTTTCTCGTGGCAAAAATATACGGCCCTGCCGGTACGTTGCATGCCACCCAAGACTTGCCAGAACTAGAAACCAAATACACCACGGAAGAAACTGTAGCCAGATTACTATAGCAATGGCGTACCCGTCTCGATGCGAACTTGGGATCACAAATTTGACAATTGGGATCCAATTGCAGGATATGACAGTGGGATATTTAACAAAATGACACATCTTCAATTCAAGGACTTCGGTAGACATTTGTTGCCAAAGACACAAAGAGATTTTCATTCATACCAAGTTCGACTTTTTCAGACCGAAGTATCAGGTGTTGGTGTCAAAGAGTTGAAGGCTGTACCTGTAAATTCGACTTATGTCCACGAAGAGGGATTGCCAAGCATCGATGATAGGGCGATGCTGTTTTCTCTTGCTGAAAATATCCAGCCGCTTCTATTTTTTGTTAAACCAGACCTGCTGGTATGTGGCATGACACCAAGACTTGCCAGAACTAGAAACCAAATGGACCGCGGGAGGAGACTGTAGCGAGACTATTACTGTAACAACATACGTAAACATCTCATTGCGGACTCGGCAGCATAATCAGACAATGGGGATCCAATGCCAGGAGATAGCAGTTAGCGCCAAAAACGCCAGACGTTCTAAAAATACTCACGCGGCCCCAGTACATTTTCAGAAATTATTGAGGGCACAGCTCTAGACATATAACTTATGGAAGCTCCACAAATCTCTATGATGAAGTTGTTGGATCTGACTGTAGATACGGGGCGAAGTGCTTCAGTGTCTCCTCATACACGGGTTTCTTGAATTCAACAGCCTGTTCGACATGGAACTATGTTAGGTACCCCAGATTCAAGAAGAAAAAAGAGGGCCGGGCATATTATCTAGCTGGAAAATGGCCCAACCTTCTCAATCACTTGCTTAGGTGTCATCCAGGTCCATTCGGAGAACTCTGGCTTCTCAGATCCATCGCCCATCAGGTTGATCTCATCATCAGTCCCAGTAAGTCTGAATAGAAACCTGCGCATTTGCATTATGAGTCCAGGTTAACATACCAAACATGGTTAATTCATAAATATTTTATGTATACGGGTTGGGGTTCTAATAATGAACACAAACAGATACCAAAGCCAATGAAAGCAATCAACTGGGAATAGTAATGGACCAAGTTGCAACTTAGACAAGTCTAACTGGGCCCGACGACCAGTCTATGCCAAGGCCCAAGCCTAGTAGGATTGAATGGAAGAGTATAAGAGAGGTGCGGAGATGATATAAGTGGGCTGTATGTACCATACATCCATGGACATAACGACGAGCCTAATTTGGGAACCCATACATACCAACTACCAACCACAAAATTTATACCAGTGACACCGGGTTTTGGGAAAGATAATAGGCATGGACCCAATACCAAGCTATCAAAATCATAGACAGTATCAGGAGATAACAACAGAGGTATAACTTAGAGTTTCAGTCACCAACAAGTGGACTGTGTTCCTATGTCAGTCCAACATATAGGCATAATCACACCTAATAGAGTTAGTTCCGTGTTTTGACTTCCAGCAGCCTAACAATTGAGCGCTCGGGATTCCATAGTTGCACTGACACCAAAAATTGTCTAATAGGTACAGGCTACCGGAAAGTACACGTCCTGGACAAAAATTTATTAGCAAGCTTCCTAGAAGGAATGCATTATGAAATCTTTGGATCAGCACAAGTATAACCCAGCAGCCTAACAACCCAGAAAGTACATGTCCTTGTTTTGACTTCCAGCAGCCTAACAATTGAGTGCATGTGAGTGACTTGGATAGATTCAAGCTGGAGACATGTCCATGCACCCTGTATAATTTATTCCAATGAACTACAGCTGGAGACATGTGAATATACACATGCACATTGTGCAAGACAAGTGTGCACAATGCACCCCCCACAAGCATACGAGTGCATTCAGCAAACTGATTCATTAACAATTGCAAGTTCAAATGTACAGGAGCATCATGCTAGGTATAAGGTGTTCAACGTAGACTTCTAACAGTACAAAAGATGGTTATGCATTTGTAACATGAATGTTACATGCAACTATGCATATAAAATCTTCCATTGTAGTTATAATGCACACATGAATGTTACATGCAACGTAGAAGGCATGATACGATATCAAGCATGGATACTTACGATACGACGTATTTTAATGGGTTTTTCTAACATGTCAACTGATATCAGATTTAGTTTGGGAGTCACTACATGACATGTATAATGGGATGGTGGTTTGGCCGAGAGAGTTATTCAAGTTCAATAGCTACCCAGATGTGCTGGGTTTTCTGCCTGCTAATTGCTATGTCTTCAGAAAATTGGGCGACTAAATGAATCTTCAGGACAAGCAGACAAAAATTAGATTACATATAATGATATGAACATGTTAGGCAGTGACGTATCCAAGTTTGAAATTCTATAAGATGTTTCCCATAGGACTATACTTGCAGGTTGAAACAGGTAAAGACCCAAAGCAAAGTATGGTTGCCAGGCATCATTCTTAGCTCGAGTAGTTCAGCTGGCTTACCATTTCTGAGCCTGGCCCTTCCAGTTCGATCCCCACCTAGCATTCAGCTTGTCTCTAACATCCGCCGGGAAATCATACGTTAACCAATTAGGAGCCTACACGGACACACGCAAACAGTCAGCAGAAATCTTTTGTGAGAATAATCATGGAAACAGATTAGTTCAAAACATTATTCGTAGAAGATAGGAACGATTTATCAATCTTCAGGACATTTGAAACTTGAAAGCAGTCATTTCATTTATGCTATGCTTGAAAATGAACCATGATCATAAGAAGTTGGGAAGCAACCAAGCAAGTGACTGACCTCGGCGACGATCTCGGCAGAAGTAACACCGGTTTCCTCCCTCAATTCCCTGACGGCAGCCGCTCTCGGCTCTTCGCCTGGGTCTATACCACCCTGTTGGGGGAAATCAACGACCGGTTGGTTTTATGTGTACCAGAATGCAACACCGATGGCAGTAATGGATGGTAAAGCTACAGAACAACATACTTCCACTGGCAGTAGAATAGTACTACTGGTCATCAAACTGAGTATACCTGAGGCATCTGCCACGCGCTGGGGATGTCGATCCTGGACGCGGAGAAAATCTGCGGGAAGAGAAGAGAAGCGATCAGCGGGAGTCAGTATAAACGGGAAGTACGAGGGTAGGAGGGGGTGCCTTGGTGAGGGAGGGGTCGGCGAGGCAGATGCCGACGTTGGTGCGGTAGCCCTCCGGCGGCGCGTCCATGGAGGCGAAGACGGCGAGCGGCGAGGCCGAGCAGGAGAGCGGGCGGCGGGCGATCCTGGGAGCCGGAGCGCGGCGGAGGAGGAGATGGAGATGGTGGGGGTCAGAATGAGCCAGCGTGCGGCGACCACCGTCATGGATTTTGCGAGGTGGGGATGAAAGATGGACAGTGGTGGACGGAGCGGATTTTGGGGCCTTGTTGGTATTAGGGCCGTGGGCCGAATAAAGAGTCCGAACGGAATAGGTTTTTTTTTTACAGCCGCCAGGACGAATACATGCACAGGCTGATTATTATTACTAGAAAGACGGGCCATTTCTCACGCCCTCCGCGCTCGCTAAATAACAGTGCTTCGATCCCGTCTGTCGCCTGCCGATCGGACGATCCGCGCGGCCTCCTCGTGACTATTTCGCAAAAACACCCCTCGCAAGCCGAGAAATAGCTCCGCCGCCCTCACTTTATCGAAGAGAAGGACCAAAACGCAAATCCGAAAAACACAGGGACCCCATCATAAAACTGCGCACACTCCCCCCTCTCTCCCTTCTCGCTCCCGCGCGACGGCCGAGTCGCCGCCGACGCGCTCCCCCGCCGCTCCGCGCTCCCCCGCCGCTCCGCGCCTCTCCTGATGGATCCACGCACGCAGGAGGCTTCGCCGTCGGCGCCTCTCCCTCCTCGCCGACGGACGCGTGCCGGGACGCCGCGCGGCCGGCGGAATCGACGCCGGCGTGAGCTTCATCCGCCGCCGCGTCCGCAGGCTGCCGGCGGCGCTCCGGCGACCTAAAGCCAGCGGCGCCGCCGCACCTACAGCTACCCCGCGTCCAGGCGCGCCCGATGCGTCCACTCACGCATCCCGGATCGCGGTGGCGACGCCGACTAGTCGATCCTAACAGACGGAGATCGACCGATGGCCGACGCACGCGCACGCCACGGCGGCGGCGGCATCGCGGACGACGTCCTGCGCGAGGCCTTCGCGCGCCTTCCGGGCCTGCAAGACCTTCTCCGCTGTGCGGCCACGTGCAGGCGCTGGCGCCGCCTCGTCACCGACCGGGCCTTCCTCCGGCGCGTCGGCCACTGGCCAGACACGGCGCGCTGCCCGTCCATCCTCGCTGGGATCTTCTCACAGAACAAGTTGTACCACCGGCCCGCCAGGGCGCTTGGGTAAGAAGATACCGTTCTACACGACTCGGAGGTTCTTAAGCTTTCGGGCCGCCGCCGCCGACCCGATGTCCTTTGGCTCGTTCGCCCCCTTCAACAACGACGAAGCGCTATTCCACCTCGCGAGGCCACTGGCGTCGCGCCGCGGTTACCTCCTCATGTGCGTCTTGCCGCCTGGCGATAAATGGAAGCTCCATCTGGCTGTGTGCCGCCCTCTCGTCGACAAAAGAAGCACGCGTCTCCTCCCGCCGCCTCTCTTCGACGTGGCGTACGACTACTGGGACAACAGCAGTTTGACCGGCTATGCAATTCTCTCCGGCGCGGACCACGTCGACGATGATGGCAGACAGCAGCAACAGCCGATGCCGGTTTTTCAAGTGTTATTGATCTACAAAGATGATGATAGCGGCTTCGTGTGTGCCTGCACCTACTCTTCCGACACGGGTGGTTGGAGCGCGCCCATCAACTGTTGCCCGGCTTCCAGTTTCGTCAGGGATGGGCCGCCGGCCGGCGTTGTTACCCGTGGCACCGTGCACTGGCTGTTCGGGAAGCAGACAACGCCCTTCTACTTCACGCTCAGCATAAATGTAGCTACGTCACATGTCTCTTTGACCAAAATCCCCATCAAACTCCACACACGACTACCGATCCCATGCATCGTCGCCGGAGAAGAAGGAAGGGCCGCAAGGCCATTAGGGTTTCGACTGGGGGAGCCTCCCCCATGGCGCCTTGGCCCACCACCACCACATGGTGGTGCGGCTACCTTCGTAGGCCCGTAGGGCCCATCTTGGTAGCCCCCATGGTGGGCTCCAATATTATTTATATTTTTCCCAATTATTAATTAATTAATCAATTAATTATTTTGGCTAATTAATTCCAAATAAATATTTTACTTTTACAGAAAAATTCCGGAATTAATTACTTATCATATAAAACACTTTTACATGATCCGGGACACCTAGTGTCCGTTGACAAAATTCTCTGGATACATATTTCCATCCTTTATAAACCTTCGGAATAAATCCGACCGTGATACTATCACAATGTTATCTCTCTGATATAACCATATCTATCATGCAGATATTATTCCGGTGATACTCTCTCTATGTTTCAGACCAACCAAAATATACAACTAACCAATCCTAGTTTAAGCGTGTCCACCCTACAGGTTCGATAATGTGTAACTATAATTAGATGTGCTCATCTAATCACCGGCCAGGGTCAGATCCGAGAACGACCTGAATAACTGCTACCGTTATGCGAAGACACTCTGTTGAACCTGTTGTTTATTTAATATATCATTCTCATTACCCGCGATACCAAAACTTCGCCCGAGATATAGATCCGTGGATGACACCATGAATCACTTAATTGATTCATTACATCTTTGTCTATCTCGTTAACCGGCAAGTTCCCTTTACTCGTTTTCGTATTATGATATCCCACACGGTGTAACTTCACCACGCATTGTCTGCAGAACATATTGGATACCTTTTAATACCGAGAGGGTCCAGGGCGTATCTCTCTAATCACCGAGAAGTAATTTTCCATCTCAGAACATTAGGATATACACACACCTTGAAATCACCCAGTGACTGCCGTTTTGCCACCCAGTTACAGCCATAGCGTTGACAGTACCAAAGTAAATCTTCCAGTATGCATAACCCTAATAACTTCATGGTTGCAGGACAAGTTATATAATAACCTTACTGTGATAAAACTAAGGACAAAAAGATATTTTAACGAAATCTCTTACCATACCAAAACTTGGGTCTACCCGGCCATATTATTATCCAATAATATGCCACTCTTTGATGCTGACATAAACAATGTTCATGACTAGGAAAGCAGTGTCATCTAACAATCAACAAATTAGTCCGTAAAAGAACTAGGGTGTATTTTACGTGTTCATATTCCCTACACGTGTGAGTGAGCTTTCCTCTGAATCACGCATTCAAAAACCACTGCAGTTATAGCATAGAGAATACAAATCATAATTATTGAATTAGATGTATAAATATATTGCCTTTTGGGCATACATCTAACAAAATAATGGTGGACCAAGGTGAACCAAAACTAATAGTGAACCAAAAATAACAGTGAACCAAAATTTGGGTGAACTAAAAATAATTGTGAACCAAAAATGTTAGTGAACCAAAACCAGTAGTGAACTAAAAAATAATAGTGAACTAAAATTCGGGTGAATCGAAAATAATAGTGAACCAAAATTTGGTTGAACCGAAAATAATGGTAAACCAAGGTGAACCGAAATTAATAGTGAACCAAAATTCGAGTAAACCAAACATAATGGTGAACCAAAAATGTCGGTGAACCGAAACTAATAGTGAACCAAAAGTAATATGGACCAAAATTCAGGTGAACCAAAAATAAAAGTGAACCAATAATGTTGGTGAACAGAAATAATAACGAATCAAAATGTTGATCAATGGCTTCAAAAAAATGTTCATGTTATGAAAAAAAGGCTCATGTCTTGGAAAAAGTGGTTAAAAATATTACAAAAGGTTGATGGTGTTTGCGAAACAATGTTGGCGCATTAAAAATATTCACGGATAGAGAAAACAAAAAAGGACAAAAGAAAAGAAAAAATATATTTCATGTTTCCTAAAAAAACAGAAAGAGAAATCAAAAAAGAAATAATAAATATGGAAACAAAGGGCAACGTCGCTATCTATACTACTATTAAAAGAACAAACTTGTTGGAATACTTTAAATCTGGACCGTTCAATATCCGATCAACCAGCCCAGATCGTCCCAATGTTTGACAACTCAACAATGTCCGATTTTTCCCGTTTTACACTCCCACCAAATCACATAATACTACTCCCTCCGATCCATATTAGTGGACACAACTTTGTCTAGATACACATGTATCTAGTCTAAATACTTAACTAGATACATATGAATTTAGACAAAGCTATGCCCACTAATATGGATCGGAGGGAGTACTAAATTGCCACTCATCTCGAATCGTTATTTTTGTCTGGTTCGTAGGAACACGCCACAAAAAAAAAGAAAGTCAACTCGCCTGCCTCTGCTCCCAACAGGTCGGGCCTTGGCGGGCTGTCCCTGAACACCACCCACATCCGGCCGCCACCACGATCTCCAGACTCCAGCCACCGGCGATCTCCACCTCCTCCGGCAGGTGGAACGGGATCGCGCCGGTCCAAACCAGGTCGACTGCGTCCTACTCCTTCGAGGCTTCAAGGTATCTGTATCCAACTCACAAGGGTCGCTAGATCCGCCGCCCCTGCCGGCGACCTGCATGCCGCGGCCGCACGAGCCTGCCCGTCGCCGCGTTCGTGCTTGCACGCGAAGCTCCTGCCCTGCACGCCGTCACAATGCGACTACAGGTAGCATTACCGAAGACGACGACCTACTTCCCGCGCACCATGTCGTCCACCCCTCACGCATCTCAGTTGATCCTCCCAAGGTAAGACACAATCACACAACTACACAAATCCCTAACACCCTGTCGCACTATCTTTATCCTATGGTAGCCATCTATGCTGGTTTAATTTTGAAGATACCAGCCTTCAATCTTTAGTCCTCCGGTAGTAAATCTCTGTGGTTTATTTTTTAGGGAAAAGTGGGGATGCGTATACATAGGAGATACGCAGTAAACCCCGTCTTCATCCTTTGGAATCTCAGGTTCGTTGTCGTCCAGCTCCAATCAATTCTGTACATATTTGAGGAGAGGCTTATCTTTGGTCAGCTACGTATATGAATTGCAAATTCATCTCCAACTAATTCTATAGTTTACTTTTTCTGAAGTTTGTTTGCTTAGAATCAAGATCAATGTCAGTTTTGGAAACGAAGTTGTAGTCAAATTCTCTCTGGTAGAATACCCAAATTGGCTGTCCTTCAATATAATACAGAGGTACCATTATATGAAATTGACTATTTGTAAGCGGAAGAAATTGTTTGTTTCATTTAACTAATCTTCTTTGTATTTCCAACAGATAAGCTAGGTGCAAAGGCTCATTTTGTAGTGACGGGGAATCAGGTTTAGTTACACAAAAAATTCTCAATCTTGTGCATCATGGTATCATGGTATAGGCACGTATAATCCTTCGACAGTTGTACAGTTTTTTTAATAGACATCCCTGGAGATATCACTTCTAGGGAATCCGAAACCTTCACTGCTGGGCAAGAACCTACTGTCGTTGACACAGGTGCGTAATAAGAGAGATGCTCTTCAACACTTGCTGTTTGATCGGACCGACGGAGAGATCAAAGCCAAGCGCAGGAAGGTATGCCTATGGAGCCTGCAGGTGGTATTGGGATTTGTCATGACATCCACTTTCCGGAACTAGCGATGTTGTATCGATCAAGAGGTATGCTTCACAATTTTAGTATGAAACTATCCTCTTAATGCCAGGCAATACAAGTGCTTGTCCAGTAAAAATGCAGTCCATTTTCAAACCTTGCATCCAGGTGCACACTTGATATGGTATCCTTCTGCCTTCAACATAGCACCGGGCAGCTTTTATGGGACCTTATGCAGAAGTCCAGGTTCCATCATCTCTCTTTTCCAGCTTTTATGTCACTTTTTCTGCAGTTCCTTACCATGATTGGATTTGTTCAAATAGCCATGTATTTCAAATATTGTATTTGTTCATATAGTTAGCTAATTCTCTCTTTTTTGTTGCCCCAATGCACTACCCACTTCACTCCTTCAGAGTTGTTGATAATCAGGTGATCATCATCCAGCACATGAGTTAATTCTTGATTTACTACGAACTGTGAACTACAGTGTTTCATCACTGTAGTGAAAATCGATGTAGCAGAGATCCTAAGTTGTGTTTCAGTTGTTTGTAGCGACTTGCTCACCTGCACGAGACCCCAAATCGCAATCAGAATACATGATCTGGGGCTACTCAAGTCTCATCGGACCAGTAAGAAATGCATGATTAAAGCAGAGTATTGCTCTAATAATTTTGACCGTTGAGTTATTAGAAATCAGCATCAGAGATGCACGGCGCAAGTCAGCTCGTCGGCTACCTCGCCAAGCCACCGCAGCACTTCCCAACGCCCCGGCAAGCTCGAACGCTCACCCCTCGCCGCAGCCGCTCTTCTACTCCGGCGCTCCTCCGCAAAAGGATGACATTCTATGCCATATGGACCAACACTTCAGGCCTTCAGCATGCTTTTAGACAAAATCAAGCACATTGTCAGTGTATAATAAAATATTAAAAAAGCTATGCATGTCTATGCATTAATGAAATGTTGCACCACATGTAAGCCTATTTTAAAGGGTTCTTTTCACTTTCATACAGAATATTTTTCGGATGTTTTTATTCTCTCAAATATATCTGCACTTCTTCACAAATTATGTCATGTCTTGAGGATAGAGAAAGTGAGGAGTCGAGGAGAAGGTGAATGCATATCGTACATCAGTATTCCTGCATCCGGGGTGGCATTAGCCGTCAGAAGACAAAAAGGCAGTGATGTGATGGGAGATCTTGAGATGATGTGCTAGCGTAAACAAATTGGCAATTCATCATTGTACTCATGTCAGATGAGGCGAGCCATTTGCACTCTGGTTGTTCCTTCGTACCGAGGGTGGACTGTCAAGGTAAATTGGTTATCACATTCATTTGGTCTTCCAGTTTTTGTTCAGATGGTTTCCAGCATGCACTCAGTGTAGTTGCTTATATATTTTGTAACAGATGTTGTTGCCAAAATAAAATATGCCACTCTCTAAGTTTTATGAGTGAGTAGAGCACGTGTAGTCGGATGTATTTTAAGGAGATACAGTTTAAAGAAGAGTTTTAACAAATCCAACCTTTTGGATCACGACTTCTATATTGCAAGAAGTTCCTGGCAGCTGAAGCCAAGAGTTGTATATTATCCTGGAAAAACATAATTCTTTGTATATCTTCAACTCTAGGTCATTTACAATAGATAGTCGGGTCAGAGCTGAGGATTTAGGTCATTTACAATAGATAGTCGGGTCAGAGCTGAGGATTTTGGTTTTTTTTAACAAGGAGGATTTTGGTTTATTACCACGGATACTGTTGAGGAAGCTGACAAAACCATCGAGAATTTTGAAGCATGAAAAGCAATATTATAAGTATATTTCTTATGAAAATATGCCATAATTGTCTAATTTTCACATTTCCGTAAATCAAAAGGAGTAATTTTCAAAGTTTTATCTCAAGGGTGTGAATGTTCGAAAGGTGGATCTCTAAACTTACCTTCTTCTTTTTTGCCTTGCAAGTCCATGGAAAATTATTGTATATGTGTGCTAGCTTTCCGTTCTTTTCTCTCTTCCTTCATTTCTGTGTTGCATACACAGCAATACAGGAATGTTTCTTATCATACATAGACCTCGCCTATGTGTTCGCCTATGAGTCTTGTCGAGTGTAGAAGTTGTCGAGTAAGTGTAGAAGAATGCAGCAAGAAGTTTGGACGGCTGAAAGTTGATGATTCCGAACTCCCTGATTGTTGTTGAAGGTTGATATTTTTTATTTTTTGTCTTACTAAAAACGTGCATTGCACGTGCACGTTAACTAGTACAGAGAAAACGAACGAACGAACATGAAGAGCGATGGGTTTCCGGAACGTCTAGCAAAACGAGAAGCCGTTCCACCGAAGCATCTAGATGGGCCGGCCAACAAGAGAACGGCCTGCGGGTGAGGCGGAGTCAGAACTCGCAGTAAGCGATATATATAGTGGCTGCGCATGTACCATTAAGTATTTCCCCTCTTTCCCTCAAAAAATAAATCAAGTATTTCCCCTCTGAGATATGTATTCTGCACGGAAGAAAAAACACAATTTGGTATGTGCGCCGTGCTTTCCAAAGTTTACATTTCGACTCGATCTCGTGTAGTGGAACATACTAGGAATGTACCAGGCTCCAGGCAGCCGCCTCGACAAATTGCACTGACCGATCGATCGATGATCCCCGTCCTAACCGACCGAGATCGATCGATGGCCGACGCACGCGCCCGCAAACGCGCACGCCATGGCGGCGGCGCCACCGAAATCCCTGACGACCTCCTGCTCGAGGCGCGAACGTTTTGTAAAAAACAATATCATGAAGTCATCCTCTAGGCCTGCGGTAGTACAAAAAGCCTAGGCACGTCTAGGCAACGCCTAGGCAGGCTAGGCTTGGGGCGGTAGTTCTCCGGTGGTGCGTCCATGGAGGCGAACACGGCGAGCGACGAGGCCGGGGCGGCGGGCGATCCTAGGGAGCCGGAGCGTGGCGGAGGAGATGGAGATGGCGATGGACTGATGGTCAGAAGGTGAGAGAGACGGATAGTGTTGGCCGGTTTGGACTGACAACGGATTTGGGTGTCATGTGGGCCTGCTTTGGTTATAGGCCCGGCCCGGAACGGTTTGCAGCATGTTCCGGCCATGGGCCGAATAAGGAGACTGGGAAATAGGCCGTACGCATCCCTCGAGTACATGCACACACCGATCGATGAACCTACCCACCCCGACCTAACTGATCGACCATGGCCGACGCGCGCGCACGCCGCCACCGCGGCGGCGCCACCGAGATCGCGGACGACATCCTCCGCGAAGCCCTCGCGCGACTGACGGGCCTGCAGGAGCTCATCCGCTGCGCGGCCACGTGCAGGCGGTGGCGCCGCCTCGTCACCGACCGGGCCTTCCTCCGGCGCGTCGGCCACTGGCCGGACACGGCGCACCGTCCGTGCTTCCTCGCCGGGATCTTCTCCCAGAACGAGTACCCCGTCGGCCCGGCCAGGCCCCCGGGCATGAAGAAACCGTTCCACACGCCTCCGCAGTTCTTGAGCCTCCAGGCAGGCGGCGGCACGCGTCTGACCTTCGACTCTTTCGTTGCCTCCGACGACGATGCGCTCTTTGACCTCGCGAGGCCGCTGGCGTCACGCCGCGGTTTCCTCCTCGCCCACGTCTTCCTGCCCGGCGACAACTACGGGCACCCCCGTCTGGCGGTGTGCCGCCCTCTGGTCGACAAGAGGAGCACGCGAGTCCTCCCGCCGCCTCCCTTCGGCATGACCGAGCACTACTGGCACTCTAGTCTGATCGGCTGCGCGATTCTCACCGGCGCGGACCATGTCGACGCCGACGATGGTACTTTGGACCACAAGCAGACGAGCATGTTTCAAGTGCTAGTGATTTACATCAACGACAACGGGTTTGTGTGCGCCTGCACCTACTCCGCTGACACGGGTAGATGGAGTGCGCCCGTACACTGTTGTCGGGCTTCTGGGCTCATCAGGTGTGGGCCGCGCGCCGGCGTTGTCAGCCGTGGCGGCACCGTGCACTGGCTGTTCATGGACGAGATATACTACAGTCTTAGTATAAGCACGGTCAGGTTACATGTCTCTTTGACCGAGATCCCGATCAAAGTCCATGCACGACCGCCGATCCCATGCATCGCCGGAGAAGGAAGGAGTCTTTCCTTTGTTACCATACGAGACCGTGGCGTGGCAGAGCTTTGGACGAAACAAGAACGGTCTAAAGATGATGGTCGAGGTTGCAACGAAGGGGCCTGGCGATGCTCCAAGCTGGCGGATCTGGGGAGCCGGAGAATAGACCTTGTGTTCATTGCGGAGACCAGAGGAGCTCTCTTGGTCAAGCAGGGTGGAGCCTTCTCCATTGTTGACCTCAAGACCAAGGAGCGGACGTCATTGCCCCTTGAGGAGGAAGGAACAGAACATGTAAGAGGCACTACCTGGTTTGTGGGGTCGTGCAGTAGCACTTACTGCCGTGGACACCCTGGTTGGATGTGTCGACACACACCCCCGGTGCTCTACGAGATGGATTGGGTCTTTAACCATCCTATGGCCTCTCAGCGAGTTAACTCTTGACTCGCCGGAACCTCATTGTAACTCTGATTATACTCTCCACATGATACAATTGCATGCAGGACCTTTTTTCCCCCCAAAACCTCGAGAGCCTTAACCTAGGTAAAATATCTGGAAGAACTCAACTAGATTGATGTCTCTAGTGTTAGTCAAAGTTTTTGGAAAGGGATGTAACCAAACTTTCTAAACGTTACATATATTATTTTTAACCTGATTCATCTACAATGTTTTTTGACAGGGCATCATGTGCCATCCTTGCTCAGCACCCGGTCCATATTAATTTTTGGCTTTCTAGCTCTTTATTGCTCTTTTCTCTTGCACTGAAAGGGGCTTAAAAATAACATGTGATGCATTGAGGATCCAAATGAATTGTGCTTGTTCATCTTCAGAAATTTTATCCAATAAATAGAGGTTATTTTGGGGTATTGGTTGTTCAAATTTGAAAATTCTGAAACAAACCTTAAAAAAAATTACAGTCCATGCAGGTCTGAAAAAATTATCTTTGGTTATGATTTTGTGAAACTCTGGCCTCACAAGATGATAATTAAAAAGTGAATTTAAAAGACTAAAAAAAATCTATAATCGTATGCACTTTTTTTGTAGGTACAAGAGAGCATCATGTACCAGTGTACCACCACGTTCTGAAAACACTTTTGATTTGTATAGTCCGCTCATGAAAAAATAACAAAAATTGGTACTGATCGTCACCACGCGAAACAATATACGACCATGCCGTGCGTCCGTTCCTCTGTTTTCAAGTTTGAACGCACGTACAGATCGATCGATCGATCGAGCCCTAAACCTACCGAGACCGATCGTCACAAGGGGTTTATGTGCGCCTGCACCTACTCCTCTGGCGCTGGTACTTGGAGTGTTGCCGGGCTTCTGGACTGATCAGGTGCGGGCCACGCGCTGGCGTCGTCACTCGCGGCGGCACCGTGCACTGGCTGTTCACGGACGAGGCCAACCGGATCTATTACACGTTTAGCATAAGCATGGTCACGTCACATGTCTCCTTGACCACGATCCCGATTAAAGTCCATGCAAGCGCGCCACGGCCGCCAATCCCGCCCTTGCATCGCCGGAGAAGAAGGACGACTTTCGTTTGTTACAATACGAGACCATGGAGTGGTAGAGCTTTGGATCAAGAACGAACAAGACGTCGACTATGACGAAGACCATGTTCGAGCTTGTGACGGGGTTTGGCGATGCTCCGAGCTGACGGATCCCGGGAGCATGAAAATATATATCTTGTCTTCTTTGCAGAGAGTAGAGGCGCTTTACTCTTCTCGCAACAGGGTGGCCACTTTTCTATTGTCGACCTCAAAACTAGGGAGAAGACACGCCGATGCGCCTCAAGAAGGAAGGAACAGGGTATCGAAGGGCCAACAGGGTGTGCTTTCAGGTGATGAGCTGACTCTCCGGGCGGTGGCCAGGGATGAGCTCGCGCGTTCGGTGTGCCGGACGGCGGCACACTGGAAGCAGCGTGGGAAATTCCGTGCCGTGAAGGAAGGCGATGAGAACACGGCCTATTTCCACGCCCGCGCCTCGCAGCGCTACCGCCGGAACCAGGTCCGCGCCCTCGACGTCGCCGGCGTCACTGTCGTGGCGCATGCTGCCAAGGCGGACGCCCTGCGAGCTTTCTACCTCGACCTTTTGGGCCGTGCTCGGGAGCCTAGCTGGGCTTTCGACCTGGAGGCCCTCTACTGCGGCGCCCGCTGCGTTGACGGGCCGGCCATCACGGCCCCGATCGAGATGCCCGAGATCAAAGCTGCTGTCCACGCCAAGGACCGGTCTAGTGCCCCCGGCCCCGATGGACTTGGCCCAAGTTTCTTCCGGGCTGCGTGGCCCACAGTTCAAACTGGTTTGCTGAAAGTTTTTGCCGCCGTGCATGCCAGGAGAGCTGATCTGGGCGCGATCAACCGTGCGCATATTGTTCTGCTGCCCAAAGGGGATGGGATTCTGCCTCCTGGCTCCTATAGGCCTGTGTCTCTCCAAAACTGCTCGATCAAGATCCTGTGCAAAGCGTTGACATCCGGCTCAAATTGGTGGTCTCGTGGACGAAAACCAGTCCGGGTTTCTTTCTGGACGAAGCATCTCTGAGAATTTTGTGTATGCCACTGAGCTGGTGCAGTGCTGCTTCAACCGCCGCGCCCCAGCTCTTGTGCTGAAGCTTGATTTTGCCAAAGCGTTTGACTCGATAAATTGGGAGAGCTTGAGGAAAATCATGCTGGTCCGTGGGTTCCCCCCCTTGTGGTGCGACTGGATGGACTTGGTTCTCACTACCTCGAGGTCGGCTGTTCTTCTCAATGGGATTCCTGGTGCGTGGATCGACTGCAAGCATGGGCTGTGTCAGGGCGACCCATTGTCGCCGTATCTCTTCCTGTTGGTTGCCGATGTTCTGCAGCAGCTTATCCGTCAAGACCCCGAGCTGTGTCACCCTCTGATTGATGGGGAGCCATGCCCCGTACTGCAGTACGCGGACGACACCCTCATTATTATGAGAGCTGGAGTTGGTGCCGCCCGCCGTCTCCGTCTGATTCTGGACCAATTTGCTGCTGCTACCAGGCTTGTTATTAATTTCCACAAGAGCACCATGGTTCCAATTCATGTCCCTGCCGCCGACCTGCACGCTGCTCAGCTGGCCCTTGGTTGCAGGGTGGAAGGATTTCCTCAGACCTATCTCGGGCTGCCACTGTCTAGCGAGAAGCTCACCCTAGCCGATTTCGCTCCTCTGATTGCCAAGGTGGACAAGTACTTGTCGGGTTGGTGTGCGATCCTGCTCTCGTCTGGCGGACGGTTGGTGCTGCTGAATGCCGTCCTCGATGCCCTCCCCACGTTCGCCATGGGGGCGATGGCCCTTCCGCCCGGACTGCTGCGCGCCATCGAAGGTCTCCGCCGTGCTTTCCTTTGGAACATCCAAGGGCGAGCATCCGGGGCAAAGTGTCTCGTCGCTTGGGACGCCGTCTGCCACCCCAAGAACGAAGGTGGGCTCGGGATCAAGTGCCTCGCCACGAAGAACACGTGTCTGCAGATGAAGCTGGTTCACCGCCTCCATGCCGACAGCTGCGCTCCCTGGCCGACCTGGGCTTGGGGCTCCATCGTTGGAAGCTCGTCCGCGGGCCACCATTGGGCCCGCCTTGCCGCGCTCATGCCTCTCTACAGATGCATCACGACGGTGCGCGTTCGAGATGGGAGCAGAACCGCCTTCTGGTTGGACTCCTGGGCGGGCGCCGTGTCGTTCGCGACGCGCTGGCCGGCTCTCTTCTCCCATGCACTGGACGGCAACGCCACAGTCCGGTGCGTGCTGCTGTGCGACCTTGCCAGGTCTCTTGCGTCGCGTCTGACCACGGTCGCTGAACGGCAACGGCGTGAGCTGCTTGCTGCTCTGCACAGTGTGGAGCTCACCGCTGGGTGCGACATCTGCACGCTGTCACGCTGCATGAAGCCTTCTGGTGCTCTCGATGCTGCTGCCCTCTACAAGCTCATGTCGTGGGGTGGCGTGAAGGATCCGGCCACCCCTTTTGTGTGGGAAAACCACGCCCCATCGAAGGTTCGGTTCTTTGCATGGTTGCTTGTCAAAGCGCGCGTCCTATCAAGACATGCCCTGCTGCAGCGGTGTGTGCTCACCGTTGAGGAAGCTGGCTGCCCCATCTGCAGCGCCCCCCTCGAGACTGCCAACCACATCTTCCTCGAGTGTCCTTTTGCTTGCCGGTTCTGGAGGAAAATCGGCTTCGTCTTCCCCGCCGATGCTGATGTTCGGCGACTGCCTGAATATGGTGCTCCGGCTGCTGTTCCTCGCGACACGGCGTCTACCTTCTTCCTGCTCTGTCTTTGGAACCTGTGGAAACACAGGAACGCCGTGGTCTTCAGAGAAGAGACCCCCTGCCTTCCCCGTCTCATGGCCATGTGCTGCGAGGATGCCCACCTTTGGCGAGCTCGGCTGCCACAAACTCTGAAAACTGCTGCAGACGCCTGGTTGGTCTGCCTTCGTGAGGGCGAGCTTTGACATGTTGTCTGATGCCCTAGGCGTGTTGCCTTGCCTCCCTCCCTCCCCTCATGTATTGCTGGCTCCATGTTGTAAAGAAACCCTCAGCCTTTTGGCTTGAGTATATCACACATATATGGAAAATTCAGGTGGGACTTTGTCCCCCCGGTGAAAAAAAAAAAAAACTAGCCGGTTTCCGGAGTTTTGCACTAGTACTTACTACAGCGGGCACACAGGTCAGATGTGTGGTGACACACCTCCTGTGCTCTATGAGATGGATTGGGTCTTCGGCCGTCAAATGTCCTGTCTCGTCTCCTCTCAGTTGGTAGATGAGATAAGAGTAGATTGATTAACGCCATATGAAAAACAAGCCGGTTCAGCTCAAACGCCCCGTTGCGTTTTAATTATAGTTTTTCTTCATTGTACCACTCAAAATCTGTTTTGTTTTTCTTAAATATAGTCTTGCGTTTGTGATTCTCTTATTCTATATATTGGTTGATTATATATGCCTTTTGAAAGACACATGATTTGTCTATGCACTTTGTATGCTCGTCGTGTTGGATTAAGAGGACGCAATTAGAAGGAGTAACATCAAGATCGAGTCAAAGAATCATGTATTTGTGTATGTGTAAATTTTTCCATGCCAGTCTGATAGTTTTCACTTGCTGGCTCTTAATGTTGATTAATTTGTATAACAATGTATTTAAAATAATGTTTTTGCTTGATAACTGAAACATACCTACTTTCGCTTGAAAAATAGCTAAAGGCAAGCGGTAATTGGGAGGAGCTTGCCGCCTTTCCAATACGCCGGCATATAACCGGTCGCGCGGCTCCTAATGTAGCGAGGTGAGACTAAATTTGCCATTCCTCACACCACTGCAACGTCCAACCGTTTTGGCATGTGTGGCCCAGCTAGAGAATTTATCGAGTGTCGCGTGCACCGGGTCCAGCTAGGAAGGTTCTTTATTGCATAAAGAAGATATGTGCCCCTTCTCACGACATATACTAAAAGGTGATCCCCTTATTCTTCTTTTATCTTGAGGAGCTTTATCTTTATTATTTTTTGCAAACAGGTCTTTTTTAAGTATGTGTTTGAACTCGAAGTTGTTTCGCTTGCTTCTTCTCACTAAGACGCTTATTCTGTAATAGGCAAGATCTAACATGATACTCTTCATTTTTGCACTTCAAGTGCAAGTCCAGTCTTGTCATTAGATGATTTTTGCACATTTCGTGCCATCATGTTTATGGGAGATGCTACTAGTGAATCTATGAACCCAAGTCTAGCGCCCGTTACTAGTATATCTTTCCCCATCAAAACGTGTTTGTGGCACCACTATTACCGACGGTTGTTGCAGAGATGGTTCACTAAGGGGTTATTTTGGGGTTGTGCAAAAAAAGGGGTTATTTTGGGTAGTGCTTGTTCAAAATTACAAAGTTTTTAAACAAATGAGGAAAATTTACAGCCCAAGTCAGGTCAAAAAAGGAAGTAGATCGGTTGTTTCGCAATGTGTCGTTTCATTGGTGGGCCCAGGGTGTCCGAAACACCATGAAACGTCTTAAAACTCGAGTTTGGAGTTTTTTCAATACAATTTGCTCTAATTATTGTTGTTTAGTGGAAAAAATCTTTAGTCGTGGTTTTGTGAAACCCTAGCTTTTTTTTTGCGAGAGTACAAACAGTGATTACAGCAAGTAGGCAAACAGGACCTCCACGAAGAAAGAAAATACAACCAAGTCCTCTTGCGTCGAAGTCGCCGGCGAAGTAGACGTGCCGATGACGCGCCGCCGCCAAATCCTCCCAAACCTTGGAACGGAGGATCTCCCCAGCGGACGGGAAGTCGTCGAACCTCGAACCCCGCGGACGCAGAGCCTCCACCCAGCTTCATCGGCCGCTCCGCTTGCTTCATCACCACCTGCACAGAGAAGGTCAACCGGATCCGCCGCCACCGGATCCGGAGGGGAACAAGCCGCACACGGCGAGCCCAGGGGCCCGCGAGCACGACGACGCCGCCTGCTTGATGCCGAGACTCCAGGGAGCACCGACACCGGAGAGGAAGCAGACAGCAGCAAAACTCCAACCGCCGGCACCACCGCCTCCAAAACGCCACCGGGGAGCATCCAAACCAAACCTACACTATGTACACAGCAAGATCCAGGGTTCCCCCACCCTCCCGCCGCCGGAGCGGCCGGCGGAGGGACGGGGAACCAGCAGATCGCCGCCGGCGAGGTGGTTTGACTCGGTGGATCCAAACAATCGCCCTCAGGCACTATGAGAGTATGAAACCCTAGCTTTCAGTAGCTATGGTTTTGTTATATTTACTCAGAAACGAAGATTTGATATGAAAATTAAAAAGTGAATTTAGAAGATAAAAAGGAGCTCCAAACCAATCACGTACGTACATAGAGACAAGATGCATCATGTACTATAAAATTTTCTGAAAAGACCTTTTTTTATCTGATTTCTGAAAGGACTGGCTTGTTGATTTGTAGTCTCTTCTGCATGAAAAAAAAGAACACAACTTGGCAGGTGCATCGTCGCCACGCAATACGCATATGACCCGTGCCGTGCTGGCGTGCTTTCCTAGTTTCCTTTGATCTCCAGGCCGTGGAACGTACTCAGATCGATCGAGCCCTAAACATGGCCAGCAAACGCGCACTCAACGCCGGCGGCGCCACTGAGATCGCGGACGACGCGCTCCGCGAGTCCTTAGCGCGCCTGCCTGACCTTCAGGACCTCCTCCGCTGCGCGGCCACGTGCAGACGGTGGCGCCGCCTCGTCACGGACCGGGCTTTCCTTCGGCGCGCAGGCCTCTGGCCGGACACGGCGCACCGCCCGTGCGTCCTCGCCGGGATCTTCTACCAGAACTCGTCTCAGACCGGCTTGCCTCGGCTCAATAGGGACAACTACTACCCCCCGCAGTTCTTAAGCCTTCAGGTCGGCGGCACGCATCTGAGCTTCGACGCATTCGGCGCCTTCGCCGACGACGTTGAGCTCTTCGACTTGGCGAGGCCGCTGGCGTCGCACCATGGATTTCTCCTCGCGCGTATCTCGCCGCACGGCGAATACCTCGGACCGAAGCTCCATCTGGCCGTGTGCCGCCCTCTGGTCAACAAGAGGACCACGTGTCTCCAAGAGGACGCAATTAGGAGGAGTAACATCGTGACCGAGTCCAAGAATTCTATGCACTTTGTATGCTCGTGTCGGATTAAGAGGGCGCAATTAGGAGGAGTAACATCGAGATTGAGTCAAAGAATCATTTATTTGTCCACTTTGTATGCTTGTGTCGGATTAAGAGGACGCAGTTAGGAGGAGTAACATAAATTTTTCCTTGCCGGTCTCATAGACTTCACTTGCTGGCTCTTAATGTTGTCTAATTTTTATAATGGTGTATTTAAAATCATGGTTGCTTGATAATTGAAACACTTGAAAAGTAGCTACAAACTCGATAGGCCGAAAACACAAAAGAGGCGTATGCAGAGTACAGCGCCTGACTGATGTATGGATGCAGGCTGTTCCAAATACTCTATTGGACCTCCTAGCTAGTGATTGTAATCCTGTTGCTCCCTTTTTCCCCGCAAAAAAAAGTTTGCTTGATAACTGAAACACTTGAAATGTAGCTACAAGCTCGATAGGTCAAAAACACAAAGGAGGCGTGTGTACTACTGAAAATCGACAGTGCCGAATGTTTGGGCAAAGAAGCTATTTGGTGTCCGACATAATACACTCGCAAATAAATTGCAATAGACGAAAATTGCGGAAAACACACGGCGAAGCTCGGCATAGAAATATTCTTGGCAAAGACGGTGGACATGTGTCCCCGCCGGCCGGCCGGTTCTAACTATGAGGAGACTACACATCCTCTTTGCCTAGTGTCCGCTAACGGACGCTCGGCAAACATTTAACTCTTCTTATTTTTCTGGCTAGGCAATTTTTTTGGACCTGCCCAAGGATTGGGGTCCGTGCCACATCACCGAAAGGCGGACCCACAAGTCAGGGACACAGGATGCGATTCACGAGAGCTCATAGGTTAGTATCGCACGAGCCGGAGGAGCTTGTCGCCTTTCCAATACAACTGCATATAAACCGGTCGGACGACTCATAAAGGGGCGAGCGGGACTAAACTTGCCACCCCGCCTCGCCACTGCAACGTCCAGCCATTTTGGCCGTGGGCCAGCTAGAATTTTTTTCGAATCGCGTGCACGGGGCACACCTAGGAAGCTTCTTTAGTGGATGAAGAAGATATATGCCCCTTTCTCACGACATATATATAGTAAAACATGCTCCATTTACTCTTCTTTGATTCTTGACTTGGGGAGCTTTACCTTTGTTATTCTTGCAAAGTGGTCTTTCTTCAGTATGTGGTTGAACTTGAGGTAGTAGTTAGAAACTCAAGTTGAGCCTTAACCTCAACATTCTCTTTCAGGATATGGATGCTTCACAAGGAATAGAGTTAGTAGCATAAGCATTTGAAATGTCTCTCATCCAGAATTTTTTCTCAAGGATATTGATACTTTGATTACCCGTATCAACGAGGGATTATAATTCCTCAATGGTTACATTACGAGAAGCATAGACATCCATGAGGTATACGGATTTAGCAAGAGCATTATCATTCACCTGATGAGAGTGATACATAATATCCTTCTCATGCAAGAAAGCATCATGATCATATACATATTCCTCCTCATCATGAGGTTTGTTGGGATAGATTCAAGGTAGGAGTTACCTTTGACCCTTTTTGAGAACTAGGCCGAGTCCTAGTGTTAGGGTCATAGTGGTGCATCCCTGCTAACCGGATTCAAGTCCGATCAGGAGCAAAGTTTGGGTATCTCACCCGGGTGGGCTACTTCCATAAAAAAATGCCCTGGTTGCTAGTGCCCATGGGTCTCGTTTTTTACCTTTGACCCTTTTTTTTCATACTTGTATTAAACATCAAGAAACGAAGAACACACCGGGATACAAGCAAGAACAGAGAAGATCCAAGGAAAACAAAGCTGAAACCAGCCTACACCATCCACACACAAGGGAGCAGACGAACTCCAAGCCCGAAGGCGTCGAAGAACCGGAAGAAACACCAGCTCCGAAGAACTGGCACTGACGACGAAGAAACCGCATCGGTCGGGGGGGTCTCCCCAAGTACAACCTGCTCCAGATCCGGGGCCTGCGCCAAACCACCTCACCGGAGATGGCCGGATCCTCCACCTGGCCACCGCGAGCCCGCACAGCTGCCACCTTGAAGCTCCTCCAGCACCAGAACCGCCGCCACCGCGGATCTGACGGAAGGCAGACGAGCTCGACTACCACGCCGGGCGTCGAGCTCCTGCAAGTCGTGCGCGACGACGACGAGCCCCAAAGAACTCCACCGCCGGAGAAGAGCACGCCGACACCAAAACCCCCACCACCAGCACCCACTCCTCCGAGGCGCCGCCGGCGAGATCTCCCCCCTACCCTACCGTATGTACAGGCCAGAGACGGGGATCCCCACCCTCCCGCCGCCGAGGCGGCCGGCGGAGGGGAGGAATCCCACGCCTCAGCGGCGCAGACGCGGTGGATCGACGGAGTTGCTCCAAAAATCGCCTTCCTCCCAGGAGCTACAGTGACGGGGAGAGGATAAGGCTTGGGAAGGTCGCGGCCTAGGTTGCCATAAGGCACATGTGGGCATCTCGGGTTGACGGTGCTCCATTTGGAGATGAGGATTCTTCATTATCAAGATTAGGACGGTTTCTTGCAAAATGCCCATACTCACGACATTCCTAACACACCCTACTCTTGATGGGAGTCTTCGCTACCCGACTAGCAATTTCCTCAATTATCTGAGCCAACTTTTTCAAAAAAAAATCATCTACATGGTGTGCCGTACTGCCATACAACAATAGAGAAGATAGAAGCATTGTGAGTTTAGAGCATAGGACATTTTTGCGCATTCAGAGTTAAAGCACATTCCAATGTTCTATGCATGCGATTGTCTTGCCTAATGCATACTGATAGTTGATCAGTCCTTGGGCTGGCTTCATACAAAAGTAGGCCTGCCTCATCTGCATGTACACACGAAAAAAAGAAGTGTTTACCCTTTTTCCGAAGGCTGTGCCTTCCATCAAATGCATGTTTTGCTGATCACGCTTATGCCTGTGCCTTCCAGGAGTCCCTGCTCTCGGCATCCAGTCCATTAAAAAAAATTCTGGCTCATCTAGATCTAGCTCTGCATTGCTCATTTTAGTTCCAGTATCCAGGAACAGAATGAGTGCAAGACGACAAGTTGCAATTCCTTTGAACCATAACAAACTATTTAGAACTTTGATGTGCATTACCTAACTCGATCAGATCGACAACACTTGTCAAGAGAACAAGAACAGACTATAATGGCCTTCTACGCATAACCATAAATGCTCCAATGATTGGTCATCGCCAAAAGTACTCACGCTGTTTATCTAATTCGAATCAACCTAAGCTAGAACGGATACAGGAAGGGGATTGCTTTGTCGTTCAACCCAGATTTTTTTTTTTTTTGAGGAATTAACCCAGATTTCATGTTGACGTTTTCGATTCCAGCGTAGTGATAGAGCATTGCTTGTCCAAGTTTTTTCTGAAACCGGGAAAGGTTTTGGCTTCATTGATGCAACTTTGCTTTCCTGCTAACCCCGTCTGACCGAGTCCTGGTTTTGACTCTTCCACATCGTTTGCTTCAGAGTTGGGCTTGCCTTTGTTCGACTTTCTTTCCTGGAAGTACAAAAGTAGATAATCAGTTTACAACAAGAAAAGTATAAGGAAACCAAAAGTATAAGGACGAGGTGGCCATCAAGCGGGTGTTCTACAAGGATTTCGCGCGCACCGCCGGCTCCAAGCTAACAACCACGCAATCCGGCAACTTGGCATTGTGTGACCAGTTTGGTTTAATTAATGCGGCTCTCTGGGTCCAGAACCCCCCCTCCGTTGTTAATACTAGATGACCCGTTACGCGACTGCGCAACTGCCGGATGCAAAGACTATATTGTTTCCATACGCTTTTTTCTATATATGCTCACTATAATTTGATAGAGGCTCGGTCATATATGGATACCATACTACCAACCCGTTGTGTCACTTTTCTTATTGTCGAAAGCGAGGGTTGAGGGTTTAGAGTTCTTTGTTGGACGTCAATGGGAGAGGGAGGCATGGACGATAATGGTAGTGTTTACAATGAAGACAACCTCAAGTGTTGGGAGTCGCAGACCATATTGTTGCCATAGGCTCTTCGTTTCGCTGTTGTAGCAAAAACTATAGTTTAGTCAAGCAAGCAATAATGACCCGTTGCGCCCCTGCCGTAAATACCGGCATCAAGAATTTATTGTAGCTATAATTTTTTGGTGTATGGATGTATGTTATTGTTGTTCACATATGAGTTTTGTGACTCTCATTTCACTACCATCGATACCCCCTTAGAATTACTTAGGTTTCGGCTCCTCTCGTTGTGCTGACGATCAGGATCTATCACTGACACACTTTTTTTAAAACTCTTATTGTCATTTCCCTCTTGTTTTGTATCCAGTGTTGTGTGTGTTATGTCCCCGCCGCCAACTCGGTCCAATTTGTCCATGTCGTCAGCTCGGTCTGAAATGAACTAAGAACCTGTGTCAGTCTTGAATTTATTTGTGTACATGAATAATCTTTGTGGTAATCATAATTTGTATGTACATTTATTTTTGAATTGGAGTACTCATTTACCTTTGTAGATGAGCATACTTTATTAGACTGGCCATTTGTTTTAAATGGGTTTCTTATTATCTTAGACCTGTCTGGTTGACTTTTCTATGAGGGGATACACCGCAACATTCATGTAGGTAATCCACACTTAAATTCAAAAGGGTTTTGATGCTTGTTGATCTACTTGCCGGTTTTATTACAGCAGACATATAGAGGTATGTTATATGTGGCTTTTGGCATGCATATTTTGTAGGTAGAGAGAGATTTCTGAACTTTTCATCGTTGTCGGTCATTGGGACCACAAAAGCAGTCCATCTTGTTAGCTACCGTTTCACAATAAAAAAAATAACCATGGAGACATGATCTGCTATTCGTGCTCAGTCTTAGCACACACCCATGTTATGCTTAAAGTCCATAGCATAATATTTATTTACCTACATAGTTCATATAAACATAAATTGACCAACAATGTGACACTCTAAAACTAAATACTCAAACACTATGCTCATTCCCCTAGCCTTCATCATCGGAGTCGACAATAATCTCATAACCGGAGCGGTGGCTCGATGGATGTTGGCAGTGACTTAAATGGAAAAGACCCCATCTTTGATCTTGTTCTGAGCATTCAGTTTGCCTCGGTCAATCGATAACATAAATTCATAACACACCCATGTTATGCTTAAAGTCCATACCAGAATACATATCTACCTACATAGTTCATAGAAACATAAAATGACCATCGATTTGACACTCTAAAACTAAATACTCAAACGCAGTAATCATTCCCCTAGCCTTCATCCTCAGAGACGACGATAAACACATAAACAGAGCAGGTGGTCGATGGATGTTGGTGGTGACTTGAACGGAAAAGACCCCATCTTTGCTCTTGTTCTGAGCATTCAGTTGGGCCCTCCTTGTCTCCTCTAGTGCAAGAATCTACCGGGTAACTGAACCATAACTGCATGAAGTAGAATGTAAATTAGTGAGATAATAATTGGTCAGAAGAAGTAGCTGCGAAGCAATAAGGTATTGAAGATTGAATTATACAAATACCTTAAGAACAGTTCAGAAATGTCTATTTCCCGGGTAATAGTAATATCACTCATCTTGCATCAAGGATAACTCACCATTTATCATCTGTGATAAAGAAAATCAACCCAGAAATGACTAATTTAGTTAAAACAAGGAAATGGCCATCATCGAGAAGAAACCAAATAATCACAGATGCTAACCATATCGGACCACGAAATCGACCGACATAGGAGGACATTCAACTTTCCAAAGTAACCTCACCTTGTTTGTCTTTGCCTGCACGATGTTATCCATGGAGAACCCCAACGCACAACACCTCAAGTCCATTCCAACGGCAACCAAGCACCATCCTGCCACACCATCCAACAGATAAATTAGCCCATTAGACAATTCATCGAACACCACACACAAATTAAAATCATCATAGCAGTGAAAAGCTAACAACACAATTGCAAGAATCTTACATGAAATGCATGAGGTCAATGTTATGACCAAAGCAACCAATATTAAATGCATGAGGTCAATGTTATTTGCCGGCAATAAAGCGAAGGAAACAAACCCTTGAAAGCAGTAGAAAAAAAATCAAAAAATCTGCTACATCATAAATGGTAAGGTTTAATAGTGTTTTAATTATAGTAGACGAATACAGGATTTATTTTCCTAGAAACCCAAGTTACCCTACCATTTTAGACATGTGAGAGCAATGGTATCGTACTGCAGATCAACAATATTTATAACTACATAAAACGAAGATAATATTTATAACCATTTTAGTCATATAAGCAACAAGGATATTAATTATCTACTAAAGTACAACAGGTCTACAAAATAATTGTAGATACCTTCCTATTTACAGGCTGAAGAGTCATCTGTGCATTCACCTCATTAGTATCTGGGTCGGAATAAAGAATGAAGAGAAAAAATTCTTTCAGAACTTGTGATCGCAATTGGCCATGATGAACAATATGGGAAACAGCAAACGAGCTATAGATTACCTGCAAAGTCACACCGTGTAGGATACATATCAATTTTGAGGGAACATTGGGGTAGTTTGACACGTGTGCTTCCACATCCTTTTGCATAGAATCAACAACCTGAACAAAACGCATACTAAGTCCAGGAAATTTCGTATGTATTGGAAAATAAAGAAGAGTGGCTATAGAATAAACATGCGACGCAACATTTTCATCCATATGAGAAATAAGAGCATTTTACAATTAGGAGGCGGTAGCAGAAAAAATTGCACTAAACCATGTAGCGTACAAGGTCTTTTCCAAAACAAACTCAAGTACTTTCTGTAATTGTTCACTGTCATGGTACTCAACAATCATTGCTAACTTCACATCAAAAAATAAGAATATAAGAGACATTTGCGGCTGAGAAATAAATAAACCAAAGATGCTTTTAGCCTAGAGTAGTAACTTTGCAAATCCTATACCCATAAATGCATATAAGAGACCCTGAATATCTCTCATTGTCCATAATCAGTTTTAGGAGCTAAACCCAAGTATATAAACCAGTGAGAGGAAGAAGGTCTCAACCTGCAAGCTCCTACTTGGATTTTTGTGGAATCTTCATCTCTGCTCAATCCAAATATCAAAAGCATAAACAACCTGCTTGGATTATTGTGGACAACATTGGTGGAAAGGGTTGGTGCCTACTCACCTCGGCTGCCATCAGAAAGAAGAAAGGAGTGGCTTAAACTCCACGCTCTGCATCCTTTTCTGCCAGGATTTCCTTCCTAATTGTTGCTTGCACCTCCTGCACTAAGGTGGCACATATTAAAGGACAAAATCCAGAAGGGTGAGCACGACTTAAACAAACCAAACCTAGAGAGAGAAAATGGGGACTTACCAACAAATAAATGGAATTTAAAATCAAAAAATATTACTGAAACTTGGCAAGACAAACAAATGGTTTATTCTTGCACAGAACACAAAGCTCTGTACCTTAATCCTTATTAATCTTGTATTGAATGCGACACACGAAACCACTATTTTACTGAATCTGAATATTATCAGGAAATATAAGAAGGTTACTTGTCCTTTTTAACAATCAATTTCTTTGAATGGAGAACAAATCAATGTTGAGCAAGAAATAAAACAATGATATATTACACAGGTTTATGCAAAGTATGCCATCCTCTTTCTATTCAAACACGAGGAAGGTGTTGTTCAATCTGTAAAATGCAACCAACTTGCATCAATATATATGCACAGTTCTTGGTCCATTCACATATTGTACTGAAATCCTGCACCATAATTCAAGCTCACTATATAAAATAGTAAAGCCAATGAATAAAAGAATGGCAGAATAAAATAACCGATATAATATTGTTCACTAAAGCAGAGATTACAAAACACTCTCCTTACTGCATTCACAGTAAGGTAAAAAACAGTGAATGAGTAACTTACATAGTCTGGCCCTTGTCCCCATAGTTCTGGTCATGTACTGCAGCTGGCAAAATAATCAAGAATGGCTTCAAAATTACATTTCCAATGATAGCCTGCAACAATGGCAAAAGGGTCAGGGTAATCTACAATGACCAATCAGCTATCACATCACAAGAAGACCTTCAGGGAAAGCATGTATAAAATAATGGACAGTAATGCAAAGACCAAGAAGCTCATTTGTATAGCTACATCTACTATTAAGCGATTTAGAAGACATGCCATCTAAATGTGTATAAAACATGGTAAGAAAAGCAGCACAACCCCTTCATCGAGAAGGCCAAACTGCATCTAAAGAGAACCATCAATTCTCAAACTACTATTAAGCGATTTAGAAAACTAATATTAAGCGATTTAGAAGACATGCCCTCTAAAGAGGAGTAAGCATCACCTCTGAAACACATCTTTTCTACATAGGGCATGCACCAAAATAATCTAAACAATGGATAGGGAAAAGGGTAACTGTGAAATACATTTCTTGAGAATTAATTCCAAGGCAGCCTATTGCAAGGATACACTGAATTCTACTGCATATATTGAAATACCGTGAAGAGGGAGTGCGGGGGCGCTGTCCGATCTGCTGCTTGGTTTGGCGCCCTCTGCACGTCGACGCCCTCGCGGCTGCAAGCGTCATCAGCTCCGTCCTGGCCTTCTCCTCCATCTCGCCCTCGATTCCTAGGAGCACAGAAGAAAAGTACAATTAGATCGATCTCAACTTACAGAAAACGAACTGAAGCTAGCGAAAAAGACGAGGAAGAACGCAAGAAAGAGTGTTGGGGCTGTGGGAGAGAGAAGAGGAGGAGGCGACGACCCACTGCAGCTGCCGCAATCCAACAGCAACGGACGCCATCGTCGTCCTCAATCTGAGCGCTTACCGTGCTAGGGTTTGCCGGCGCAGCCGTCGCCGTCGTCGCTCCGTCCGGCAGTCCTGCCCCAGTCGAAGGAGGGCGCGAAGGGAGAGGGATTCATCGGAGTTTGGGCCTGTCATGTTAGGTAACAAATGAATATATGATCCAATTTGGAAACCACAGCTCTAGCGGAGCACGTGCATAGCCACATGATCAATTATCTGAAAAGAAAGATGCCCTGCTTTGTTTAACCTTAAGATTTAATGAGTTCAACATATAGGATGAAATTGGATCAGAAAAATGCATATTCGGAGAAACTTTGTCAAACATTGGGAAGGAAAATACCGGCCATAGTCTTCACATCCTGGTTTTCAGAACTGCTTGTGTAGCTATAGAATTTGTGACCACTGACCACATAAGCAAATGGTAAGTCATATAAAGAGGTGCAATTTGGCTGTCAAAGAAATAGAACAGCAACCTGCCTATTAGGACCAATGCACGAAAATGGCGGACAAAACAAAAATGATAGTGGCTTACCGATAATATCCTTGTTCATGCTATTAAAGAAGGCCCGCTCAATTTCACCGCCATCATTTGTAGCAACATAATAGATCCGGTACCTAACCAAATAATATGGATCAGGTTGTCACTAAAGAAAATTCCCTATAGAAAGTGCAGGGACATAGATTATTTCCTACGTAGCGCATCAGTACCGGAACACTGTGGACCAGAACATCATATACGCCGCCCTTGAAAATCATATGGGCATCACTTAAAACATTGCTACATCAGGGAGAGCAGAGCTGGGGCGTACCGAAAATGCAGCAGCGACGCGTCCTCCGCATGGTTTAGAAAGGCAGGGGCATCGCAAAGAAGTAGCTGCGGCATGACCCCCTCGTGATGGAGCAGGAGATGGAAGCTGCAGGGTGGAGCAGGGTCAGCAGCACAAACACCCAAAAGATTCAGTGTATATCCAGGAGTAGCACCAAATAACTTGCAGGAGTCTAGAAAATATGCTGCAGAGTATGTTTTATTTTCCATCCAAGCCTATAAAGCAAGCAAACTCAGAGCATATAAGCAAGCTACTGAGCATAGGAGTGAGTTTATTTTCCAAGTTCATTACAGGAAAGAATATGTTTTATTTCCCAAGTTCATTACGGAAAGAGTAGCTACTGATGGCCAATTTTGAAAGCACATGGTGTACTCCAGATTATCTTTAAGATACATTTGTGCTTCATTCTATATTAATCAAATACTCACTTTAAGATACCGCAGGGATGCCTCAGAAGAACAGCATGGACAGAGAAGACGGCTACCACATTTGAACTGGACAAACAAAAATGTATCCATCAGACCCTCACTGTCTGGCACATGCACCGAACATGGAGTACATCAGAAATCATGGTGATTCTCCCAATAATATCTGCAGCGGAACAAGTTAGAAAATATTAGTCAAACACACAAGCCGAAATGGAGCAGCCTAACGTGGTACTCGACATCACACCAAATGTATCATGACTAAATGCTAGAGCTAAGCTACTGCAAACTGCATTAACCAAATGTACTCAACATCGAACCAAAATAAAAATAGGAACATATCTCAAGCATGTATATTCACTGCTATGCTGGACCTCTAAATCACCGATGAGATAGATGAGGTTCCAAAGCTGTGAGCATATCCATATGATGCTCTCCATGAACCTGCAAGAATCATATAAAATAAGTACATATAATCTATGAACCTGCAAGAAGGAAAATCACAACTCTTAATATTTAGCTTCCAACCTAAACATTTAATATCAAGTTTACCACCTCTCCTATTTTTCAAAACAGGCAAGAAAACAGCTAGATACTTTTAAACAACCTACTTCCAAAATGGAATGCATGCCTCATAAATTAATTATAATGCTCATCTTTTGTGAAAAGGCCTCTCTTCACGAGCACGTCTAAATCTTAGTTTGGAAGAGAAATAAATATTTTTGCACGTGAAAGTAAGCATAACCGAACATCTGAATTTTTTAACCAAATTAAGTGGACTAACACACAGCAGCTAGCTGGCCAACGTCGTCACAAACATCATCCAAATAAATAATTTTGGACCCACATGGAAAACTTCCAAGCATACTATCTGAGCCCATAGCACAACAGAAGAACCAGAACTAATGTACATATTTACCTAGAACCAATCTGTTTCTGATGGGGAAAGTAGTCCTTTACCTGAATAGAATCATTGTAGAGAGGAGTCTGGAAAAAGAAATCTGGGACCTGAAAGGAAAGAAATCATAAAAGGATGAAGAACATGGTGTTAAAATCACCGCTAGAGAATTACTACAGGGGCATTAGCATACAAAAGCAAGGTAAATATCCCACAATTTTGCATCAATGGTTTTCATCAATCTTTCTAAGATGCAAAATATCATGTACTCTGAACCATTCCTGTGTCAATATAACAAAGGTGGATGGCTCATTCATCTATGCAGCAAAACCTGAAAATAGGATAAATTGTGTACTCTTGTACGCAGCAGGCACAACCCAATATACGAATGCTTCGTGAGAGAAACAAATTGATGCGTGTCTTACCTGCAGCTACAGATCCTGAATGGTGTGCACCTCCATCCATCAAGTAGCACAAAATCTTGAACCGCCTGAAGCGATTAAGGAGAGAGAAAAACAATTAAGGAAACCAAAAGGAAAATAGATCGAGCGTTGAAACAGAAAATTAGGGAGAGGAATCGGAATGAGGAGAGCGCCAGTACCTTGCTGGGAGTAGAGATGGAGCAGGATGGCGCACATTAATTCAACTCATCCTCTATGTGCTCAACCTGAATAAAACAAAAAGAACCTATAAGATGTCATGCTACCTACAGATAAAATTTTGACAATAGATGAAAGGACTGCATCAATCAGCAGAGGCGAAAGCTGCTCTTTCAACATTTCTTTGTCATAGAGAGAGTGCACACATGCATTTGCACATAACATGGGAAACAAATTTGCACGCACGCATGCGAGAAGAGCAGCAGGACTTGAACAAACCTGAGTTGGTGTGGATGTGGTGGATCCTTCTTGTCCCTGTGCTGGAAGACGGCCGATGCATCTGGGCAAGTCGGAGAGCACATCGACGGCGCATCTGGTCAGCTCCTCATCCCTGTGCTGGAAGGCGACAGCTTTTCTGCTCCGCGTGGACGCCATCAGCAGCCGCAGCTCGGAGTATGGATTTCCTACGGCCGGCCGGACGAATCACCGCACAAAAATCAGCATGGATTTCCTACGGCCGGCCGGACGAATCCCCGCACAAAAATCAGCAGCAATCCGAGATGAGAGGTGTAGGACGGTAAATCGGGGATAGGACGCATCTGAGCAGGCCGTGATGCGCCATCTCCTGGCCGCCACCGTGGCCGTCCCGGCCGGCTCCGACCGCGCTCATCCTCTGCGTCGCCGCTTACGCATCTGAGCAGGCCGTGACGCGCCATCTCCTGGCCGCCACCGTGGCCATCCCGGCCGGCTCCGACCGCGCTCATCCTCTGCGTCGTCGCTCTCTTCCAGGACGAGCTGCTGCTGGCCATGGCGTCCGCTCGACGCCGACCATCCGCGCCGCCATCCTCCTCCAGGAAGCGGCCCTGTGCCACCTCCGCCCGCTACGGCGGCCGTCGGGTGCGGCTCTGTCCACGAGCGCGAGGGGCTGCGGCGGCCGAGCTGCGGAGGAACGGCGGCGACGGGCGAGCAGGAGGAGCAGAGGCGGCGGCGGACGAGCTGGGAGGGATGGCGGCTGGGGAGTGCTAGAGGAGGAGAAAGGGGATTGGGGGAGCAGAGATGAGCGTGGATTGGGCTAGGGTTTCACCTCGGACACGGGTTTTGTCTCTCAGCGGGCGCGGTGCGGTCGCGGGGGAAAGAAGTGCGACGCGGACAAGGTGCTCTCGCCCTCTGCTTTGTGGACCCGGGACCCACCCGTCATTGACCTAACGGAAGGGGACTGTTCACTCAAATGGGTGAAAAAAGTTTTCACCGCATCTAACGGCCACAGTTCAAACAGCAATGCCTTTTACCCTGTTCAATGGAAATCGCACGGCCGGGAATCACCGGGAGGGGCAACTGCTCTCATATGCCGGGTACCCTCTTCTCCTTTATAGAAGTAATATAGTGGGGGTGTATGCCGGGTACCCTCTTCTCCTGTAAGGAGTAGTGATTGACATGCAACGGATGCACATAGAGCTATATGTGTATGAAAGCTCTCCAATGGAACTAGTGGGGGTGCATCCAACTTGGTTGCTCATGAAGACCTAGAGCACTTTTGAGGAAGCTCATCATTGGAATATACAACCCAAGTTCTATAGTGTAAATTCCCCACATAGTTATACTAGTAGAACATGAAAACTCTCTCACATGGAGTATAGGTGCTAAACATGAGCACAAATGATGACTATGAATACTGCAGGTGCTATAACATGAGCACAAGTGTGGATAAAGGATAGTAATGTTGCCCCCTTTTTCTTTATTCTTTTTTTTCTTTTTTCTATTTTTTTTTTTTTTTCTGTTTCTCTTTTCGATGGCCAATGGCTCTTTTCACTTTCAGGGGCAACATTCTAATATGACAACACACTTTTTGGTACAAATAACTCATAATGAACAAAACATGATGTATGAAACTGTATGCCTCTGCCAGTGTAGCAGGATATGCAATGATCTAGCGTAACATGGGTAAACCACACATCAGCTGTATAGAATCATGCAAAGCAATATATAATGATGAATGACAACAAGTCATGTAATGTAAATGGAAGTTGCATGGCAATATATCTCGGAACAGCTATGGAAATGCTGTGGTAGGTAGGTATGGTGGCTGTTTTGAGGAAGATGTATAGGCTTATGTGTAGGAGAACAAGAGAAAGTCCTCCCACGGGTTGGATGTACTGGCGAAGTATGCACAACTCTCAATGTGAGCAGAAGGCAATGCACAGCACCGAAGAGGCTAGCAAATTTGGATGGTGGAAGTGCCAAAAACCGTAGCTTAACATTAGTCAAAAAGAACTCACAAGTTTATTGCAAACAACTAGCAGGTTCAACATTAAGAGCATGATTAAAATTCACTCCAAGAAGGGCCGTTCACGGCGGCACAAGTACCCCGTTAGATCCCTCGACCTTCAGCACAACTTAGTTATTACATGAACTTTCAGACATGGAAAGCTATCAAGTCCAACTACACCTTCAACAATTTTAGAGTTTGTAGTACGGTACAAGCTTAAAGACAACAATCCACTAATGATTTTAACTTAATTAACCAGCAAGCTTTACCATCTAAATACCTCAAAACGTTTGCAAAGAATCAGATTATCAAAGTTCAATGATCTACAAGATTATGCAAGTTTTTCATTATACCACTACCACATGCAAAAATTTCTGACCAACACATCAACCAAGCAACTCTCCAAATAAATATAAGTGAAGTAAGAGAGTACTTTCTATAAAATAACTAATAGCTCTGAACAAGAGATACATGAAAACCAAGAGCTAGAAGCTAAACAGTGCGAAAATGAATACTCAACAATATAAGTGAAGAATAGGAGTATTCAAATGAAAAAGCGGAGCGTGTCTCTCTCCCAAACAAGATAGATAGGATCCGACATTGATATGATCAGAGAATAAAACTAACAAACTAAACACAAAGACGCTCCAAGAACAGCACATATGATGTGAGAATTAAAATATAGTTTCACTAGAGATGACCTGATAAGTTGATGATGAAGAAGGGGATGCCTTGGGCATCCCCAAGCTTAGATGCTTGAGTCTTCTTGAAATATGCTTGGGTGACCCACGGGGGCATCCCCAAGCTTAGGCTCTTCACTCTTCTTGATCACAATATCATCCTTCTCTCTTGACCCTTGAAAACTTCTGCCACACCAAACTTCTCATAAACTTCATTAGAGGGGTTAGTACTCAAAAACATTAATCCACTTTGGTTCTGTAGTGACACATTGCAATACTCAATAAAACATTAGCTACAGCCCTCCACGTCTAGAGAACCTTACTTAAAGTCCACAAGAGACAATGCAAAAAACAGAGACAGAATCTGTCAAAACAGAACAGCCAGTAAAGACGAATTTTTTCGAGGTACTTCCGTTGCTCAAATCGGAAAAAGTGAAGTTAATGAAAGATGCGTACATATATAAGGATCACGCGTGATTTTTTCAGAATTTTTCAATTTTTCTGGAATTTAACAGCTCAAAACGTGGACAGCAAAAATCTGTCCCTGCGCAGAAATCCAAATCTAGCATCATCTAATCATTAAAGGCTCTTCTTGGCACAACAATTCGAAAAAGTAAAGATACAAAGGAGTTGTTACAGAAGTAAGCAAGCTCCTTGACTCAAAAAGCAAAGAAAAATTACAGAAATAAAACATGGGTTGTCTCCCAAGAGCGCTTTTCTTTAATGCCTTTTAGCTAGGCTTGATAGTTTTAATGATGCTCTCATGAAAATAGAAAATGAAGCAAAAGGAGCATCAAGAAGCAAATTCAAAACACATTTAAGTCTAACCCACTTCCTATGCATAGGAATCTTGTACACAAATAAATTCATAAAGAACAAAGTGACAAGCATAGGAAGATAAAACAAGAGTAACTTCAAAACTTTCAGCATATAGAGAGGTGTTTTAGTACCATGAAAATTTCTACAACCATATTTTCCTCTCTCATAATAATTTTCAGTAGCATCATGAATAAACTCAACAATATAACTATCACATAAAGCATGCTTTTCATGATCTACAAACACATATTTTTATCAAGCTCAAAATAGTGGGATTAAAATTTCAAACCCACTTTTAACAATTTTATAACAAGATGATTGATCAATCTCAAAATATGGGACTAGATAAAGTCAAGACCTCTCCAATCCCATTTTCATTAGTGGTACAATTAATATTATCAAGTAACATAGGACCATCATCTAGAGCTTTATCATAAACATTTTCTAAGCAAAACTCTTTAGTACCATGCATTTCGATATCAGCCACAAATAAAGGATTATCATAAGATTTTCAAAATAGCATGGATTATCATAAAAACAGTAGCATAATTATTTCACAAGTTTTACTCATAGGAAATATTTCAAGAGAATCCACAGGAACATAACATTCATCCTCCTTTGGTAAGCATGGGGGCAATCAAATAGTGTAAGAGATAAAGAGTTACTCTCATTAGAAGGTAGGCATGGGTAGCTAATCCATTCTTCCTCCTTTTGTTCATCACTCTCCTCCTCTTTTTCATCTAATGAGCTTTCAGCTTCAGCAATTTCTTCTTCACAGGTTCCTGCAAATTGTGAGTGCATTCTTGTGCATGAATGAGTCTCTCTTTATAATCAATGATATAAGGATTATTGCTGAAATGTTCTATGCAATAATCAAGGATAGAAGAGACATAATCTTTAAGGTCCTTACAAGCAATACAAGTTTCATAATTTTTAGCCATGAAGGATTCTATCTCAGAGGCTCCCATAAATAAAACAAATTGTTCTACTTCTTCGAACCCAAGATGAATATAGTTATTCCAATGATAGTTCACAATTAAAACTTCTTCACTAAAGCACATTGGAATTTAAGATGTTTAGTATCCTGTTTAGAGCAACAGTTTATATCATGGCGTTTAAGCAAGATTTTAGCAATTGTATTCAACTTTTCTAACACAGCACTCATGACTTCACCCTTTTTGATTCTCTATACTTCATATATAATTCATAAGCTCCATATAGGTTGTGGGTTCTTCCATAACAACAGTTTTTAATTTTTTGTTTTTCAAATTTTTATGGATTTTCGAATTTATAAGAAAAACAAAACAAAAATAAACTAAACAAAAGTAAACTAAACAAAACAATACTAACAGAAATAAACTAAGCACAAATAAACTAGACAAAACAAAATAAAATAAAAACAGAGAAGAGGTAGAGTGTACTCCCCAGGTGAACTTATGAGTAGAGCTATGCTCCCCGGCAACGGCGCCAGAAAATAGTCTTGATAACCCACAAGTATAGGGGATCGCAACAGTCTTCGAGGGAAGTAAAACCCAAATTTATTGATTCGACACAAGGGGAGACAAAGAATACTTATAAGCCTTAACAACTGAGTTGTCAATTCAGCTGCACCTGGAAAAGCACTAGTAACAGGGGTGATGTGAAAGCAGCAGTAATATGAGAGCAATAGTAACAGTAACACAGCAGCAGTAGCAGTAACACAGAGGCAATGGCACCAGAAAATAGTTGATACTACTTCTAATGGCATATAGGACCGAGTGAATATTTGATGATGAAAGATGGACCGGGGTTCCCAGCTATCTACACTAGTGGTAACTCTCCAATAACAAGTGACAAGTGTTGGGTGAACAAATTACAGTTGGGCAATTGATAGATCATAGCATTAAGACAAACATCTAGTCTATTAATCATACGTAGGCATGTTTTCCATATATAGTCATACGTGCTCGCAATGAGAAACTTGCACAACATCTTTTGTCCTACCAGCCCGTTTGCAGCGGGGCCTCAAGGGAATCTACTGGTAATTAAGGTACTCCTTTTAATAGAGCACCGGAGCAAAGCATTAGCACTTAGTGAAAACATGTGATCCTCATATCTAAACCATCCCCTCCGGCTATCCCAGTTATTGTCACTCGGGACCTCGGGTTAGGACATAGACATGTGCAAACAACTTGTAGATACAATCTAAGCAATAATATATAGAGCTTAAATCTAAGATCATGCCACTCGTGCACTAGTGACAAGCATTAAACACAACAAGGTTGCAGCAACAATAACTTCACAAACATATTGATAGACTGATCATAATGTAACAATTCATCGGATCCCAACAAACACAACACCATTACATCAGATGGATCTCAATCATGTAGGCAGCTCATGAGATCATTGTATTGAAGTACATGGGAGAGAGAGTACCAACTAGCTACAGCTAGAACCCGTAGTCCATGGGGGAACTACTCACAAACCATCATGGTGTCAAAGTGGAGGCGGTGGAGTCGATGGAGATGGCTCCGGGGGTCAATCCCCGTCCCGGCAGGGTGCCAGAACAGGAATTTCTGACCCCCGAAACGAGGTCTCGTGATGGCGGCGACGCTGCGGAAGTCTTTCTGGAGTATGAGAGATATTTTTAGGGTTTTCGAGTCGGGGGAATATATAGGCAAAAGGGCGATGTCGGTGGGCGCCCGAGGGGCCTACCTCACCTCCCAGCGCACTCTCTCTCCTCGCCGCGCCGCCATGTGGTTTGGAGGCCGTGGGCCGCCCCCTGGCTTGCCCTTCTGGCTCCGTGTGTCCCTCGGAAAAATAGGAGGTTTGGCTTTTGTTTCGTCGAATTCCGAGAATATTGCCCGAACAGCTTTTCTGGAACCAAAAACAGCAGAAAACAGGAACTGGCACTGTGGCATCTTGTTAATAGGTTGGTCCCAGAAAATGTATAATAATGATATATAATGCATATAAAACATGTGACAATGATACATAAAACAAGCATGAAACATCAGAAATTATAGATACGTTGGAGACGTATCAGCGAGCCACATTTCTGACGTATAAGAAGTTGTCATGTATGCTCCGGGATTTGATGAAGGCGCTTTGGCTTGTCGAGATGAGGTCATTCATCCGAGGGCGAAGTCTGAGCGCCATAGCTTTGGCGATTATCTTGGGGATCATATTGATGAGACTGATAGGCCTGAAGTCTGAGATGGAATCCGGACCCTCCTTCTTAGGCAGAAGAACAATGTTGGCCGAGTTCATAATGTGGAAGTTGTTCACCGAAAGCTCAGAAAAAGCGTCAATGACCCTCACGATGTCCTCTTTGATGATGTGCCAGCAGCTATGGAAAACGCGACCGTGAAACCGTCCGGTCCAGGGGCCTTATCCAGAGGCATGTCATCAATTGCCCCCTTAATCTCCACCTCCGCGAAAGGCAGCCCCAAATATTCAAGATCATCAGCAACGGGGTTCATCATGTTCCAGTTGAAATCCAACGAACGGGGCTCAGGAGGTCCAAGAATATCCGAGAAACTCTCGTGAATGAGAGTCGCCTTCTCCTCATGTGAATTAGCCCAGCCTTGATCCTTCTTCAGGCGCATGATGTAGTTCTTGCGGCGGCGAGAGTTAACCCGAAGGTGGAAGAACTTAGTGTTCGCATCCCCTTCGCGAAGGAAAGAGATTCTAGAGGCCTGCCGCATCCGGGTGCGCTCTAGAGCCGCCAGGCCCAAAACCCTACGCTTGAGGGCAGCACGAAGATTCCTCTCAACATCCGTCAGCGGGCGGGATTCCTGGGCCAAATCGAGAACAAGGATGATCTCCAGAGCCATGAGCAGTTGCATCTTGTGATTGGAGAAAAGCCCCTTACTCCAGGCTCTAAGCCTCTTGGCAGTGGTTAACACTAGTACATTATTGGTCTAGAGATTTAGGATGTTATTCAACTAACGTCCATTTTTTGGGCTTCACCAAGATCGATTGAATATACATATTGTTTAATCCATATTGATGCAGATATATATATGAGCTCGTGCAAATATTTATTCGTTTAATAGTGTTTCTTCTAAACAAAACTACCACCGTAAACCCGATTGCAGAATGCAGATCGATTCGGGCTTGGTCAAAAGAATATTGTAACAATTTTTAAACATGCCTGGTAGCTTATCTGAGACTGAATACACAAATTGAGCAGGAAAACTCAAGTTTCCTGAGTCTGTTATTCTAATTTCTGAGTTTAATTTTTTTATTGCATGCAATCAACAATTCTATAGTTAGGTCACATGCAACAATGCATTGCTGTAAATCTCTTATAATTTGACTTGCATTGGTGCTTGTTTATTTTGTTTTCTGCTATTTTTTGTCAATGTAAATGTTCGATGTTTGAGGATAATACAGTTTGGATGTCAACTTAGTCTTAAACTCTTAATTAGGTCTGTCCTAAGGAGCAACACGGCCTGCAACTTTCTACCATAATCTCTTCGCCTGTTGAAAATTAAGGCCCCTTTACATGCACTTCCTTAATGGGTAGGCGGATTGTTGAGCCACCAAGTCCATTTTAGTTTGAATTCTCATTTGTACCTACATAGTTTCTTGTGTTTTTTCTTGTTAAGTTGTGCTTGAAAATGACTATCTGCAAGCCATTGGCAAAAGAGTCTTTTGAATGGTGTGTGCATTCTTTACATCTTAACTTTATTTTTCGCACATCACTTGGTAGCTATAGAGTATGCCATCATTTACGTAATTCATTGGCACCGATCTACTGTATTATATCTACTAATCATATGTATGGTTTGTGGTGTGTAGGATCCGTATTTAACTCTGACGGGTCCTTCCCGTGCTGCTGTGTTGTCGGTGCGTCATTCATACATTGAGGTTGAGCTGAAAATCATGGGCAATTCTAATGAGTCTGATGATAAAGATTTCAGCTACCTATCTACTGGGTACATACAGATCGGTTGTCTCAGTCGTTCATCATGGAACGTGTTCTGTCTAGCAGGCTTAGCACGCTGGAGTTGATCGTTGGGTACATTACAAACTGTTGAGGCTACAACCAGTGTGGAGGTCAGCAGTGGGAAATGGCCAAGTGGTCATGGAGGTGTATTTACGGTCAGTACTGCTAGCATGGATGGCATGCAAATCATGCTGCTCTCTTTTGGAGAAGATGGGTTGCCTCTTGAAGATGATGGGGAAAAAATAAGGCTCTCTCGCCGTGTTGTCGGTGTCGAAGTAGACGGAAAGCTTAATGTCTCGGTGAAGGCACTACTACCTGGTGGTAGCAGCGAGGATGCGTTGAGTGATGATCAGGTTTTCGCACCCAAGGAAGCCGGTAGGAGCCGTATGATGCTGAAGGTCGGCTCCTGTGAGATGGAAGTAACTGTGGCATGGTCTCTTCTCTTAACTTATGACTATTGATCTCAGCTCAGAGGTTTGACCTTGCATGTGATATATGTGGCTGTTACTTATGCACTAGCACTACCCTAGTTGCTGCTTGTCAAGTTGATTTTTTTTTCAAGTTGTGTGCTCTCTATACCAATAACTAGTGATGATACTTAAGGAGCATGGATGTTTTAATAGTGTTGCATATGGACTTGTTGTGTCGCATGTACCGAGAAAGCAGTATTTGAAGCCACCGCCACGCTGCCGAGATCGATGTGTGCGCTTGATAACCATTAATTGTCTTCTTGGTTTACTAGCGGAGATGCATGAATGCCATTTCTCGACGTGTATGTTCGAAAAAAAAAGGAGGAGGAAGAAGAAGGATCATCATAGGATGGAGAGACATTAGATGCTAGAGACCGACTATTTTACCGACGAGCTAACACATCGGCTTAGAGATTTTTGGTAGGGCTTTAAGATGAAAAAGGAGATTTTCATTCGCCATGTGCATGTTGTTTGGCGGTACGATGACTACTTAGTAGCTTTCACATTACAATTTAATAGTAAAGGTTATACTTCAAAATTGTTTCCTGTCGTTGTTGAGGAAATCAGAAAAGGAAAAGAGAAATAAGAAAAAGAATTAATGAAGGCTTCTATTCAATATTAGATGTTGTGAATACCTTGCATAAAAAAATTGAAAACTTTGCCAGATTTCTTAACATGAGTCTGACCGGACGAGTCTTTTCTATATCTAATCTATATCTATATCTATATCTAATAATAAAGACACTAAGTCTTCCGCAATTTAATTTGGTTTGGTAGGTCATCAGATTTACCCCTGAAGTTGTAAATAATTACCCACCTTGCCACCCATAAGTGAAAACTGTTCTGTTGGATATGTGTGGTAGGTTCCTTTTCGTACGCGTCCCTTTGTCCAATAGGACTCCAGTCCTGGTCTTTCCTGCGATCGATTTAGGTCGTGCGCTTTCATTCCCACAATCGATCGTTGAGTATGGGCCGGCCCAGTCAACGATGAAGAGAGAGCATCTCCCGCGCCGTACACGGGCTTGATAAGAAGGCATGGCCTGTTATCTGAGTAAAAAGCGGTTCGGTGTATTTCCATCGTTCTAAAATTTCGTTATCCCGGATCGGAAGACGATTCCGTGTGAGAGTCCAAGTCCTTATCTTTGGTTGTATTTTGATTGTATCTGCTTCCTGGGACGCGTGCTCTGGCCTCTGTGCATGCATGTTGCATCGCCATCAATGCTAGCGGGTCAAAATTATATCATTAACAGCAACCCTCGGTAGAGGAAATGCGTAACCCATGGTGCCCGCTAGCTTATGTAAGGTTTTTTGCTTTTTTTATTTACTGCCATATGTACAGTTGCCCATGCATGGGTACACACTGTTGAAGTGTATAAGTGAATTGTTTGACCCTTTCCATTAGATCGGTTTTTTGGAATAGTGATCAGCGCATGAAGCTTGACATGGTATCAGAGCCAAGGTCTCGAGTTCGAGTCCTGGTTTGCGTAATTTGTTCTAAAATTGTTGCTGCCCCCTCTTTGTCCACGTATAGGCCTCTTGAGCCATACCTCTGAGACTCGCGCGCCGTCGCTCTCTTCCGGTTGCACGTGTTGGCCTCTCCCTCCCCGAGTCACACGTGAGAGGGGTGTTGAAGTGTATAAGTGAATTGTCTGGCCATTTCCATCAGATCGGTCTTTTGGAATAGTGGTCAGCGCATGAAGCTTGACATGGTATCAGAGCCAAGGTCTCGAGTTCGAGTCCTGGTTTGCGCAATTTGTTCTAAAATTGTTGATGCCCCCTCTTTGTCCACGTATAGGCCTCTTGAGCCATACCTCTGAGACTCGCGCGCCGTCGCTCTCTTCCGGTTGCACGTGTTGGCCTCTCCCTACCCGAGTCACACGTGAGAGGGGGTGTTGAAGTGTATAAGTGAATTGTCTGACCCTTTCCATCAGATCGGTCTTTTGGAATAGTGGTCAGCGCATGAAGTTTGACACACACATGGCTCAGATCGGCCGGTTAAAATGCGTTTTCTATCGCTTTTAAAATGATGTTTGTACGTGTACTCCGTTTGCCCCACTTTCGCATTCCTAAACGAGGTCATTGTCAATAGGCTGAGACATGTGTCGCCGCGTATCGGACATCACGCTCCGGTGACAGTGATGAGATCAGGACAACACCACCGCCTTTGGTCTACACGAGTCGGCTTCTTGAACGGCGTGCTCAGTGCATCATGTCAATCGTTTTTGGCTCGCCGTCTCCCTTGCGGTCCCTCTCATCTCTCTCCGGTGTGGTGGGTATCAATGGGAGGACGCCATTGTGATAACGCATGACATGGATGCTCTAAAATGTCATCACCATCTCCGATACAGATTTGTTTCTCCCGTCGCAACGCACGGGCACATTTTCTAGTAATAATAAAGTCATTAAAGCTTCTTGTGGTACGTCATCAAATTTGCCCTTAAAGTTCATAGAAATTACCCACCTATGTCACCCATAAGTCATAAAAACGTTTCGGTTCTTTATGTCGTTTACATTGTTTGGTAAGTCGCGTGATTTGTTTCCCGATCAGTTGTTATCAAAATCCTTTCGTATGCCATCTGCCTCGCTAGGACCGCCTTGGTCATCCTCTGCATCCCCTCCCTCTGCCCGGACGGCGCGTGCAACGCCGCTCTCTCCGCGGGGATCAGCACCGCGAGTCTGCCGGAAACCGCAAGAGATCAGGCAATACAACGAGGTCGGGGAAGTACCTTCCATCATCGACAAGCTCAGGAACCACCCAATCTGCTCCCTCACGGCGACGTCATCCGCGCCCCTCCGGAAACCCTGCACCCTATGCTGTGGGGCGTTGCTGCCGCCGGGGAGCTCTTGCTACCGCTGGTGCCCTGACCCTCGCGCTTATCTGCAGCATCGCGGCTTCCTCTTAGAGAGACATCTCGATGGGCCAAGTCCGGGAGTTGCAGGACGGTGGGCTGTTTGGAGCGGAACCCGCCGGCCGTGCTCGAGTTGTACGGCAGGCCGACAGAACTCCTCCTCGGGCACCGCTGCTTCTTCCAAGTTCATCTTGGCGATGTAGGCGCCGGCCGCCGTTGTGTCTTGGTATGAATCGCCCGTGCCGTTCAGCACATGCAGGTACCTAGAGTCGCCGATCCCAAATCCTCTAGAACAGTAGCCTGTGAAAACTGTTTGCACCACACTGAGGTAGACACTTTGCTTCATGGTCACCATTGTAGGACGGGAATCGCCCGTGCCGTTCAGCACATGCAGGTACCTAGAGTCGCCGATCCCAAATCCTCTAGAACAGTAGCCTGTGAAAACTGTTTGCACCACACTGAGGTAGACACTTTGCTTCATGGTCACCATTGTAGGACGATTTGCACACCACAGTTTTTTGTTAGTTTCCATCGAATCGGAGTGTAGTACGTTAACCAAGACTATATATATTGTGCTATCTCAGTGTGGTTGTCGGTTAATTCCTGAACAATGTTTGTCCAAATATGCAAAGAACATGCCACCCCCGTCCCCCGAGGAAGAGCTACTGCAATCAGATGGGTACCGTGAGTACTTTTCTGGTGAAGAAGATTGGCTTGGAAAGTACGCATGTGTGGGAAGGCTCGATCTGCGCCTATTTTTTTAAAAAAAAATTGTTAGTGCAAATGTTTTAGCAGCTTTCAGATGCCCTTTTTTTTGTTCAGACACGTATAATTTCAGAGAGAATTTGGTGCAAATTCTTCTTCCACGTTCTTCATGACTTAGGAGAATTTGTTATAGAAATCATGGAGATGAACTGCCGTGCTGATTTGGTGGTGAATCAGTTTAATGGATCGTCCAGTTTGATGTGAGTTTTTTTTTTGTATTGGTGCTTGATCCAGAGTGAACGTAATCAAGATCAAAGACTTTTTTTTTTCTGAAAGTGTTTAACCTTGAAGGACCACTTTTATTGTTGTTTTGATTAATTCCAAGTTCTCAAAGACCGATGCTGATTTCTGAAATTCTTGGCATCCAATGTAAACGTGGGAGCATGAAATGTGTTATGTACACTCATGCTTGCATTAGCCAAGTTTGATGTGATTCCCTGAGGAGGTTAAAATTTTAAATTATTTATCGGAGGGACAATTGGTCATTGTATGAATGCCTTCATCTTTGACACCTTTGTCTAAACTAGACTAATGTTGATCCGTATGTCCATCAAATTTTTTATTCCGTGGCAATGCACGGGCAGATTTGCTAGTTCTTAACAATTTGCGATAACATACTCGATCGCTTCCGGTCGTGAGGGCAACCTAATTATCGCGCGCCAAACCCGCCGCCCGCCCGCTCGAACGTAGCAGTAGCGATGGCCATGGCGCCGGCGGAGGTGCTGGATCCTCCGAGCAGGCGCACCCACATCCGCGCGATCCTGGAGGCCGGCGACAAGGTCGCCGGGGCGCGCGTGGTGGTGGGCGGGTGGGTGCGGGCCGGGCGCGAGCAGGGCCACGGGGCCCCGGATGCGCCACCCGCTCGCGCGCCTCACGGCCACGGGCACCTCCGTGCTCGTCGAGGGAGTGATCCGCGGGGACGAGAGGGCCAAGCACGGCGTCGAGCTCGCCGTGACCAGGGTGCTCGAGGTCGGCGAGGTCGACGCCGCTGCGTACCCTCTGCCCAAGACCAAGACCGGCCACAGCCTCGACCCCGCCTACATCAGGGACTTCGTCCACCTCCGCGCGCGCACCTACCTGGTATGTACTACTGTTCAACGCCTGTTCTAATCATCACGGCCTGATTTCTTGACATGTAATTCCCCTGTTTTTTGTATCATCACGGCCTGATTTCTTGACTTGTAATAATCTGTTGCAGATAAGTGCGGTGTTCAGGATAAGGAGCGAGCTCTCGTTTGCAACTGACAGATTCTTCAGGGACAACGGCTTCCTGCACGTGCACACGCCCATCGTGACCAGCAGCGACTGCGAGGGCGCCGGCGAGATGTTCCAGGCCACCACATTGTTCAGCCAGGCCGAGAAGCACGACACGGAGCTCAAGGAAAACCCGGCTCCATCACAAGCCGACATCGACGCCGCCAAGATCGCCGCCAAAGAGAAGGGAGACGCCGTCACGCAGCTTAAATCCGCACAAGCCACCAAGCAGGAGATCAGCGCCGCTGTTTCGGAGCTCAAGAAGGCGAAAGAGGTCATGTCGACCATGGAAGAGAGGTCCAAGTTGAAACCTGGGATTCCACGCAGGGAAGATGGAAGCGTTGCCTTTGAGAATGATTTTTTCAAGTGCCCTTCATACCTGACGGTTTCAGGGCAGCTTCATCTGGAGACCCTAGCATGTGGTCTCGGCAACGTATATACCTTTGGGCCGACATTCCGGGCCGAGAACTCGCACACGTCCAGGCATTTAGCTGAGTTCTGGATGGTTGAAGCAGAATTTGCATTTGCAAACTTGCAGGTGATCTATGTTTCTCCATCAATTAATTCGATCAGTTTGCCTGTCATAATTGGGTTATTTATCACGTCATGTTAGAGTTTGCATTAACACAAACTTATTTCTGTTCAATTATTAAATATTCAACCCTCTGTCACAGGATGATATGGAGTGTGCAGAGAGCTATGTGCAATACCTTTGCAAGTGGTTACTTGGGCATTGCCGAGAAGAGATGGAATTCATGGTCAAGAGTCATGATAAGGCAGCAATTGAGCGCCTGGAGCTTGTTTCGACACCTTTCGAACGTATTTCATATACAAAGGCTGTGGAGATATTAAAAGATGCAGACATGAAATTCGAGAACAAGGTCGAATGGGGAATTGATTTAGCATCTGAGCATGAGAGGTATGGAGATTGCAATAGCAATTGACACTTATTTGCTATTTTTTTGACCGGTTTGTATTTGTAATTATTTCTTGCAATTTTGAAGGTATTTGACTGATGTGGTGTTCAAGAAGCCAGTTATTGTTTTAACTACCCAAAAGGAATAAAGGCATTTTATATGAGGCTCAATGATGATCAAAAGACAGTGGCTGCTATGGATGTTCTTGTTCCCAAGGTACTACAGTAATCTGTTAAATCATGGTATTTTTTAGATTATTTACATAATGTATGCAGTGTTAATGTTTACTGTACTTTCTCGATATGTATAATTGATTACTCTGAAATCATCATGAAACTTGGCACTGTGCTTAGTAGGTTCAGTCTCTACTGAAAATTGATAATATCTACCTGAGTCCTTTTATGCGACCACTTATGTTCTGTATATCATGCATCCTAGGTTGGAGAATTAATCGGTGGAAGCCAAAGGGAGGAGCGTCTAGATGTTCTTGAACAAAGGTACTGCTGCTGGACTTTTACTCAAATACTATGCCTTTTCAAAATATTCTTGTTGCTTGTTGGTGATATTCACAGTTCATTGAAGATCGAGCTGTTAGATGCAATTATACGGACCATATGATCATGTACTTTGCATCCAAGTTCTTTCACAATTAGAACACCATAATGCATTTCGATAAAGAAACACTATGCTATTTGCTTCTGCTCACTTAAAATGTTACATGAATGGTGTCCCTTTGATACTGTTACGGAAGTGGTTGGGCATTTGCCACAACTCAACAAGATGAACCATATAAAGAGATGCACTTTTTTTTTGGGTAAAAGACTACTGACTGAAATCAGTTTGACATTCCGTGCCTGTCCTCCAAATTAACCCGCATCTGCATCTCCTTGATCGTCTTTTCAACGTTTTATATATACAGGATACTCGATGCTGGTCTGGCCTTGGAGCAGTATGACAAGTACCTGGACCTCCGGCGCTATGGATCTGTCAAGCACAGTGGGTTTGGCTTGGGTTTGGAGAGGATGATCCTTTTCGCCACTGGTCTCGACAACATCAGAGATGTCATTGCCTTCCCGAGGTACCCTGGGAGGGCCGATCTCTAAACTCGGTCGGAACCATCCCATGTTGCTGCGTCCTAAGGTTAACGTCCAAGTGGCAAATACCCCCGAAAAACATAGTTATTTCGTAGTTATGTCGTCGTTTGGCTTTTATTTCTTGGGCTATTTGAATGAGAATTGTACTAGTGATTTCCGATACAGCTTAGGTGGCATTAGATTTATTTTTTGGACGAATTATGGTTGAAAATGTATCTAACTCTTTTTTTTGCATGGCCAAAAATCAATCTGTTTTTGTTTTTGATGCAAGTGTCCCAAGAAAATGGGAATTGTTTTATATATTAATTTTTTAATACAAATTTGAAAAGTAATACACGAACTAAATCAATTCCAAAAGTACTACACAATTGGCCATAGTAGGGCGAAACACTTGTTTTTCTCTAATACGTGTATTTTATCTCGAATCAAGACACGGTTGAGTGCATTTCATTTTAACCCAAGCCCAACTGTGAATCAAACGTACGTGCTTATGAGGCCTGCTTATCAGCTTTTTTCGGGCCCGAGCAGTTGAAATGAGTGTTCCGACGGGAGCAATCCGGAAACAAGTGTTTCGGCCTTACTCTTCCCGCCTGTGTCTTATATTTTGAATTGATTTAATTTGTGTATTACTTTCTAAATTAGAATTTAAAATAATATTTAAAAAAGTTCAAATGGTACTAGTGGGATGCTAGGGCCCATTACTTACCGAGCTTAAGCTAATGTTTGCATGTCACAACTGAGATGATTTCTTAGTCTCTTAATGATAAAAGGTAAGCTGCAAACTCAAATCGCTAGTCCAGTCTTGGATAAGATATGTGGAAACATTAAAATCTTTCTTTTGCAACAATGTTTCTCTACATCTGTGACATTTGAAGTTCTAGTCCGAACCATTGTTTACCCTACTCTATTTTGGGTTGCTATTAATCCTGATGCCTCTGCGGGTGACAGCTATGATCTGGACTCCCATTCCTCGGATGTGGGGTTTAAGAGAATTTTTTGATTTGAGGACATGATTATCAGAGAGGTGGATGCTGGATCCAATCTTTTTATAAGATCAAAAGGATAGTGTGAAGTGTATTCGACCAAATATATGCATCGCTCACTAGCTTTTGAGGGAGTTTCTAACCCATAACTACAAAAGATTTAGAAACTCAAGAGTCCTTTAAAATTTAAGATTTTTTTGTGGCAACCGGCAAATCATTAAAGATAGGCTCCCTACTCGGGAGCAGATTTTGACCAGGCATGGCCTACTTCTGGTTTGTGTCCTCTCTCTAATTAGGTGAAGTCCATTGATCACCTCATGTTTTCGTGACGCCTTGCTGAATTTTATGGACAACTATCAAGAGTTTAAATCGATTGGTCGGCAAATCCCCACTCTGTACTTGATTTGTTATCCTTGACTTGTCATGGAGTGGTGGAGTATTTTGATGTGATTTGGGTTGCGTCTTCGGCTATGATGTGGTCTCTTTGGACCATTCTCAACAAGTAACTGATCAACTTTGTGGTGGTAGCTCCTTTCTGAGTGGTGTGAGATAAAGTGTGGGAAGCAAACAATGTAATGTCCAGTCAAATCGGAAAAGTGTTTTTACTCCCGAGCAGCAGTGATCCTAGTGTTTCAAAAAATCAAAAAAATATTTATAAGTTTCCAAAAAAAAAAATCTAAAAATAATCCCCGAAGTAGCCAATGGTGTATTCTGCAAACGTGCAAAAAAATAACTTCAAATACATTGTATTCTAGGCTACACAAAAATGAATAATAATAATAAATTTCAATATTTGAAAATAAGCATACTCAGATCACACTTTTGTCATTTTGGTGCAGCTCAAAATATAAAGTATTTGAAATTTATTTTTGGCACTTTTGTAGAATACACCAATGGCTACATTCACATTTTTTTCAATTTTTTTTGAAACTCCTAAATATTGTTTTCGATTTTTTTGAAACGCGAGGATCACTGACGCCCCGGAGCACAAAATGTCCACCGCCAGCCAAATGGAGTATTTGTGGTCATGCGTAGAAGGTTACTATAGTCTGTTCTTGTTCTCTTGACAAGTGTTGTCGGCATGGTCGAGCTGGCTGATTCACTTTATATCTTGTATATCAAAGTACTGAATAAATTAACTATTGTTGGTTCAAACTAATTGTAACTTGTAGTATTGCACTAAGTTTTTTTTCCTGTATGTTGGGCTTAAAATGAGCAATGCGGAGCCAGAAGAGCCAGAAATTAAAATGGACTGGGTGAGCAAGGATTGCACATAATGCCCTGTCAAAAAAAAAAGGATTGCACATGTGCAGGTTTAAAAATAACATCATCAACATTTAGAAAGCGATACATCCCTTAGAAAAACTTTGACTAACACTAGTTGAGTTCTTGACTTCTCATTACCCCGGACCACGAGAATCTGGAGAGGTAGGCTGCAACAACGAAAGCAAAATTTACACCGGCGGCATCAGTTGGGAAATCATCGCAGTCTGCTATCTACTGTTGCTTGTTCTTCTCTTGTTACTTATGACAATCTTTTCACTGCACCTGCATCATGTCATCCACATGTGCAATCTGAGAATCTGGAATGATTGTTTGATCGCCTTAGAGCATCTCCACCGGAGGCCTCCAAGTGACCCCCCAAAAGCCCATTGGGGGTCCGGACGGCCAAAAACGCCACCAGCGGCACCCCCCAAAGGCTCACCCCGAGCAAAAACATGTCCGACACCCCCGAAGAGGCCTCCAAATTTGGAGGCCTCTTAGGGGGTGCCGGACATGGGGACGGACATGCGTCTGACAGGGGAGGCCCGCCCGTCATAGAGACAGCGCGGCGTGATCTAAATCATTCGCTCCCCACACCGTCCTTCTCTTTTCCTCTCGCCGGCGATTCGCACCATCGCCGCCACTCTCGTCGCCGCCTGCTTGATTCGCACCTCGGGCACCTAGCCGGAGCGGCAACGCAGACCCACGTGCCGCCGTTCCCCGCCTGTCTGCGACCAGTCCAGCGCCGGCGTAGCTAGTTTCTAAGCCGGGTACGCCTCTTCTTTCCTCCCACCCCGCCCGCAACCTGTTCGACCATTCGTCCGTAGGCTCATTTGGTTGATTGTTCATTTGTGGCTTTGTTCCATTGCTTTCTTTCGTCCAATAGGCCATGGACAGCGACGACGAGGTCATGTTTTCTGAAATGATGAAGGAGGATGCCGCCCTTGCGGCCGACATCGAGGAGAATGAGATGGTCATGGCCGCACTTCTACATGCCGCGATCGAGGAAGACGCGGCGCCGAAGTTTGGAGGATCAGAGAAGGGGCGGAGGCCCAACAAGGAACGCAACAGAGCAACTGGGCACATGTTCTTGTACCAAGATAACTTTGCCGACAATCCGACAAACTTGCCTCATGAATTTCGCGGGCGCTTTAGGATGAGCAGGTTATTGTTCAGGACGATTGTGCATGGCGTTCGGGAATACGACGACTACTTCGCGCTGAAGAGAGACTGCACCGGTGAAAGAACGAGGATGTCGCCTAGAGGAGGGGTGAATAGGCGTTTTAAAATAATTACGGTTTAGGCTTGAATAAATGCAGAATAAAACTAGCGTTTAATTTATCAAGCACAAAACCTAAACGAGCTAGGTTCACCTATGTGCACCAACAACTTATGCTAAGCAAGATTAACAACTAAGTGATAGCAATATAGATAACTTCAAGCTCGATGGCTATCACAAAGGTAAATGCATAAGTAAAGGTTTGGGTATAGAAGTAACCGCAAAGTGGACACGAGGAGATGTTTCCCGTAGTTCCTTCCCAATGGAAGTACGTCTACGTTGGAGGGGTGTGGAGCCTCCTAGGCACTCCAATAGCACCGATGTGCTCACCCTATTCTCCGTGAGCTTCACCCGTGAGGGATTGGCTCGTTCCACTATGAGGTCGACTTGAAGGCGTTGACCAAACCGATACACAAAGGTCGGGAAACTCCACAATGAGTTGGAGCCTCCCAACAATGTCCCGGACCGCCTCGCAACAAGTTGAGACTTCCGAAACTCACAAAGGCCTCCTAGGGTTACAACTAACCCACGAGGCAACGAGAACCACAAAGAGTAATGAGCTTCTCAAACTTCACTTCCACGTATCACCGTGGAGAACTCAAACCGATGCACCTAATGCAATGGCAAGAACACACAAAGTGCTCAAAGCAATTCACTCTCAAATCCCACCAAAGCAACTAATGCTATGGAGGAAGATGAGAGGAAGAGCAAGGAAGCAACAAATGAATCCCAAGATCTAGATCCAATATGCTCCCCTCACTTAGAGGAGAGATTGATTGGTGGAGTGGTGAATCTAGATCTCCTCTCTTGTTTCCCTCAAGAATGAGCAAGAATCATTGGAGGGATTGAGAGAAAGCAAGCTTTTTGGAGAACAACAATGGAGAGCAAACTTGCAAGAAGAGTTGGGAAACCATTGGGGAAGAAGACCCCTTAAAAAGGTTCCCCACGAATCCAACCGTTGGGCAACAGAAACCCGTGCCAGCGGTAGTACCGCTGGGAAAGGAGGTACTACCGCTGGGGTCCTTCATCGCAGCCTCTGGCCAGTCAACGACTGGCCTTCAGCTTCTCCAAACCCATGCCCCCGGTACCGGTTGGTACCGCCGGCGGTACCGCTGGCGGTACCGGAAGAAAGCTCCGAACACCGAAACAGCGGTACCCGCAGCGGTACCACTTCAGCAGCTCGCCGCAAGGGAACTGGCGGTAGTACCGCCTATCCCAGCGGTACTACCGCTGACAGGCAAAACAACGAAAAGAGCGAACACCAAAACGGCAACAACTTTTGCATGGAAGCTACAAATTAGGTGAAACCAATTTTGTTGGAAAGGTAACGACAAGGAGAATGCCTACAAATATAGAGGATATACCACACATGGAAGGCATGGACCTTATCTCGAGGAGGACCGGTAATATTTCCAACACCGAGAACGCAACAACTTTTCAAACCAAAAACCGTTTTCGAAGAACTTGGTCTTGTCATGACGAACACGACAAGCACCAAAACCTCACAAAGATAAAAGCCAATAAGAACCAAGAAAGATGATGCCAAGAATGCAAAGGTTTGAGCTCTCTCCGAACGATACGATCAAATTACTCATTCGAGAGCCCCTCTTAAAAGTGTGGCATCTATCCTATAATCCGGTCTCTCACTAACACCATGAGACCGGTAAAATAGAAACCCTATCAAGGTCATACCTTTGCCTTGCGCAATCCACTTGAGCTAGATGATGACGATCTTGATCACCTCAAGTTGGATCACCTTTCTTGATTGCGCTCCGCTTGGTGAAGTCTTGTGAAATGCTCCCCCATACACAATATGGGAGAGCCACTTTTAGGAACATCTTCACTTGGCCATTATCTTGATGACGACCACCGCTTAACGTCATCCGCCATGGGTTATATGGAACTTCCTTTTGATGCACGCCCATGGAAAGATACCTAACCCCGCATAGATACTCCACACACATATATATGGGATAGTTCACAAAGCTATATAGACGATTGCTTACCATACCAATAGATCACAAGATCCCACATGGTACAACATGTAGCTTTGTGTGTTGATCACTTGAATCCATCCTTTCCACTTAGCCTTGATCAACTTTGTATCTTTTCTTCTTTCTTGATCAATGATGATGTCTTGAAGATGAGCATGAATATCCACGGTATTCTATTCTTCAAGACACACTTGCAATATGCTCAACTCTACATATGACCATTCTTCATATAAACCTTTGAATAAGATCTTGGTCATCTTATAAGCTTTTAGAGTCCAACACATGAACTCCTATCTTTCCTATGGACAAGATCTATAAGAATATCTCAATGCAAACATTAGTCCATAAGAATTGTCATTAATTACCAAAACCACGCATGGGGCAACACATGCACTTTCAACCGGCCTACTTGGGTTTTCATCACTTCAGAAATGCACGGCGGCCATACGGTGCCTTGCTTACGGGCTTCCCGCCGATGCGTTGAATGACTATCTCCGCATGTCTGAGTCCACCGCCGTCGAAGCCACCTACAGATTTTGTAAGGCAGTTGTGAAGGTGTTCGGAAAGCAATATCTGAGGACACCAAATGAGGCAGACACGGCCCATCTCTTGGCACAAGGCGAAGCAAGAGGATTTCCAGGGATGATTGGAAGCATCGATTGCATGCATTGGAACTGGAAGAACTGTCCGTTTTCTTGGCAAGGGATGTACAAGTCAGGGCACCACAGAAAATGCAGTGTTATACTTGAGGTCGTGGCAGATTATGAACTTTGGATATGGCATGCATATTTCGGCACCGCCGGTGCCTCCAATGACATCAACGTGCTCCACAAATCCAATGTGTTCAAAAAACTTTGTGATGGTCTAACTCCACCATGCAACTATGTGATCAATGGCCATGAGTACGATAAGGGGTACTATCTTGCTGACGGCATCTATCCAACTTGGTCTACATTTGTGAAGACCATCCGCAACCCTCACGGCGAGGCAGATTGTCATTTTGCAAAGAGGCAAGAGTCAGTTCGCAAAGATGTGGAGCGGGCTTTTGGTGTGCTCCACGGCAGGTTTGCCGTTGTTCGCTACCCTTGTCTTTCATGGTCGCTTGATGAAATGTGTGAGATCATGAATGCTTGTGTTATCATGCACAACATGATCATTGAAGACGAGCGTGATACGAGGAAGCAACTGGTCTGCGAAGTGTTTGATTTCCAGGGGCCTATGGCACATCCACATCCGGGCGTGCCGACACAGTATGCAGAATTCCTTGCCATACATCGGGAAATTCGTGATGGAACAATGCATAAGCAGCTGTACGATGATCTCGTACACCACCTGTGGACCATCAAAGCGACTCAGCCGGCGGCTGTTTGATAGGTCATGGTTTAAACTTGAATTCGTATTTAAACTTTGTTTTTCAAATTTGAACTTGTGTTGTAATATTTATTACATCAATTCGTATTGAAATCCGCCCGCAAGGTGTTCGATGATTTGCTCGCGTTTGGGGGGCGGACGTTTGGGGTGCGCCGCTGTGGGCGCGGTCGAAAATATGGGCGGACACATGTCCGGCACCTCTCAATTGGGCCTCGATTGGGGGTGCTGGACACAAATTTGGAGGCCCAGGTGGAGATGCTCTTAGGGTGTCTTGTCATCCTTCACTGCTAAACAACCGCCATGGGTGAGGACAGGCCATTGCCTGTCTGGAAGGCCTAAATATGGCACTGGATAATTCTGCTCTAAACCTGATCGACCGTCTAAACAGACTATTTCCAGGCGAGAAGTGTCTACAATCGTAATAGAATTCAAGCTGAAGTGCCCCCAGATCGCCAAGTCATTTGGGCCAAGATTGAAAACGCAATGTTATTGTTCATTATTTGTGTCCCTTACAAAAATGATTTGTGCCAGTTCTGTCTTAAAGAGAAACATTGTTGCTTAATCAATAATGCACAAGCACTTTTGTTTAGTAAAGAACTAACAAGCACCAGCGATTCCAGCAGCTAGATTACATACGCATCATAGGAAGACCGTGTGGGCTTTGTCATTCATCACCCAGCCTTTAATCTCCTGCGTCAATTCGGTCTGCATCCACAGGGGGCCCTCGGCGAACTGGCACCACAGCTTGCCGATGACCGGAGCGCTGCATAGCAAGAACTTGGCCAGCATCCTCTGCGCCCTGCCTCCCTGGTAATGCACCAGGTTGATCTCCCTCACCCGGTTCGCCAAGCAAGGGATGGTGGCGCCACCACTGGGCTCGTCGAGGACGCTGTACCACCGGTTGTACCTGAGACGGTGCGCGTCGACGAGCTCCCCCTCCTTGCATCGGTAGCAGCCAGGCGGGAGAGGTCCATTGTTGTCGACGTCAGTCTTAATCCATAACTCGAAGACGAAGGAGAGCACCTCGAGGTTAGGGGCGTGCTGGAGAATCTTGCTCGTCACGTCGATGATGGCGGCGGCATTGCCGTCATGAGCCAGGTGCCCCCATAGCTGGAGATGGTGGAGATTCCGGAACACCGGGAGCCCTATGTCGAAGTCCCTACCAATGCCGGGGCAAAGGCGCTTGGACCTTAGGCGCAGGTGCTTTGCCGACGCGAAGTGGTGTAAGAAAGCCGTGAGCCTGGAGAGCTCCTCCGGCGCCAAAACCTCACCGCTGCAGATGTCGACGGTACACGACGCGAGTGACGGCATGGCGAGGTACCAGCAGCCCTGCTGGGCGCCGAACGTGGTCAGGAACGGGATCTCGGGCACGGCGCCACAGTACTCGAAGGCGCCGAGTTCAGACACGTCGACGAGGACGGTGGTGAGGTTATGGCAGCACCGGAAAGCGAGCCTGCGGAGGCGCGGACCGTCCAAAAGGGTGAGCGCGGTCACCGTGTCGCAGGCCTCGAGCGTGAGGTCGGCGAGGCGTGGGCAGGCCGAGATGAGCCTCTGCACCTCCTCATCATCGTCTGGGACGCGGGTGAGGAAGAGCTCTTCGAGGGACGGCAGACTGATAGCGGACGGCGACGAGAGCCTACAGGGTCCGATGCAGAGCTTTCGCAGCGCGGAGCAGGAGAAGAGAGTCCTTGGAACGGTGTACAAGAGGAAACGTTCCCTGGACAGGAGTAGAGACGACGGCGCTAGAACCACCCTCTCATGTTCCTCGGATTCGTCGTCGTCGTCGTCATCGGTGTGATCCTTCTCCGGCTCCGGGGTGGTAATAGGAGCCGCGGCGCCCGGGTCCTCAACCGCATAGGCACCATGGGACTCCGCCGCGTTAATCTCGATGTTGTAGGCGCGTCGGAAATAGATGGGCAGGCACTTAAGGCGGAAGTCGAGCTCGAGCTCGGGGCCGGCCTGCTTGAGGGCGTAGGAGACCCACTGGTCCACGGCGACGGCGTCACGGTACTTATAGTTGTGCAAGGCGATGCGGAACGCGCGCAGCGGCGGCGTGGCGGCTGGGGCCTGGTGGCTATGGCGGGCGACGATGGCGGCGGTGATGGTAGCGCCGTAGCGCGACGGCGTCGTGTCGTGCTCCCATGGCGGGTCGTCGTCGTGGCTGCCGCGGCGAGGGCCTTCGTCGTAGGTGGGTACGGCGCCCCCCGGCTCCTCGATGGAGATGGTGTGGAGGCCGGCGAAGGCGTCGCGCCACCGGGACGAGAGCGCGGCTGCGCGCGCCGCCTGCTTGGACGTGAGTGTTGAAATACAATTGCCTAGTCTCTCCTAACAGATCGGTCTTTTAGGAGAATTGGCTAGAGCATGCGATCCAATATAGTATCATAGTCAAAAGGTTTCGGATTCAAGTCCCAGCCAACGCAGTATTAAAATAAATATTTGCGGCCTCCCAAAAAGATCCACGTACTAGGCCCGTGAGCCTAGGCGTGCGTCTAGAAAAAATAAGCCTAGGCGTGCGTCTAGAAAAAATAGCAGCCCAACGGGCCTAGACGTGAGGGGGGTGTTGAAATACAATTGCCTAGTTTCTCCTAACAGATCGGTCTTTTAGGAGAATTGGCTAGAGCATGCGATCCAATAGGGAGGAAGGAGAGGACGTGGCCGAGCACGGCGTCGTCGAGCTTGCTGATGCGGTCCTCGCGAACCGGCTCGGCGGCTTGGGCGATCTCCATTGTGCACGTACGTACGGGCGGCGGCGGGACTCGCTCGACAAGTAGTCAGATTCGCACGAACGGTCTAAGTCGGCCTCGTTTAGAATCCTCTGGCTATACGTACAGTCGTATACGTGTGTGACATGTCCATCTCAACGAAGAATTTACAGGAATGTCCCCGCTTGATCGACTACAAATTTGTATAGCTAGCACCAGCCCTTGCAATGTACTACTCCACAAAACCGAGTCTAACAAAAAAGAGAACCTACCCGTGTTAGTGGTTAGTAGGGCGGTGGTTGTACCCCTAACGTATCAGAGTTCAAAACCTAGGTTTAACGTCGTTATTTCTCATTTATGCGGAATATCCTTCAGTGAAAGGCGACATTCCCGTCGACAACGAGACGCTCGCGGTGATTTCGTCAATCTTAAAACCTAATCCGTCGGCTCAGTCTTTCGGAGAGGCTCATGGGTAAGATGTGTGTGCGTGCGTTCATAGGGGTGAGTGTATGCGATTATATTTAAGCGTTTGCGTTGTACTGTGTTTCGCAAAAAAAAATCTAACACAAAAACGTTGTTATTAGCAGTTTTCTTGCATCACGGACACGCTAATTAAGCTAGTGTTGTTGTAGCGAAGCCAGACTTTCTCAGGCAGCTGCTACATGGCCCGAGTGGAATCGTCCACACATCCTGGCTCTGAGATTTATGAGGGCTTTTGTACAATATTCTAATACATTTTTGTTTGCGGTATACATTATTCCAATACAGTGCAGACAATATTACATGGTCTATGTTGGATAAATGTAAATACGTAGAGATGACCGACACCCCTAATAATAAGTAGGTAAATTTTTATTAAAAATGACTGAAATAATCGGTATTTTTCTTGTCATTTAAGAATTATATTTATATAAACATTAAGTTAAAACAACAAAGTATTAAAATAGATTTGTAATATAATTGATACTCGCTTTTTAGCTCCTTCTAGTTTGTAGCCCTTAAGGCTTTGGATGTTGGTTTGCGGCTGGGTGGGTTTGTTTCTAGTGGTTGTTGCGTGAGCTTGCTACATTGTAGTTCTGGTTTCGTTAATGAAATCAGGGGAAGCCCCTCTATCTAATTTATTTAGAATTGATTTAAATAGGATAGTAAAAATTGTAATTTATGTGAATATTTATAGAATTTTCATGAAATTCGATGGCATATGAATAAATACTATGAATAACTATGAAACATAATAATAAACTAAATTTATGTGAACATATTTACAAATTGTAAATGTATAATTTTTAAAACAACTAAATAAATTTACATGTGTGAATTGATTCTAAACATGAATTTACTATGAGTAAAGTGATTGAAATGTGTGTGAGTTTTGTGAAGAATTTCTAAAAATGTATGAATTATCACTAAAATAACTGAAGTTTGTGTCAACATTTATGAAATTTATTAGTAAAATTTGAGCAATGAAATTATCAATAAAAATGAATCATCACATTTGAATTAAAAGGCCAGAATAAGATATTTAACACCTTTTGAAACTTTTGTGAAAATCATTTAAAAATAGTTCAGTTTCCAATAATACAAAAAATTGGTGATACCCATCGGATATATTCTAAAATACATCAAAAATTCAGATAAAGCAATACTGCCTCGTTTCTTGTTATAAGGTGTATAGTTTTTTACTGAAAAGTAAAACTTGACCATCTTTGACCAGGATTTTACAAAAAATATATAAATAATTGAAACATTAAGAAAATAAAATAAAATAATATATTTCATGATGAATCTAATAATATTGATTTGATAGTGTAATTACAAATAATATTTTCTAAATTATTGGTCAAAGTTAGTCAAGTTTGACTTTTCAGCAAAAACTGTACACCTTATAATAAGGAACAGAGGGAGTACAAAATACCAGAGAATACATGTTGATACATATAGCCATGGGAAATCCAAGTCGGGTCATAGGTCTAGATGCAAACACTGCTCAAAAATCAATTTTTCAAATGTCAAAAAATTAAAAATTAAAATTTCGGATATACACACGGACATTGTTCGTCAGCACAAAAAGTTTCACGTAAAAAAGACATTTTTTCCAGCCCGTGCAAAAAAGAAAAATTCCGGTTTATGGTAGTTCTTCATTAATAGGTTTTAACTACATGATACAAAAGCTTAAACATGAACTACTTGATAACTCAAAACAATTGACAAGTATCAAATTATCCAATACAATGATCTACAAGAATATGTAAGTTTTTTCCATTATACCATTGCTAATCCCCAAGAGCAAGGAATCATTGTAGCACAATTCGATAAGTATTTGAGTGTCGAACCCACGAGGAGCTGAAGGTAAACTATCTATTCTCTAAAACCCTATAACCCTCTTATATGGCCTTTTATGCAAAGCAATAAATTTAAATATGAAAGGAACTAACTAATGGAAGCAAGTGATGTGGAATGGGTTTATCTAGTAACAAGTTTCTCAATCAAGTTTCAAACGCAAGTTTCTTATAGCAAGTTTCTCTCAGCAGTTTTCTCAATCAAGTTTCTCAAAGTAGCAAGTATCAAATATCTCAAGTAGCAAATATCTCAAGGGAGCACATGTTCTAGCAATTGTTATTTCATTCGTGTGGTTGTCACAATTAGTGAAGCACATGTTTAGTCTTAATTGTTTCTTCTAGGAAGGAGCCATAAATAGGTGTAGCCAAGTAAATGAGCAAATTACACAACTCTTATGATGGATCTCATGGCCAAGTAAATGTGCAGCACAAGAATTATTAAGACATAATTGTCCCACCATAGCCTTAAGTTTCAGGGTCCCCCATATATGTCCCCCATAATGTAACTTCAAGTCTCAGACCACGGTTTCTGTCTTAGTACTCCGACCCGTCCTACTCAATCCATTACACTACGGTGATCACCTTACATGCATTCCCCAATATATGTGTGCACTCATACATTGTACATCAAGACAATCATAAAAGACAACAAAACTTGTATGCAACCAATCAACGAACTATTTCACTATTGCCATGAACAAATCACTTCTCAAACATAGATGGGGAGGCACAATAGATCAAGGGAATAGTATATTGCATCATATATCATGTTTGCCAAGAGTTTACAGTGGAGAGATGGAGATGATCTTGCTGTAGATGTTGATGATGAACACGCCGGAGGGGGGTGGAGCCCTCCGGAGGTGATTCCGGCGGCGTTTCCCCCCCTTCGATCTTCTCCGGCGGCAGCCTTCTGACTCTCTGTTTCGTGGTTTTGTGTTTCTCCGCCGCCTCCTCGCGAAACTCCTCGGGGGACTATTTTTATAGTCGGTTTTAGGTCAAGACGGAGTCGTGGGCGAAAAGATCGACGGCAACGGAGCCTCGAGGCTCCAGATGGTGGGTCCCACATGGCCCAGGTACCTGGCCGCGTGGGCCACCCTCTTTTGGGCCTCGGGCCTCTGCTTGTTCGCTTCCTTCGCTCACAAGTCTTCTTCCTTCCAAAAACTGATGCACTTAAATTTTTAGGTCATTTGGACGTCGTTTGGGTCCCTGAAACATTAAAATATGGAAAATAGGGTTTTCTGCCTGCGCAGGGTTAATTCCATAAAAATAGGAAAATCATGAAATATTCCAAAAATCATTATAAAACATTGGATCTGCTTGGAGTACAAGTTAAGATAGAATCAAATCCTACGCTATCCTATCTTTCCTGACTAATCACGATACTCAACAAAAAGGAAGGGGAGAGAGGGTCTCCCTGCCGAAGACCGCGACGACATTGGATCAAGCGTCCCAGGATGCCACTAGGAGAACAACAGTCTGGCTAGTGCAATTTATAAGCTTGATCCATGATCTCCATAACTCCGGAAAGCCTTTGGCCATGAGGATACGGTCCAAGGTGTCCCAGCTCATGGAGTTAAAAGCTTTGCGGAAATCAAGCTTCAAAACAACAATAGGAGCAGATCTTTTATGGCATGATTGGACGATGTTAGCAGCATACACAAAGTTTGTTTTCAGCAATTGAGCGTCCCGAGATGAAACCAGTTTGATCAGGATGAACAAGAGAAGTGATCACCTCTCTAAGCCGAATAGTGAGATATTTATGTGGAATTTAAGAGTACTATTCTGAAGGGAGATAGGGCGGAAATTCTTGGGAGTGTTTGCACCGGCTTTCTTAGGGTGAATGACAATGTAGGATTTGTTGATGGGCCCTAAATCCGAGGATAAGGAGTGGAAATCGGTTAGTGAAGCGAACATGGTGTGCTTAACCAAGTCCCAATGCCTTTTTAAAAAGCGCAAAAAAGATTCTACTCTCTCTAATCTGGAAAATATGTCGCCACAAAGAAACTAACCACGTACAAGTCAGATTATACCCGGCAACAGAAGAAGAAAAAAAGTTCAACATCGATAATATGTTGGATAAAAATTTAATGAGCTCGAATGCGCCATTCTCTCATGGAAATTGTTTATCCGCATCGGAGCGAGCCGCACGCGGCTGGATCATGAGACGGACGGGTCCGATGGAAAAGAAAAAACGATGGAGACGGCGAAATGATGCAACGGCATTGCGTCCACGTCCACGCGCAAGTTTGTCACGCCAAATCCATGCCCGGCATCACGTGAAACACCTCACACCAGCCACTCCAGCGGCTACCGTCACCACCACACCACCACCCGAATACCACACCGCCTCGCTGGCGCCGCACGTGCCGCCTGCGACGCGCCTCGCTGGCCGCGTAACGGCCGCCCACGTTTTCCCCTCCGACGTGGCTCTCCGCGACCCCGGTCAGTCAGTCCCGCCCATGTGGGACCCACCACCACAGTGGTCCGCGTGGCCCACGCTCCAGTACCTTCCTCCCTGGATCGATCCGGTGCCGTGCCGCGCCTTGCCTTGGCTCCCAAGGAAAGAGAGCGACCACTTCTGCCAGACCCAAACGGCCCCACCGCCTTATCTCGCATTAACCATTGGCCCGAACCGAACCGCCTTTAATTCCTTCCCTCCACAACTCCTCTATATAATATAAAATCCTCCTTGCCCCGTTTCCTCCCCAATCCCAATTTCATGACCAGAAGAACAACAACTTCAGACCACCACTTCTACTCCCCCGCCGTCGCCGGATCCGATGCTTGTGGCGCCCCTAGCGAGCACCATCCCTCTACCACGGATCCGGACCGGCTCCTCCGCCTGATGGGCGAGCTGGGCGCCTCCACCTCGCCGCCGCCCTCGGCGGTGCTGCAGGTGATCTTCGTCGACGGCGAGCGGACCGTCGACCTGGGCACGGTCACCGTTCAGCCCTCCATGGGCGTGCGCAAGCTGCAGGCCGTGGTCGCCGACCGCGTCGGCGTCGCCCCGCACCAGATCTCGGCCTCCCTCGCCCGGCCCCGCCGCCCGCGCCGCGTGCCGCTCGACGAGGGCACCGACCTCGCCGCCGCCGTCGCGCGCGAGGGCGCGGGATGCTTCGTCCTCGCCGCCCTCCGCCGCTCCCGCCGCGACCGCCGCGGGGGCCGCTCCCGGCGCGACCGCAAGGCCGGGAACGCGCTCTCGCAGCCGCCGCTGCTGCTGACGCCGTCCATCGTCAAGCGCGACCTCCCACCCACGGATCTGGCGTCCCTGGCCTCCCCCGCCTCGTTCGGCGCCTGGGACTACGAGGCGCAGCTCCGGGAGCTGCAGCGGCAGCACGAGTGGTACCTCATGAGCACGGCCGACCCGTACCTCCCCTCCTCGCTCCTCCTCCCGGAGCGCGACGCCTCCCCGCCGCCGCCGCTCTGGACGCCGTGCCCCGAGTGCGAGGCCGCGGCCGCGACCATGCGCCAGCCGGCGTTCCACTGGTGCGTGCGCGACGCGGTCACCGTCGGCTTCCGCTCCCCGGTCGGCCCCATCGAGCGCCCCAAGAAGACCCCGTCGTCCTCGCCGTCGCCGTCCCCGCCGCCGACCCTCAGCCCCGTCAACCGCCTCCCCTTCGCTCACGCCGGCCTGATGCCCGTCTGCTACTAGCCGTCAGATGCAATTAGATGTTGTAGAGAGAAAGGGGAATTGGAATTGGGGACGCCGCCGGCCATGGTTGCGTGCGGGGTTTGTGCAGAGGAAGGAGTACAGCGACGACTTCCACAGGCTGGCGGCCGGCTGGACACAGCTCCGGCGCTCGTGTCAGGAAACTTGTTCTCTGTTTGGTCCGTGTTTTCCTGGAGTTGGTTGTGGTAGTGCTTTGTGACAGGTGGGGCAATGTGGACGAGTCAGACCGGAGAAGCGGGCAACGTCCATGGATTTTTCTCTTTTGTTTTGTTTTTCTGTTTAGTGAGAGAGAGTTGAGTGAGAGGGAGAGAGCCTGTTGGTAATTGATGGGCGATATTAATTGTTCTGTATATCGAAGTGGTATATGCAGATGAAAGTTTAGTCTGAAGAATTTGTCCTCGTGTTCCTTGGACGATTTCAGTTCAGATGGCAACAAACCTATGTCTCGTTTTTCTCTGTTGGATATTTCTTCTCTTCCTACCCTCCCCTGCTTTGCTCTGCTTCGAAGCAGATGGACAGACAGGTACGTGGAACAACCTGGACCAAACCCCGATCCCCGGCTCTAGAAAGGTGGCGAAAGTTCGTTCATTCACCCGAAAATGGACGGGTCGTTTTCCACCCATTTTACAAGTACGGTACTGATACGTCGTGGCAAGAAAATGAACGATATTGCAGCGCACCCGCAGCTTGATGCCGACGCATATTCTCCGTGGCCGTGGGATAAACCTGCTGGCCAATGCAGCCCAACAGCAACCGGCGGCCAACCAGCCGGCCGGCCGCCGCGGAGCACAAGAACGATTTTTAATAGCACTCCGGCGAGACCGCAATCTGCCGGAGGTTTTGCTGTCTATTTCTTCGCTCCTCACCGAACCCAACCCAAAAGAATTGTTATCGACGATTATTGTATGGACGTCCTGATGACACGCACGCGATTATGCACGAGCTGTCACCTGTCACGTGCCTGCTCCTCCAACTCACACTGCACATTCTTTTGGCATATGCGGGACAGTGGCGTGCCGTGCCGTGCTCTTCACTTGGTGACGGATTCAGCGACGGATACTACAGGGAGAGTACTGGAACAGCCAAAGAAAAATCAACACTTGGAAGGTAATTTTCTGAAAATTTTACAGGAGAGATTTCAGATGGCAAATATAGTACTCCCTCCGTTTCAAATTAATTGACTTCCATATATTTACGTTTAGATGTACCTAGACATGTTACATGTACATATTCATTCAAACGTAGATATATGAAAGTCAATTAATTTGGAACAGAGTGAGTAGCAAGTGGAACAACCTGGATCGAGCTCCGATCCCCATTCTAGAAAGGTGGCGAAAGTCTATTTATTCATCCGTAAATTGACCAGTCGTTTTCCCCCGATTTTAAAAAATAAAATCCGGCTGTCTGAATCAGCGCACGCGCGGACGGTTGACGACGACGCGTATTCTCCGTACTGGCCAATGCTTCCGAATGGCAGCAGCCGGCTGGCTGGCTAGCTACACCAGCCAAGAGGTTTTGCTATCGAGTTCGCTCCTCACCGAACCAAACCGGTAAATGAAATCGATTAGATATTGTAGGGACCTCCACACAGACACATTGTACCACTAGATTTGAGCTGCCACCTGTTGCCTTCTTGCCCATCCAATTGTTCTAGAGCCCTCACACATTCTTTTGGCACACGGAACAGTGGCGTGCAGTGTTTTTTCACCTGCTGCGTGCCAACTTTTCAAAAGAGCTCCCAAAGGACCCCCAGAGAAGCTGCATTATCACAACGGTGGGTACAATTTACATATAAGGCCTTGAAAGAAAGAAAAGTGAAAGCAGGCCATAAAAATTACAAAGAGGACCCTGGAAAAAAAGTCAAACGCGATCAAGTCCTTGGGCTTTCTCTTCTCCACCGGATCCTGGATCCCGTCGCCGGCCACCTTGCACGCGCCGGGGACGAACCACTTGACGCAGGTAAGGCGGGGGCTCCGGCCGGAATCCATCGAGAAAGGCCTCCTTTGCGGCGCTGCGGCCTGGAGGTTGTTGAGGAAGCTGCGCCGGCGAGAGCAGCACAGCGCGGAGTGGCCGCTTTTGCCTGAGATAACAGCGGCGCCATATCGCCGCCGTTGAGGAGCTCCGCAGGTTGCAGCAGAAACGATCCCCGACGATCCCTCTCGAGGAAGGAGACGAGCTCTCTGTCGTCGTCGTCGTCCACCACCTCGGTGACCTGCGGAAGACAACAGAAAACATAGATCCGCTCGAACTGGATCACTACCAAAAGCAGGCCTTATTGCCGAGATCCCGGCGCCTACGATCTCCTCCGCATCCGGCTCTGACCTCCAGAGCACCGCGAAGGCGACGAGAAGCACCGGCAGCCACCGGATCTGGCCGACGAGGTCCGGTCGCTCACTCCAAACGAGCATAGAGCCCAGACGCCATAGAGGCAAACCTACTACTAATCCTACTGCTAGTATGTACAGAGATGCCAAACCACCTAATCCATCTCCATGCCGGCCACCTTGGCCGCCGAGCAGGAGAAAGAAGAGGGGCGGCGGAGGAAGAGGAAAAGCGACTCTCCAAGAAGAAGAGGGATGGGAGGATAGGGATGGTAAAGAGTACTACTTCGTGCATCTCTGTTCAAAAGAGCTTACAAGTCAAGTTTGAAAAAAGGTATAGAAATAAACAAACTTACAAGGTGGTACTTGTATTTCTCTTTCCCAGGCGTTGACTTTTAGTTGACTAGCGTGGGTGTACATCGAGAAGGTCAAACCTTGGAGTCTGCTCTTGTAAGACAAGTCTGGTAGGGAAAGTCAACCTTAGGAGTTACTCTTGTGAGATAGGCCACCACGTGCTTCAGGCAAGATTTTACCTGAAATATTTTTCAGGCAGAACAGATATGCGTTCCAGAGCGTGAACCAGCCAGTCATTCTGTACCGGTAGCGAGATGCGTGTCCTTTCTTTCAACTTCTGCCTCGTATTTAAAAAATGTCCGACATGTTTTGAATTTTTATCTTACAATTATTCGTACGAACTGGCTACGTCACGGTTCAATTTAATTTTCTGAAGCATCTTCCACTACTCCGACAATACTTGATCTTGACCAATCTTTTTTTTTTTGACAGGGAGTTCGTGTACAAGATCAACAAGAACAAGCACACACACGCACGAACAGAGACAAGATCAAACTCACACGCAGCAGCGGCGGAACCACCGAGCAGGCCTCCGTCTTCAACCACCAGCAGCACGCCGCCGGAGACGAAGAACGCCGCCGCACCTCGCACCAGAGGAGCCAGCTCGAACAACAACGTTGAGATGCCGCAGGATCCATCTGGCGCAAGCACCAGAATCTGGACGATGAAGGAGCATCGGCTTCGATCTGCCACCACGCCGCCATCGCCGTCTCACGCCGGAGACGGAAACGACAGCACCACCCAACTTCCACCGCACCCACCGCAGCCACCGACGAGGAAGAGCGATCCGCCTGCAAACTCCCAGAAGAGTTAAGCAAAAGCAACGCCGTCCACCGAAGTGGAGGCAGCCGAACCCCAAAAGCTAGACCCAGAGCCGCCACCACGGCCGCCAGCTCGAGGAAGGGCACGCCGCGACTCCGAAGAGCAGCAGCCGCGCCCGCGACGGCAGATCTGCCCTGGGACTCCGCCGGAGCGCCAAGAACAGAGGAGGGAACCGCCGCCGCCAGAAGCCTCTCCGACCACGCCGCCGTCTCCACAGCGTCGCCGGCAGGCCACCCACGCACACCTAGACTATGTACACGGCGGGATCCGTCGATTCCCCGTCCTCCCGCCGCCAGAGCGGCCGCGGAGGGCGAGGAATCGAGCGGATCGCCGCCGGCGAGCTGGTCCGCGCGAGAGACGCCCAAAAACCGCCTCTGAACACTTGCTTTGCCGGGTTCTAAAAAACACAAGAATGTTATAGGAAAACAAGTAAAACAAAGAATTACAAAACAAAAGAATGTTATGACAACAAGTAAAAACAAAGAATTAAGAAACACGATAATTGTGTTTTACTTTGGGTGTTTGATTCACATGAATTGGAAAAAAAACACAGGGCTTCTAATGAACACGGTCAAATCAAAATCAAACAACGTAAAACATGCGATTAGGATGATATATTGCAACTACAGACCTTTGAAAAATTCTTGTTACCATGTTACTCGTCTGGTATTCCTGCGAAACAAAAAAGGCCGGCAATACGATATCCCAAGGGCTCGCTCATTGTCTTCAGCTAGTGCAATTTTGTGAAGCAGACGGGTAAGGTTTATGACGTGAAATCGATCCATCTTCTAATAGGATAGAAGACGCCCAATCAATTCTCTGAAACGTAGCTGAAGTATTGTGTGCGATAAGCCGATAAACTTGGATATTTGTGTCCCTCTCAAAAAAAAAAAATACAAGATATTTGTGATGGACGAGGAAAAAAAATCAGCTTGCAAGGAAGCGGCAGTACGTGCAACAAGCTGGATCGAAATCCGATCCCACGTCCCGTCTAGAAAGGTGGCGAAATCTCATTCACCCGTAAACCCACCAGTTGTCTCCTCAATTTCAGAACTATATTTAAGTGCAAGTAGCGCACGCGCGTGCGGCTGATGACGACGCATATTCTCCGTGGAGCACAAGACCAGTCTCCTTCTGAAACGAGTACTACTACGAGCATCTCCAGTCGAGGCGCCAAACGGCCGCTCAAATCCGTTTGGGGCGTGCTGGACACAAAATCGCGCCCACTCGCGGCGTCCAAACGCGAATTCGGTCCGGCGCGGCCCAGTTTTGTGTCCGGCACGTCTAGCCCACGCCCTCAACTTGGGGAGGCTTGGGCGGCCCCGGACGGAAGGAAACGCACGCCTCCGACGCGCGGGCCACGCCTGACAGTGACACGGCCACGCCCCGCCGTGGTCAAAGGCGTCGTCAAAGGCGCGTGCCGCGTGGCGACTCCTCGTTTTCACGGCCGGCGGGCGGCCAGTGAGCCGTCGCGTCCTCTGCTCGCCGGAGTGAATGCGGCGCGCCTTTTCGAGGCGAGCGGCGTTAATGCCACCGCTCTCCGGCGGCAATAAAAGGCCGTCGCCCCCGCGTTCACTCGCCACACTCGCCGCCACCGCTCCCCCTCTCTCCCCACACGCCACCCTCGCCGCCGCCGCAAACCCTAGAGATGGCCGGCAGCAACTGGAGGCGTACCGGTGGCGCCGCGGCGAACGGCTTCGCGCTGCGCACCCTGCTGAAGGAGCAGACCGAGGCGCTGCGCGACAACGGCTACCCAGTGCCGCCGGACATGCGCGTTGGCCACGGCTACGCCATCTCCGTCCGCGGCATCCCGGTGCCGCGGCCGCTGACGCGGTCGAACCGCGACTTCCACGCGGCCCAGATCGCGCACTACTGGCGCGAACTGACGCCGGAGATGCGCGACGACCCGCGGTGGAACCCGGAGGACCCGGGCAACGCCGCCTGGTACGAGGAGGCGTTCCAGCGCCTCTTCGAGGAGGAGATGAACCGGTGGGAAGGCCCCGGCCTGGCGCCCAGGGACAAGAACGTCGCCGGGCGCGAGGCGTTCTGGAGCGTGCACGGCCGCACGCTCCAGGCCGTCATGGACCACATCGCCAACGGCGGCTCCCTGCTGGAGTGGCCCCACGCTCCGCCTCCGGCGCCGCCAGCCAATGTGTGGGCACCGCGCACGTCGTCCTCGCGCTCGACAGGGTCGTCGTCGCGGGCGTTGTCCTCGCGAGCGTCTTCATCGCGCTCCTCCTCCTCCCTCTCCCGCGTTCTGCTCTCGCCGAAGTCGGAGCCGATGAAGGTGAAGGCGGAGCCGACGACGCTCTACGCCGAGCTCCTAGCGGCGCAGGCGGCCCAGGACGACGACGAGCTCCTGCGGGCCGCGGAGGCCGCGTCCATGGAGGACGTGCCGCCCATGGACGGGCCATCTGCCTGCGCCTGGTCGGCGTACATGCACGCCATTGAAACTGGCGTGCCGTTCGTCGACCTCACCGGCGACGGCGACGCCGGCCCTAGCCGCGTCAAGAAGGAAGACGACGGCGCATGAGCAAGCGGCGTGAAGAAGGAGGAGGAGGACGAAGACCCCTACTACGCCTTCAGGCGCCGCTACCGCGGCCGTCAGTAGATTTAGGTTTGGTTTTTTAAAATTTCATTCAAATCTGTAAACTTTCCCAAACAGCTGTACGTACGTGCTCCGGTTTCTTCTGGCAGCAACGCCTGGTCTGGTCTTGACGTTTTCATGTTCCTTGGTTTAGTGAAACCACACCCAAACAGCATGGAGCCGCCTGTCTCGCCAAGGATATGTGCTAAACGTTTCCGTTAAAGGCAATTTTACACTTGACGGGGAAAGGTAAATTATTATAATGGAATGGAACGAGATCAGTAGCGCGCTGTCCGTCACCTGATGATAGTGTGATAGCTAGTCAGACGAGTAATGAAAGCTCAGGCAACTTCAGATCACGTCCAGTGTCAGTGTGTAGGTGGTACACGGAGCCAGTTTACTTGGTGGCCAATGCATATCCCACCCAACACAATAGCCGCCTCCAAAAATACAATGCTCCTAGTCGTAGCACAAACTACCGATCGATCAAGCGCTTCTGCTGCCTAGCTAGGCAGAATTGGCCCGACCAAAAGTAAAAGATAACGCTGGCTGAAGCCGTTTACAACAACTGCAGGGAGAGACATCCTGGCGACAAAAAGGATCACCTGCCACCTGCTCCTCCAACTGCCAGGAAAAGGAAAGGGACGAGGCATTCGGCCGAGACGATGGCGTGCCGTGAGTTCTCTGCTTGGTGCGACTTCGACCAACACCGTGGCCTAGCTTCTGCTTCCACGAGGGACGAGGCATTCAATCCTTTAAAGTAGTTTTATAGAACCTCTAAATCATTCTGGTGGACATGGAGGTTGCCAAGATCCTCTAAAATATGTACATACACATACTCTCTAACTCCATTTTGGCATGAATAAAATTTATAACTCGAACATAATTCAAGGTCTAGATGCATGAAGAAAAAACAGAACATGTGCACGAACAAGACTAATTTTTTCGAACTAAGAAGCTCTCGCTCCCGATTTCATTGCAAGCATGAAACAAATAATACACCAGCCACCACGAACAAAACAATGGACAAACGAAAGCAACACATCCACATAGCCGCCTGGACCACTACCTCACAAATAGCATCGCGCCTCTCTTCGCAGTCACAGCTCGCTCCATGCTATCATCCTTGATGCAGAGATCTTCGTTTTCCAAATCTCCCAACATGCCCTCGTCTCATCATCCATTCCATTTGGATCATCATGGCATTGAGTTGAGCCTTTCCACATCTAACAAGATTGCCTGGTCCTCTCGGGACCTCAAAATTTCAACCCACGACGTTGAGTAGTTCAATCTCAACGCCTTGACGAGGATGTTGAGGAAAAGGGCGATAACCCACATTATTTATCCTTTTTTCTAATTCCTGGTTGACCGAGGATTAAGTTAGAGCATAATCTTCATGGCAATTTGATGAAATGCGCAAATCGTTTGCCCCTTAATTCAGGCAAGGACAATCAATAGTAGACGGTAAGTTTCAAGCAAAATGAGAGAAATACCTTACAATGTGGCACTAGTCTCGAACATTGACTATCTTGGTGGAAATAAAAAGTTAGTCAACAATGTAATCTATACTTGTACGACAATTCTTGTCTAAAAGTCAACCTTAGATTCTACTCTTGTACTAAGACAAATCACGTGTTTCAGAGGATTTTTTGGAAAGAATTTCGGGCAAGATGGTGATGTGTTCGACAGCATGGACATGCATGACAAACACTCTCTACCGATAGTGAGATGTGGGTCCTTTCTCCTCCCACCACATTTTTGCTAAATGAGGATAGTATGTCTGGCATCGATTAATCTTTTAATGCAATTATGCGTACATATTAGCAATATCACATCACAAATTTTCTCTCTCCCTTACTAGGATCCAAGCACATGCCCGTTACTTCTTATTATGGTGGATGGTATGCCATTATTCCCATGTGTATTGACTACGTCCAGAGCCGGTCCATAGAACACGTTTTAACTAAAATACTATTATCTATCAGGTGTCACAAATTATTTGCTGTTTATAAACAATAGAATATTGACCTTAGTTTACATGAACCAATTACACGCGAAAGACCAATATAATGTATCAAGTAAGATCAAACCAATTAATTCGGTGGTGACAATTTTTTGTTTGCTAATGTGTTTTATGGATGCCAACAAGTCATATTAGATGTTTTGAGATACATTTCTAATGTTTAATTTCTTGCATAAATTATTATTTGAAACTAACACGAGCATTCATATACAACATGTGATAGAGAGACATATATTATGGTGAGCATATACAATAATTGAATTTTATATCAGAAAAAGTAGTAGAACCCATATTACTTTATGCAATGCTATGTCAATAACAAGTATGCCTCGTTCGGATGTTCGCTTTGAACCTAGATATTGGATATTCGGGTGGTTCCAGTCCCGAATATCAAGAATTCAGCTGTTTGGATGACGTAGATATTGAAGCTGGGTATTCGGGCGTGATATCGAGTCTCAGCTCTGGAGGCAAAAAAAAGAGGACACCGAATGTCGAGGGGTCTAGCTCGACATTGTGCGATATTCGCCCCGCCTCGCGTAACGCTTCGCGACTGGCTGCTTCTCTCGACTTCTCTCCCTCGCTGCTGCGCTCGTCTCTTGCGCAGATCTAGGCGGCGGCGTGGCAGGTGCAGCTCCGCCACTGCCTCCCGCCCCACCTCCTTCCCGGCAGGCGCGGCGGCGCGCGGATATTTCCGCCGTCCATCCTATACTCCTCCTTCCTGGCGTCGTCGTCTTCTCCCGTCGCCTCTCCCTCCCGTCTGATCTCCCTCTTCTTCTCTTGTAGGGACGGTCGATTGGACGAGCTCCGGCAGCTGGCGCCCTTGATTCTGGAGTTGCAGCCACCGTTCTGAGGTACGGATCGATGGTCTTCTTCCCTTCCTTCGCCACCCCCTCCATTGTTGTTGTACATGCAGTGTACGGATCGATGGAGCCGCCTCCTTGCCCTGGTCCCTCTCCGCCGATGCACCAGCATACTGTCCGGCGGCGGGCTCCCCCGTGGCCTGGTGGCGTGGAGCGCGGGCTCTCATGTGGCCGTTTCCATGGAAAGAATCGAGCTGGTCTGCACGGCCGGCGCATGGCCGCACGCGCACGGTGCCGGAGTGGCGGCAAGGACGCGCTAACGAACATGTCCGTGGGTTCTGAATATCTAACGAACATGTCAATTCCTCAATTTGACCATCCAAACAGCTTTCGGCATTGAAGCTCAATATTAAGTTTGGGTTCTGAATATCTAAACATCCAAACACAAATATTGATATTCGAACTCAATATCAATATCTCGTGATATTGATATTCAACCCAATATAATATCTACCCTCTCAATATGAACATCCGAACGGAGCAGTATAGGTTTTCAACATATGATGGTTTTATCGAATCCATTGTAACCTATAAGGCACATTTGATTATGAAAAATGGGTGATGCAACGTGTTGCACTTACACTCTAGAAATCTCTATATATTTTCTTACATAACAATACACTACACCCCTCTATTAAGTTATTTGTTAAGTATGTATAATTTGGAATCTCAACTGATATATTCAATAATATTAAAATAGAGATAAACAATCACACAATAATATACATATACGTTATACAGTGCATCAATCGTAATAACAATCAAGGAGGCATGTGTTTTTCCTTTCTTTTTTGTTCCCACATTGAAGATGGTTTTTATAATGTCAAGTAAGATCGCAGAAAGAAAAAGAACTTAGTACGTAACTTAGATATATTTTTAATGATTTATACATTCGAACATCTGCACGGAAAATATTTTAGAAGAAAAATGTATGGTTAACAATGCTAACTAAATAGTATATACTATATATTTTGTATAAATAATTAGAAAAGTATAAAAGTTTAGTATAACTATATTAACTTTAACTTGTTATCTGAAAGTTCAGTTTGAGCGGGCCTTGGTACATCGTAGGAAGTGCAGTAGGGATTGTGTGCAACAACTTTCGCTCGATAATCATAAGTAGTTTGTTTTTCAACTCCTGTAACATTGAAATTTGGATTGAGGACATTTTTAGACATTGAATGATTTTTTTGTTACAATTCAATTTTGATGTGCAATACCTTTTTATTTAGTGCTCCCTTATGCCATCGGCTTTGTTAGCCAAGACTCGTGCCTACTTCCTCTCCGGCGACGCCTAGCCTTGGCAGAGCTTCGGCTGGTACGAGCCGACGGTACACATTTCTTGTATTTGAATTGTGAATTCTATCTCATACGCTGAGGTGGTACGTACAAACGATAATTTCCGTGTTACATGTTTAGTGACACAAAACACAACAAAAAGATGAATGCATGTCTGCAATCAAGTTCATGTGTTATGTTGTTTAGTCGGATAGTTTTTTTTTCACAGGGTAGTCGGTTAGTTCTTCACCTGCTCCGGCACATTGACGATACATTGGTCGATGGCGTGCTCTTTTTTCGTGGTGAGAAACGGAACAGCGTGGCCAGATAGGATCTGCACGAGGAGGTCCAAATCTGGTCTGGCATGCACGGAAAGCACACCGTGTTCGAGCTGGTGTTCCGATGACGCATGCATGGTGGACACCACAAGAACCGCTACGCGCGCCCGTTGGCAGGCAGAGGCGTTCTTCCCCGGTCGTTTTTCCTTTGCCTAGTTAAGAGCGGTGGTGCAAGCAATCGCATGTCACACCTTTCCACACCGATTATCTACCAAATAATGGCAAGTTCATTACTATTAGAAATTCATCGTCGTGGTCGCTAAGAAGAAGAAGAAATAACCTGACAAATATGTATTTAGGTAATACAAAACACTTCTGCGGATGTTAAACCCGCGGTGCATGAATTTCTTCCGTGTAGCAGACTAGCAGCATGTTCAGGCATGCCATGGGTAACGAAAACTTGCGTTTTTCAATTGACAAGAAAGCACGATTCTTCCCAAAGAGAAAAAACGGTCCAAGTGATGAACCAAGGAACAACATCGTTGCTCCAGTTCAATTGTAGAGGTCGTTCATTTCAAGCCGAATTCATTTGTGATTCCATGTTCAACCTGTTTGGCTAGCATGAAATTGGGCATGTCATTTCATTTGAATTCCAACAAATGTCTATTGTGTGTTATGTCAATTAATATTTCTAACCTTGTCATTGCACTCTAAATGAAATAAAATTATGGGTGCCAACGAGCTCGTAGTCTCTTTCCTAAACTCTGGACATTATTTTGTGTTGCAAAGATCGATAAGCAAGCAGGTGTATCAGTAATTGTTGTGAATATGAACATGTGTTTATTCGATTTGCTGGAGAAATTGGTGGGTGAGACACCGTCCTCCTCTTCCGTGTACCGCCACGGCAACCGCTCCAAACCAGCAGCAACCCACGCTACAGACGGAGAAAAGTTCAAAACGAACCTTGAATTGGTAGGAGTTGGCTAAATCGAACCCTGATCTTTCATTCCCGGTAGTTTGTACTCTCAACTTTCTTTTCCTGGTCTAAATTGGACCTTCGTTCTGTTTGAGGACTACTAATTTGCTGACGTGGTGTGAGGCAGCCGGGATTTCTGCCAGAGGTGGGCCAGCCAGAGGTCGTTCACTGGGCAGAAATTATCTCTCCAAATCGATAGAGGTGGGGAACAAAATAAGGGTTCCTGGGTACAGAGAGCCGGCGGCGGAGGCGATTCGGGAGCTGCTGCGCGTGCGGCGGCGCCTGCTCGTGTGCCTCGTCGCCGCACGGCTTCGGCCGACGCTCTACTTCCTCCGGGCGCTCGGCGTGCCCGACCTCCACCGCGGCGCCGGCCTACTCTCCTTCTCAGTCGAGGAGAAGCTGCTCCCGCGAATCAAGTTCCTCGAGTCGCTCGGCCTCCAATCCTGCGCCGCACACTCCATGGCGCGCCGCTTCCCGGCGCTATTGTACTGCGTCGACGGCAACATGCCGCTGCCGGCCATGCTCTTCGAACGGCTCTTCTACTAGGAAAATTCTTATTCCACTGAGTGGGATTTGTGTAATGGAAATGCAGTAAAGAAATTGTTATGCAGTTGGATTTGATGTAATGGAAATCTGGCAATCTAACGAAAATATTATTGGTATGTATCTATTCTTGACAGCAATCTAGTGTTGGCAGCAAATGAGTGTCGGCAACAATCTTTGCAAATGCAGTGATAACATGCAGTCTCATTTGTAAATACCATGTTAAATGGAAGTTGCCACAGCTCCTTTGATAAATAAAAGGACCAGAAATTGACAATCAAGGTGTTTTAAGGCAGTACATATCCTGGGCAATTTCCAAATACAAAGTCTTAGGAAATTGCCACTACAAGTTGATACACAAAAGCACCAGAAACTTGACAAATAAGGTCTTTTAAGGGATAACATATCCTGGACAATTTCCAAATACAAAGTCTTAGTAAATTGCCACTACAAACTGATACACAAAAGCACAGATCGTGGTGAACTGACAGATTGCAGGACTCAGTAATTGCCACTGCAAGTGAAATAAGAATATGATGGCACTGAAGAAGCTGCCCTGCTCCTTTTTGCTCCTCTTCCTCTGCCACTCGAAGCTCTTGATGAAGTACCAGGTTGAGCTGCAGTTTGAGCAGGAACAGAAGATGGCCCAGGCTGACCGGTTGCAGCTCTTTTCCTTGGTGGTTTAAATGCTTTTGGTTGAGGAGGGGCTGCTCCTGCTCGAGAAGGTTGTGAGCTTGTTCCTGGTGTAGGGGCACTGGTAGTACTTTGCTGCATATTGAAAAATTTAGTCAAATTCAGTTTAAAACTGGTACTGTGCATGTAAATACATCTAGATACATCTGTTTCCGTGACAATTACCGACAACCATCTAAAATCATCTAAATACATCTGTTTCAGCAACAATTATCGACAGCCATCTAAAATCATAAATACATGTAGATACGTCCGTTTCGGCGACAATTATCGACAACCATCTAAAATCATAAATACATGTAAATACCTCAGATGCCCCATTTTTCTTGGTAGTCTTAACAAGATGTGCATTCTTTTTCTTGCCTCTCTCTGGATTTTTCTTACAACCAGACCTGTTGGCATATGATGGTTTGTAATAGTTAAAATCTTGCCTATTACAAGCTTTAGCGATTGCCCAGAATTTTTTCTGCCACTCGTGAGCCCTGTGCTTTTTTCTCCAGTTGGCATATATGTGTCTAGCACACATCCTGTGCTCAACATTTGGAAGGTAATCCTTCATAGCATTGATCAGTCCCTTTTGCTGATCCGAAATGAAAACCCAACCAGCTCCATTGTTGTTTATGTCAAGGTCTTTGATCAGCAACCCAACAAACCACTTCCAAGTCTCATTGGTTTCTTGCTCAACTACTGCCCAGGCCACTGGATACATTTGATTGTTGGCATCTCTTGCAATTGCACACAAAAGCTCTCCCTTCACAGCTCCTTTGAAAAAACACCCATCTAATCCTATCACTTTCCTGCAGCCTGCCTTAAATCCTTGTTTCAGTGCATTGAAACACACATAGAAGCTTTGGAAAATGTTCTGCTCCAAGTTTGTTGGATCCAAGCAAACTGCCACTGTGCTTCCAGGATTACTTCTCAGTAGCTCTAGCTGATAGTCATATACTCTTGTATATTCATTTCTCATGCCACACATCAATTTGTCCATGACAAGCTTCTTTGCGTGCTTACATTTAGAAGGTGATACATCTGCAAACAAGTCTTGTCGAACTGTTGCCTTCATGCTCGCTATCTTCCACATTGGGTTAGCTAGAATAAAATGCTCATATCTCTGTGCAATGACCTTTGCAGTTACAAGCTTGTTTTCCCTGTTTTGTGCACAATGGTGTTCTTCATTGTATGTTACGATTTGAAATCTTGAGGTTCTCGAGGTTTTAGATGCATAGATAAGCCAAGGACAGCCAGGCCATCCACATTTGGCCCTCACCCTATCTGCCTCTGATTTCAGAAATGTTATACTCCTCTTTGTCACAATTCCATATCTCCGCAGTGCCTTGCAGAGCTGGTTTTTGCTTCTAAAAACCATTGTCAAGCTAAAATGGGGAATCTCTGTGTCATTATTAAATTTTGGGTACTTGCTTTTCCTCCTCACACTCACTCCATCGGAATCCTCATCATAAGAGTAATCTTCATCCGAAGAATCAAAATTCCAGTCCTTTTCCTCATCTTCTATTTGTTCCTCCATATTGGCAATTAGGTCAATTGGAATTGGGGCTGTAGAATCTCTCCCAATCCAACTCTTTGTGTCTTTCATTCTTTTCTTGAATTTTCTTGCATGCCTTCTTAGCTCCACAACCTCCGAATCCTCACCACTATCCTCGCTATGTCCCATATATTCAGTCCCTTCATCTGAATCTGTCTCTGACAATTCAGTATCGACACTACCACCAGGAACTACAGCAATAATAGCTCCAGCACCTAAATCTTGACCACTAGCAGCTCCAGCAGCTAAATCTTGACCACTAGCAGCTCCAGCAGCTAGCCGTGGATAAGAGGGCCCCTGACTTGGATTACAAACTTGAGAAACTGCATTTTGCAATGCAGAGACTCCATCATCTTCTGTTATTTTAACCCTTCTAGCTCTTCTTGGTTGCTTAAGTGGACTGCTTATCAACTGTGTTATGACACCGCTGCCATCAGTAACTAGTACATTCTCAACAACTTGAACATCATTGTCAGCTTCTGCGGTAATTACCAAATCTGGTTCTTCATCAGACAAATGCACAATCTCATCCTCAAAGTCACTACCACTGCTGCTGTGCACGCTATCCTCCTCCCCATGATACTCAACATATATATCTGCTACTCCTCCAACACAAATGTACTCCGAAATCTTCACACACGAACTGTCATTATGCAAGAAGATCAAACCTTCAACAAGTTCTTTTCCAGGTTCATGGAAATAAAACTTCATCGATTCCTTCAGCTCCATATGATCTTTCAAGTGTCCCTTCACCTCCTGCAAAGACAACTTATCTCTCTCGATCTCTGAAATCTCCTCATCTCCCCCCACATAATCCAATTTTGGACCAATGCGGAGAAACTCGCCACCGATATGAAATCGGACGATTAAAATCTCTGCCGGGTCCATGAATGAACTGAAAAACATGAAAACTAATGTCACTTATCTGTGCTAATCTGAACCATATCCATGTCAATTATCGCACCCAAATCGAACTAAAAAATTAACTTTTTCATCCCCAAAATCGCCCAATTTTTCCCGCCAAAACCCTAACCCTAGAGCGGAGAGAGAGAGCAGAAAGTAACGGCAGCTAAGGAGGAGCACGTCGGAGACATACCGTCGTCGTCGTTCTTCTTCCCGTCTTCACGATCGTCGCAGTCCGACGGTCACCCGGCCGTCGCCATCGCCGTCGCCAGAGCAGAGGAATACCAGGGGACGCTGCTTCGGAACGAACGGAATGAACTGCGTGCTGGGCTGCAGTGGGCTGGCCCAAATTTGGTGATGGTGCGAGGCGCCTGGCCAGAGTCAGCAATTCCGCTTTGACCTTGCATTCCCGTTTGGCTACAGCACGAAGGTCCGATTTAGACCAGGAAAAGAAAGTTGAGAGTGCAAACTACCGGGAATTAAAGATCAGGTTTTGATTTCAATTCAAGATTCGTTTTGAACTTTTCTCAGACAGACGCTACGAACGCACGCACGCAGGCAGGCGACAGTTCCGCTCCGCTGCCTGCCAGCCGCCGTCTCCTCACTTTCCTTGCCCGCCTGGCAAATCATTCCCTCTTTCTCACCTGCCTCCCCTCCGCTTCGCTTCCTCCGCCAGCCACCGCCGTGGGGTCCCCGTCCGTCCGTCCTCCACCCACCCCCTCCGCCCGCTCCTCCCCGCTGTGCGCAAACCCACCGCCCCGGATCCCTCCCCCAGATCCCCTACTCCCCCACCTCCCAGAGCGCATCCGTCCCAGCTTAGCTGTAGCACCAGCGGGCGGCGGCGGCGATGGAGAGCCTGGCGCAGCGGGCGGCGCTGCTGCGGGAGTCGCTGGGGCGGAGCCAGGCGTCCACGGACGCCGTCGTCGCCATCCTCGGCTCCTTCGACAGCCGCCTCTCCGCGCTCGACGCCGCCATGCGACCCATCCAGCTCCGCACCCACGCCGTCCGCACCGCCCACGAGAACATCGACCGAACCCTGCGCTCCGCCGACGTCATACTCACACAGTTCGACAGAACCCGAGAGGTAACGCCCATCTCCCGCACCTCCGTTCCATTCGCTACCTGTCGCGTGCAAGCCCTGAACACACTGTTTCGATCCCATCGCGCACGGTTGTTGGGATTGTAGCCCAGTACGTACCTGACGAGTGTAGCGAAGATTAGTTGCCTGGTGTGATCAGTTCGTCCATTCTGTTGTACTACATCTCAAGCTGTCGAGTGTGCAAGCTCGAGCTTGCTGCTAGTGCCAGTTAATTACCCAATCACAGCCTTCCGTTAATCAGTGTCTGCTGTGCTCAGCCCATCATCCATTATGCTGTGCTACATCTCAAGATGTTGAGTGGGAGCTCTGAACACACTGCTCGGATCCCATCCCGGTTGTTGGGACTGTAGCTGACCAGTGTAGGGAAAGGTTTACTGTCTGCTGTGATCGGTTCGTCCATTCCGTTGTACTGCAACCTCAAGGTGCCCAGTGAAAGCTTAGCTTTGCTGCTAGTGTCTCAGTTTCGAGTGTACTACACCTTTTGGTAGCTACAATTGTTGCAGGGAACGTTTAGTTAGTGTTTCGTGTGATCAGTCCATTCTGTTCTAGTACAAACTCAAGGTGTTGAATGCAAGCTTCAAGTTTGCTGAGTGTCGAGGGTCGGTCATAATACACCTTATGATAGCTATAATTGTCGCTGACGGGGATTTTCCTTTCGATGGAAAACTAGAGCTCCTCAATTAAGCAAGCCTCAAGAAAAAACAGATATCTTTTTTTTGGTTACGTATTGCTTTTCCACGAGCAAGCTAGACACGACTTGAACTGTTGACAACTCTATATACATATGTACAGGCAGAGCGTGAGATACAGAAAGGTCCTCATGAGAACCTCCAAAGTTTCCTAGACGCGGTCGATCGGTTGCGGAGCATCGAGCGGTTCTTCAGCTCGAACAGGAGTTACAGTAGCAGCGACCGGGTTCTCAGCCATGTGAATGCTCTCCTTTCCAAGGCCCTTGTGAAGATGGAGGGCGAATTCCAGAACCAATGTTCTCAGCGCAGGTCTGTGCCTCACTCATTTATCGAGTTAAATTGTCTTTTTTTTTTGTCTGGACAGCATCTGACTCTTGCATTGTGTGAACTGATGCAGCAAACCTATGGAGCCTGACCGTCTTTTCGACTGCCTTCCGAGCACGCTTCGGCCATCAGCCGAGTCTCGGGCTGAAGGTGGGAAACACCCACAATCCGATAACCAGGAGGCTGCAGTATACAGCCCTCCTGCTCTCATTGAGCCCAAGTTTGTTCCTTTGCTTGCTAAATTAGCACAACAATTGGTTCAAGCTGGATGCCAACAGCAATGTGCAGAAATATACAGGTAAGCAGTGCTAGACTGGTTATAGTTCACCATTCTTGTTCATGCGTTTGTTCCTCTGTATTGAACATAGAAATAAGAACGGGTCAGCTAGGCAGCTAGTGTCAGCATTATCTTCATTTAGTATTGTTATGTTTGCCAATTTGAGTGCATCAGTTAACTATTTTGCCATATTTAAACCTATAACTAAGGTTAAAAACATCTAGTTTGGAATAACTACACTATTACGAGTGCCCAACCAGAAAAAGAAAACTGTAAATAAAATTTGAGTACATCAATTAATTATTTTGCCATATTTAAAACCCATAACTAAGGTTAAAAGAAGCCCAGTTTGGAATAACTATAGTATTACCAGTGTCCAGCCAGAAAAAGAAAAATCCAATGCATTACTGAAACTGCGTGGCTCCTGCAGCAAGATTGCGTCTTTCTTGTTTCCATGTGCCTGTGTGCTAAGTGCTAACTGACCCCTATGCAGTTGCAGCTCTACTGTTGAGAGTGGCTTGCTGAAATATGTTCTCCTTTTTTTTTGTGCAGCGAAGCTCGTGCTTCAGCTTTAGAATCAAGTTTGAAGAACTTGGGTGTCGAGAAATTGAGTAAAGATGAAGTGCAGAAAATGCCCTGGGAAATTTTGGAGTCTAAAATAGGGAACTGGATTCATTTCATGAGAATTGCTGTAAGGATCTTTTTTAAGACTTACTAAATGGTACTATAATATCCCTCTGGTGACACATTCTGCTTGAAACAGGTGAAACTTCTTTTCGCGGGAGAACGCCAACTCTGTGACCAAGTATTTGAATGCAGCCAATCTTTGAGGGATAAATGCTTTTCCGCAATAACCAAGAACAGCTTGGCTACTCTACTCAGCTTTGGTGAGGCCATTGCTATGAGTAAAAGATCACCGGAGAAACTGTTTGTTCTGCTGGACATGTATGAGATAATGTGTGAACTTCAAACGGAGGTACTTTTTTATTCAGACCATACTTGTTTCACTGGCTAACCACTGCAGCAGTATGCATAATGATAACAATGAATGCCGAATATAGTTAAATCTGTTTGCAGTTGACAGAAATGCTTTATCCCTTACACCGCCTGAGAACTTTTCCTACAGTATCTGTTTTACCAGCTTGGTTTGCTTTGCATGGTGACATTTGACGACTATTAACTTATGCATATGTTTAAGAAAAATACAATTTCTGACTGTAGCTATACAAGTACAATGTACTCATGTGTCACAGTTTGATACCATACTTCCTTCATTGAACTGCTGTGCCATCTGTCTTTGAGTTCATCTCTTATGCAGAAAATATGTTTTCACCATGGCGTTGCTTATCTCTGTTTTGACAACCACTTTAACTTGACAGATCTTTAGCAAGTTTAGTGACTTCGTAGTTGGTAGTGTCAATTGAATGTGATTTTATTTTATATATGGTGGTAAACTTTTGAATGGAAATAACTAAAAGGTTCATCTTTTCAATTGATTGTGTAGATTGACACTATCTTTGTTGGGGAATCATGCTCTCAAATGCGCGACTCTGCACTCAGTCTGACAAAATGTTTAGCACAAACCGCTCAGAAGACTTTCAGCGATTTTGAAGAAGCTGTCGAAAAGGATGCAACAAAGAATATTCATACTGATGGAACAGTTCATCCTTTGACGAGCTACGTGATTAACTATGTTAAATTTTTATTCGAGTAAGTGCCTGATCACCCGCATTTTTTTTGGGTGATTTCATAGGTACATGGCCATATTTTTCGTACGTTTCTTTCTTAAAGTTTATCCATTGGGCTATGAAATTTTTGTTATGCACCTCGTTGCTATTATATCTGGCCCTTCTACAAGCCTTCTAGTTCACAAAGAACTTTTCCAACTGTTTCGGTGATCAGAACTGATCGATCATACCGCTTGTAGTTGTAGGTGAACTTCATGTGTTGACACAATTCCAATCATTTATCTCTTAAACCTTCAGGCAGCATTTTTTCTAACTACTAATTCCATATCCATGTTACCTTTCAACATATCACTACTTACTGCAGCTTCACAAAATAATGTAAATAATGGCGGCAATCTTCTTATATTTTTGCAGCTATCAATCAACTCTGAAACAGCTCTTCCAGGAATTCAAAAGGGAAGATGGAACAGGTTCTGAGCTGGCATCTGTAACCATGAGTATTATGCAAGCTTTACAAAACAATTTGGATGCAAAAGCAAAACAATACAAGGATCCTGCACTGATGCACATATTTTTGATGAATAATATTCATTATATTGTTAAGTCCGTTCGCAGGTATGTTCTTTACGAAGTACAAGCAAAGCCATGATAAGTTAGTAATTGCGTGAGTTCAGTCTAATGTTCTCTTTCCGTTCTTCCAGATCAGAAGCCAAGGATTTATTGGGTGATGACTGGATTCAAAGGCATCGGAGGATTGTACAGCAAAATGCGAATCAGTATAGAAGGGTTGCTTGGACAAAGGTTGACCAGAAATCTCTGATTAAAACCTATTGTGCATATTTCTCTTGCATTTTAATACCATATCGTTCAACCTTATACAGCCCCAAGAATTTATGTTCTCACTAAGAACGTTAGACCAAACTAATACACTCGGAAAACCAATATCTTCGTAGCTGCTGTCTGAATAGATTGGAGGATTACTAATATTGATGCAGTTCACAGCATGGAAAATGGGTTTGACCTATTTGTTTCCCCTATTATTTTTTGCTGGGCTAGGATTGTGGGTTTTTAATGATGTAGGATTGTTCAGAAGGAAAACTTTGTGTTAAGTGTGTAGCTAATTCCTAAACATTGCTCTGGTGATCGCCTTGTCTGTTACATGCAAAGTACGATGTAATATTTCTTAGAAAGTGAAAATACAGTCACAAAAAATAGAAAAGTTAAAGCCGTAAAATATTTATGTGCACCGCCTTATTTTAGATTTTTCCAATGTTGTAGTTGTTGCAATGCCTCTCTGGTCAAGGTTTGACTTCATCAGGAGGTAGTGGTCAAGTAGGAAGCGAAGGAGGCAATAGTAGCGGAGCTTCTAGAACAGCTGTGAAAGAGAGGTTTGTTCATATGCACCGACTATTTCAGCATACTTTATCACTATGATGGCCTATTACTCCATTCTGAAGCATTGTTTTTCCCTATGATGCTATCAGATTCAGGTCTTTCAATGTGTTATTTGAAGAGATTTACCAAAAGCAGTGTGGCTGGTCTGTTCCGGATTCAGAGTTGCGCGAGTCGCTAAGACTCGCGGTTGCGGAAATTCTGTTGCCTGCATACAGATCTTTCCAAAAGCGTTTTGGGTATTTTTCTTGACGCCTGACACCTCATACTCGTAAACATTCAGTTTTAATGCATGAATCCGGACTAAGAATCGTAACAACACACCCCAGGGTGGTAGTATCTTTAACCTAGCCTTGTGCCGTATTTGGTATATGTTATTTAGTGATGGTAAAACTAGTTAGTACTTGTTTGTGAATCAGCATTTGAATAAAAATAGCCAGTTCATTTATTCCTCTACCCTGTTTCACTTGGCAGCCACTTAGGAGGCACACTTATTATCGTTTTGTTGTGCTGATTAGACAAACATTTAGACCTGAATCCTGAGCATGCAGGTTAGGCTATCCCTTGTGTCAGCTAAGTTTATCTTTGCTTACTGTGCTAATCAACAACACATCGTTTTTCGAGGATTGGATCTCGTTACTATTTTCCAGCCTGTTAAATCTCGTGAAATAATCTTTTGGTGCTACTTGTCGACGAACATGGATGGTCTCATGGTCATGTATCTAGGTTGTAGCTCCTAGTTCCTGTCTTGTTTAGGGTGCTTATAAAATCGTTTTGCCAAATCGCAGGCCTCTCATCGAGAACAGCAAAGCTCCTGGAAAGTACGTCAAGCACACGCCTGAGCAGCTTGAGCTGTTCCTCGGCAATCTATTCGAGGGGAAACAAGAACGTGCTTGACCACCGTGCCTCGGCAGCGAGTACGCAACAGTATTTCTGTAAATCGGAGCCCCGCAGGGTTCGGCCACGAGGCTAAAAAAATTGCACCGGCCTTCTTTCGGTGCATGGTTTGTACAGAGCGTAGCAGCTGTCAGTTATGTTTTCTTTGTCAGAGGAGTATAGGTGGTTTGGGTGTGCTGAAATTGTGTCTTGTACTACCATTTTTTCTTTGGGAGGCTGGAGTGCTGTAATTCTTGTTAGCTCATTCACCAGCAGCAGGCGCGGCTGTCTATCGTGTTCTGAATGTAGTTCTGTACCTGAACACTGGAGTTGGCCACGGTGACGCTGCTGGTTCGGTTCTGAATCTTCTATACAACTATTAAAAGAGCAAACATGTTGGGATACTTTAAATCTGTACCGTTCAAATATCTGATCGACGCTCCAGATCGCTCCAATGTTTGACAACTCAACAATGTCCGATTTTTCCCGTTTTACCCTCCCACCAAATCACATAATACTACTAAATTGCCACCGTATCGGTTCGTTCTTCAGCACACCTTTTCGTTTTCGAAAATTACATAGATTGCCATCGTGGGTCCTCTTCCCCGCCGTCTGTCACCAAGGCAAGCATGCCGCCGCCCGCTGCAGGACTACGAGCTGCTCGACCAGGCCGGCTCGGGGGGCCCGGGGCTCGCCTGGCGGATCAACACCGCGCGGCCGCGGGACGCCGGCGTACACGCCCTACACCGTCGTCTCCGTCTGGGTGCTCGACAAGCACGCGCTCTCCGAGGCCGGCTCGGGGGGCCCGGGGCTCGCCTGGCGGATCAACACCGCGCGGCCACGGGACGCCGGCGTACACGCCCTACACCGTCGTCTCCGTCTGGGTACTCGACAAGCGCGCTCTCTCCGAGGCGCGGGCGCGGGCGGGGCTGTCCAAGGCGGTCGAGGACGCCTTCCTCGACCTTGCGCGCGTTGACGCAGCCAGGCCTGTGCGCCTGCGCCATCCGGGCGTGCTCCATGAGTCCTGGTCGTGCAGGCGCTGGGCGAGACGAAAGCCGCCATGGCCATGGTCACTGAGCCGCTCTTCGGTCTTCGCATCCGTCTCCAACGCGCTCGGCTGCCTCGACAACGTCGGCAAGGTACCCAAGGACAAGGAGCTCGGGCATGGTACGGACATAACACTCACACTTGTACTACATTTGATTTCCATAGCGCCTTAATGTTGAGCTCTGGACCTTCGCAGTAAAGCTATACATGTAGGCTAGAGTTTGGGAAATTGGTGATTCGATTGATGTGAAATTGGTAGTACACCTCCGTGGTTTATTATTTAGGGAAAACTGGGATGCGTTTACATAGGAGATATACAGTAGAACCCATCTTTATGCTTCGAAGTCTTAGGTGAGGTTGAATAATTCACTGTTGCCTCCCTCGCGAGTACCCAACTGTACATATTTGTGGAGAGGCTACAGATGATTTTATAGTATTTTATTCAGCTGCGTATATGAATTGCAAATTCATCTCCAACTAATTCTGTACTTTACTTTTCCTTAAGTTTGTTTACTTGGAATCAAGATCAGTGTCTGTTTCGGAAACAGAGTCCCAATCAGAGGAGCTAATATTCTTTGTATTTCCACTGGACTATTTGTAAGGGGAAGAAATTATTGGTTTCATCTGAACAAACAGAGTCGCAACCATTATATGAAAGGAAAAAAATATTGGTTTCATTTAATTGATCTTTTTTTTATTTCCACCAGAAGAGGTAATAAAAATAAAAACCGATGTATATCTATGCAATACTGAAATGTTGCACCACATGTTAGCCTATTTTTAAGAGTTATTTTCACTTTCATACAGAGCATATTTTCCGGATGTTTTTATTCTCTCAACTATATCTGCACTTATCGACAAACTATGTGATGTCTTGAGTCCAGAGATAGTGAGGAGAAGGTGAATACATATACATCAGTATTCCTACATCCTATTTCCTGCATCCGAGTGGCATTAGCAGTCAGAAAACAAAACGACTCTGACGTGGTGGGAGATCTTCAGATGATGTGCTACCGTAAACAAATTGGCGATTCATCAGTGGACTCATGTCAAACGAGGCGAGCCCTTTGCACTCTGGTTGAATGCAGTAAGAAGTTTGGACGACTGAAAGTTGATGATTTCAAACTCCTTGTTGAAGGTTGATAATTTATTTTTTGTTTTATAAAGACGTGCGTTGCACGTGCACGTCAACTAGTATTAATAAAGAGTCGACCACATTGATGAGTAGTACTTTTGGCAAGAAGTACAAGAACTTCTTAGTCATATTGACTTGCGAGCTTGCTGACAGAGTCTGGAACGTTCTTCCACGACTGGTTCAGGCTTGGGAAGGATCTGCGTTCTTTTCTTAATCGCCAGAAGCAAAGCCATATAAGGATGACTTCAGGACCCTTGCAGTGGAAGCAACGCGTCAACAGCGCGTCAAACAAGTTTTTACCATGGAAGCTAATTCAGCTCCGTTATTATGATAATAATTATTTTTTTAGAAATAATTATGATAATAATTATTGTTCTGTTCACATCGTCTGTTGACCACAGTGATCAGTGGGAATCTCAGTTCTGAACCGTCTTAAGAGTTAGCTGACCTGATGAGTGGCCTTGCGTGCTGGTCCGGTCCTGTCTTGGTCTCCCTACTACTTTTGGGCACACGTACTCCAAGCTATTTTGATTTTTCTGCTGTTTTTCATCTTTTTTTTGAGAAATTTGTTCTGATCTCCTTGGGAACTATACTTTTAGGCACATATGCAACCAGAACTGGTTCAGAACCTACTGATCGAGTCTACTGATCACCAAATTTCTGTTGGTGAGAGCCTACTGATCGAGTCTGAAACGTTCTTCCACGACAGGTTCAGAACGATCTGTGTACTTTTGTAGTCCTTTCTTTGTCACCAAATCAAAAGCCGTATTACGAATTCAAGGACCCTTGCAGCGGAGGCAACGCGGCACATACGACTTAAGTACTTCGGAAGGTTTTAATTTATTATGAAAGCTAATTCAGCTTGGTGATTATATGGATATTTATTATTCTGTTAACATCATCTCGTCAAGGCTGTTTTGATGGAGCTGGGCAGGAAAGTACTGAATGTTTGCCCAAATATGCGTGTCTGTTTTCTGCACTTTCCAAGAGAGAAAAAAAGGTCAATGTTCAGATGGAGTACTAGAAACAGCTATTTTCTGGGCGTGCCAGAAGTTTCCATTAAAGGAAACTAACCAAAACGGATGAACGGCATTCTTATGGCTAGCTCGGAAACAATGGTAAACATTAAACTGTTTCTTAAACCCAAATCTGTAATCGAAATCATTCTCTTTTTTACTTGTTACTATATGTGTGAAGGTTTTCTCTAGATTTTCTTAATTGCATTTTTAATTACGGCGATTTTGTGATAAGTTTCTAAGAGATAATTATACTGCGAGGTACCTACCAGAAGCAGCCTCTACGCGTGGTTTGGTTTGGTTTTTCATAAGAAAACGACCCACCAAAAAGATAATCTGTTATTCCAAATATTTCTTTTGAACCTAGCAAGCAAGAGATAAGAAGAAAAGGAAGGCAACGCGCGAGATAAAACAGAACAAAAAAATCCTCTCTTTTTTCCCGTGTTTTCTTGGTCGACTTCGATCAAGCGCAGAGCAGACAGGTACGTCGTCATGGATCGAGCGGCGGCGGCGGAAGCGGCGCTGCTGCGGGCGAAGGCGATCCAGCTGCGGGAGGCGATGCGGAGTAGCGAGGCCGTGCGCGAGGAGTCTGCCGCCGCCGTCGCCTCCCTCGGGGGCCGCATGGCCGCCGTCGACGAGGCCGTGCTCCCCGCCCAGGTACGTCGTACCCATCTTCCTCGCCCGCGCGAACCAGCTTGCGGATTTCGCTCACCTCCGGCTCCTGGGTGTCTGGTTGTGCTGATCACAGGCGAGGACGTGGAGCGCAAGCATGGCCCACGACAACGTCGCCAAGAGCCTCCGGGCGGTCCAGGACATCGTGCTCCAGTTCGACCACGTCCGCGAGGTACGTATGTTTTTGGTCGTCGTCTCCGTCGCTTGCGCGGTTGCGCCGGCGGCGGCAATGGCGGCGCTTCCCGTCCGCTTGCGTGTCCGCTTCTAGACCAGAGCAATGCGAAGTCCTAGTCGGCTAGTCGTTCCCCGTTGATCGGTTCGCCACCGAGTTTTCTGTGGCCCAGCAGCAGCAGCCGCGAGGCCCAGGTTCGTGTAAGCCCAACGGGCAATGCTGCCGTCGCAAAGGCTGCTCGGCGTGGGCCGACGACATCCGATCGGTTTTGCACTTCGCGAGAGCCGTTTCCCTCGAAAAAAAATTCGTGCGGCCGCCGCCGCGCGGCATCTCCCCCCCCCCCCCCCCAAAATGGCGCGAGCAGGGGCGGCTCCATCCACCCAACGCGGTGGCCGCCGGCGCCGTATTCCCCCAGTGGCGCGCCTCCCCTCCACTCCAGCACGGCGGTTCCTCGCGGGGTGGGAGAGCCACTCTGTCCTCGACCCTAGCGCTGCTGCCTCCCTCCTCCGCCTTGAATTGCTCGGCCCGGAGCGGAGCGCGGCGCTCACCGCGTCTCTAGGTCTGTGATTCCTCTCCGCCGTCGGTCTGGGTATGCTGATATTTGTCAAGTCGTCGGTGGGATTGATACGACTGTAGTGTACTATACTGTTGAGCTAGGTGTTTACAGTTAGAACTGCTGCAATGTGGGCAATGATCCCCACAATGTTGCTGCTTATAGTTCTGCCTGGACTGCCACGATAAAATTGCTCACGCCGTATCGAGTCGAACAGACTCTCTTACCAACATGAGCGTCTTGTCATTATCCTGTTGTGAGATCATGCTGAAGTTTCACTCTAATCCATTCGTACAGGCGGAGTCCGTGATATTGGGCGGTCCGAGCAAGGGCATCAGCGCCTATCTCGACGCGGTCGATAAGCTGAGAGGCGCCGAGGAATTCTTCACTTCGAAGATTAGCTGTAAAGCCGGCGAAGACGTGCTCATACGAGTCGACGAACTGCTCCCTAAAGCAGCCGTCGAGCTGGAGAACGAGTTCAGTAGGCTTCTATCCAAATGCAGGTAGGTTTGGTTCTCTATTCGCTTAAGTCCATACTTTTCGCACGTTTATAGATGATCTAATGGGCGACTATTCCTGCTGTTTTTTGACGTTTGGTTACAGCAAACCTGTAGAGCTCGAGCTTCTTTTCAACTGTCTTCCAAGCCATTCAGCGGCCGGAAATCCTTCTGAAGGTCAGATACACCCGGGCGCTCTTCCTACGCTAGTTGATCCCCGTTACATTCCTCTGCTCTCGAAGTTGGTTCAGAAATCAGTTGAACTTGGTCGCCATAAACAGTTTCTGAAAACATACAGGTGCAAGCTTTTAGAAGTTCCAGCTTGTCTGGCATACTTGCAGTATATTGTTATCTATATTTCAAGATTTGTGTACTCATAACATCTTGCTTCATTCTTCCAGAGATATTCGTAGTTCAACTTTGGAACTTACCCTTAAGCAGTTGGGAGTTGAATATGTTACGGCAGAAGAAGTACAGGCTGCGCAGGTTGAGAGCCTGAACGCTAAAATTGCGCAGTGGATCCAGTGTTTGCAAATTGCGGTGATGCTCTTGAATTTTGACCACATAAGGTTTGAACTGTAAATGATGTTTGTCAATAATCGTTGGCTATTTGTTGAACAGGTAAAGTTGCTTTTTGCTAGCGAACGTGTGCTATGTGATCAGATTTTTGAAGGAACTCATGGATTGAAAGACCATTGCTTCGCTGCAGTCACGTCCAAAAGCCTCTTGACTCTACTCAGCTTCGGACAGGCTATTGCTAAATCCAAATCATTACCAGAGAAAGTATTTTTGCTGCTAGATATGTTTGAGGCAACATTGGAAATTCAATCTGAGGTGAACTTTCTACTGCATATGTGCAGCCACTGGTAGTCCATTTATCTGTTGCAGGAAATGTTGTGAATGACACTGTTTCTACCACATACCTAGACTATGTTGTTCCCTACCGAATTCTTGTATTGTGCATCTATTTCCAAAAACAATCCATGATGCTTGTTACGTGCATTGCATTTGATATATGTTGATTTGTTTTGCACTAATTGAGAATGTCGTCTAGACCACACACCCTTTATTTGTCTTACAGTTTTGGAGTCAGACCTTTCACCTTTACAAAGAAAATGAAGGCTCTAATACACACCAACGACCTGTGTTAATTAAAAAAATTACCGTTTTCAAACCAATCCATATGATGAATTGGACGTACAAAATATTCAGATGCATAGTCATATAGGTTTAGATTGCCAGATAACATAAAATTGAATCATGAGACTGTAGGTACCATCAAAAGGAGCAAATACTGTGATCTTGGTTTATATATGCATGCCTTATTTCTTCAATTAAATCTGTATATACTATCTGCGATGAATTTGACTTGGTTTTAATGTTTTTCCCCTGGTACTTGCAATTAATTTTGATGATTAGGCCATGAAAAATGATAGTATCTCCTGTAAAGTTTTCATATCGCGCAAATTTTTAACAGTTTCACTACGTAATGACTAAGATTCTTCAAAAGTTCAAATGTTATCAGTTTTTATTCTTGTTTCAGTAAACTGGAAAGATATATGGAATAATCTCTCCTTGCTAGTTTCTAGCTGTAGCTGTTTAGCATGGTACATTCACTGAAGCTCAGCCTCAGACACTACACAGTTTTTGTCAATGTACTTGATGAAAGAAAAGTGACACTTAAATTTGCCGGTTTGTTAATGCATATGCCCCATGTGTGTGGTGTTGCAGCATTTGCATGCTATTTGAAATTTCAATGCGTATTTCATTTGTTGGCTATTGTTAGGTTGACGCAGTCTTTGCGGGAGACGAATGCTCTGAAAACCGGAAATCTGCAATTAGTTTGGTGAAATGTTTAGCAGGAGCAACAAAAAAGACTCTCGGTGACTTCAAAGAAAATATTGAGAAGGAGTCGCCTAAGAGTATACTCCTGATGGGGATGTGCATCCTATTACCAGCTATGTTGGAAACTATATCAAATTTCTTTTTGAGTGAGTGAAAAATGCTGCATTAGATATATGTCTTCAACATGGCCTTCATTACAATGCAGTCCATTACAATGCAAAAATATTCCTTTTTAAAACATATATGAAATTTATGCAGCTATCAGTCATCCCTGGAGCTGATCTTTCAAGAATCCAGCAATGGAGACGGAACAAATTCTGGGCTGGTCTCTGAAATCACTGGCGTTGTACATGCTCTAGAGACCAATTTAGATGTAAAAGCAAAGCAATACAAGGATCTTGCTCTGGGAAATCTTTTCTTAATGAATAACATCAGCTATATTGTCACGTCTATCCGCAGGTATATAAAAAACTTACAATGAGAGAGAAGTAAGCAATTGAGATCTCATTTTATTGGATGGAATAATCATTTTCTTGTTTTCAGTTCAAACGTCAAGGATTTATTTGGTGATGATTGGGTTCAAAGACGCCGAAGGATTGTGCAGCAAAATGCTACTCAGTACAAAAGAGTTGCTTGGGCAAAGGTCTGATAATCAAAAGCTCGAACTTGGGAACACAATGCATGCCCACATCTTGTGCAGTTACATGAACATGTTTGTTTACCGTTTCAAACTGTAGGTATTGGAGTGTCTCTCAGCTCAAGGTCTAACTTCATCAGTAGGTTCTACTACAGAAGTTACTCTAGGAAGTATTGGAAATATTGGATCTCATAGCGGCACAACTTCCACATCTGTGATCAAGGGAAGGTTAGACCGAAGTGTTCAGTGCGCTCTATACTATACTTTGTTTATGGTGTTTTTGCTTGCTATATCTTATGGTGTTTCTTTCAAATATTATCAGATTCAGGTCTTTCAACAAGCAATTTGAAGAGGTTTGTCAAACGCAGATTAACTGGGCTATTCCTGATAGGGAGTTACGAGATAACCTTATCCTTGCGGTTGCCGAAATTGTGTCACCTGCTTATAGATCTTTCGTGAAGCGCTTTGGGTATTTTCCCCATCTTACTCGATTATCTTCTACTTTGTTTTCACCGCAATGTGTTATTAGATTTCTCGGTGCTAACATTAATGAATTACTAGATTCTTAGGTGCGAAAACTTTCGAATAGCAGCTGGCCAATGTTGTTTTCCCTCTTCCTTTCTGAGAGGTTCATAACAATTTTTATTAAGTGGTAGTGAAATGAGTTCACCATTGTTTAGTATATAGTTGTCAGTCTTTACTGATGGATTGCAACTTATATCAAGTGAATATCATAAGCATTTTGGACTTACTTTTGTGGTGAATGGTCATTGCATGGGTCAACACCACTGGCATCATTATTTGCTTTGTAGAAAAAACACCACACCAGTTGCCGGTGCTAGGTAGGCTTATGGATAATACTTGGCTCAGCAGTATTAGCAGATCATGCTCTACTGGGGTTCCGGATCTAGTTTTCATAAATTTTCTGGGAAAAAAAGGAGTTGCTTGATCATAAAAACCGTGTAGTATATTTCTTTGAACAGAAGTATAATGTGAATTTATATCCTCTTCACATCTTCCTAAATATGGTCACTACTTGTAGACTTGTAGTCTTGTACACAAAGCACAGAGTGCCAAATTTCATTACTAAACGCAAAGCGTAGTGAAAGTTTCTCTAACTTATAAATTCATACCGTATTATCGGTTTGACTCATTCTTTTATTTCTCATCCAGGCCTCTTGTTGAGAATAGCCATAACGCTTCGAAATATATCAAGTACACTCCAGAAACTCTTGAGCAAGCACTTGGTAATCTTTTTGCAAAGAAGTCGGTACAATAAGCGAACAAGGTTGTACCATGCATTCTAATTAGCAGTAAGTTAGAAGCTATTCTGGTAGATTGTATATGTGCTGTAGTTAGGTGATGATGATTCCAAATTATGAATCTTCCGACCTGAATATTTGTTCCACTCCGCCACAAGTTCTGTAAAATGGCTAAATTTTCAGCAGAGCTTTAGCTGGTTTTAGCAAACTCACCTTTTGGCTTTAGCAAATCTGTGCATTCTCGTGTGCCCTTGTGGTTGGAGTCTCCAAGTCTGGAGATTCGAACCAAGTTCAGTTTCATTTTGAAAATATATATTGTTGACTACATAATCTATCCATTATTTGATGTGTCATAACATACCTGATTCTGTGAGGGCTTATTCTGCAGTACAGTTTGAAATATAATATTCTCAGGTTTGGTTTAACTCCATCGAAACAAAAGGAACTAGCGGATTAATAAAAATTCCAATTCCAAGGAAGCTATTCTGGTAGCTTGTAACTGAATTATCGGTTGTGGCTGTTGGTGATTGCACATATTTGCAAATGAGTCACAAGTAGACATATTTTTAAGCAACTACAACTCATTCAAGACAAGTATATCGGAAAATATTTGGTTTTCTCCTGCTCATTTTCAGTCCATGTGGACCATTTCTTGTGTACATCGTTACCTTATCCATCTTTATTAATAATGTATTATAGCAGGAGTCTGAGTATATTTGTCACTCAATAATGTTAGACCCATGTTGGCACTTGGCAGGATGATCTGAGCTTCTAGATATTTCAGTTGTTTTTTTGCATATCTCACATGTAGTGCATTCTCGTCGAGGACATTATAGTGTTTAACTTTAGGTTGATGACTTGTAAACTTAAAAAGTCCCAGAGGGTGATTACAGCACTAACATAAACCATCAGGTCCAAAGCCCTTTTTTTAAATATATTTCTGTCTCGATTTCCTCTCTCTGTGTGTAAACTTATTCCTCGGATTCTTCTTTACTGCCTTCATGATGGCATTATGGATGAGAATCCATATAAAAACTACAGAAAAAAATCCCCTCCAAACTTTGTGGCTGCAGCACTTTTTGATGTTCTTCCCTTTTGTTCTTTATATTCAGTCACCCTACAGCGGTCCCTATTTTTCACCTATCCAACTTTATTTTTGATCCTTGTGTTCTGCTTCTCAGTCACAATTTATTCTGCGTGGATTGTCTGATGAGGCCCCTGATGGCTTTGGATGACAAAGACTCTTTTCCATGTCTGAGCCAACCAAAGCTTGAGACCATAAGGCCTCCTACCCTCAGGCACGCCTGCAGGAAGAGTCACTTAGATATCGCATTGTATTCTAGGTTCTAGATATTGGCAGCGGAGCTATTGGGACGTTTTGTGTTCTACTCAAAAAGTATATAGGAGACAGGAATTGGTAGACAAAAGGGCGAAGTTGTTTCATCGTAATATCAAAGCTAATGGACTAGGGCGCGGAGCTGTCGTGGTCACTGCCCATCCATGGTCTAGGATAGCAACATTTAGTGTAGGATAGTAACACTTGGTAGAGGTAATTAGTTGATTCATTTCATGTTTTGTTTATGCTGAATGTTTTGGATGCAGGGAAATACTATGATAATAGATACAGCATAGCTCGTTCCTTTCATAGGATCGTGTCCACTTGCTGAGCATGAAGGCCCATCCACTTGCTGATGTGTCTTCGCTCTCACCGGTCACCGCATAGCCGGGTCTTCTCCCCTCCCAAACGGCTCACCAATCTGGTAATTAGGAGCCTTCACAATAAGGTTTTTCACAAACTATGACCCTAATCGGATTGGGATGTCTGAGTAAATTAAGATTGCTGAATACCTACCGTTAAATTTCCTCACATTTACCGGTGCATCTTGACATTTTGTTTTATGTCGTTTTAATAATATTGTACTCCGTAGTAGATAGATAGATAAGTGAAAATATAAACCTTAAGCAAAACGGCCTGATCTGATGCAGAAGGCACCACCGCAGGTTGGTCATGTCCTAGCTGATCAAATGACAAAAACACCAATGATTTGGCCCCTAGACAAGGACAGCATCCAGCGGAGCAATCGGAACACAAAAAAATTTATATTGTCCGGCCAACTGACCCATTGAGCTGACACATTCACCCACTACAAGTCTACAATCATGGTCATATATATGCCCTCCAAAAATCGATCTCCGAAGGAATACTTTCTCATGTCGTAATGTACACAAAGAACAGTAAATGGAAAATTCAATTGATATACACAAACCACCATTTCCTAAAATATACCTGGAATCAAACTAAAAAAAACTTTTGTCTATTGATATTATTTCACAAACGCGCGAAAAATAATTCTCAACCCAACATTCTGTCAGAATGCAAGTATACTGTGTGCTTATGCTTCAGCCGCAGTTGGCGATCCGCACGATGAGCGAGCGGAAGTGCTTGGCGATGGCGCCCTTCTGCCACCGGAGCCGCTTCCACCGGCTACCGAGCAGAACAGGGTGTAGCCCCAGGATGTGCTCCGGCATGAAGTCGTGCCTCGTCAGGATCCCAACCACCGGTGACCTCTGCAATTTTATTTATTGGTCATATATATGTAACAGAATCCTCCGCTGGTGGTAAAATTTCGAAGTGAACAAATGTATAACTTACATCGCAAGCCTTGGGCACGACGAGGAGGTGGCGCAGGCCGACCTCCCGGAAGAGGATGAGAGCCTTGGCCAGCGACATGGTCTCGACGACGGTGTATGGCGACGCGTTGGTGAACGGGTGTAGGTCGACGTACATCTCCATCTCATCCTCCGATAGCTCCACGTCGTCGATGGTGTGCTGCTTACCGGAGCCTCGCTTGTCGAAGTCCTGAGCCTCGAACCTTGCCTCAATGTTGTACTCCTTGGGGTACCTCTCCTGCACCGGCAGGAATTCCCTCTTCTTTAAGAGCACCAACAGATGCGCCCTGAGCACCAGCCCGTAGAGCACAGGTGCTGTGGCGAATGGCGGCTCGTCGATGACCGGGAACGCGTGGTGTCCCGTGGTCCTGAGAATGTGCACGACGTGCCCGACCTTCTCCACGCCGTTGAAGCTGCGCAGCGGGCCGGTCACCACCTCTCCGACGGCGAGTTGCCGCATGTAGGGCTCGGCGTGGCCATCGAGGTGCGGCAGGCCCTTGAGCTGCAGGATGATGTCGTAGATGCTGGAGTTGAAGGAGTCGGCGATGGTCTTGGAGATGAGAAGCACCAGCATGATGAGCGGCAGAAGGAGCAGGTTGTTGCTGAGCTCCACGATGATGACGCACACGGACACCGTCATGCGGAGCGTGCCTCCGAGAAAGGACGCGGAGCCGAGGATGGCGACGAGGCCGTGATCCAGGTCGGAGTGTCTTCCGAGAAGCTTGGCCACGAGACGGCCGTAGGTGGCGCCGGTGAGGATGATGGGGACAAAGAGGCCCGATGGCGCGACGACGCCGTAGCTGAGCAGGCCGAGAGTGTATGAGGCGATGAAGAAGGCGAGCATGGACCCCGCGTGGTAGACGTCGTTGGTGCCGGTGGTGTAGAGATTGCGGATGGCGTCGTCGTTGATGTTGAGGAAGAGGCTGGCGAGGTCGTTGTAGTGGCCCGGTGGGCAGTGGAACCGCCGGAACCGGTTCAGGGAACCGCAGGCGCCGTTGGGCGCCGCCGTGGGGCAGGGTCGGCATGGCGCGAACCAGGGAAGGCCGAACAGGCAGCAGGACGTCAGGATAGACACGGCCGCCGCCAGCAGCAGCTTGTGCACACGCCCTCTCCTACGAATGTGACAGTTAGGAAAAGCTCCAAGACCTCAAGAAAATGGATTGATTGAACAGATGCATACTCGTTGATGACGCTGTAGACGCGAAGAACAACTTTCATGAGGAAGTTGTAGAGGGCGCCGAGGAGGGCGCCGATGACGCCGATAAGGATGACGATGGGGATGTCCTTGTTCTGGTACGTCATGAGGTTGTCGAACATGGTGCTCACGTCGTACATGATGAGCCCACCATTGCCGAACAACCCGCACCTCCCCGTCCCGCACAGATCGATGAACAGCCGCAACACCACCGCCACCACCGCGGTCGTGAAAAAGGAACGCCAGATCAGCGCGCTCCGCCACCTTGATTAAAACAAAATGTCAATTTCATTAATACTTCACCGAAAGATGTTTTAATTCGAAATGTGGTGGACCGAAATGAGCCTTCAATACATACCACGAGGAGAGGGATTCGAGAGCGAACAGGACCCCGCCGACTGGCGCGCGGAAGGCGGCGGTGACACCGGCACCGGCACCGATGGTCACCAGGTCACGGCGGTCACGGTCATTCTTGAAGTACCTTAGCCAGCGCCAGGTGAGGCCGTACTTGCGGGAGCCGCCTTGGCCGAAGATGGCGGCAATGCACGCACCCGTGTGCACCATTGGTCCAGCCTTGCCGACGTGCAGAGACGACGAAACGGCGGCCACATTGCCAATGATCTGCACGGTTCAGAGTTCAGGGTATTATGTTTAGGGTATTACATTGCCGCATGCTCATTCATGCATGAACTTGGTTCCGTGTGATATAAAAGATACAGACAACCGAAACTTCCTCGCAAACTATTTTTTTTCTTGACCCGGAAAAGATTGATGAGCGACCAGCTGAGCCAGCAGGTTGATCTCTCGCAAACTAATTTAACCATCTATATTTGAAAAATCTTAATAATTAACAGTATTGAAAATACTAGAGCATTAGACGGGAAGGAGATATGCCTCCAACCTAGATTAACTATTGGTGTGACCATTAATCTCAACATGGTTAAAGAGTATGAAAGACAAGTGTTACAAAATTATAACTCTCTATGAACTCAAATTCAAAGTGTCAAACACAATGCTGATATTTGATTATAGGCGCCATATCATCTTTCTTTTTTTGCTAGAAGGATCCAGAGGTGTACACCAGGCAACTTACAGGACAACCCAAAGAAAAAAGGAAATTACAATCCAGTCCTGTGAAGCCACGAAAACAACGTCGTCGACGAAGACGTACTGCGGCGCGCCGCCGCCGCTCCTCCACTGAAGCCCTGGAACGGAAGGAGTCCCCTGACGGACGGGAAGTCGACAGAACTCGGCTCGAAAGAACCTCCACCTTGCGCCATCTTCGTCATCCTCAATCTGGTGAACACCACCTTCACCTTCACCAACTCCGGCCAGATCCGCCGTCCCGCGGCATCCGGCGATGGGGAAGACGAGCCAAACAGCTCCGCAGAACTGCAAGAACGCCGGAGGAAGTGGATCGACACTGGCACCCCGGAGAACGCCGCCGTCGAGGAGGAGAACCACCCCCCGCAAAACCACTCCGACCGCGCCGCTACCACCCCGACGCCGCCGGCTGGACACCACATGCACCCCTACGCTATACACATGGAGCAAGCCGAGGCTCCCCCGTCCTCCCGCCGCCGGAGCGGCCGTCGGAGGGCGGGGGACCCGTCAAATCAACGCCGGTGAGGTGGGATGCACACGGAAATTCACAAAACGCCTCTCGGTTACTGTAGACGGGGAGAGGAAGAAGTCCAGGGTCTTCTGGTACCGCGGCAGGCGCCATATCATCTTAATGGTTTTGTTTTCTGGTCTTCATGTAATAACCATCCTAAGATTTGTACTGAAACGTCCCATTAAGTTTGACTTGGCGGGGCTTTAAATTTTTTTGACTTGGCGGATGGTTCAGTCACACAGTTTGGTACCCAAAATCAAGCAAAGCATGTTCTTATCCATTTCACTGTCAATGAGATAAAGATCTGGAGGTTCCAGCTCCAATGATTGTTCCACTCAATACTCTACCCACCAAATTAGAAGACAAATCGATGGAGAGTTTTTATTTTTGAGGAATAAATCGCTGGAGAAGTACCTGGATGAGGACCAATCTAATGGATCCGAACAAAATGTAAAAAAAAAACACTAGACCTCAATTATTAATGATGTCCACCACAAATAAAAAACCACGAGATAGTAACCGGTACGATCACTCGTCAGATCTTGCGGATGGAGAAATTGATGTCTCTTTTTATTTAATTGTGGATAAGTCAGGTGGCAATCGTGGGTACTCGTCTGCAGAATAATTGAAGAGGTGGTGCTGAGCTGGATTAGGAGGTGGACTCACCTTGACAGCGAGGGTCTTGAGCGAGAAGATTTTGGGCGCGTCGACGCCGTTGAGGTAGGCCTTCACCTCCGGGATGCCCGACCCCCCGGCTGCCGGCGAGATGGACGATGTGATCGCCGATGCGAACAGCAGCAGGGCCAGGTTGATGCCAGCAAACACGAAGAAGGCTGTCCAGTGGCTGCACAGGAAAGAGCAGGTTAAAGCAAGTAAGTATAACTTTTCTTTAAGATCATGTTTGGGATTCGGACACAGTAGTCAGTAGAGACAAAACATAGAGCACATTTGTCGTGCTGAGCAAAAGCAAGAACCCACTGGTGTTTTTATACTCAACCAAATTAAATAGGGTAGTACCTGCTGGAGTCCATGAGGTTGGACACGGCGGCGTGCTTGAAGCCGGCGACGTTCTCGACAGCGAGGTTGATGAGGAAGCCGACAACGCCGGTGATGATCCCGATGGCGAAGCAGAAGGTCCATTTGAGGACCACGTACCGGACCTGGTCGGCTTTGGCTCTCGTCCTCCAGTTCTGATCGAAGAGGTCGTTCTCTATAATCCTGAAAATCCCAAAAGCATATATGACAACGTGTGGTATGATAATTGGGGCAAGAAAGACAACACAATAACATTCTAATCTCCAAGTCGTATAATAATTGCCAGCTCGTCGAACGCCGGATCCGGGAGCACCGGAACGCCGGAAGCTCGTCGGCTCCGCCACACACGGCCTCGCCGAGATGGGGAAGAAGCTCCAGCCACCTTATTCCACGGCGCCGCCACCACCACCATCCTGCCAGCGCCGCCGGGAACCCTTACCCTACTATCTACAGATGACAGATCGAAGGTCCCTCCACTCTCCCGCCGTCGGCAGAGCACGGGAACTCGCTTCTCTCGAACCAGGAACCAGAGGACAAAACATCACATGAGGATGTTGAGTACTGGGAGGAAGGAATGGAAGCAGAGGTTGCTTACTCGTAGTCGAGGCTCTCGATGGGGCATGCTTTGGAGCCGACCATGGCTACCTGAGAAATGTTGTTGGCGGCGCTGCGTTGGAGGAGACCCCGCGTGAGGGGTGGACGCTGCTCCACATCCTCCTCCATCACAATGTCCTCCCGCGGAGTCGTGGACGCCATGGACGGGGAAGCTTGCAATTGCAGAGGACTGGAGGGAGACCGGGACAGAGATGGTTTAATTGGGAGCGACAGATGATGAATGGCAGGAGGCGGTAGGTAAGCGTGGTCCATAGACCAAGAGATTCTATAATAAAAAAGAATGTTTCTTGTCAAATATCCTTATTCACCATTAGTATTAGTAAATATAAATCACTTGTCAGGTAAACATCCACCTAGCAGTAGGACCACTTATATATGAGTTCATCGCCGACCTATCTCTAGTCGCATGTCATGTCATGCACCATGACTATTTCTCAAGTTTGTCCTTAATCTGGCCCCAAAAGGCAAAAGCTAAATTGTTTCTGGGTGAATGGCTTATTCCATAGTCCATACGCTTTGTGGAAGCTAAGTTAATGTTTCTTGGTGTATACAGGTCAACAAAATCAAATCTTGAATATTTCTTAAGAGTATGAAAGACTATAAGAGACCAGAGTAGCACGTACCTTGAGGAAATGACAAAAACCACCATAATTGGAGCTGAGTTGTTAGTTTACCACCGATTTTGAGGAACAGAAACCACCGCACTTTGGGACATAGTCGTGACGCGAAACACTGATTCGCTCGTTTAAGCCTGTTAACACGTTTTCTTACTGTTTGTTCCCACCTGTCGGGTCTAAGTGGCAAAATTGGACGGAGAAAAACTTACGGTGTATTAAATGGAAGTAGGGCCCACCTGTCATCATCTCCGCCATCCTTTCTTACTATTCCTCTCTAAGGGTGTGTTCGGTTTTCGGATGAAGTGGAATGGAATCCATTCCATTCCACTTCATCCCAACCAATCCATTCCTATGTTCGGTTGATCTGGAAAAAGTGGAATGGAACCGCATTGAATAGTTTGCCTAATTTAGGATTTACAATTAAATTGACACTAATTTTGGTTTGCCTAATTTAGGATCTAGCAAATAGCCGGAGGCCGCCGTCGCCTGGAGGTTGCCGCTATCGCCTAGAGGTCGCCGCCGCCGTCGCCTGGAGGCCGTCGGTCGTGGGAGGCCGCCCATCGCGCCGCCGCTGAGTTCGTGCGTGAAAAAAGTCCTCGCGAGCACGTCCTCGCGAAGAAACAACGTCGCGCGTGAAATGGGCCGGCCCATTTAGTCCTCGTAGCAGGCGACGCGACCTCGGACGGTCACCTTAAGCGACCTAAAGGAGCTCCCCTAGCGGCACGGGAGCCTCATGCCGCCATGCCGCCTGAAGAAAATGCGAGACGGGCCGGCCCATTACTGCTTTGGTCACGTAGAGGTGTAGTGCAGGAGCCTGCTGATGTACTGCATCTTGCCTATGAAATTTGAACATTTTAAATTTGAATAATTCCAAATTTGAATATTTTTAAAATTTGAACATTTCAAAAATCCAAACAATTTTAAATATGAACATTCTTGGAATCTGAACAGTTTTGAAAATTAAACTTTTCAAAATCATAAATAGGTGAAAAAAAATTCAAATATTAAAATATGAACAATTTTCAAATCTAAACATATTAATTGATATTTTTATTCTGAATATTTTTAAATTTGTAAATTTATTAATTCTGGACATTTGCTAAATCTGAACATATTTGAAAACTGAACATTTTTCAATTGTAAACATTTTTAAATTCAAACATTTTCAAAGAATGGACATTTTGAAAATCATAAAAAAGTGGAAAAAAATAAAACGGAACAAAAAGGAAAACATAAAAGAAAAAGAAAAAGGAAACAAAGGAGAAAGAAAAAAATCATCCTGATGGGCGATTTCAGGCGGCGCGAGCCTCTGGCGCCGCTAATGGGCGGTATATAGGATGCGCCCTGCTAAACGTGCTGCACCAACCATACATGCGCGCACGTGGGCGACATGGCTGTTAGGAATCGTTCGGGCGAGTGATTTCCATCTTAAGGCCCGTAAAATTCATAAACATTGTGGACGTTTAATAAGTGCTCATACTTGTGAGATACATAAATTTTGATTTGGGATATAACTGTTACATGGATGGATTTTACATGATCGTTAACGGTTCTTATTGCTAGTTTTGCCGAGGTTGTGATAACGCACGGGCATTCAATTATTTTTTATCCGATCTACACAATAAGTAGAAATTAATACAAGATAATATAGATAATTAGTTGGGTCGATTGCGATCGAGATGGGCCAATCATTAAGTTTCTTACTTCTGCACGGGCTAGCTAATTTATCGAGATGAAGATGAGACGGCCTCCTCAGATCACCACACGGCAGCTGCTACTCCCGGCCAGTAGACGCCATGACTAGCACACCGCTTCTCCAGTTGCTGCATTTTCTTCTCCTACTCCTCCCCGCTCCCCTGCGCGATCACTTCACGGGGAGCCAACGGAGGAGTGATCACGCCAGCCTCGACGTGTACCATCCGTTGATTTTGTTCGCCGGCTTTAGCTGCCCAGACCTGGAGGCTCGCCTCACGGAGGCCTACACGCCGTCGCTGCCGCGCTGCGGCGAGCTCAAGGGGAAGGGCTGGTTCCCGATTTACAGGTATAACACCTTGGACCTGGTCCAGCACGACTACGTGCCGTGCTTCCAAGAGCAGATGGCCCTCGTCTACGACCCCGTCCTCAACGACTACCGGAACATTCCCGGCGTCGAGACGCGCGTGCCTAACTTCGGCTCCACCGACGGGTTCAGCGAGAAGAAGATGGTGCCGTAAGTTGTTATTTTTATGCCTTGGATCTTGGCTTCTTATTGCATCGCATCAATCCCTTGATTAATTACTGGGTTTGTTTGTCCAAATGTCCAGCGACCGTGAGAATCTCTGCCTGGTAAGCGTCCGCAAGGAGCTAGAGGCGGTAGGCTACCGCGACGGCGAAACCCTTTTCGGAGCTCCCTACGACATGCGATACGCCCCGCCGCCGCCCGGCCAGCCATCCGAGGTCTTCTCCGCATACTTCGCCCGTGTCCAGGAGCTGGTACAGAACGCGAGCAGAAAGAATGGGGACAAGCCGGTCATCCTCTTCGGCCACAGCTTCGGCGCCACGGTCGTCCTCAACTTCCTCAACTCCACGCCTTTGCCATGGAGGAAAAAGTTCATCAAGCACCTCCTCCTCATCTCGCCCGCGGCTCCCACGGGCTTCACGTTCACCATCACCCAACTCGCCTCCGGACCGTCTGTTTTCCCGATCGCCACCGTTCCCACCATGGAGCTGCGGGCACTGTGGTGGACCTTCGCCAGTTCTCTTCTAGCCATGCCGTCCCCTGCGTCCTTCGGGCACAAGCCGATTGTGATAACCAAACACAGGAACTACTCGGCCTACGACATGGAAGACCTTCTTCTCGCTATCGGCTTCACCGCCGACCAAACCGTGCCCTTCCGCAGGCTCAGGCGGATGCTCAACGTGGAGGCGCCGTTGGTGCCGACCACGTACATCATCGGCGGGGGCGTCCAAACACCGGAGCAGCTGGTGTTCTGGGAAGGCAACTTTGACGTGGCTCCGGATAATGTGTACGGCGATGGAGACGGGGCCGTCAATTTCGCCAGCATGGTAGCGTTTGGGAATGAGCTGCGTCGGCAGCAAAAGAGGAATAACGTGCCCTTCAAGTCCGTCGCAATTGCTAATGCTACGCACTCCGGCATTGTCATGCAGGAACATTTGCTCAGGAGGGTTATGGCTGAAATTCTCCAAGCAAATCGCTAGCTGACTCCGGCCATCGCGCCAGTCAGATTCATGGTAAAAAAATAGCGAGCTATATGGCCGCTAATAGCACCGCAATAGCGGTCCGTGCAATGTCTCGTTAGATGAAATAGCCACGCCTCCACCAGATCCTACACAGGTTCATCACTAGTTATCCTCTGAAACTATTTTCAGTTATCTTGTTATCAGTATTTCTCTGGCTAGCAAACGAATTAAATGGTCAACTTCACTTCAAATAAATGAATCATTTTAGCTTGGCTTCCATTTAGTACATGAGTGCAGTTAAGTCTCACTGCTCTAACAGAGAATTTTGAAGCATAGATACCAAATATTACAGGATGTATGCACGAACATTAGGTACCATATGCAATTAAAATGAGCAGAAAAAACAGATTTTTCGCAGCAACAGTATAATACTAGTCATGTTACTTCTCTGAAAATTTATTGTCAAGTTTAAACCAAGATACCTACTTCCCTAACTAATACTAGTCATGGGTATACCAGATGCTCATTTTCAGAATTGTGTAGGGTTCAATGTCACTAGATGTGCTTTAGTTTTAATAAGAAATCAACACACAATCATACACCTGCAGAGCGAGCTACATCAGTTTCAGCTTTCATGATAGATGCTACTGTATTTTCAGAGATGTCCAAGTGAACTGGTTCAGTTAGGAACACTTCTCCGGGTAGTAGAAGTAGTGATTTTATTCGGCTCTGACTCAACTAAATAAGCACTATCATGCACTGAACTTGGTGGCAATACTCACTTACAGAGACATGCGACTGTAGTTAGTAATCCGACAAGCATGACACGAAGATATACAGATCAAACCAATAAGTACAGTTCAAGATATATGCCCCTGTACCGCTGTACGGTAACGCATTTGGCTACTTTCGAAAAGTCCACAGAGTCAGCATGTTTCGAAATGATTGTTGTCTTGGATATTGGTGGTCTGTGGCCGTAGCCAATGCCACTGGGCACTGGAACAGGAAGAACAGGTGCTGGCGAAACTGGCGAACAGGCTCCTGGCCAGCGGCTGCAGCCCATGACCAGCACCTGCCTGCTCGCTGGGCACCGGTGGCTCGGATTGCTAGCCTGGTTCATCAGCGGCAGCCAGGCGGGCCCATTTGATGCCACACAGGTAGCTCCATTAATAAAAAAGACAAGGTTCGATTTGTGCCATGTAAACAAAGTATATGTTGTTCCAGAATGTTTGTACTCTCATCTCCCAAGTATCACTGCATGCTCTGGACAAAACGATGAGATTAATTTAAGTTGGACTGAACAGCATTTCTACACGTTTGACTACATGATTCAATGTGAATATACTCAAAGAGGCTAAAGATGTAGATTGGGAAGCTTACAACATTCGCGAATACAGCCAGGACCTCCAATCTTTTGTACTTGCAGGATAGGATCTGAAATTACAGAGCACAACTGAATGAAACTAACCAGTCTAGAACATGATCTGAAATGAAATATACTCTACTAGTACTAGGAGAACAAGGATAAAGTACCTAAATCGAATTACCAATCTTCCCATTCTGCATCTTATCTAACAACAAACTGAACCAAATTACCAAGCAATAGTTCACACACCATCCCGATTCCGGATCATGCGTGTTTATAAGAGGTAATCACCTCAATTCTCATAATCAATAGCTATGGCGACAGATCAAACCAAAAAATCTTCAACAATTTGAATCCACAATAGCACAAAACATGAATACAGACGACAAACATAAATAGAAATTGGAAAAGGCATGGAGACACTAACCATTTCAGCTCGAGGTGGTTCATATGGTCCTAGATCTTGGAAGTTCCCTTTCAGCAGCAGCAAGAGCTTCCCTAGCACTCATATCTTTCTTGCCTTTTCAGATCTTCTATGTCACCAAACGTTGTTTTCAATCAGAAAAATAATTACTGAACTGTATCCCATTTGACTGTGATACATACTCGATAAGGGCTTTTGAGTCTTGCCAGATTTTGGCTGCCTACTCCATCTTCTTCTCGAAGCTTTTCTCCTCGTCATGTACCTTATTTATGTCATATTTGAGCCATGACATCTTCTTCATTAGCTCGGCCTAGGGCACAATCAGGCAACACAACAATATCGTTAGAAGTTACTGTCCATAAAATCCATGGCAGAACAAGAGAACGAACCTTTTTCTGGAGCTTATCACTGGGCATGTAAGACATCTTTTTCTTGTTCAGTGTTGAGGGCTTTTGATTGGTCAAGGTCTGCTCCTTTTTTTACAGTCAATAAGAGATAGATCATGGGTATTAGCGAGAAAACTGAAGCAAATGTAAAATAGAAATATGGAAGGTTGACGAATACCACTTGGAGGAGCCATTCTATGAGCTGGTAGTGCTGAACAGGTAAATTAGGACCGGCCATAGCCTTCTCGGTCTCTTATAGCAGCTGGATGGGAGTCAGCTTTGCAAACTCACATGATTACAGAAAAGAAAACATGAGATACAGCAGCAGATCAGCTGAGTCAAGTTGTTAACTTGGGGACAGTGACACCTGCAGGAAACAAACCGTACAGCAAATAGGTATTACATGAAACTGTTGAAGATAGGTTCTGCTCGTTGACTGAAAGCTCTCTTTACACAGCGAAATTAAGAGTAATCATTTTCTGTGCTTCAAAATAGATCAACAAAATGAAGCACATTCTTCCACCCACCCACCCCAAGATAACCTCAACATAGTTCTTTATAACCAGTAGAAAAGTTTATTTTTACATGATAGGGAAGGCACAAAACAACACAGAGAAACGACTAGCTAGGGAACCATCCAACTCCCTGTTTGCCATATGTTGGATCTTTCTAGTTGAACATAGATCCAACATATATGCAAGAGACGTGATGAAAACAAAAGTGTTATTTCAGGTCTTGCATTACAGACATGCAAACTACCATCTTCCTAGAGGATTCCATCCCATATATGTATAACAGTGTTACTTCAGGTCTTGCATTACATACTCTAGCACTTCCTTTTCATGTCCTTCTGATTCGACGACACAAGCTTGGCAAGGAACTCATTCAAAACAGAGGGATACGTCAAAATCATATGCTCCCAGCCATCAACCGCCATTACTTCATCCAGACACTTGGGAGACTGGACCTGGATAAACTTGAAGCACGCCTCCTTCAATCTGCGGCAATGGTGTTTTTCAGCTAGAGCAAGAGTAGGTACAACCGAGCTCACATCTATTTGTTCGGACAACCAATTTTCACATAAGAACTTGAGCCGCTGGATACCATATCTGTCTGCTGCTACAAACAAGTCTTGCAGCCATTGCAGCGGCGTAACAGGCCCTACCGCTTCCTCTTCTTGTCCTTCTTCCACAACTTGTGCTTCGTGATCCTCCGTCTCAGGGAATGAACCTGTGTATATGAAGCTAAGCAAAGCAGCAAACACTTTTGGTTCCATGTCTTTGATGTGTATGACACTAGACGTAGTGCCCTCCATCATGGGGCCTAAGAGCTGTGCCGCGAAGACTTTTGATCAGGCTGCAAGCACACAACGGTGTGCAGTGAACGTCTCGCCGCCAACCTCGAATGTCACATCAGCACCCATCTTATTTTCAAGGAGAATGTTCAAATGATCTTGCATGTCAGAGAGAGCGCCATCAGCATCCTTGGAAGTGTTGATATCATTGCAAACCATGATGTCACACCGGATTGTGAAACAATCATCCTTGAGGTAAGCCGATCGTTCAAGGGTGTCTCTTCCGATAAACTTGCTGGAGCCCCAACTATCTTTGGCAGAGAAGCTGTATGTTTTGGATGCACGGATGTATATCGGTTTTTGATAGTCGACCTGGTCGACGAAGGTAAACTCAAACTTCGCCTCCACAGCCTCTTCCATATCGCCATTTTCATCATCAAGGTAAAGAAGTAGAGAAATGAAGTTGGCACAGCTCGGCGCCTCGCCGTTCGGACAGTACTCGATCTGCCACTGATGCCCCCCTACCATTAAAGGCCCAGAGCTGATGCTCTCGCCATTGGGTATCTCTCGTACGGTTCGCGAGTAGTCTTTGACCACAGGCAGATGGTACCCGCTGTCTGTGCCGGCATTGACGGCAGACGTGGTGCAGTTCTTGCCGCCGGTGACGACAGATACACCGGCGAACGACGTCATGACGAAATCTGCAAGTCGATCCAAAGTCCAGTCAGCATTACGTTCCAAGATTCAGAGCTGAGATGGATCAGCTGAGGGGGACAAACCTGTTCACCACCAGCTGCTTGAGACGACGATTCTCCCGGAAACAGAGTGCCTGGGCATTTCTGCGACAGTTAGGGGCTGTTTAAGAATACATAAATTCTGTGTTGTCATAACAAAATTCTGGCATTACTTTGTTTATACAAATCACCAAATCAGAATAGCAGATATCACCAACAGTGGGATGAATAGCAAAAAAAACACCAAACAGGAGGTGGGCAGATCACCGGTGGGGAGAGGGGCTGGAGGGCTTGCTCGAGCTGCCGGAGGCGCTCGGTGCCGGCGAGCTCGGTGCAACGGAGTCCGGATGGAGGATGCGGAGAACCTGGTTAGCTCTCGCTTGCTAACCCACGGTTGGACCGGCGGCTGGACGGAGACGAAGATCCGCTCGCCGCGCCGCCGTCAATTCACCCGGAGTGCGGCGGCGGCTCGTCGGTGCGTGCGGCCGGCCTGGGTGAGTTAGGGCTTCGTACTACCACGTTGGCTGGGCCTTTGAGGGTCCACGAGGCCACGAGTCCGTTTGGGACAGATTAGTTTTGGGCCAGTTTCCTCTGATGTGGACATTCTACCACCGGTCGCTATTCTTTTTCCACTTGCATGCAACTGGAAGCTCGTTTTCTTTTCACCTTTGCACCGGAAGGCCTCTTGTTACTTTCACGGAGGTATAGCTTCATCCATATTGCTGCTGCTGACTAATTACCTTGTACTCAGTGAAGCCTAATAAGATAATGAAGCCACTAGCAGCCCCGATCGATCGTCAATAAATAAACAGAAAAAAAATGGAAGGCTCCGCCAATCCCTTGGTCACACATTTGCGCGACAACGTCTTCTTTTCTTTCCCTTCATTTTTCCAAAACTTTTTTTATCATATCGGAGGAACTAAGGCCCTGTTTAGAACAAAGGAAAATTGTAAGAATCTTGAAGGAAATTTTATAGGAAACTTTCCTATGGTACCGTTTGGAACAAAGAAATATAAATGTTTGATTCCTTTGGAATTCCTATGGAATAGCTCATTACATAGGAATTTTGGAGGAAAACAAACATGAGGTCTCACCTCATGTTTTTTTTTGTGGAATCTCACCTCATGTTTTTACCTTTCCATGTCTACAATTTCTGTGTTTTTCCTGCCAGACATCTAAACGACACTTTGAAATTTTCCTGTGATTTTATTTCATGTAGAAATCTAGAAAACATGACGCCTCAATTCCTGTATTTTTCCTATTCCTACGTTTCTACTTCCTGTGTTCCAAACGGCGCCTAAAGGTCTCGTCCCTAATCTGCAATTCTCCACCTTGGTCACAAATCATTGCTGCTGCCTTTGGAACCTAGCACTCACGCCCCAACCAGCTCCATTCCTCCAATCACCGTCAGGCGTCAGCTACCAATTTCTTTTCCCATGCTTGCGATTCTTGCAGTGACAGTGCGCGTACGTGTCTATGTCTGCATCGATCAGTCCGTATGTATCAGCCACAGCATGGATCCGGGGAGAAATTTGATCTATGCATTGCTCTTATTTTCTTTTTGTTCAGTAAGAAACTCCGTAAACGACCGTCGTTTCCTGAATCCTGCTGGTGTGAATATGACATGGACAGCAGGTTTGTCTCACTCTTCATCTAGACTAATTAATTAATCCAGCAGGCTAATCGTCTTCTTTCTCTCCTTTTCCCATGTGAGGTACTAGTATCATGCATCGCCATTAGGTATATAGTTGAGAAACGTCTAGATTGCTTGTGCATTCGGTACATCTGGCTGATGATAGAGCTATTAATTTGCATCAAGTCTTGTGGTTTTGCACGGATCCCATTTGTTAATTGCGCTATGAAATAAGGATACGTCCTTGATCTCTCTCTCGAGTTGAGGTGTCCTAAACTTGGACTCCATCTGCCAACAACCATGCATGACTGCTGCCGCTGCTAGTACCCAAATTAAACGGACAAAGCAGCTGGCATTGCATTGCCCTTGTTTTGGCCGCGAGCGACGACAAATTCGAACAAAAACCTGGTGGACTGGCCAGATGAAGAGAAACTTCCACTCCCGTGTCCTACACCGCGTCCGCCCATCCCATGCGTGTATGACAATCACGGTATGCATGATCGCTACTGTTTCGGCCTGTAATTGGCACATGGATGGATGGATGGGAAATGACAATCCGCAACTAGTTGCCAGATACCCCACTTCCGAGTTTCCAAAAATCGTGAAAAAAAACATAGACATGGGTTATGTCGAATCTTCGACACCCACAAAATTTCATCCAAAAATATGAATATATGTGGCCTGTGCAAAAAAGACAAATGAAAGTTTGAATAGTGTCACTACTATTGAAACTTTCATTTATCTTTTTTGCATAGGCCACATATGTTCATATTTTTGGATGAAATTTTGTAGGTGTCGAAGGTTCAACATAACCCATGTCCATGATTTTTTTCGCGATTTTTGAACACTCGGCAGTGGGGTATCCGAAAACTAGTTGCGGGTGCAACTAGTTGCGGATAATTCCCTCTGTGATGGATGCGTAGCTTGAGTTGCAACTGAAACATGGCTCTCATTTCTCACTCACATATGCACAATTTCCCCTTGTGCGTACGCTCAAAATGGTAGCCAGTGTTTTTGCGGAAAAGTCTTATATTTAGGCGCAGGATTCCTGGTAAGTGTTATTTGCTCCCGAGCTCCAGTGCTCCCTCTAGTTAAAAAAAATTGAAAATTATATTTGTGAGTTTCAAAAAATTCTGAAAAAAATCACGGGTGTAGGTAATGGTGTATCCCATAAACGTGTAAAATTTCAGTTTGAAATACTTTACTTTATGAGCTATACAAAAATAATAAAATCTGGTAAAACTTAGAGATTTGAAAATAGGCTTATTTAGATCCACCATTTGTCATTTTTGTATAGCTCAAAATACAATGTTTTTGGAGTTGATATTTTACACGTACGTGGAATATACTATTGGCTACCGGAGCCCGGGAGCAAAAGGTCTCTACTAGAGGATTCCACGCTAAGAAAGTACACAAAGCAATGCACCACACATAGCGCGTGCGCCTATGAATTTTTGCGTGACTTGTGACATATGACTTGCTGTTCCAACAAAAAATATCCAATTCTATTTTTGGCTACATGGGTTTTGTACGTCGGCAGAGCTAATTGAATCAAATTCCATCATAGGTATGTATACGATCAATATACGCGTTGTGCTGTTCGGTGAAGATGTATGGTAGCTCCTGACCGTAATGCAAGGGATGGAGTAGACGGAATGGGACTAAACCATCGTCGCATTCGATTCCATTGCAGGCAGGCATGGCAGGCTGGTAATTTTACTAGTTCAACTCATATGTTGTAGAATCCTCTACTAAGATTAAGGGTTTTAAAATAGACACACATATATACATGCTATAACACATCTACCATGTAATTCTTAGAAAATGTATTTTGTTTAAAAAAAGATTGTGTTACATCTAACTTAAATATTAAGATGAACTAGCACAAATAGACAATACTATGTTTCAACTTTGCTCATATGTATATTTACAGTTTTGAATGAAGCACTGCAGAATCATTTTTAGTTGCACAATGACATGATTAATTTATGAAGCACAACATAACACATACTTATGTAGAAATATATATATATGCCTAAAAAGTGACACAGATTAATTTTAAAAGTTACACAAACTAAAAATGTTTAGTATAAATATCGCCAATATCGATCGGTGACACCACGCACATGGTAGCAACAGTTGACACCGGCGGAGCTCGGCGAAGCCGAGAAGGTCGAAGAGAGAGACTGAGTGGCATGCTCTAGACCAAACAAAAATAGTACTGACTAATGTCCACAACTGCCCCCAAACCTACAGTATATTGCTTAAAATCAAAAGTTCAAAAAATAATATTCAGAAAACCCAAATTACTATTTCATGTTTTTAACTTAAACGCCATGTTTTACCTTTGGATGTCGAAATGATTACGTAATGAAAAGGTACATAAGAACATTCCTCATTCTACTATCTCGGTCACTAATGTAAAGTTCAAGCAAGCGTGTAAATATTTTTTTGATTATTTGAAAATGCAATTTGATATTCAGAAGTTTCTAATATTTTTAAATATATTCTGCCATAATATTTGAGAGAATAACCCCCAAACTGAAAAGAAAACAAACCATTAAGTATTTCAAATTTCAACATTCTTAAATTTTTAATATTTTAGCTACATACAAAAACTGAATCTCAACGGGAAATCAGTAAATGAACAAACAATTTGACAATTTTGTAACAACATTAAGTATACCCACGTACAACTAAATGCATACTGAATACATTGCTAGGACAAATGGAGAGCCATAAATGGTACGTCCCTCCCTGGTCTAGAGCTGTAATACTCTCTCCATTTTTATTTACTTCGCCTTCTGCATTTATTCAAAGTGAAACTTTGTTAAGTTTAACCAAATATTTTGAAAAACATATCGACGTGTACATTGTAAAACATACAAGACACGAAGACCCCCCCGACCACCTATTTGGCAGCGGGGGGCGCCGCCACCGCCATGGCTGAGGCCAGCGACGGCAGCGGCAAGGGGCGCCGGACGGGGAGAGGCCCGGCGGCGCGAAGCTTTTCTCCCCGGCGCTGCTGGGGGAGCGACGCGAGGGGTCCTGTTCACGTGGCTTTGTTTGTCTGGGTACTGTCGGTGAATTACCCATGTTTGTGATTCTTGCAGTGACACTGCGGGTACGTATCTATGTCTGCATCGATCAGTATGACAGTATGCATGTATCAACTACCATGTACCCAGAAAGAATTTTTCTCTATGCCTTGCTGTGATTTTCTTGTGTTCATTAAGAAACCCCGTAAACTGACCGTTGTTTGCTTAATTCCAATAACTAAGCTCCCTGGGATTTGAGCGATATGAGGCATCCCACGTGTTCCCGTGGAATTGGTGTTGGGCGTGTCGTGGGCCCGCAGTTCAGAATCAGATGGATCTTGTGCCTTCTCGTGCCTCCTGCCACTACCGCCGCAACGAGTAGGAGAAGAGCTAGGGTTCCCCCACACCTGCCACCACCGCCGCAACTGCTCTGCCTCCATCCCGAGCTCTCTGCTCAGCCGCCGCACCCTCCGCTGCCTCCCCACGAAGCTCGTCGACAGCAGTCGTCAGCACGGCCGCCGGCGCGGGTACATGGTCGTGCGTGCCTTGTGGACGCGTGTTTTCTTTCTTCCCTACCCTCCCCGCCTGCTCCGCCTCCTCTCTTCTCTAGGTTTTGTGGTGGTGGTTTCGGGTCTGCACCTTCGGCGATGGCTGGATCCATTTTTACTAGGCATTCTCTGTGTTCTTCTTCTTAGATTTCATCTTTTTTGTTCTGCAGATCCGTTCCATTTTTCGTTCCTGGGATCTGGAGGCTCACCGGTGTCTTCGTTCTGTGCCGGTGGTGGGCGTTGTGGCCATGTTCTGCAGGTTGTTTCTCGCGTTTTTCTTCTCTTCTCTATTTCGTGTCTTAGATTAGTTTTCCCTACTTCGTCTGCGTTGTGAAGGTAGCTTTGCATCAATTGCATGCGTGGTGGTTTATTGTTGTGGGGAGCGTTGTGTCGGGTGGAAGCTTGGCGATTCGTGTTCGGGGCGTTTAAGTCTCACCGTTGCTCGATTTAGTCTCTCTTTTTTCCGATTTTGGTGGCGCTTGTGGTGATTCGTTTGGTTTATTTTCTGATTATATCGCTGTATGTATTCGGTTTGGAATTTTAATTTATTTTGATGGGGATTCATCTGGTTTCCTTGGTCCTGTTTTGCGATCTATTTTGTTTGCAGTTTTGGCGAGCCTTTCTTGTTTTATTATAGCGCCCATCGATTCTTGAAAAAAAATGATAGCTCCCATCGGCTTGGATGGTTCTTCTAATTCGGGTGCATCTGATTGTAGCAGTAGTTGCAGATGGATGAAACTGTAGCTTCTGTTGATGTGCTTGGTATTAGTAGAAACTGCAGTTTGGTAGTATCTTTTGATTGAGGTAACTGAATACTAAAGTTGGTTGAACGAAAGTTCGTCGGTCTGAAGCTCGTCAGTTGAAGTCCATACACTGAATTTCATACACGATGAAGTGCTTGTTTCATAGATAAGTGGACTCCTCTGTTTTTTTTTTCGAATGGTCACCGGGGGAGGGAGAAGACCCTCCACCTGAATTGTATTCAATTTTCAGTTTATGGGTTCAAGTGAACCAGAATTACAGAGAGGGACAAAGGGGAGCAAAAAACAAAAACAACAACCACACTAACACACAAGAAGGGGAAAACAGGAGGTCACTCTGATAAATTTCAAAGATTGTTGCTTGACGAGAATAGCCACAACCCCCATCAGCCCAAGCAATCGACCACCAGAAGGAGCAAGGCATTGTGGCAGGACGCCACCTTTGGCGTAAACAAAAGGTCCGATCAACCGAGTCTAAGCCGCAGCACTGTGTCGTCGACGTAGTTGAAGGGCGACGCGCATCCGAGACCACACAGCGCCACGACACCACCTGTGTCGGGGGTGAGGTCGAAAGGTCATGCACCACCGAGACGACGCCACGGCACCTGCGTGCCAGCGGCGTCGACGAAGGGCATCCCGGCACAACAAAGAGCACCCTCGCCTGGAATGACCTCACTGCACGTGAGGTGCCGCCGGCGTAATCGAAGGGCATAACATCACCGAGGCCACACCACCGACCCCACCTAGGCCGAGTGTGCCCGAAGAGCGGGTTAGCCGAGAGCACGCCATAAGCCACCCACGCCAGCACACCACAAAGCTCTGGCCTGAATTTGATGCTTGAGTCGAGCAACAAGCAAGGAGACACCACCACCACTGCCACGGCAAGCCCCACATCAGGAACACGCCGCTTCCATGGCCGCCATCTGCGGAACCATGGAGCTCACCAGCACACCGACGGAGCAGCGCCCGCCGCCACTGATAGCAAGACAGAGGTGGTCTCAACACTCATCCACGATGCCCCCCCAACGTAGGGAGCGCATCACCACCGTGACCGCCATCTGCGAAGCCACGGACCGCCAACCTCAGCAACACGCCCGCTGCAGGTTGATGGCTGAGTAAGAGGAGGCGACACCACGCGACCGCCAACCGGAGAGCTCGGACGACACCTCCCCACCGACCCAGCGGAGCACGAGAGCACCGGAAGGATGGGACCCGGGAGAATCCACCATCGGAGGGGGCGCCCAGAGCTGCAAGGGAACGAAGACAGGGCCAACACCAACCACCCAGCACCATGCTGGCCAGCAGCCCCAGCCCACACGCTAGAGCAACGAGCGGGAGAACCTCATGCCCGACCTCGCTAGATCTGGCTTCCCAGATCCGTCCGCTGCGCCGGAGCACAGCAGCTGCCAGGGGCGGACAAGCACGGAGAGGGTCCTCGCCGCGCCACCCACCACGGAGTCACGGACGCCGCAGAACAGAGCTCGCGCGCGTGCAGCTTGCCGGGACGACCAAGTGAAGGTCGTCAGATTCCAAGACGCGATGATGGCGAGGGGAGGACGGCGACCTCCTTTTGGGGGCCAGCAGCGCGGCCGGCGGCGGCCAAGACCGCCGCCGCCGGCCAGGGAGGGGCGGAGGGTGGGAGGCTGGGGCGGGGAAGATGGGGGCGCTCCGGTGCCGCCGCAAGGAGCGACACGGGAGCGAGAGGGTCCGAACCACTCCTCTGTTTCTCACAAACTTGTAGGTTGTCTTAAGTTAGTTTGTGCAAGTGTTAAGTGCTAACTGAATTCTCTCAGTTAAGTCTATCCATGTTTCCATTTGTCATTTATGTCGACTGCTCTAGGTCCACGCCATTTGCCATATTAGATGGGCTATCAAACTGTAACTAAGTTACCATGCTCTAGGTCCACCCCTATATAGATAATGGTATGATGCTGTTGTCCTTAACATGAATGTACTCTATTTCTGGCATGTTAAGTTATCTCAGGTATGTATGAATAATTGCATATGCTGAAACCTGAATGTGCTCTATTTCTGGTGATATACTGTGGTTATTCTTGCAACACACTTGTCTCACTAATATATTGCCGCACCAGGGTGACCGTTTGTACACTTTAGAATTATTCAAGTTTTTGGAAGTTTGTATATTTTGAAGAGCATTGATACTTCTTTTCTGAACCATAAGAGCAGTTAACCTGGAACAAGTTAATGTAGAGCAACAATGTGCTTTTGAGTGAGGTATTTCTTATCCATAAGCTCACTGAATAGCTTAACAATATCCCTTACATCGATCAATTTTCAATGCAATCTTCTGTCGATTACTTTGACGTCAAACCTGGAGCAGTCAAGGCAACTGACCATTTTGATTCTCAGCGTCATATTTTCCTGGCATCCAAACTGTCTACTGTATTATGTACAACATCTTAATTCGGTACTAAGATAACTCCTCTGGTCTGAAATTCTGCTAAGCAATTTTACATGCATTGTGAGGAAATAAGCTTAATAAGATACAGTACATGAGGCGGCAGAAATCATGCTGACATCAGAGAAATAGTGGACGTCAATACTGGGATCTTGGTTAGCAATATCCCAAATATTGTTTTCTACTTTTGTTCAGTTGATGTATAATCAAGACTTGAAGAGAAACACTCACATTGGATGTACTAAACCGTTAGATATTATGATTGATCTGGTATTCATGAAAATTCTGTTTTAGTTTCAGGAAGCCTGCCAATGCCCTAACAGTCCTAACAGTTCACCATCTAGCAGTCAGTACCAAACTCTTGAATTGTATTGTCCGTAGTATTGTTCTGTCTAACAGTCAGAATGATGCTACATCTATAGTTGTGCCCTGTCTGTACTGTTACATCTAGCAGAAGGATGCTAGATACAGCATCAATTGTACTGACTGAATATGATACTCTTGAATTGTATGGTTTTCTCTGAACTTTCTGTCTGAAATATGACATCATGTGTACTGTCTGTAGTACTGATTTAATTAGGCCTTGAATTTCCATAAGGACAAGTGGCCTTCGCTACAAACTAGCTAGGTTTAACATGTGATACGTCAAATAGAAGTTAGCTAGCTTATTTCGGTATATAGCTGAGAACCACTTGGGTGTTTGCTGTCTTGCGGTCTTGCCTGTATCTACTTTAGTTCAGCTTCAGTATCAACTTTAGAAAGTTATGCTGTTTTTTTTTATGTTTGTTTTCGGAACTCAGTTCTTCCAGACTGACAACTTACTTGATGCCCAGTAGTTCAAGAGTGAGTTGTTGCACGTGGCAGACACGTAGTTCTGAAATTGTTTGTTATAAAATAGACACCTAATTAGCATGTTGGATTGCAGCGAACTTCACAGTACTCATGCAATTTTTGTTGCTTTCTCTTCTCACTCTACACTCATCTATTGAATGAGGATTACATTTTTTCAAGTGAGGACGAGTTGAAGAAAATAAGTTTTTGATGCTCATTATTATCTCTCTTTTTTGTCATTAATTTATTCTCATCTGAGTTGATGAAGCAACCTTCGTGTTCTGAACAAGGATGCAACTTTCAGTTAAAAAGGATCCGGAAGACATAAGCATGGGTCATCTTCTTAGTGATTCACCCCTCTTTTATTTGCTTGTTACCAGTTAAGGTAAAGAAAATGGTTTGAACAAGGATTTTAAATACTTTTGTTCTTGTAATATATAATAATTTGGATTGCATGGATATTGATTACACACTGAATATGCAAGTGATGGACTGTTGATGCAAGTTGCACAATGTTCTAATCAAGTAATAGTGTCCAGTCATTTGACTAAATGATTGTTTTGCAGTATTTGACTAATTTAGTATTTGGCAGTATATGCTGCTGAAAGAGGCCACGATGGTAGGTCTGCTTAATTACAATAACTTTGTAGTTCAATAGTTTTGTTTTTCGAGTGGGTTACCTCACTAACCTTCTCCTCATTATAGCTTTAAAATATTAGCTAAGTTTAAGGCTGGTTTCCCGACTCCCATATCTCCTGGTATCTCGATCACCCGGGTATAAAACCAAAGATTTGCGCTTCACTTCAATCCAGGTCACAGCTACATTTCCACCAAAAATCAAAGACAGAAGACATTTAACGCAAAACAAAAAACAATTCTGGCGCGGCAAAGCGCGCCCTCACCTTCTAGTCCTGCTGATGAGAGTATGAAATGGACAGCAGGTTTTGTCTCACTCTTCATGTAGGCTAATTAATCCGGCAGGCTAGTCTTCTTAATTCTTTCTCTCCTTTTCCCAGATGAGGTAGTAGTATTATGCACCGCCATTAGGTATATATCCCTCCGTTTTTTAATATAAGATGTTTTAGCCGTTTTCTAGATTCACATGTATCTACATGCATCTAGACATATTTTATTGTGTATGTTCACTCACTTTAGTCTGTATCTAGACAACATTTAAAACACCTAAAACATTTTATATTTAAAAATAGGGGGAGTAGCTGTGAAACGTCTAGCTTGCTTGTGTACTCGGTACATCTTGCTATTAATTTGCATCATGTCATGTGGTTTTGCACGGATCCCATTTGTTAATTGCGCGATACGTCTTTGATCGACATCTGTCTATCTCTCTCTGAGTCGAGGTTGTTATAATCGATAGTAAGATAAACGATGAAGAGCGGAAAGATCAAACCAATAGGGACACGAGATTTAACGTGGAAAACTCCTTCAACAATGGAGGAGAAAAGCCACGGGCGCCAGCCAGCAATATTTCACTATATCGGGTGAGGTTACAAACGCCGGAGATTTACACAATGCGAATTATCCCAAACCGGCGGCTTACAAGAGGTATATATGGTGGTGCAAAACCCTAAGTCGGCTGCAGTCCGACTCGGAACCGATACGCTACGGCTCAAGCCTCCCTGACGACGGGCCTCTGTTTCGCTCCGAAGTTAGCCTTTATCTTTATATGAATTTAGATCAACATAAAACAACAGAGGTGTGCTAAACTGGGACTCCATCTGCCAACAACTATGCATGACTGCTGCCGCTGCTAGTATCCAAATTAAGCGGACAAAGTAGCTGGCATTGCATTGCCCTTGTTTTGGCCGCGAGCGACGACAATTCGAACAAAAACCTGGTGGACTGGCCAGATTAAGAGAAGCTTCCAATCCCGTGTCCTACGCCGCGTATGTCCATCCCATGCGTGTACTACCATCGCGGTATGAATGATCACTACTGTTTCGGCCTATTGGCACATGGATGCCTAGGTCGAGTCGCAACTAAAACATGGCTCTCATTTCTCTCTCACCTACTCAAAATGTCCCTGTGTGTATGCTCGAAATTGTAGCCAATAATTTTTGCCAAAAAGTCTTATATTTAGGCGGAGGATTTCGCTCTACAAAAATACACAAAGCAATGCCCACACATAACGCGTGCGCTTATGATCTTTGTGTGACTTATGACATGACTTGGAGTTCCATAAAAAAATCCACTTTTATGTTTTGCTAGTAGAGTATTCTACGACGACAAAGCTAATGTAATCTACTTCCATCATTCTAGGTACGTATACGATCAATATATGCATTCTTCTCATGTATGCTAGCTCCTCACTGGTGATGCAAGGGATGGAGTACACGGAAAGGGACTAAACCATCGTCGCATTTTAATTGATTAATTCCATTGCAGGCATGGCACATGAATCTCTTTTAGATATGAGTAGCTGGTAAATGTTGTAGAATCATCTACTTGTTAACATAGACATGTATTTTAGGCCTTGGCCTTTTTGGTAAGGCGGGTGTGTAACACTCTAAAGTTCTCTCTGGTTAAACAAAAATGCCAAATCTTTTGCTTTGTTTCAACATATATGTACATGCTATATCACATCTACCCTCCAAAGTTTAATCCTTAGAAGATATATTTTGTCTTTTACTTTTCTTTAGTTTAGGAACATTTTTTTTAACAAAAGCTTGTGTTACATCTAACTTAAATATTAGGATGAACTAACATAAATAAAAAATAAATTTGTTTCAACTTTGGTCATATGTATATTTACAATTTTGCAATGAAGCATTGTATAATCATTTTTAGGTGCACAATGACATGATTAATTATTAATTACACTATAAAACATACTAGTTAACTAAAACTTATATAGAAAGATTTATCACTGAAAACTGATGCGGATGAATTATAAAAAGGATATACTAACTAAAAATGTTTAGTATAAATATTGCCCATGTCGAAAAGTGAGCCCTCGCGCGTGGTAGCAGCTGATGGCGCCGGTGGCAGCTCGGCGTAGCCGGGAAGGTCGAAGAGGAGCTGGGTGTCATGGTCCGAACCGAACGGAAATGGGCCGGACGCCTATCCACAATGGTCGCCAAACGGATCGAAATGGACACATTCTGTGTCGTGACCTAAATGGAGGCCGAGTTGGCGTTGGCCTTAGGTCAGGAGCCCTTCCCTTAGAATAGCAACTCAATAGGCACAACCAGACCATCATAAGTTATAAATAGTCCCCATTAATATCAAGTTGTCTCTTGATGCTAACACGTACAATTGACCATGCTATTTTACCTCTCAGTAGATTCAAAACTTAGCTTGTAGATATAATCATTTACCTACTGGTAACATTGCTTAAGATCCAATGTTCAAAAGAACATAAAAACTGTACAAATTAATATTTCATGTTTTTAAATTACCCCATGATGTAATCTTTGGATGTTGAAATGATTAGGTAATAAAAAGGTACATAAGAAATATTTTTCATTCTTCTCTCTTGGCAAATAGTGATACTTTAAACAAGAAAGGAATTTTTTTTGATTAGTCAATTAGATATTCATAAGTTTTTCTAATATTTTCATAAATGTTCGGTCAATGTATTTTGAGAGAATAATCCAACATTGAAAAGCAAATATACCATTCATTATTTCAAATTTCAACATTCTCAAACATTCAATAATTTAGCTACATACTTGAACTGAACCTCGACGGGAAGTCATAAAATCAACAAATAAGTTGACACTTTTGAATCAGCATTAAGGAAATTCATCTACTAAATGAATACTGAATACTTTGCTAGGACAATTGGACAGCCATAAATGGTACATGCCTCCCTGGTCCGGAGCTTTAGTATGCGCTGATGTATTTCACATGTACTCAATTTGTATTTTATAATTACTTACATTACCTTCAGTTCTTGAAGCCGTGAGTGTGTTGCCTTGATTAGTCCTCGAGCGCCACCATGTTTCCCAAATTTGTGTTCCTCGGCCACCTTACTTTAGAGCATATATATACAGCAGGATCCCCCGCCACCCCTACTCCCAGTCCCAGGTCCAATAAGGGTCCAAACAAAAAAAAACGCCCCAACGGTGAGCTGACCCAAAAAATTCGCCCTAAGGATGACTCCAACGGGGCGACGCATCGAGTCCGCGCGCCTCCGTTCCTGTCCGCGGGGCCAAAAACACGACCCAACGGGGCGACGCAAACGGACCGCGGTCCGTTTTTTGGTCTGCCGCGACGCATTCCTGGCCCAAATTTGGGTCACCGATGCGTCGGGCCCGGACGCGAGCGGACCGTTCCTGCATCCTCCCCGTGTCCGCCCTGGCCCCGCGTGTCATCGACCCCAACGGCCACCTACCCGTAATAACTGTGGGCGGTGGAGCTGTATAAATCGCCCCGGCCGGCCAAACCCTAGGGCACAAACCCTAGCACTCCACCATCTCCAAGCTCAGATCCATGCGCCGGAATGGATCCGCCGCCGCCGCCGCCGCAGCATCTGGTGGACGAGGCCGAGCGAGCGCGTATGAGCGCGCGCGGGCGCTATGGCGGCAGCTTCTCGCGCCGGATGGCGACCAGCCCGGCATGGGCCGGCATGATTCCCCAGCCGCCGCATCCGCGCCTGACGGACGCCCAGAGGAGTGCGGTGGAGGCGGCGTTCGCGGAGTGCGCCGACAGCGACGAAGAAGAGTACGCCGCCGGTGTCGCGGCGGCTGCTGTCGCGGCGGCCGGTCTCGCGGGGGATGACGCGCCGCCGGAGCCTCCCATTGGCGTGGGCGGCCCTGCTCACATCACCGAGGAGGAGGCGGTGGATGCAGCCCACATGCAGCTGAACGCGCAGAGGGCGGCCGCGTTCATGTCCGCCGCGCGCGCCTGTGCCGACGCTGCGGTGGAGGAGGAGATGAAGCAGATGCGCCGCGCCGAAGAGTCCAAGAAGCGCGCGGCGAGGCGCAAACGGCACCGGGAGGCCTTGGCGGCGGCCGAGGCCGCGAAAGGAGCAGGCAGCTCCGCCTGATGTCAGCTCCACCGCGAAAGGAGCCGAGGCCGTGGCCGCCTATGTGCGGTTCATTTTCCACTAATACCGGCGCCCGCTACGTGTTTCGTAGCTACAAAATGATCAAAGAAGATTGAGTCAGCCAGCCCTGGCTAGCCATGGGCGCGATGAAGGAAGAGCCAGCAAGTCCGTTGCAGAACGGGCATGCTGCGTGACGTTCCTCAAGGCCGCAGCCCCTCTTTGATCTTCCCCCTTGCCGGCCGATGGTCGGTTATTAATTTCCTTCAAGTTTAGGTTTAGGTTTTAGGGTTTAATGTTAGGAGAAGGTCCTAGATTTAACTATGTAATTTTCAGTTTCTAAATGTAATCCTAGTATTAAAAAAAAGTTTAGGAAATAAAAGTGGCAAGCAGACTCAATGCGTCGGCCCCGTTGGGGGCACTGGCCAGAAAGGGGCGGACATGTGCCGGACGCGCGTCCGTTCCCCGACCCAAACGGACAAAACGCGAACCGAACGCGCGTCCGTTTAGGTCACCCCGTTGGAGTCATCCTAACGGCGAGCCGACACGGACAATGTCCGAACATATCTGCATGCAGCATCATACTGACGGGACTGACTTATCATCCGCACACCAGTCACATCCGTCTTCCAAGTCGGTGCTGCCAGGTCGACACGGCGACGGAGGAACGACTCTCTGCTGTGTCGCCGGCATTTACTCCGACGCGTCGCTTCGCCGCCCATTATCGTTTCTTGCCGCTTCCCGCCTCTCTTTACTGCCCAATCCTTGCCTCACACATCGTCTTTCAAGACTGGCCCCAACGAGCTAGCTGCTTCCGCGTTTAATGGGGAACACCCCTGGGTACCACCCCATTGTGCCTTACTTTTGTTAGACCCCAAAGCGGACACATTTTGGAGGGTGTCTGAGAAATTTTCGGACTCACGGTGTGAGGCAGCTGAGCTGCTAAAGTCAAGAGTGCAGATCGCTTTACTAAGGTACAGGATGTTCACCTCACTCTACTACCTAGTTTGGTATCGAGTACCAGCATATTTCTTCTGTCTCCGTCCAACATTTAGCACACAGCTTTTGTAGTCAACTTTGTTACTACCAACCTTTTTGTTCTTACTAAGGTACAGGATGTTCACCTCACTACCAACTTTGTTACTCCGATGCAGTATCCAGTGGGCTCGCTTGATTTGTCCTCGCACATCGAAGGCCCATATGCAACGTCGTACAAAAATCGTACGAAATATGTCGCACGCATAGCAGCGCTCTTTTTTTTTAGAATAACAGGGACTCGCCCTGGCTCCATTTAGATAATAAACGAAACCATTGCATTCGATACAGGAAAGTAAAGAACAGAAAATAAAACCCACAATCAAGCAAGTTCTGGAGGTCTATTTCCGCACGCAGGCAGTAGGCAGCAAAAACGCACTGCCAAAGTAAGGAAAACAGAACGGCAGCAGAAACATCTGGTAGAAGACCAAAATGCAACTGCTAACAGAAATACAGCATCTCCAGCACTCGCTCATCTTTACAGCAGAGAAGTGAAGAGAAGCACCAGTAGCAGCGCTCTTTTTCATCGCTCGACTATTTATGTGGTAATTTCCCGTATGAATTAATGCAAATTATAAGCTCTCTGATATACCGAGTAGAGCAGAGCAGAGCCTGCATCCACATCGGTCCGATGTCGATCACTGCCTAGTAGCTTATCATGGGCACGCTATTATCATGATTAATGCACGATGGGCATATGGAGCCAACTATATACACACCTCTGATCTCTATCTATCTCGCATGCATTATGTCTATCGACCTCAGCTGCTCGCACGGAACGGCGTTACAGAGGCAGGTGTGCGATTAGGAGTGGATGTGTATGCTATAGTCTAGATACAGGTGATCTTAATCCAGACCAGCATACTCGCGTCTCGCGCAGCTATGGATCTAAATCTTGATTACAAGCAGCGGCGATGCCGTGCTGAGGAAAAAGGTAGGAGACAGAGTTGGTAGCTCTGCTATAGTGTAACTAGTTGATGATGACGACGACCTCCTTCCACCCGTTATGTAGCTGTCGATGATGCCGATCCCGTGTTGGGCTGGGCCGTCTCGATGTCGTGTCGGCCCATGGCCCGTCTTGCATCCCGCTGCCTATGATAGCCCTTGTGTAGTGTCGTAGCAGTGCCCTCTCCTTGATTTCCTGCTTGTCCCCAAGCAGGTGCGAGAGGGAAGCGATGCTTCAGAGCAGCTTCCGACTCCCAGCTCTTGATCTCTGCGGGTAGATGCGTCCAGGATACTTGCACTTGCTCTATGTATCCTTTCCCCTTCTTGATGGTCCTAGTGTCCAAGATGCTCATCGGCTGAATCATGCAGCAACTATCAGTTAAAAATGTGCAAGCAGAAATGGAATCGATCACCTGATTAGCGGGGACGGATTTCTTCAGCTGAGAGACATGGAGCACCGAGTGTATCTGGCTTCCTTGTGGTAGTTCAAGTTTGTAAGCCACTTTGCCAATTCTTTCAAGTATCTTGTATGGACCAAAGTATTTGAAGGACAGCTTGTAATTGCTTCTTCGAGTGACTGAATGCTGTGCATATGGCTGCAACTTCATGTAGACCATATCACCCACTTGAAACACTCTTTCAGAACGATGCTTGTCTTCTTGCGACTTCATTCGTTGTTGGGCTCTTTGTAAATGTTGGCGAATTAGTATCATCATTTGCTCACGTTCTTCTAGCCAACCAGCCAAGTCAGTTGAGGCACTCGACTGCAGGTTGCTGACACCAAGTTGTCGAGGTGTATAGCCATACAGTACTTGAAATGGAGTTTTTCCCAGAGCTGAGTGGTGATTTGTGTTGTACCAATACTCTGCAAGGGGAAGCCACTGTGCCCACTTCTTAGGTGATGCATGAACTGTGCATCTGAGGTATGTTTCCAAACATTGGTTCAATTTCTCTGTCTGTCCATCGGTCTGAGGATGATGAGCTGAGCTCATATTCATTTTTGTATCTGTTAAGCGAAACAACTCTTTCCAGAACTTGCTTGTGAATACCGGATCCCGGTCAGAAATAATGATGGCTGGTAATCCATGAAGTTTATAGACCACATCCAGGAACTGCTGAGCAACTGTCATTGCTGTATATGGATGAGACAGAGGGATAAAATGGCCATACTTGGTGAGCTTGTCGATTATGACTAGAATGCAGTCATACTTGCCAGATTTCGGGAGTCCTTCAACAAAATCCATGCTGATGGTGCTCCAAGCTTCAGTAGGAATTGGTAATGGATTTAACAGTCCAGGTAGTCTCACATGTTCACTTTTTGCCTGCTGACAGACCGTACACTGTGCTACATACTTGCGGATGTCACTCTTCATGTGTGGCCAAGCAAATAAAGCTTTGATTCTCTGATAAGTGCCAAGGAAACCTGAATGCCCACCTACTCCACTTGAGTGAAGAGATAGCAGAATTGCCTGATGTGCCTCTTTATTGTTTCCCAACCATACCCTATCTTTATATCTTATAATTCCTTTGTGCAATGCGTATCCCTTTTCATTTGGTGACTGGATACTAAGTTCTTGAAGCAGAACCTGTGATTTGACATCCTTGAGATATCCTTCTTCGATGATCTCTAACCATTTTGGTCTGCAGACAGAGATGCTGTATAGAGTGTCATCATTGTGTTCTCTGCGTGACAGTGCATCAGCTGCTGAGTTATCTGTGCCTTTTCTGTACACAATTTTGTATTGCATGCCCATAAGCTTGACGAATGCTTTCTGTTGGATGTCTGTCACCAACTTCTGGTCTGTTAAGTGCACAAGACTGCGGTGGTCTGTCAGTATAGTGAATGGTGCTTGCTGCAAGTATGGTCTCCATTTTTCCACTGCCAACAATATGGCCAGACACTCTTTTTCATAAGTGGACAGTGTTGTGCTGTAGTTCCTAATGCTTTACTTAAATAAGCAATAGGATGTCCTTTCTGAGTAAGTACAGCTCCCACTCCACGTTTTGAGGCATCTGTTTCCACTGTGAACGGCAATGAAAAGTCTGGCAATGCTAGAACTGGTGCAGTTAGCAACGCATGTTTCAGTGACTCAAAAGCTTGTTGGTGAGTGTTTGTCCAGTGAAATGGTGTGTCTTTCTTGAGCAAGTCTGACAACACTCTACTGATGAGACTGTAATTCTTGATGAATTTCCGATAATAGCCAGTCATTCCCAGGATTTCTCGAACTTGCTTCACATTTGTTGGAACTGGCCAGCTTTGCACAGCCGCCACTTTGTTGGGGTCTGTTGCAACTCCTTGAGCACTGATAACATGACCTAGATACTCCAGCTGAGGTTGAGCGAACGAACACTTACTCTTCTTGACTGCAAGGTTGTTCTGCTGCAACAGTTCACACACCTGATGCAGGTGTTGTTTATGAGCCTCCAAAGTAGGACTGTATATGAGGATATCATCCATGAATACGAGGACTGATTTTCTAATCAGGGGAGCAAAAATGGAATTCATAGCTGATTGAAATGTTGCTGGCGCATTGGTAAGGCCGAAGGGCATCACTCTGAACTCATACAAGCCCTGATGAGTTTTAAAAGCTGTTTTGTGCTCGTCTTCAGGTACCAATCTAATTTGATGGTATCCAGCCCTCAGGTCAAGCTTGGTAAACCACTTTGCTCCTGATAATTCATCCAAAAGTTCATCGACAATTGGCATTGGGTACTTGTTCTTAATGGTGATACAATTGAGAGCTCTGTAATCCACACAAAATCGCCAGGTGCCATCCTTCTTTCGAACCAGAATTACTGGAGAAGCAAATGGACTTGTGCTTAGTTGGATGATTCCTCTTCTCAGCATATCTGCGATTTGCTTTTCTATCTCTGTTTTCTGATGAGGAGCATAGCGGTAAGGCTTGACATTCACAGGAATAGTTCCAGGCACTAGTGGGATATGATGATCATACGATCTGTGTGGTGGTAAAGCTGTCGGTTCCTCAAACAGCTTATCAAACTTCTGTAACAGCTGTTGAATTTCGGCTGGAACTGGACTGTCAGTATGTTGTATTGCACTGTGAGTTGTTGCAGTTTCATCGCTGACCTGACATAGCTCCAAGATGTTACACACTTCACCTTATTGATAAGTGCTTGCAGCTGTTCAGTAGACAAGGGAGTGCAAGAATCGACTGTGTCATGCAAACCCCGGAGAGTAATTCTAGTGCCTTCGTGCTTGAACCTCATTGTCTTCTTTTTCCAATTCACCCACATCTTGCCATCATTTTGATTCTCAAGCCAATCCATTCCCAAGATGATGTCATAGGAAATCAACGGCAATATTTTGAGATCAGTGATGAATTTTTGTCCCTGAGTATGCCAAGTAACCTGAGGAAGATACTTGCTGCATTCAATTGACCCTCCTCCAGCTACACTAACCTTAGCCAAGGGCATTGAGATTTCCTTGTACTGCAACTTGTCTGCTAGCTTCTTGCTTATAAAGTTGCTGGTGCTGCCTGAGTCTATGAGAATAACAACAGACTGCTTACCCACCACACCTTGCAACCTGATACTTCTTCTGCTTGTTGTACCGGACATAGCATGTACTGACAATTTCATCATATGTTCCTTGTCAGCATCAGATTCATCTGAAGAATCAGTATCAGATGTTGGCTCTGGAGATTGTTCAGTGCATTGCAGGGCATCCAACATTTCTTGCACAACGTGCAGCTGAATTTGCTGTGGGCATTTATGTGTTGGCCCATATTTTTCTCCACACCTGAAACATTCACCCCGAGCTCGCCTTTGTGCTTTGAGAGCATCAAATTTGCTTGGTGTTGCACTCTTGTCAGGTACTGATTTTTCTTCAGGTTTATGTCCGAGAAATCCACTCAACTGGCCATTGTGCCTGTACTTTTGCCTGAGAGCATCTCTGTTCTGGTACTTGGAAGTATGAACTGTTGTATCTTCCACCAACAGAGCCTCCTGCGTTTGAGCCATGGAAAAAGCCAGATCAACCGTTCCAGGATTGTGCAATTTAATTGCAGAGCGAATTTCAGGTTTTAAGCCAGCAATGAAGCGCCTAACAAAGAATGTCTCATCATAAGAGTGATTGTACAAGAGCACTTTATGCATGAGCTCCTCGAAGGTGTGTGCATAAGCATCTACTGAACTTGTTTGTGTGTGAGCAAACAGAGCATCGACAGTTTTGGCATACTTATCTCTATTAAATTTTGCAAACACTCCTACACATAGCTCTGGCCAGCTACCTATACTATGCAAAGCTTCATAAGTTTGCAGCCACAGTGCTGCATTGCCCTTAAAATGCATAGTAGCAAAATCAACCCAGAGATTGGACTGAACATTGTACAGATTAAAGTATTTCTCGCAATTTTTCTTCCACCATTTGGGATTATCTCCATTAAATGTTGGAAACTCAGAACGAGGCAACCTAGGACCATGAGTCCTATGCCTATCATGATGTCCAGTGTTCTCATTATCCAGTTCATCGTCAGACAAGGTGAATGCATTAATCTGAAGATGTGAGCGCTCACCCCTGCCCAGGGTGTGCCCAGAGGTCTGATCCTCTCTGAAGACAACACCCTGGTGTGTCGAGTGTAGGCGGTGCCCGTTGGGCCGAAGCGAACCCGGAGTCAGATCGGCGTGCTCCGGGGTCGAGGACGGAGGGGCACCCTTCTCGATGGAGGTGATGCGTGTCGCCACGGTGTCCATCGACTGCCTCAGTTCATCGACTGATTTGTCCAGCGCCGCGTTGGCCTTGAGGACGCGGTCGAGGGTGGTCTCGGTGCGCTTGGAGGCGGCCGTGAGTTCGCCTGGGGAGGCCGTGAGCTTGTCGAGCGCGGCGTTGATGTCGGTGATGCGGGTGGCGTTGAGCTTGCCCGCCTCCGCGGTGGCCTTGTTGGCCTCCGCTGTCGCTTGCAGCAAGCGCTGCAGGTTCTCCAGCGTGGTCTCCGCCATGGTGACGCGCTGCGTCAGCGTCGGTTGACTGGATCTCGTCGTCGGCGCCTTCGCGGAGTCGATCGGAGCGAAAAATTTCGCCGGATCGTACTAGGCTCTGAATACCACTTGCTATAGTCTAGATACAGGTGATCTTAATCCAGACCAGCATACTCGCGTCTCGCGCAGCTATGGATCTAAATCTTGATTACAAGCAGCGGCGATGCCGTGCTGAGGAAAAAGGTAGGAGACGGAGTTGGTAGCTCTGCTATAGTGTAACTAGTTGATGATGACGACGACCTCCTTCCACCCGTTATGTAGCTGTCGATGATGCCGATCCCGTGTTGGGCTGGGCCGTCTCGATGTCGTGTCGGCCCATGGCCCGTCTTGCATCCCGCTGCCTACGATAGCCCTTGTGTAGTGTCGTAGCAGTGTACTGGGTGGTTGAAAGGGGTTTTGCAACGGGAAGTTCTTTGCTCCTACGGCGGCTACTCCATTACAGAAAGTACAGTGTTGTCCATTCCCATAAGAATCTCATTCACTTAACTACTTTACCAGCTACCACTACCGGTCTATATATTCACCGACATTGCCTCTAACATCTGGTACCAGAGCGTCCACCAACCATTCTTGCACATATTTCATCTAAGAAAAAGAACACACATATTTGAGAGTTGTGCCCTTTCGATCGCCTCCGGCCGTTTTGATCCCTGGCTACTGGCTAGCTAGTTAGCCAATTGAACTGGTGGACTTGGTGAGCTCATAATCCATTCAATCTCTCGCCGTAATCTGGATTCGCCACGAATGATTGCTGCTTTTCGAACCTAGTAGGCTAGCTAATACTTACTCACTCGCCCTCACAGGCCAAGCCACCTAGCTCCATCCATCAACACTGATTAACTACCTATTTCAACTGTCAGGCTACACGACCACACGAAGGGCCATGTACAGGTAATTCGATCTGCTCCCGGCCCACAACACTCAGTTTGGACTCTATCTGCCAACAACCATTCTGTTCTGCCGCCGCCTCTACCTGCTCTGCTAGTGCCAAATTGAGCGGGCAATGTAGCTGGCTTAATTTGCCCATTGTTTTGGCACACGCTTGGAACAAACGTGGTGGACTCGCCTGCCGTCCCCAGAGGATGAGAAGCTTCTTCCATTATTCCCGTGTCCCACGCGGCGTCCTTCATTTCGGCCTTGTTCGCACGATCACATTTGCGATTATTGGCACATTGATGGATCATGGATGGATAGGTAGAGTTAACCCTAGGCTCGCATGCAAACATGCATTCCATAATATCTCTCTCACCCAATTGCATTAATATTTCCCGTTTCTCACTTGCTAGGTGTTCTCAGGTAACTATGTAATGTGTTCGGTAAGTGATATGCGAATTTCATGGGTACCATCGATCAGTTAGACTACTCATAGTGGGGGTATCATAGGTGGTATCATGCATTTCATGCATGCAAAAAGCTGATGTGGCACTATAATTAATGATGAGAGAGAAGCACGCTCCCTCTGATTTCTTGCTGCTGGTGACTAGGTTAAGAGAACATGAACTTCCAATGTAAAACTGGCGTCTGAACAAACCTTATCCTAGCAAACGTATACTGAAGTGCCACCTTTTCGTTCATGGTTAATTTGTTCAGTAATTTAATTACTGCTATAGGTAGCTAGCTAGGTAGTCATCTACTTGTGCGTGACTATATTATTTTTTTCAGACAATGAAAGGAAATCTTGTGCGTGGTCATGAACACGTAGGTGCAGAATCGTGAAAGGACCGTTGAGTCAATGATAAAATACTATGTGTGCGCCGAAATTCCTCGCAAGATAGCCAAGAGATAATCGCGGGTGGGTCACGTGCATGTGTGCGGTGACGTGCCTAGCTCGGTTTCCAGCCAAGCGCCCAATCCAGCTAACCGTCCAACTCAGCCATTGATCAAGTAGGAGAATTTCGCGATCAGTCTTGATTTTTCTTTTGATTTTGTTGTCGCCAAGTTTTGATCGTTTTCGAAGCAGCACTCTCAGCTAAAAGCTGAGATATCCCTATCTCTCAAGCTACCACAAGCAAAAGATCGTCTTGATATTCTCCATCAGAGAAAGAAGGAGAAATACTAAAGCCTGGAGTAATTAAGACGAACCAAGCTAGGAAATTAAGGAACTTGCACGATCGATAACTTATGAACAAGTACTTAGCTAGCTACAGAAACGGAGCTTGTGCACGGTCCAATATCTATCTTCACGTTTACTCCCTGCTCCGTTCCTTTCCGCAGTTTCCCTTCCACTTTAAGGCTACTCCATCCAACCAACCCGATTCGAAAAGAACAGTTCCTCTGAAGAAAGGAGAAAAAAGTGAAATCCTAACGGACATGGCGGGCAAGAATCGGAGCTCCACTATCAATTCTTTAATCGTCTGCTCAAACGAACATCAAGTAGTCAAAAAGAGGAGAAAGAACGAAAAAAGAAGCAGGCAAAGGAATCGATTTTCCTCGCCGACGTGTCGACTGATCGCCGGCCGGCTGAACTAACTGAGAAGAACTAGACGTCGACGTTGCACGCGGCGGCCGCCTGGAACCGGAAGTACTCGGTGCCGCCGCCGGTGGTGGCGCCGTAGCTGCCCTTACCCTCGTTCACCCTGATGAGCGCGGGGCAGTTCACGCGGAGGTGGTAGTGGCCGGAGATCCACGTGCCGACCTTCCACCTCACCCACCCCTCGACGCGGATGTCGATCAGCACGTACCCGGCCGTCTCGTCCTGCGCGAGAGACACGGCAAGCTGCGGCGAGAGCACGACGTTGTCCATGGACCTGAGGTAGGGCGACCACACGGACTGGTCGCGGTGGCCCTGGTAGGAGATGGGGAGGCGGGTGGGCACGGTGATGGGCACGCCCTTGTACTGCGCGTAGGCGTCGGCGGAGTCGTAGTAGACGCCGACGCGGTCGTTGGGGTTGCGCGCCGCCACCGTGGCCTGCATGGTGGTGAAGAGGTACGCGGAGGCCGGCGGGGTGACGTTGAGGCAGAGCACGGCCAGGTCCTGCAGGTAGAACTGGGGCTTGTGCGGGCGGAGGACGAGGTAGACGACGAGGATGACGAAGAGGGCCAGGAGGACGGCGCAGAGCAGGAAGCCGCAGCACTTGCGGTAGAGCTTCTTCCGGTGGCACTCGCAGCCGCTGCCGCCGCCCTTGTGCCCGCCGCAGTCCTTGATCGCCATGGTGGACAGCTGATCGATGGAGCTAGCGTGAGCTAGCTGGTTGCTTGCAAGTGTGAGGAGGGTGGAAAATTGAAGGAGGAGAGCTCTGTGCAGTGGGTGCAGAGGAGGTATATATATCGCGGGAAAGGCGAGAGGGGAATTGGTGGGTGATTGTGGGGTTAGGAGCAGGGGATCAGCATTGGTCAGTGTGAAGACTGAAGACTGACGAGTTAGTTGTTGTCGGCTGGGAGCAGCTACTAGCTAGAGCAGAGCTACTATACCTGTACATGGGCCTTCAGGAAGTTAATTACACTGCCCCTCGTCATGTACTGATTATACATGCACACTGTCACTGGTGGTCGTGATTATTAGTGGAACCGTAAGCATGACAGATGGAATCATGGAAGGTGGTTAACCAGGTGATGGAGGAATGGAGCTGGTGGCCATGTGGTGGCGAGTGCTAGCCTGCTAGGTTCCAAAAGCAAGCGCGCGGCAATGATTTGTGGCGAAGGTTCGGAGTTGAGATTACGGCGAGAGAGAAAGGAAAAGGATCGCCTTTAGTTGCCTCAGATATGTTACAAAAAGTGGGAAAAGAAAGCGAGCAGGAATAAGGAGCACTGGATCGTGAGCTCACCAAGTCCACCAGTGCATTAGCTAGCTAGAGATCGAAACAGCCGGAGGCGATCGAAAGGGCCGGTTGGTGGATGCTTTGGCACCAAATGCTACACGGTAAGGTCGGTGGATACATGCATAGACTGGAGATGGTAGATGCATGGTAATTAAAGAACTAGCCAGAGAATAAAGGACATTGTTCTTTTCTCTAATGGAGTAGCAGTAGCAGCAGCAGCTAAGAACTTGCTATCGCACACCTGCCTGCCTCTAATGCCGTTCCGTACGTGGGTGCAGTTGGGATCCACATAACGCGAGAAGAAAGAGATGTCTATCCACGCATGATAAGATAGCTAGGCCGTGATCGACATCGGACCGATGTGGATGGCACGCTCTGCTCTGCTCTCTACTTCCCACCACACATATTAGACACCTCAAATTGCATTCATATTCATACGGACTATTACGATATCTAAGTAGTCGAGCGATGATAAGAATTTATTTTGGAGAACAAAAAGGTTGGTCGTGATAATGTTGAGTACCAAAGGCGTGTTGCTATGTTGGACGGAGGTAATAGGAAAAGTTCTACTCGATACTATACTAGGTAGAGAGGTGGCGCATCTTGTAGCTTGATAAAGGGCTCTCAACTCTGACTTTGGCAGCTTAGCTGCTTCCTTGAGGTTTCGCTAAAGATAGACGATAAAGGGAGGAGGCTCTGGTTGCTATTCCAAGAGAAGGGCCCCGGACCTAACTTGTGGACTAGGGCACTAAATTTAGGGTATCCACTTATTCGGAGAAGTGTGAGAGTTCGTCTGCAGTATTCATGGTGATGATGATATGCATGTGCATCCGTGCGTCCAAGCTAGCTGAACATTCCAACAACGAAAAGTTTGTTGGCTACAAGGAACAAAAGAAAGTTATATGCATGCATGCATGCGTGCTTGGAGGTGGCATGGAAAATATTATTTGGGGTTAGAGGAGAAGTTGATGAATCAACCATATGTGGGCCCGTGAGGCTGCGACTCCTGTCTCGTCCCGTTGCATGATAAACCAATAATTGATCATCAGAATGGAAAATACTCTTTTAGTGAACGTTCGGTTTTATTGTTGAAACAGAAAGGAAGCGACTAGATCTCGGTGCGATGACCCCACCCTCGATTTTGTACCGCGTGAATTAACACTTGTTTTAGCCTATGCCTTGTGTAAATATATTTTTTCTCACACAAGTCACGGCGCAAATCAGGCGAATAAGGATGCTGAGCTCTAACATAATTCTCTTTTGCTGAGAATTAGGGAAACCGAAAAAGGTAAAAACATATATCCGTTAAAAAAATAAAGTTGCACAGTTATGTTTGTAGGAATTAAGTTACACCAATTTTAGCAGAATTTTTTGGAGGTACCTTTTTGGCTCTTAGGAGAAGATACTTTTACACAATTAATGTGGTTGTCTTCGGGGGATCCGTTTGGATCCGATTTTTGTTCGTCTTCGTTCGTGTGTCTACAGATTGGATCATTTTGATCTAAACTTCTCTTCATCAGCGACGGTTGTTGTCCTAGTGCGCTGGTCCTGTGAAATCTTAGCACGACGATTGCCCGACTGTCTACTACAATAAGGTTTGCCCGGCTCTGGTGATGGAGGGGTGATGACAGCGGCGCACCTTCGGCTCGCTCTATTGTTTGTAGTCGTCGCTAGGTGGCCTACGATCTGGATGTAATTTTTATTGCTTCTAGTTTTCTTTGTACTGCCTTGAAAGTTGATGAATAGATCGGGAGTTTCTCACAAAAAATGTACTTAAAATGTATTTCAAAAAATTCCGAGAAAAATGGGTATATATTCACACTTTTTGTGTGCACGCAAAATTTCGTAAAAAGGTACCTTTTTGTGGCTAGTGTAAAATGAAGATTTCGGAGTTAAAAAATTACTTTTGGGAGACATATTTTATCATTTCTATACAAGCCACACAAAATATCTTTTGTAAACCAAACTTTGTGTGCGTATATAGAATGTATGGATGTATACTCTATTTGTTTCTAGAATTTTTTGACTTCTTGAAATATGTTTTTTTGGCGGTAGAAGCATATTTTGCGAGCCTGGGTGGATTTTCGAATCTTTGTTTTTTATAGATAAATATCCGAATCTTTGTTAGTTTCTGCTAGACCGTAATTGGGCCTCGTCGAGATTATCGATGGACGCTGTACGCTTTGGTCTCGTCGAGGGGAGATCTTATATATCGCTTCAGTGCGGCGCGGAAGGCTTCCGCGGCTTGAAGCAATGCTTCATGGGCCGCTGCGCCACAATAAAAAGGTAACTATTTTTACTTTTTTAAAAGCTGAATATTTTCTAAATCTGAACAAATATCAAATGTGACATTTTCAAATCTAAATTTTTTTAATTCGAACAATTTTTTTGAAATAGACAATTTTTTAATGTGAACAATTTTGAAATTTGAACAATTTTTAAGTTTGAACAATTTTTATATTTAAACAATTTTAAGTTTGAACAACTTTAAAATTGGAACAATTTCAATTTTACCTTTTTTTAAATGAACAATTTTTTAATGTGAACAATTTTCACACTTGAACTATTATTAGATTTGAACAATTTTCGAATTTGAACATTTTAAAAATGAACATTTTGTAAAAAATCGTGAAAAAATGAAAAGGAACAAATAAAATGAAAACAGAAAAGAAAACGAAAAATAAAAAGGAAAACGAAAAAGAAAAGAAAAGAAAAGAAACAGAGGAGAAAATAAAAAAGAAAAAGGAAATCCTCCGATATGGGCCGGCCCTAGCGTTCGGCCTCGTCGAGAGCAGTTATATTTTGCTTGCTGGCCCATTCGTCCATGGAGCCTATTCTGGCCTCGGACCCTGGCTGCTCACCTCCCAGCTTCGCAGCCAAGTCCGGCCGTCAAACAGACATAAGAACAGTCATTTTCACATCACCGTCAACAGCAAAAATCTCGGTGATGGATGGATTAGTAAACCTCGTAAGTCGTCACGCGGCTTGGCGCGACAAATTGACGCCGCTTGCTTGTGAAGACGAACACACAGACAGCTGAAGATCCAGCACAAGTGACACAGCGAAGTTTCCCGTAGAACTGAAACATAAACCGTGTATGAAAGAGAGATTCTCAAAATGACAAGCGAGCGACGTGGGCTTGAGTGAGTCGAAAACCATGCCGCCAGAAGTGTTGTTAAGGGGATCGCAAACGAATGTTTCAACAAGGTCATCAACTCAGCCAAGATAAATATTACATGCCGCCAACCAGGTCAGCAGCAAACCGTGTTGCACGATTAGATTAGGAACCTATGCACGACAGCGAATTCTGACGGAACCCAGAGTGGTAAGTAGTCGAAAACAAGAAATTGTTCTGAGGTCTGAAGAACAGAAAAGGGGTAGTACAGCTAGCGTGCTATGTTGGACGAAGGCAGAAGAGTCGGAAGAGAAGTGATATAGTCGATAATGCCAGGGTAGAGAGTAGTAGAGTGAGGTGCACATCTTGTACCCTGATGGTTTGGACTACGAGCAGCTTCCTTGAGGTTTCACTAAAGAGCTCAGAGAGATAAAGGAAGGAGGCTGGTTGCTATTCTAAGACAAGGGGCAGATTAAGGCATGGCTTAGTGGTGGGGAGCGGCTGATGCCTTCCCACCCATCCGAGTTCAAGTTCTCATGCTTGTAATTTCGGTGATGTTGCACCCTCCTCTATCAAAAATCACGTGGCTCTCCCACGTAGGAATCATTATTCTAAGACAAGGGCGCCGGACCTAACTTGTGGACGAGCTTTCACCATTATTTTTGGCGTTTCATAAAGACATGATTCAGCTAAGAAGAGGCCGTTTGGAACCGGAATGATCTATCGTGATCGTGATGATACATGCGTACATGCATTAGGGACGTCACGAGCACCCTCGGGAATGGCACCGGAGGAACAACCGGATTTCACCGTTTTTTCCGGAACATAAATATAGCTCGATTAAAAACAAAGTGAACATGAAAACTATGTGCGTCGACGAGTAGTTTTCATTCCCGTGCTTGGTTTTGAGTTTTTTTCGACTATAACTTCTCAATTTTAAATTGATGTTCAGAATATTTCAGATGCATTTTAACAAATTCGTCGCACTCGGTTGACCTTTTGAAATATCATTTGACGAGCATGTTCATCTCGACGTTTTGCACAATTTTCGTGTTGTAATTTTTCTGTTTTGTAGGGCATATATATATAGGAGTAGAGATTGTACTGAGTTATGTACGTGTTTATACTAGGTCAGCTCGCCGCCGTGAACACCGCTGTCGCAGTAGCAGATATAATGTTTGGTGTAAGTGCACTTGTAACCTCTATCGTAACCTCCACCACGCACAACCGCCGCGCCGTACTATCGTCTTGCTTATCACCGGCGGTCGAGGTAGTGTGAGATAAATTCACCGCATAGACAAGTGTTGAGAGTACATGAAACAGAGATGTACACCAAACGCCTGTGCTTCAAAATTTGTTTCCTGCCGAACAGTTCTGGCTATCACTTTGTGGACAACCAAATGTGATGCACAACATGGGTCAGACATCGTTTTTCCAGGGCCAGGTCTTGCCGAGCCACGGATTCAATGAGACCAAAATCTATGCAGGTAACCAAACACGTCCTAGAGTTATCAAGTTGGAGCATTGTAGAAAGTTTGTTGGCTAAAAGACTAGCTAGAGATAGTAGATAGATTTGTTTATATAATTTTCCACGAAAAATATATATTATTGGTGGCTAGTTAGGCCGGAAAGTACATTTGGAGGTCGACTGACATGTAGCTCGATCTTTATTAGAAAAATTGAAATCTTTATTTTTATGTGTCGAAAAATTCGTAACAAAAATCCGCAGATAAATTCGAGATTTACCATAGTGCAATTTTGAAGGAAAATTTGATATTATTTTAGGCTTCATAGAATTGACTTATTTGACGAAATTTCAAAAAACAATTGTGCGTTGCTCACCGATCCAAGTCTGCACAATTGTCTTTTTTTTCCTAGAGCATTACAACGATTTTTGTTCATTAAGATTTTGCACACAGTGGTACATCTACATCTAAGAGTGTATTTCTAATTTTTATAAACATAAAAGATGGATATTTTGAAATTCTTACAAACCGAGCTCCATGGAGCAACGGTTAAATATATCTTTTTTAAAAAATCCAGTTTCGGGGAAATGAAAAGAAAAAGCTGCCCCCTTCCTCGCCAGGACTTACTAAAGACGAAGTCCATTTTCTCCAGCAAAAATAAACAATAAGTCGTTGTGAGTTTGTGAGTGATGGCCTCGTTAAGTCGTGACGCGCCTTTGCAAGACAAATGGAAACCGATCCGTTTGCATGCCGAAACGGAAGAAGAGGCGGCACGTCACATGGGCTGACGCGAAATTTCATGAACGTAGAATAGAAGCACACACAAAGGCCAAAGCGCGTGCATCCAATTAATAATTTGAAAATGGCACACACGTACGTACGATCCTTGAGCGTGTGGAAAAAACACACGATACTATATCAACCGTGACGGTGGCCGCCGCAGTCACGGGTCGAGGAAAAGAAAATGGAAGCACAAAGAGAATCTTGGAGCGGAGCCTTGCCACGTGCTTGTAAAGATTGCGTTGGATCGAAGGAAACTACAGTATAAACTACAGTAGAATTATCTGAATGGTAGCTGCGGCGCAAACGAAAACTTTGACCAGTTGCAGGTTTGAGATTTTTTTTTTTAAAGCTGGTTGCAGGTTTGAGATGACACATGAGAAAGTTCGGGTGCTTTGAAGTGAAAAAAAAAATTGAAAATGCCGGGCTCGATCGTCAACGGGTTTGGTTGGGAAGAAGCGGCGGGCCAATACCTGTTTGTCTCGGCGTGCTGGCGACAACGACGCGCACCTGACCTCAACACATCCCAAAACAAACACGCTCGCGCCGGCACACTCACGGTACTACTGATTTTCACCTGCACTCAAAAGGCGTTTGCTCTTTTAGACAAGTGTAAAAGTCTGCAACCTTTTCGTGTGCGGTACTACTCTACCACTATCGGCAGCCGGCGTGCGTGACAATTTCATCACGACAGGTCGCATCCGCTACAATGCTAATCAAAGTTCAATTCAACCCACCCACGGAATAAACTACGGAGTACTATAGTTACTGCAATGTCGCTAATGTAACTGTGGGCTCTGGCACAACGCATAATTTCCAACAAAACACAACAGGTGACAGCAATGAACAAATCTCAATATACGATGAATATATCGACACAGCATAACCTCAGTATATATAACTGGTGGTAATATATGGCACTAGTACTAGAAAGAACCAAGCGAACAAGTAACCGATCGATAATATGTGCATGCTAATCCAATGCTAGCGAATACTAGTAGTAGTAGGGAACCACCGAAAAAGATCTATCCACGGCGATGCAGAGCAGAACATCCCGTGACCAACCAACCAATGGAATCGAATCGACAGCAAAAAAAGTCTGGAATCAGAACCAGACTTTGCAGTCGACGGGCTTGAAGGCGGGCGGGGAGGCGGCGCCGGGGCGGGGAGGGAGAGCGGGCAGCTGATCCTGGCCCTGGGCCCGGGCACCTTGAAGGCCCACACCTTGACCCTGAGCTTGGCGTTGAGCTTCACCTCCACATCGAACGCGCCGCCGGACTGCTGGCTCCTGAAATTCGCCGCCGTGGCATCCCCATCCAGGACCTGCTGCCCGCCGAACACGGGGGCGAGCTGGGTCTTCTCCTCGTGGCCCTGGAAGAAGGGGTCGAGGGGCGCGTACCCGAAGCGCTGCCCGTCGAAGAGCGCCAGGGCCTCGACGCCGTCGTAGTAGAGCCCCACCCGCTTGTTGGGGTTGCGGACGGTCATGGCGACGGTGAGGTTGTACTGGAGCGAGGAGGAGGGGGAGAGGGCGAAGGTGGAGAGGGCGGCGGAGTCGACGGTGGCGGCGATCATGTGCGGGCGGAAGACGAAGTAGAGGATGAGGGCGAGGATCCCCGCGGTGACAAGGAGCGAGACGAGGATGCTGCAGAGGCAGCTAAAGAGGCCGCAGGCTAGGCACTTGAACGGACAGCACAGGCACGACGCGCACCGGCTGCCGGAACCCATCGTGGGTGGGCTGGTTGGTGCTGGATTCCGACGAGGAGGTGAGATTGGTTGTGTGGGATTCCGGCGACGAGGAGGATGGGGAGGTATCGAGATTTGATTGGTGACTGAGGCGTGGGCGGTGGGATTTATAGGGAGGGGATTAATTGCCTAATTGGACGCGGTTGTGCAAGCAAGCGCGTGGAGGCGGTGACTATTCTTCCTTGTTGTTGCGCCGTTTCTCTATGGAAACAGCGACGATTTAGGGTGGGTTTTGATGATTTTGTGATGGGAATTTTGGAAGGTTTGGTGGAGGAAGACGAAGTGGAGGTGGAGATTTGTTCGTTCCTAACGGGTGGGGTTGGAGCCGTTGGGGTCGTGGGTAGGTGGACATGGCCGAACGCACGATTCGTTGGTTTGACTCGGCCGGCCGTTTCTTGGCGCGCAGCCAGCTTGCTTGCGCTGCGATTGGTTGGTTTCCGTTTCAGCCGCCACGAGTTGTCATCTGCCCCGTCTGTGAACCGCATCGGCTGCAGCAGCTGTGCCTGATTTCATGCCAAATGTTGGCTCCTGCAACAAAAATCCGGCAAGTTAATAGCATCTTCAATGTCTTGCAACAACATGCTCAATTGTTAAAAAATACACAAGATAAATTTCAAATTGCGAGGCTCTTCTAAATAATCTTCTAATAGAAATATTGTATCGTCAACATCCTGTAAAATGGCCACTCCATCATCCTGCAACTAGTAGCCGTGCACGTGCAACGCACGTCTCAAAAATATAAATCTCATTCCTAAACCGGAGCAATGAATTTCATGATTAAACCGTGTAAAAATGTGCGGACAATATAGTCCACACACGATTGCATCCTCCACAAAGCATAGTTATTATTTGTATAGATATTACAATTCAACACTTTGTTTGAAGCGATGGTTGAAAAAATATTCTAATTAAATTTTTTGATCATTTATTATTTCATGAAGGCTTATGTAATCAATAATTCCTCGTTCTAAGACAAGAATATTGTTTGTCGGCTAAAATTGCTAAATTTTGTCATGTGAACCAATCAAATAATAATATGAGTTAGTTTTCAAAAATTAATAATACAATATATAACATGTGATACAAGCGATATATACCTGCTTAGGAATATGTGACAAAATATATCCTGTTCAATACTCCATGAAGTTTATTGCTCATAGAATAGTATCGAGCTCGTTCACGCATCACTTTTGCTTCTGAGTTGCTTTGTTGCGTACTCCCTGCTTCTCCCATGTTTCATGGGAATGTTGGACTGATGACATAAGCAAGATAACAAATTATAAAATAATAATCATACAACAGTTTATGGGTATCTTATACTTAATGGAAACCAAGAAAATATGTTTACCGTGGCTCCCCATTGCATGTTGGAAATATCGAAGCAAATTCTGCCCAGAATAAGAAATTTGGGAAGCATCCATTGGAAACTGAACAAATTGGGTACCCTTTTTTTGAGAAATAATATCCATTGGAGAACCACCCATTGGAGACGGATACAATCGGGTTACTGCATCTTGAAAATTATCCATAGGAGACATAAACAATTGGGTGCCCGCTTTATGAAGAATGTCCACAGGAGACTTAGCCAATTGGAAACTGACATTTGTAATCTGAGGTGTGGCTGGGAATGAATCCATAGGAAACAGTACGGGCACAATATCCTCAACAGCTTGTAGATTAGATCGAGTGGCGAGAGCCTTTCTTTATGATAGCTCTCACGCCTTTTCTTCAGATATGCCTCTTTCTTTTCAGGTTCCATATTTGTGTATCGTTCTCTGGAACGCTTATTCGAACCATCTGCAATGATGAATGTTTGCAAGGAATAAATAAAAAGATGTTATTGTAATTATGTGGATAGGAAAGTTCCAACATAAATGTTGTCACAACTTACCTTTTGTAGAATCAGAACGACAGAAGCATACATTTGTAATGTCGGCTAAAGCGGGTCGCAGTGGTACTGCAGATAAAATTATTGATGAATGGTTATTACTTTATTAGCATAGTTTGATTTGAACTATCGGTTTAGACATTCAGTTAAATTCTGCGAATGCACATATGTTGTATGGATCTTTAAACTCGCCATTTGTTCTGCTTCAGTTGGTTTCTCAACTTTCCTGAAGGTACAAGGAGTGTTTTGAACATACCTAGGATACTTTTGTTCACAAGGTTAGTTAGTTTGATCTGTTATCTGTGCGCGATTTAAACAGCTCGGTAGATGCGATTAATGAATTGGGGCAAATCTTCTTCCACACATTTCAAAAAAAAAGTAATATAGTGAGCCAGAATGCATGCCTCAAAAGTCATGTCCAGTATAACATATATTGTCAGCAGTATGAAGCCATAAAGTACCTTGTGTATTTCCGTTCGTAATGTCTCCAAGAGCAGCACATACAAGATCAGTTTCTCCAAGATCTCCTCGTACAGGTTTTACTGAATGAGAAAAAAATGGAATGTGTAAATAAGGCGTTCAAATTTTCATTACATTTATATTGTCTTCTAACCTGAATTTTCGTTCCGCGACACAGATGTTGTAGGACGCTGGTGTGGTGGATTCGAAATGATCGCGCCCTGAACTGTGTGGCCTATTTGGAGCGGCAATGCAAGGGCGTGGTCGAGGTAGTGGACCGGAGTGGTCGTCCTGCTCGTCGGCGTCGTCCGCGTGATACGTCATGCTGCTCGTCGGCGTCCTGTGCGTGGTCCTCTTGCTCGTGGGTGAGACGGGTGGCATGGAACTCAGATGACGAGGCTAGGAGCGGACCTCCTGCTCGTCGGCGTCGTGTGCTTGGTCCTCTTGCTCGCCGTCGTCTTGGTTGTGGGCGGCATGGATCGTCAATCAAGCGAGCAGTTTTTTATTTCCTACGTGCATATATGGCAGGCGTGATGTAAGGGAATCAATCAAGTGGACAGTTTTTTTCTTGTGTGCATATATGGCAGGCGTGGTGTGAGGGAATTGAAGAGGGGTGGGGAGAACAAATGCGTGTGGGCCGTCTGATCAGTTTTCACAGACGGTTGAGATTTGATTTTCCTGCCAAGTTTGCTTGTTTATTAGTAGTGGAGATGCATATATGGCAGGCGTGGTGCGAGGGAATTGAAGAGGGGTGGGGAGAACAAATGCGTGTGGGCCGTCTGATTAGTTTTCACGGACGGTTGAGATTTGATTTTCCTGCCAAGTTTGCTTGTTTATTAGTAGTGGAGATTTCGAGGCTAACCCTTCCAACAAACTATTAGTTTGAGCTCTTTCTATAAGAGTAGAAAAAACAAAAGCTCATATGTTAGATAGAATGGGCGAGAAGGTATCACCTTGCCACAATCATTATTAGTTTTGAAATAAGGAGTTAACACACTACCACCTTGAACTACAGACTTAGTCCTATTGATAAGCTCCACAGGAAAATCTTTCATACTCAATTAATATTATCGTAAGCCTTCTTAAAATTTATTTTAAACACAACCCCTGATTTTTTGTACTTACATACATAGTTTCATGCAAAATAACCACACTATAAATAAACCGACATCGTATTGAACTATGGAAACCACTTTATCAGCTAATTAACATGGCTCTATTATTAAAAACCTTATCGGCTAATTAACATGGCTCTATTATTAATAACCTTAGTGGATATTTAAAAGTTTTCGCACACAATCTTTTTAAAGTTTTAGCAGTATCTTCATTTTTAAGAATTTATTATTAGTATCGACTGGCAACTTAGGTTGGATCAATGCTTTGTCCATGGAATTCTGGAGAATTTACCATTACCATATAGATTCTACTGAAACTCACTCGTCCCTTGAGATAGAGCATTGCTAACTGCCCTAGGGCATTCCATGCTGCAAGTATAGCCCAATTAAATCTCGTCTAACATCACATTTGATGGAGATGACTCCAAAACCATAGTGATCGTATCACTCTTGTGACAGACAATATTTTATAAAGCTGGATATTATTTTCGAAGATTGGTATTTCATAATAATTTTCCCTCCTAGAATCTAATATTCGTACCATCGTTGACATTAAACGATTAAAAGTGGAAAAAAGTGCTTCTACATTGCCATTAGACTAGCCCAAAATATTTGAGTCGTGCGGCTTCCTAAAGACTTAGGACACAACTTTTGAGTCTATATATTTTGTTTTAAGAAGAGTTTGCCACACCACATCTTCAATAAGAAGATTGAATATCCATTTACCGAGGCAGGCTGTATTCTTAACCTGAAGGACCGATCGATAAGAAAGTATAAGTGTAACGGAAGTACTAGTTCCACATCCAATGTTATTATAATAAGGATTATACTCTTATATTACTAAATCTAACATTTATGTTACGGGATGGAGGAAGTATCTTGTAGTATCCTCTACTAAGATATCTAAGGATCTTGAAACAAACACATATATAAAACATGATATAGTACATCTGCCTACAAAGTATATTTGTTATAAGATGTATTTTTTTACTTTGCTTTATTCGAGTAACACACAAAATTTACAAAATTTTGTGTCACGTAAAATTTGAGGGTAAATTAACACAAATAGATAATAAATTTGTTTGAGTTGTGCTCGTATGTACATTTACAATTGTATAATGAAATATTGCATATTCATATTTAGTTACACAATCACATGATTAGTTTATCAAATACGTGATAAAATATACTAGTTGAAACATTATGTCGAAGAGTATATTCATGAGAAAAACACATTAATTACTAATAGTTACATAAAATAAAAAATGTTTAGTATAAATATCGCTAATGTATACCAATATAAAAAGACCTAGAAGGATGAAAGGACATTTCTATCCCTATATTGTTTTGATGTTTGTTGACAACACAATAAGCGGACTAATTGTGTGCTAAAAGGTTTACATGTACATCTTATATATTTACACATGGTGATGGGACTTCTCCTTTATAAGCATCAAGCAAGAAGTGGTAGTTTTCCTAGGTGTTATCTTATAGGAAAACCGTACTATCAAGAGGGGGATCCGTTGTGGAGGTTTGGGCGGAATCAATCTTGTTTATCCATTATGCACAAAGCAAATATGCACTCCACAGCCATCCCAGTTTCTGGAGTATTTCGAGTTTGGCCATACTCTCCAGGCACCGGTAGTACCGGATCAAAAGCCCTGGTAGTACCACCCCCTCTGTGGGCGACCGAGCTTTTGTTCCTGTACTGCCGGTAGTACCGGGCCGAACCGCGGTAGTACCGAGCCACCACACTCGATAGTACCGGACTAGGAACCGAGCGAGGTACCGGCGAATTCCAAATGCTTCTGGACTCAGCGCAATTTCTATGCAGTAGTACCGGACATATTTCCGGTAGTACCGAGCCTGCTGCTTCCCGGTGGTACCGGACTGCGCGCTCCGGTAGTACCGGGTACTCGCGTCACCTGGTCAAAGTTCATGTTGACTTCGCGTGCTGCAGTTCGGTAGTACTGGACCATTTGGTCCGGTAGTACCGCCCGTACGCAGAAAGCAGGCCAACGGCCACATTTCGTGGGGTACTATATATTAGTCTTCTTCTCCAAAGAAGCTAAGCTTTCTAAAATACTCTCTCCACCATTGTTGAAAAGCTTCAACCTTCTAGATCTCCCACTCCATCGGTCCAAACACCTTCATACTTTGAGGAGTGACGGAGGAGGTCTAGATCTACACTTCCACCATAGCAATTTCGATTCCCCCCACTACTCCGTAGCGGATCTTGTTACCTCTTGGGTTCGTTGAACCCTAGACGGAAGTTGTGTTCTTCGTGGCTTTGGCAGCCACGGGGAAAAGCCAAGAGCCTCCAATTGAGTTGTGGATGTGTGCCTTGGCCTTGTGATTCATGTGGCCTTGGGAGCTGCGGGAATTTGGTGAGAGCCTCCAATTCGGTTGTGGAGTGTGCCTCATCCTTGTAAAGGTTTGTTGCCGACCTCGAGGGCATCATATAGTGGCTCGTGGATCTCCTCATTGGAGGATAACACGAGGGAGATACGGTGTGCCATATCAAGGCTATTCGGGGCTCACTTGTGACCTCGCACCGCTCCAACGAAGACGTAGCTTCTTTTGGGAAGTGAACTTGGTAAACATCTCCGCGTCACCGTGTGGTTATCTCTTACCTTCCTTTACTTGTATTGCTAGCTTATCTTGTTTAGAATATCTTGCTAGCTTGTCATTTGCTCATCATATAGGATTGTTCACCTAGTTGCATATCTAGAGAACTTATATTTGAGCAAAGCCTTAATTTGATTAAAAGAAAAAGAAAATTTGTAGTTGCCTATTCACCCCCCCCTCTAGTCAACCTACTCGATCCTTTCAATTGGTATCAGAGCAAGGTCTCTTTATTAAGGGCTTAACAGCCTAAAGAGGAGGATGACTACCGAGGAGGAATAAAACTTGCTAAAGAACAACAAGATAAAATTGATCAAGAACAACTTGAGAAAGAACTAAGTGAAGCGGGGATAACCCTACCCGATGATAATGCCCCGTCACCATGAAAGCCATGATTGAACTCTTTGGGTTCATGAGAGGCAAAATGGTGGACGATGTGTATACTCGGGTCATAATAATCAAAATGCTCTCATCAACCAATGCCTCTATTGGTGAGTCCTTGGTGATAAAGAGAAAGATAAAAGTATGAAAAGCCCCCTCTTAACTTTGCTCCACCTAGTTCATATCTCACTCAAGTTCCACCCACCCAACCTCATATAAACAACCAAAGTAGACCTCCTCCTAAGCTTGATAATACTCGTTATTTTTCTTGGAAGAAATCTATGGAGTCTTATTTTCGCAGCTGTTCAGTGCATCTTTGGAGGGTGGTTGTACACGGTTACAATCCGGTTGATCCCAACAACTTGACAAAGCAAGAAGAGATTGATGAGCAACTTGATGCAAACGCCAAATACATTCTCGAGAGTGCCATGTCCGCCAATGATGAAGATCATGTGCGGAATCTCAAAACCACCAAGGAGGCTTGGGTTTACCTTGAATCTGTATATGAAGGAAATGAAGGCATTCAACGATCCAACATAGCTGTCCTTCAACATCAAGTTGACAATTTCATAATGCTAGAAGATGAGACTCCAATGATCTCTTCGAAGACTCACTAAGCTTGTTGTGACCATGAGGGAGAATGGAAAGAAGGATATGGATGATGAATGGGTCAAGTCCAAGTTCCTCAAGACCATGGTTCCATACAATGAAAATATGGTGATGAATCTTCATGCTAGAGCTGACTACACAACAATGTCTTCCAATGACCTCTTGGCACAATTCATCACCTATGATACCTTGAAGGCCACTTCCAAGTCTTCCATCAACCAAACTCGTGGCACTAAGAACCTTGCTTTGAAGGCTCATGTGGGAGAACATCCAAGATATGAAGAAAGCACAAGTGTTTATCATGAAGAAGATTTGGGGTGAACTCAATGAGGTTCTTGCTCTTGCCGCCACCAAGTATTGGAACAAAAAGAATCTCAAGAGCAACACCTCCCCACCAGTGAAAAGAATGTGCTTTAATTGTGGAAAGGAGAATCACCTTGTGAAGGATTGCCCTTATGAGAGAAGAGAAGCTTATGGAGGCCAACTCATCTTAAAGAAGAACAAGTACCCCAAGCCCAAGGCCTTCATCAAGAGAGCTCCTCAAAAGGCTCTTGTCATCGCAACACATGAAGAGTATGAGTCCGGAGGCGAGGAGGAGGATGATGATACAAGTGAGGAAGTGGGGATGGCAGCTCTTGCAATGGGCAACCTTCCTCCTTCATTGGCACCCCTCTTCTCCGCTCCAAATGACAACAAGATCTCTAAGCCCATGTGCCTCATGGCCAAGGAAACCAAGGTGAATTCCCCACCTAAAATTGCTATCTCCTGTAAACCATCTCTCTTGGATTGTGTTGAGGATGCAGGGAAAAATGAAGAGAAAGAGGATGCAATTACCCTCTTTGTAAACAAGCTCCAAGGTCCAACCAAGAAAATGGTTGAGGCTCTCATGTATAATATGGAGAAGCCAAACACCTCCTTGAGGAGAAGGAGAACAGGATTTATGAGCTTGAGGGCATGCACGTGATCATGCCGATAAAATTGGTGAGCTAGAAGATCAACTTGTTGAGGAACAAGTGTTCCGTGAGCAACTTGAGGAGACCCAAGCCAAGGATTTATCCAAGGCAAAAGAAACCCGTGAAACCTCTATTCAAGTTGCTGTGATCTAAAAATTAAAAATGATGAGCTTGTAGAGAGTCATAACAAACTCCTTGAGAATTTTGAGCAACTTAGGGAAACCCACAAGGTGACCTCAAGTGAGCTCACAAGCTCAAGAGTCACATGCTAAATTACAAGCTCAATTCATATATGCTAGCTTCACCACTCCTCATAATGATAAAGATGCAAATGCTTGTGCTACTAACCCTTATGTCTTAAAGCATCTCTCATGGAGGAGAACACTAGGTTGAAGGCCCAACTTGAGAAGGGCCTAGCCACTTGCATCCAAGGGGAGAAGAACCTCAATGATCTTTTGAGCAATCAAAAGGGAGTGGTTGGCAAGGAAGGGCTTGGGTTTGCTCCTAAGTCCAAGAAGGCAAACAAGAAGAAGAACCTACTTCCCCTTCAAAAGATATTGTTTTTGTGAAGGAGGGGGAGTTGGGCAAGAAGAATGTTGAACCCATTGTGGGTGGTAAGGCCACTAGGGGCAATGCCACTCACAATGACTTTGCAGGAAAATATAACCCCTCATATGTGCTTATGAAATCTAGAAATGGTTATGTTTTTGCTAAATATGTTGGTACCTCATATGGAGATGATTATCACTATGCTATTTGGGTTCCAAAGACCCTTGTGACTAACAAAGAGGACCCATTCCAAAATGGGTACCTAAATCAAAGACTTGATTTATTGTAGGGTTTTTCTTCTGGTGGATCTTCATGGCTCATTGATAGTGGGTGTTCATCTCATATGATCGGAAGCAAAGAATTAGTGAAGGGCTTATTGAATCAACTACGCACATTCTCTCATGTCACCGTTGGGAACAGTGCAAGGCTTAAGGTACTTGGATATGGCAAAGTTGTGATCACTCCGAAATTAACCATTGAGAAGGTCCTCCTTGTTGAATCCATGTCATATAATTTACTTTCCGTAAGGCAATTATGCAAGGTTGGCTACACCGTTATCTTTGATAAATACCACGTGACCATCCTTTTTACACAAACTTTTAAAGTAGCATTTGTTGGATTTGTTGAGAACGATTTGTATGTGGTCGATTTCTCGAAAGAGACCACTCAAATTGCAACTTGTCTAATGGCTAAATCCGACAAGGGATGGCTTTGGCATCGCCGGCTAGGGTACATGTCGAAGAATGCCGAGCCGACTAACTCAAGGGCGGATTGGAGCCGAGGGCTATAGCTAGGAGTCGAGGTCACTCAATGTGACTTTAACCGCGCCAATTCGTCAATTGGGAAAATGTGCGCACATGCCAAAATAACAACGCGGAGTGGGATGTCGCCGATCTGACACTCGTTAAGTTTAGTAAATTTATACATCGTATTGCTTTTTCGTGGCAACGCATGGGCATTCAGCTAATACTAGTAAAAGGTACGGTACGATATGCACGTTTGGGCAGCTAGCCCATAGCATATGCATGTTTTTCTCAAATATCTTTACGAGCAGCTCGTGATTATTTGTTTCAAAAAAGGACAACGGCTCGGCCTCCGTCGATGCATATATCTTTTATTTCTTTTACTCCCTCCGATCCATATTAGTGGGCATAGATTTGTCTAAATTCATATGTATCTAGTTAAGTATTTAGACTAGATACATGTGTATCTAGACAAATTTGTGCCCACTAATATGGATCGGATGGAGTATTAAAGTCTAGAGTACGTTCAAACAGAGGAGAGCTGTAGATGTCCGAGGGACATGATGTTGCTTGGGCAGGACTATCGTCGCCACTCGCCATTCAGCTACACTGGCAGTAGTGCTGAAGCGAAAAGGCTAATCGTCCAATACTGCTGCTTCTTGCTACGAAAAAGAAACGGAAATCGCTATCGTGCAACACGGTTTGCTGACCGATTGGCGGCACGCAGTACTTTCGTATTTTATCTCGGCTGACGATGAGATCGTTGAAACCTTCGCTCTTGCACGTCGGATCTCATTTTCAGATCAGATGCCGCACATGGGCTTGTGTTTCTCTATGAGAAACTTGGTCGTGTCAGGTCAGCTGATCAGCCGTGCCGGCTCGGCTCTGCTGCGTATTCGTCTTCACATTCACAAGCAATCTGCGTCAATTTGTCGCGCCAAGCCGCGTGACGACTGACGAGGTTGACTAATCCGTCACCGACATTATTTTCCTAACCATTTTAAAACCCATTCTCTTAGGGGCAAAATTAGTTATACCCTCCCCAGACTAGGATATACGTTTGGTAGCGTAATTTTGTTTTTTGCTTTTGAGGGCCAGGAAATCCTTGCCAGGCACGGAGAGCCGAATCTGCTCGGTCTCGACGGCAAACCATTTTGCAAGAAGTTTCTTGTTGTTGAACCAGGGGAGCAAAAATATTGTACATGAGAGTGCGCTGCTCCTCCTGATTAATCGGTTTATTTCTCGCCTCCAAAAGCAACGGTAGTAGTCCAACCAAATGACTAGCCGCTTGCACTTGCTACCAATCGCAAACAGCCCAACCAAACGTTCAGCCAAGTCGAAACTAGCGAAGCCAAGCTGGGCTAGCTGGCTAGCGAAGCTATGGCCCGTCTAGGCAACGGAACCAAACGTTCCCTTATTTCCCCGCCAATTGGGTTATCAAGCAATGAGACCAGGCATGCACTACCGCAAACTGCAAAGTTGCCGAGTGCCCTCAGTGGTTCCCAAGTGCAAAATATCAGGTACTTGACAAAATAGATCTGAATCCTGAGCGCTAAGAATATACAGTCGGCAAAGCACGTCACCCGAATGCCAAGTGTTTTCTCAAAGACACTCTGTAAAGCCCGGTAATATATGCTGAGTGTCGGAGCGGGGCACTCGGTAAAACTAATGACCAAATGTTACCATCTGGTGTCCTTCCGGAGGCGTCTTCTTGTGACAAATTTTTGCCAAGTGTCGATGCCACGACACTCGGTAAAACCTATGTGTATGTCAACAGGGACGGAGCCAGGGGGGTGCGAGCCAGGGCCATGGCCCCCCCTGTGCTGCGAATTTTCCTGAAAATCCCCCTGTAGAAATTGTAGATTGATCCCTACATTTGACAAAAATTGACTATATGGCCCCCTCCAAAATAATTAGTGTATAATTGGCCCCCTCCTCTTACCAATCCTGGCTCCGTCCCTGTATGTCAAGTGCAACGCCTCCGCGCTCGACTATGTCTTTTCACGTGGGGATGCACAAGCTTATGGGCCCGCAACACTTTCCCGAGTGTATGTGATCGGCAATGTTTTGGCATGTGGTAGCACAATTACTTCTCGGCCCCACAAGTTTTGTAGAGTGACGACAGAGCCCGTTTGGTTGCTTTTCTCACGAAAGACGTGGCATACACCGAGAAAATACATATTTGCCAGGTGCCCGGTAACGACACTCTACTAACAAGGTTGTACTGAGCAAAATGTTCCCGGATGCCAAGTGTCGCGGTTAAAACTCAAGTAAACTTTGTAGTGATGACGGCCAGGTTCACATTTTGATCATTTTTTCGAAAGTATATCTTGTATTAACTAATGTATAGGTCAGCATATCACATGAAAATTTACCTTCCACACTTTGTGCCTTCATGGTATCATAAAAGCTCATGTCACTTTATTGAATGGCCGGCCAAATCAAACCAATCAACCGAGAGTGCAAAATTTTAAGAAACTTTACCCACTTTTAGTGTACTTGAGAGTTTTTAGTTTAAGTTTTTAGTCAGACTTTTGAACTAAAAGCCCCCAAATACACAATATGCAAGATAATTTGGATCCCAATATCACATCCCTAAAGAAACTCATGTCACTATATATTGTCAAAATAGACAAGGCTGAAACGGCCACCAGCCACTCAACCAAGCTGGGTCGTGCAAAATTTAGGAACTGCCGGCCGAGTCAAACCAATCAACCGAGAGTGTTTCCTGGCCCAACCCGCAACGGCTACAAGTGGCAAGTGTACGCCAAGCCCACGCCCACCACTACGCCTTCTTCCCCGCGCCTTCCTTCGCCTGCTTCCATCCGAGGCAATCCAAACCTTCCCCAAATCGCCGCGATTGATTTCCATCCAAAATCATACCAAATCACACGAGGAAACCCACCCTAAATCCACGCCGTTTCCATCAGAAGAGGAAGAGTCTTCGCCTCGACGCGCTTGCTTGCACAACCGCGTTCAGTTAATCCCACCACCCCCTGCCTATATATCCCACCGCCCACAAAGCCACAAACCATCAGATCCATCCCACCAATCTCAAATCCTCGTCGCCGGAATCCCACGCAACCAATCTCACCTCCTCGTCGGAATCCAGCACCAACCAGCCTACCCACGATGGGTTCCGGCAGCCGTTGCGCGTCGTGCCTGTGCTGTCCGTTCAAGTGCCTAGCCTGCGGGCTCTTCAGCTGTCTCTGCAGCATCTTCTTCACCATCCTCATCCTCGCCGCCGTCCTCGCCCTCATCCTCTACTTCGTCTTCCGCCCGCACATGATCGCCGCCACCGTCGACTCCGCCTCCCTCACCACCTTCGCCCTCTCCCCCAGCTCCGCCCTCGCCTACAACCTCACCGTCGCCATGACCGTCCGAAACCCCAACAAGCGGGTGGGCCTCTACTACGACGGCGTCGAGGCCCTGGCGCTCTTCGACGGGCAGCGCTTCGGGTACGCGCCCCTCGACCCTTCTTCCAGGGCCACGAGGAGAAGACCCAGCTCGCCCCCGTGTTCGGCGGCCAGCAGGTCTTGGATGGGGACGCCACGGCGGCCAACTTCAGGTCCCAGCAGTCCGGCGGCGCGTTCGATGTGGAGGTGAAGCTCAACGCCAAGCTGAGGGTCAAGGTGTGGGCCTTCAAGGTGCCGGGGCCCAGGGCCAGGATCAGCTGCCCGCTCTCCCTCCCCGCCCCCGGCGCCGCCTCCCCGCCGGCGTTCAAGCCCGTCGACTGCAAAGTCTGGTTCTGATTCCAGACTTTTTGGTGTTGATTCGATTCGATTGGTCACGGGATGTCCTACTAGTACTCGCTAGTATTCGCTAGCATTGGATTAGCATGCACATATTATCGGTCGATTACTTGTTCGCTTGGTTCTTTCTACTAGTACTACTAGAGGATACATATTGAGATCCTGATATTCGATCTGCGTTGATATAGTACCATTCATTATATATTGAGATTTCTTTTCTTCTTTACTGTCACCTGCTCTGTTCTTCGGAACTCCCTGGCAAAGATAGCGGCATTGCAGTCACAGTAGTCGTTTCATCAGGATTTCTTCCGGAATCGAACTGTGACAAGCATTGTCGCGGATGCGATTTGTCGTGATGGAATTTGCAGGCCCAAGAAGTGAGAGTGCACACGAAAAAGTTTGCCCACTTTTTAACTTGTCTGAAAGAACAAACTGCATACGCCTTTTCAGTGCGGGTGAAAAGCAAGCAACTACTCAGGTTTGGCTTGTGTTGAGGTCAGGTGCGCGTCGTTGTCGCCCAGCACGCCGAGACAAACAAATTTTGGTCGCTTCAAACTCGAGACAGGTCATGAACCCGAGACGCTTCAAACTGACGCAGCACGGCCACGTTCAGCGGACATTGGCCTGAAAACGATTTTGTGTCAATGTGCTTGCAGATAAAACATACTCCTCCGCGTTCACTAATGTAAAACGTTTTGCCAAGCTAAATTAGCTTGCCAGATGGTTTTATACAGTGAACGGAGGAAGTACTATTGATGGAGTAACATTTTCCAAAGCTGCAAGCCTGCACCTGGTCAGATTCGTTTATGCAGCAATTAGCACCACCAAGGATAGCTTAAACTTCTCTGACCCGATCTTTAGTTCTTTATTTACACATGGGCAGGGCAGGTGATCAGGGGGGTTCCGTCGGAAATCACTATCGTGCAACACGGTTTGCTGCTGACCTTGTTGGCGGCATGCGGTACTTATCTCTCGCCTGACTTGATGACCTTATTGAAACGTTCGCTTAACACTCGTCGCTCGCTTGTCATTTTCAGCGTCTTTCATTGTTTCGGTTCTCAAGGAAACTTCGCCGTGTCCGGCCGGATCTTTAGCTCTCTATGTCTTCGTTTCGACAAGCAGTCGGCGTCAATTTTTCACGCCAAACCGTGTGACGACTAACAAGAATCAATCACCAACATTTTTGCTGCTGTTGTTGACGTGAAAATGACTTGTGACGTTGCGTGTGTAACGGTTGCAACGAGCACCTTTCACGGGCCGGGACTTGGAGATACTAGGGTCCAAGGCCAGAATAGGCTCCATGGACGAATGGGCCAGCAAACACAATCTTACGGATTTTGTTAAATTCTGATTTGCTAGACAATTTTTACACAAAAAAAAAGTAGTGTCACCAGTTTATTTTACATTCTAGAAGTTTCTATAAACATGATTACTTAATCATATACTAGAAAATGCTATTGAACATTTTTTTTAGATCATACATCTTACGGATTTTACCATAAATAATTATAAATTATATAGTCTATGCATCGTAGAAAACATAGTCTGTAGAATATACTTTGTTACAAAATAATGTTTAGTATCTTCCAATGAATTGAATACAAACAAAAAAGCATCAAATTATATTTAATAATATTGCTAGTCTCATTAACATATTTACTCAAAGAGTGTTATAGAGCCGAAGTCAAAGGAAGTCGCACTGCTATTATTTTTTTAGGCTCGGAAAGCCTTGCGCGCTGGGCAACTGTCTCACATCGCACTAAATCACTACTATTAGACCCTTCCTATCATTTCACGATCGGAAAGAAAAAGGGTATTCGATGAAGCAAATCATATATGGTCTATAACGCTTTCTGTGTGATTAAACTATGCGAATAAACCAAAAAAAATTCACTACTATAACATGCGAAAAAATAAAAAGGGGAGAAATATACAAGTTCAGTATAAATTATATTTATTTTGACTCGCCCCGGGCCGATATTTTTCTATTGAACTAGCACTGCAACGAACCCAACCGTCTCCATCTATTGTTTCCCGTGCTGGATGCGGCCAAGAGCAAGGTGCACTAAGAAGAAATCTGTTGTAGTAGCAGTTTCGAACAACTTTGGTATTTTCTAGGCGAAAACGCGGCATGTCCATTTTCATGGCGGGATCTTTATGCATTAATTTGATATCTTTGGGTGAAACAAAAACAATCAAGCTGCTAAATTCCACGCCCGCTGGACCAAACGACAAAATAACTTCTTAGTGTGAGGGTCGAAAGCTGTGAAGAACTCATCCGGCCGAATGGAACTATGGATGAACACTAATGAAGTCTAAGGAAGTGTGTGAGGGATAAAAGCACCATTCTTTTTTCTTTGCGTACACGTTTCATCATTCCCTAATTCAAAAGAGAACTTGCACGAACTTAAGTATAGGAATTTACAACTTCAAGGCCTCTTCAGTTCAGATGGTCTTCATAGGAATATTAGAAGATTAGAATATCTACTATAGTATTTTTGCTACATGGATTCATGGATTGTTTTCCCATCCATCAACTCAAAGCTCTTGAACCATGTTACAATGAAATGTTTGTGGAAATAAAATTTGAAAACATCAGAAACTCTAACAAGGGTGGTAAGTTAGAAAGATGATGTTCTGTGCCGTGTGGTAGATCTTTGTTAAGAGATTTATGTATTCGGTGTCATCTAGTACTAGGACTACACTACTGCTAGCATATTGTAGCTGGGCTATAGCGGAATGCACATATTATGGATCGATAACTTGTTCGTTTGGTTCTTTCTAGTTTGTCTTGAGACCTATCATTCATCATATATTCAGATTTGTTCATTACTATCAACTGTTTTATTCTTTGGAATTCCCTGGCGATAAGTTGTGCGTTCAGAAACCTGTTGAATGACTCAAATTGCGATGAGCATATTGACACAGGCCACGACGTGACGTGATGAAATATTTCACACGCGGCTGCCGAGAGTGGTAGTAGTACGGCACACGAAAAGGTTGCAACTTTTACACTTGTCTGAAAGAGCAAATGCTTTTCGAGTGCGGGTGAAAAGCGAGCGAGTGGTGTACCGTGGTTGTGCCGGTGGAGCCGGTGTCTGTTTTGTTTTGGGTATTGTTCAGGTCAGCTGCGCGTCGCAGTCCCAACCAGACCAGTTGTGGGAAGCGTCCAAGTCGAGCCAGGTCAGCGTCTGAGACGCTTGAAACTGACGCTGCCCGGGCACGTTCAGTTGTCTGTTGTGGTGTTGGTCTGAAAGCGACTTTTTTTTTTTGAGAATTCCTGGTCTAAGAGGATACCCACCAACTATTCACACCCTTCATTTTATCAAGATTCGTGCAACAGATTTATCAACGAATATTCAAATATCAATACATTATCAATAATTGATGGATTTATGTAATTTAAATTTTAGATTCATGCGGGGTTATGTTATCCGAGATCAGGCAGGCAATTTTATTGCTGCTGGAGTGGGTAATTCGGTGCACTTGAGGGATCCTCTGCATTCTGAAAGTGTGGCTTGTCTGGCTGCGATCGAGGGAGCATGCAGGATTGGAGAGAATCGAGTCATTTTTGAGTCTGACGCTTCCAACCTGGTGCTAGAGCTCACTTGCAGTGACTACGACAAGTCTGAAATCGGTGTGCTGGTGAAAGAAGCTAGAAGCCTTTGTATTCTGAATTTCGATTCTTTTCAGTTTTCTTTCAGCCGTCGCGCTTGTAACAATGTCGCCCATGAGCTTGCAAAGCTGGGCACAATTTCTGAGTCTCCGGACTTTTACTGGGATGCTGATGCTCCCAATTGTATTGCTACTCTTTTAGCCAGCGATATTGCTGTGCATGGTTAATCTAAAAGCCCGTTGAAAAAAAAATTAGATTCATGTACTAACATGAATTTTTTGTGCATGCATTGACAAAAACAAATTAAACCACGCATTAACATATATTTTTTAGATTTTTTAACATATAAAATAGTTGGAATAATATGGTTCGTAGGATGCAAAATCAACGGTCATGATAAGCGGTGGATATCCTATTAGTTATGGAAAAACCGCGTTGGCATTGTCCAGTCCAGGCCATACTCTACTCCCTATACTATGTTTTTGGACATGGGGCAAGCAGAGCAGTATCAGAGCATCTCTAGTGGCATGTGTATCCGGCCGTGTAAACAAAATATACACGTTTGAGGCCTAAATTTGTTCTCCAGCCGAACATGTATCCGGTCGTGGAAGCTATCCACATCCATCCACGACGCTACTGGACGTGGAAGTAAACACGCCTCGTCCACGCTCGTGAAAGACGCAAGCGAGGCAACTGCTCTGCTCCCGCTCTGCTCCCGCCTCCGTCCGGAGCCCATCGATGCTCGCCGGCGGCCACTCCCCTCCGGTAAGCTCTCTCTCGCTCCTTTTTTTTCATTCACGCATGTAGAGAAGAGATCAGGGGAGGCGCGGGGAGTCGCGCGGCGGCCGCACGGCTCGCCAGATCCGGCGGCGGCGGCGGTGCGCGCCATGGAGATTGGAGGGCGCGGAGAGAGGGGCTGGGGGAGGTGGGGTGAGCTCCGGCCACGGCCCTGTGCGGCAGCGGCGGCCTGGAGGGCGGCGGTGGCGGCCTAGAGGGAGACGGGCTGGGGGACGGCGGCCTGGAGGGAGACGGGCTGGGGGCGGCGGCCTGGAGTGCGGTGCGACGGAGGAGGGAGATGGGGATGGCGCGATGGAGGAGGGAGGTGGGGGCGGCGGCCCGGTCTGCCTTGATTTGGTGCTGCCCGTCGATGGTAGCTGGGATTTGGTGCTGCCCATCGATGGTAGCCTCAATGGTGCTGGGATTTGGTGCTGAACTTCGGTGTAGACTGCTACCAAATTCTTATTGATTTGCTAACATATTTGTTGTTTCCTGTGTGTATTCATTGATTGTTTGCAGATGGATGGTGATGAAAGCTTCTTGGACACCATGGGTTTTGGTTACACACAAACACAACCAAAAAGTCCAATTGGAGAGCAACCAACCCCATCAACTCAGCATCAAGCAACACCATCAACGCAGCAACATTGCAACAAAGGAAAAAATTGGTCTAGTGATGAGGACAAGGTTCTGATAGCAGCATGGGCAAATACAAGTTTGGATATTGTCAGGACAGATCAAAACCGAGATGCTTATTGGGCTAGAATTTCAGAGTACTACAACGCACACAAGGAATCATCATGGCCGGAGCGTAATGCTAATGCAATCAATTGCCGTTACACATTGATTAACAGAGAGACCTCTAAATTTTGTGGTTGCCTTCAGCAGATTATAAATTGGGAAGAAAGCGGAAGGACTATAGCAGAAAAGGTATGCATCTATCTTCTACTTCTATATGTGTTGTGCAATATTATATATGTACTGTGCATATTTTAACAATACATTTGTATGTGCAGACAAACGATGCACACATTATGTTCAAGGAAATGAATCTAAAAAAAAGCCTTTCACATTGATGCATTGCTATGTAGAATTTTCGAAGTATCCAAAGTGGCAGACAAGAGAACTTGAAACTTCTCTTAAGAAACAAAAGAAGACCATTGATGCAAGTCTGGGCACAACCACCAATGATCTGGCTGATTCATCCTCGGTACGCACTGATGCTCTTGAACATGGGAAAAGACCTGATGGTGTGAAGAAGGACAAATTGCGGAGAGGTAAAGCTGATGACAGTGCTTGCAAGTTGTCATTAGAAACTGTGTGGGCAACAAAGCAATAGAATGATGATATCAAAGAGGCGGCAAGAAATGTTCGCTATGCACAACAATTTGAATTGCGAAAAGAGGAGACCGGATGTAGCCTCAGCGGACCGGATGTACTCATCAGCACCATCAGCTGCTATTCCATATGTTAGCATCCGCATTGCCGTGGTCATCTTTTACAGAGGATGTAACCCAAGAGCTCCAGAAGCACTTCTTTTTTGCGTAAAATAACCATCATAGTCAAGCTCAAGTATACCATCAGCTATGTGGTTGAACAAATTACGGGACATCCTAAATCTGTGCATAAAAAGTAAATGAGACAGGGAAATAAAAAATGGGCCAAAGCAGAGAAGTGTACTAATTACGAACCTTCGTCGAAACAAGTATTCGGGATAGCGAGGAACTTCTTTGAAGTAGTCGTCCCACAGAAGAACAAACCCGGCATCTCTTTCTCGATCGATTGTCTGACGTCCATGCTTGGAACAGCCATGGCGTCGAGCGTTCATCCTCGCGCTCGGCGAATGCTGCAAGTATGAGTTCATCGTCGCAAGATGAAGATGACGAAAAACTCATGTCCCAAGAGGATGTGTTCATTGTGTTGCGTGAGAGACGATAGAGAAATCTAGGAGTGAGAAGAGAAGTCACAGCTACAAATGCTGGAAGAGAGGTGGTAGGGGTGGTTTATATAGATCAGAAATATGGCCGTTGAAAATATAGCCGTTGGAATATAGCCGTTTGAAAATATAGCCGTTGGAATATACACGTCCTGATTTACACGTCCTGATACACGTTCCACTGAAAAACTGGGAGGTATAAAATTTAGCAAGGTGTATATGGACTCCATATACACGTCCAAATTTACACCATCCACTAGAGATGCTCTCACACGTTTTTTACCGTTAAACCATGCTTTGCACGCGGATAACAGCATGGGATGATCACCACCTCGTCTGGTGTGCGTCCCAACCAGTTGACGGGAGCGTCCAACCCAGGCCAGGTCAAAAGGGTTGTGAATCTGAAGTGCTTCAACGATAAGCTCCCAACGAACGCAGGGAAAGAAACAGGGTGTCCCAACAATAGCACCTCCCGTTGATGTCTGCCTTAAGGAACGAGTCGAGTAGATCGTGATTTTCTTTTCAGACCAAAAAGTCGGAAAAGAAAATTCAAAGCTCACGATTAGACTCATTAAAACGTCGGCTCATTTAGTTTGAACTCGTGAGTTTAAAGAGTTAAGCCAAGCCACACAGTTTGATCGTTAAAGATACTAAGCCTAACAGCAAGCTAATGGGCTACCGCTAGCTCCACAGACCGAACGTGCATAATCTACAGGTCCATAATGGATCATCCAAACATTGGTTCTGAATCGAATGAGTATTTGATATGAATTGATCTAATATTGCTCGTGAGCCCTTTGAAATTAGATTGTTTATTATGTCATATTACTGATTTGCATAGTTACTGCCAAAATCTTTTAGCAAGTTTCGCCGAATTTAACGAGACAACTCGAGTGTATAACGAATCGAGTCAACCTGACATTTTTCTTGTCCGAGCTTGACGAGTTTGAACTTAACAAGCTCGAGCTTAGCGAGTTTGAACTAAACGATCTGATCCGACTCGTTATCCAGCGACCTATGATTCATGTTGCAGCCAAACGAACCCAAAGGTCACCAGTCACCACATGCCGATTTCCGTGCTTGATGCGGCCAACAGCCAAGGGCTGTAGGAAGGACAACGTTGTATTGTAATCTAGGGTTTTAGGGGTGAACGATGCCTCGTTGGAGTGCATCGGGTACGTGTTATATAGAGGTAGAAAGAGCCTCTACCGTGGCATATTACAGAGGGTACAATACGTGTTGGTGTACTACACCATACCCGTATTGTACGTATACATGATGTTCAACAGCCCCCCTTAATCTAAACGCTTACAAAGGTTTAGATTACTCTTAAACTTATTTAACTCTCTAACAGGAAGCACTTTTGTGAAGCCATCTGCCACTTGGTCTTTGTTTGAAATAAATTTGATTTCCAAATTTTTTGTTGCCACTCGTTCTCGCACAAAGTGGTAGTCAATCTCTATATGCTTTGTCCTTGCATGAAAAACAGGATTTGCTGACAAATAGGTAGCACCTAAATTATCACACCACAAACATGGCTTCTCTTTCAATGTAACACCAAGCTCATGAAGAAGTGCCTCTACCCATATCAATTCAGCAGTAGCATTGGCTACAGCCTTATACTCAGCTTCAGTACTTGATCGAGAAACAGTGGCTTGCTTGCGAGAGCTCCATGAAACAAGGTTCGGTCCAAGAAAAATAGCAAACCCTCCCGTGGACCGACGATCATCAATACAGCCGGCCCAATCAGCATCTGAAAAGGCACTCAAGCGTGTGTAAGAGGAGCTCCTAAATGTTAGACCAAGAGACAATGTACTCTGAATGTATCTTAATATCCTTTTGGTGGCTGTCCAATGAACTGTAGTTGGTGCATGGAGATATTGACATACTTTATTAACTGAAAAGGATATGTCAGGCCGTGTGAGAGTCAAATATTGAAGAGCACCAACAATACTCCTATATTGTGAACTATCAGCAGGACCAAGAGGAACACCCTCATGAAGAGACAATGGCTCAGTGGTTGACAAGGGTGTAGGAGCTGGCTTGCAGTTCTTCATTCTTACTCGGCATAAGAGGTCCATGGCATATTTCTCTTGTGTTAACATCAACCCATCCTGCACTTTCTTAACTTCAATGCCCAAAAAGAAATGTAAGTTACCAAGATCTTTGATAGCAAAATGTTTATTGAGATCCTTAACCAAAACCGAAACAGCCTCATCAGAAGAACTGGCCACAATAATGTCATCAACATATATCAAGACATATATCGTGATACCTGACCTTTGATAGAGGAATAGAGAGGTGTCAGCCTTGGATGGTGTGAAGCCAATATCATGAAGCTTGGAACTAAGTCGAGAGTACAAGCCCTGGGAGCTTGTTTTAATCCATAAAGAGCCTTGTCAAGCCTACAAATGTGATGGGGAGCATTAGGATCCTCAAAACCTGGAGGTTGTTTCATATATACCTCCTCTTCCAGAACACCGTGTAAAAACGCGTTCTTGACATCTAGCTGCCGTAAACTCCATCCTCGAGTGACTGAAATGGCTAGAACAATCCTGATAGTAGCAGCTTTAACAACAGGACTGAAGGTGTCTTCATAATCGATTCCATACCTTTGTTTAAAACCTTTTGCAACCAAACGTGCTTTATACCTGTCAATAGAACCATCTGAATTTTTCTTGACACGATACACCCATTTGCAGTCAATTATGTTTTTGTTGGAGCTTGAGGGAACAAGGTGCCAAGTCTTGTTTTTGAGAAGTGCATCATATTCTTCCTCCATTGCCTTCTTCCACTCCGGACGATCAAGTGCCTCAGAAAGAGAGGAAGGCTCTCCTGTAGATGTTAGTAGCCCATATCTAACAGAATTTGCTTGCTTATAAATTTTTGGTTGCCGACCATATGTAATAGTACCATCTTTGTATTGCTTAGGTTGTTGTATACCTTTTTGGAGGCGTGTACGAATCCCAGGTGCAGCAGAAGCTACAGGGGAGTTGGTTGCAGAGGATCCGGAGCCAGGGGAGGGAACAGCACTGTCCGCACCAGTGGAGCCATCTCCTCCCGACGGCGAACCAGGAAGCGACAGCTCGGAGACGTCATCATTGGCATGCATGGCCTCATCATGTGCATGCACGATCTGCAGCGAACCGGAAAGCGACAGCTGACTGCTGTCGCTGTCAGCGCCGCCAGGCGAATCATCACCAGAATCTGCCCCGAAATCTGGGGGCTCCTGATCTGATGCCAAATCTTCATCAGATTCCGTGCCGGAGGCGTCGTTTTCTGCATGCGCTGTGGCACCATCGGTGCACCATTTTCTTCACCGTTTTGGCTCATTTCTTCACCGTTTTGACTCAAATTTTCAGCAGCGGAATCATCAGCGTCCTGAGTATGATTAGTAACAGGTACATATGGTAAAGGCATGTGATCATTAACTTGTGCAACCCCATGTGTGGATGATTTAGGAAGAAGCAAAATGTCTTGTTTAAGGCGTCTTCCCGCATTAGGATTCAAGGAAGCAAAGGGAAAAACTTGCTCATCAAACACCACGTCTCTAGAAATGTAAACTCGACCAGGGCTAGGATCTAAACATTTGACTCCTTTGTGACGTGGGCTATAACCAAGGAAGACACATCGTGTAGAACGAAAAGCTAACTTTCGTGTATTGTAGGGACGAAGGTTAGGCCAACAGGCACAACCAAAGACACGAAGGGAGTCATAGTTTGGTTTTGTATGAAGAAGACGTTCAACGGGAGTTTCAAATTGTAGAACTTTGCTAGGGAGCAAGTTAATGAGAAAGGTGGCGGTGAGAAAAGCCTCATCCCAAAATTTAAGTGGCATAGATGCATTTGCAAGCAAGGCTAGACCAACCTCAACAATATGGCGATGTTTACGTTCAGCGGAACCATTTTGTTGATGAGCATGTGGGCAAGAAACATGATGTGTAATACCAACTTTTTGAAAGAAACTATTGAGTTTCTCATACTCACCACCCCAATCAGTTTGCATCGTGATGATATTTCTATCAAACTTGCGCTCAACAAGTTGTTGGAGGTTAAGAAAAACTTGATAAACATCAGAACGTTTCTTAAGCAAATAGATCCATGTAAATTTACTAAAATCATCGATAAAGCTTACACAATAAGTGTGCTTGCCAACAGAAGCAGGAGCAGGTCCCCATACATCAGAAAACACTTGTTCCAGAGGGACAGTGGAAACACTAGTGGAAACAGGATATGGCAATTGGTGGCTTTTTGCTAGTTGACAAGAATCACAAACATAAGGGTTTATTTCCGGGGAATAAGATAACTCATTTTTCCTAAGTACTTGTTGCACCACAAACGAAGAAGGATGACCTAGACGACGATGCCATGTGGAGGATGATGGCTTTATTGTGATAAAAGCATGCTTGGATGACCCCGTTGAGACAGGCACAAGGGGATAGAGACCACCATGACAGGGACCTTTAAACAGAGTTTTCCTTGTTACCTGATCCTTGATCAAGAAGAAGAAGGGGTGAAACTCAAGAAATACATCATTATCAAGTGTAAGCTTATGAATAGACAACAAGTTTTTAGATGCATTGGGAACATGAAGAATATTTCATAGGTGTAAAGATGTGTGTGGGGTATGCAAAGTAGAATGACCAACATGACTTATAACCATACCTTTTCCATCGGCTGCATGGACGCGTTCACGTCCATTGTACTTCTCACGTGTGGAGAGCTTGTTGAGCTTGCCAGTGATGTGGTCGGTGGCTCCCGTGTCGGAGTACCAGTTGGTATCGACACCATAGGAGGCCATGTTTGCAGCCTTGTCATCATGATCACCGTCACTGTCCGACCCATCATTCTTGTAACGCCGCCAGCAATCGGCGGTAGAGTGGTCATGGATCTTACAAACTTGGCACGTCACATTGACGTAGGGAGTCGGAGCTCGATCTTGACGCGAACCACGGCGACGGTCACGCCTATCATCACGGCGGTCACGTCCACGGTGATCACCTCCTCCATCACGACGTCCACGGTAGCCACGGGAGTCACCCCGATAGCCGTAGTCACAAGAGTCTCCACGAGGGCCACGGTAACCATAGTTGCCGCGATCACCGCGGTCACCACGGTCGTACGAGCGGTCACGATCATCATGGCGGGGAGTACGGTTGTCACGACCCCGCTGCATAGCATTAGCCGAGGACGAGGAGTTTTTTGCTGGATCATCTAGCATGGCATTGCGCATATCATATGAGGAGAGTTGGCCAAAGAGGTCATCAAGAGTTGTAGGAGGAGTCCAGTCCATGGAGGATGTATCCAAAACTTTTTGACAAATGAAAGTCATCTATTTAAAACGGAGGGAGTACGTGACATTGCAATTATGTGTTTACTGTGTTCCTGATCGTGCGTATCTAGAAGACCGTCACGTCACACAGTTGGTAGAGCGATATTTTCTCCGAGAAGAAAATTTCACAAATTGGGGCCTTGTACTAGGTAGTGTGGCGGCCGATTCCAATCTGTCTGCCGTGACCGACCAGCAAAATGTTTAGACTATTGGTCTCTATTTATGTTTCTCCCATGTAAGACTTTGCTTCCCTCTATATAATTAAAAATCACACAGTAGGAGAGGTTTCCCTACGATAGCACGGTAAACAAAAATTGTTGGTGGGTGTAGAACTATCATGTGAAAATTTGAAATGGACCACATATTGACATCATTCAGGTGAAACGTCACTACGGGAATGGCCAACGGTGCCGACGGCCAGAACCTGTGCCGACGGCTATTTATCGGGGCCGTCGGCACAGGGTCGTACCAGGGCCGGCCGTCGACAAGTCCGTCGGCACAGAAACGGCCGTCGGCACAGACGTTCTATCCCGACGGCCACCGTCGGGACACAGGAAGCCGTCGGCACAGCTCGTGAGGTGACGTCGACGGCACTCTGTGCCGACGGCTTTGCCGTCGGCACAGGACTCTACCATTTTTATTCATTTTTACCCTATTCTTCATTTTTATGTATCTATTTATTACTCTCAATTAAATTTAATATGTTTTTATTCATTTCTATATGTATATAGCTACGCCAAATAGCGGTCTCCACCCACATAAAATAACGTCGCGAATCTTATCTCTCTGAAGTATTATATGCGAATGTTGATTTGTGTTATCGCATGTGTGTAGATATTATTGCAAGTGTTGGGGTGGATATTGGTTTTCCATGTACCTCCACGCATTGTTTATCCCGCCATCTTTCTCATGTTCCTATGGCCTAACCTAACCCAACCAAGCAAAAAAGTCCACTGGGCTACCCCCTTTCGACGCACGTCTATGGGGTAGACGGAAACGTTAGGGTTTTTCCAGCGGATTCAGGGTTTCGCCGATGCGGGGCCCCGGAGCGTCGGAACCCCACCCAAACCTAGGTTGTGCCATACCATATGTATACAAGTGTGTTGTGTGTTTCAAATGTCCAAGAATCTACTCCTAGGTGTGACAGACATCACCAGCTTCACTTTCTCTCTAGTGAGTTTCTGCACTTAGAGGTGAAAACTCCCCTTTCGGGCGAACCGGATGGAATCTTGTGTCGATTTGGGGTAGACTTTGGTTTCTCATGTTCCTATGGCCTAACCTAACCCAACCAAGCCAAAAAGTCCACTGGGCTACCCCCTTTCGACGCACGTCTATGGGGGTAGACGGAAACGTTAGGGTTTTTCCAGCGGATTCAGGGTTTCGCCGAAGCGGGGCCCGGAGCGTCGGAACCCCACCCAAACCTAGGTTGTGCCATACCATATGTATACAAGTGTGTTGTGTGTTTCAAATGTCCAAGAATCTACTCCTAGGTGTGACAGACATCACCGGCTTCACTTTCTCTCTAGTGAGTTTCTGCACTTAGAGGTGAAAACTCCCCTTTCGGGCGAACCGGATGGAATCTTGTGTCGATTTGGGGTAGACTTTGGTTTCTCATGTTCCTATGGCCTAACCTAACCCAACCAAGCAAAAAAGTCCACTGGGCTACCCCCTTTCGACGCACGTCTATGGGGGTAGACGGAAACGTTAGGGTTTTTCCAGCGGATTCAGGGTTTCGCCGAAGCGGGGCCCCGGAGCGTCGGAACCCCACCCAAACCTAGGTTGTGCCATACCATATGTATACAAGTGTGTTGTGTGTTTCAAATGTCCAAGAATCTACTCCTAGGTGTGACAGACATCACCGGCTTCACTTTCTCTCTAGTGAGTTTCTGCACTTAGAGGTGAAAACTCCCCTTTCGGGCGAACCGGATGGAATCTTGTGTCGATTTGGGGTAGACTTTGGTTTCTCATGTTCCTATGGCCTAACCTAACCCAACCAAGCAAAAAAGTCCACTGGGCTACCCCCTTTCGACGCACGTCTATGGGGGTAGACGGAAACGTTAGGGTTTTTCCAGCGGATTCAGGGTTTCGCCGAAGCGGGGCCCCGGAGCGTCGGAACCCCACCCAAACCTAGGTTGTGCCATACCATATGTATACAAGTGTGTTGTGTGTTTCAAATGTCCAAGAATCTACTCCTAGGTGTGACAGACATCACCGGCTTCACTTTCTCTCTAGTGAGTTTCTGCACTTAGAGGTGAAAACTCCCCTTTCGGGCGAACCGGATGGAATCTTGTGTCGATTTGGGTAGACTTTGGTTTCTCATGTTCCTATGGCCTAACCTAACCCAACCAAGCAAAAAAGTCCACTGGGCTACCCCCTTTCGACGCACGTCTATGGGGGTAGACGGAAACGTTAGGGTTTTTCCAGCGGATTCAGGGTTTCGCCGAAGCGGGGCCCCGGAGCGTCGGAACCCCACCCAAACCTAGGTTGTGCCATACCATATGTATACAAGTGTGTTGTGTGTTTCAAATGTCCAAGAATCTACTCCTACGTGTGACCGACATCACCGGCTTCACTTTCTCTCTAGTGAGTTTCTGCACTTAGAGGTGAAAACTCCCCTTTCGGACGAAACGGGGAAATCTTGTGTCGATTTGGGGTAGACTTTGGTTTCTCATGTTCCTATGGCCTAACCTAACCCAACCAAGCAAAAAAGTCCACTGGGCTACCCCCTTTCGACGCACGTCTATGGGGGTAGACGGAAACGTTAGGGTTTTTCCAGCGGATTCAGGGTTTCGCCGAAGCGGGGCCCCGGAGCGTCGGAACCCACACCTTATCCTTATCCCGCCACAGCTCCTCGACCACTAATAAATAAATACATTAAAAAAGATGATGTAAGTGAAAAAATAAAAAAAAGGAAAAGCCTATGCCGACGGCAAAGCCGTCGGCATAGGTCCCACACCTTATCCTTATCCCGCCACAGCTCCTCGACCACCCATCCGCATTTCTTCGGCCGGCTACCCGCTCCGCGGCTGCCCCGCTCCCCCGCCGCCCTGCTCCGGCCAGCCACGACCCCGCCGCCACCCGCCCCTACCCAGCCCCGCCGCCCCCCGCCGCCGGCAACCCCGCCCCCTCCACCCGCCAGCCGCCATCCCCGCCACCCGCCCCTACCCAGCCCCGCCGCCAGCCCTTACCCACCCCCGCCGCCAACCCCGGCCGTCCCACCCCTCCCTCTCCTCTCCGCCGTCGCCGCCCGAGACGCTCGTCTGCCGCGCGCCCCTCGACCCCGGCCGTCCCGCCTCCTCCCCGCACCTCCTCCACGCCGGCGTCCCCTGCCGCACCTCCTCCACGCCGGCGTCCCCTGCCGCACCTCCTCCACGCCGGCGTCCCCTGCCGCGCCTCCTCCTCCGCACCTCCTCCACGACGGCCCGCCGCCGCGCCTCACGCCCCCACCCCGCACCTCCTCCACGCCGGCACCTCCTCCACGCCCTCCCTGCACAGGTTAGTGTTAATTAGTGTTAGTTAGGTTAGTTCTAGTGATACTGTTAGTTAGGTTAGTTCTAGTGATACTGTTAGTTAGGGTTAATTAGTGGTACTGTTAGTAGATTTTAGTAGATTTAGTGTTAGTGGTACTGTTAGTAGATGTTAGTGGTAGTTTTAGTGTTAGTGGTACTGTTAGTAGATGTTAGTGGTAGTTTTAGTGTTAGTGGTACTGTTAGTAGATGTTAGTGGTAGTGGATGGCTATAAACCATGTTAGTTAAGCAATATAGTTAGATTAGGACCAAAAAAATCATGTTTTGCATTAATTTTCGGTTGTTTAGCTACTAGGCAAACTTGTGAATTTGTGTAAGAACAATAATTGCTAACCTTTGTTCATTTTGCACACTAGGCCCCGTCGTGACCACCTCGCTGATCCGATTCCGTGTGGAGCGTGAGAGTGGGGATTGTCGACGGAGGGTGTCGGCGGAAGATCTTCTTCGCCGTCGATCACGCTTCGAGGGTAAGAAATCACGTAGGCCTGCTTTTTTTATCTATGCTTCCTTGACTAACCCTGACTAACCCGTGTATCAAATGCTTTTACTTAACTAAGTATCATGTCGGAGCCGGAGCAAAGTTTCGTGGTGTTCATCGGAGACCCACGAAGATCCCGACTTGGGCAGCTCAGATCACAGTGGATCACAGGAAGATCCAGCTTGGTACTTTCAGGTGCCCGTGGCAGGCGGCCCGCGCCTACGACTGCGCGGCGGTCCAGCACTTTGGGGCGAGAGCGATCCTCAACTTTGAGGATGAGCGGAGCGTGGCGCATCTGTTAGCGCCAGATGGCATGAGGATCGCGACGAAGGCCGAGGAGAGGGAGCACCGGCAGGCAGAGAGGCTGCTCAGGGCGCGCCACCAGCGCGAGGAGGATGACCCCTTGGTCAAGGATCTCCTCCTTGATCCCCAGGTGATGGCGGTCCAGTACCAGGTTTTCAGCGAGAGCCGCAGCAGCGCGGGCAGGGCGAGGCCGGCCCCTCCGGCACGCAGCAGCAGGGCGAGGACTCTAGCAGCAGCCTGTCCTCTTGTTGGGACCGCTTGGACGACGCCACTGACACCGGCGCGAGTCGAGTTTAGGATGTCTATCATCCTACCTGTCGTACTACTAGACTTATCTTGCTACCTGTTGTACTGCTAGACTTATCATACATGCTACCTATGTATTATTGTGCTACTTGTCTATATGTGTTATGTTTAGCTAATATGGTTACATCGTTCTGTGGTTTATTCTGTTTTATGTTTAATTATTAGGTAAAATGGAGGGATATTTGCTTATATATTTCGATTGTTTGTACTTTTTAGATGACGTAGCTTCCCGCCAGCCAGCACCGTCGGTCCCGCGCGTCGTCGCGGCTTCTCCAGCTGAGGAGGGGCCGCCTCGGTGCCCTTTGTTTTGTCGCCCTCTTCCGGAGCACGTCCTCGACCTTCTCCGGCCACCGATCACGCTTCGAGGGTATAAATCTTTCGCCTCTCTTGCTGCATAGGTTTATTTTGGTCTAGATCACCAAGTCAGTCGCGTAACCCGAGTCAGATCCCATCCGGAAGGGTTACAAATTTATAAATATGCAGGATTGTCCATCTTTGCATATTTATAACCGTAACACTTCCGGGTTGTCCTGTTGGACAGTCCGAGTACGTGTAGATCGGGTCGTGTTCCATGTTCTACCCCTTCCTGAGACGTAATTTCGGCAGCACCTCCCTGTTGTTCTTCGGATGCACACCCTCTCGGCTTGACAAGCTCGAGACGTGTATTCTGAAGAACAGCGGGGAGGTGCTGCCGAAATTCCGTCTCGGGTCGGGGTAGAACATGGAACACGGCTCGATCTACACGTACTCGGGCGGGATAGGCCCTCCTATTAGAAGTGTAGGTGAACCCTTGCATGATGTAAAGATTAAAATTTGACCGTAATTAATCTGGTGACACTAAATCATTTTATTATTACTTGGTGCATATTAAAAGACTGCGTGCTTGTTTCGCTCCCAATAAAGCAGAGGATGGCTGATAATGGGTGGATGTACACTGGCCGTGTCGATAAGATTAAAAGAACAGAGGAGTGGGAGATGAAGACCAATATATTAGTGAAGGAGTTAGGGCGTGGTTCAAAGGCAAAAGGAGTTCGTGGAAGGTGCCCTTGCACTCATTGCAAGAATCGTGACCGTCAAGGAAAGGAAGATATGACTAAACATCTTTGGTTGTATGGGTATACGCCTAACTACGTCACGCATGTCAAATTTGATCAGTACGAACGTCTCAGAGTTGGGGTGATGCGGCAGCGGATCGATGGCAATGAGTACGATGGGTTGAGAAACATGCTAGATGATCACCATGCTGCTTACATGCCGGATTCGCCACCTCCACAGGAGGAACAGGAGGAACCGGGTGAACCGGAGGCACCGGATGAACCGGAGGAACCAGAGCCAACCGCGAAGGCTTTCTATGAGACGATGGCCTCGGCTACGAAGCCTCTATACGAGGGTGCAAACCAGAGCCAGCTCGATGCCGTAGCTCAACTACTAAGTGACAAGTGTCAGTTCTCCACCACCCGTGCAGGCTTTGAAGCTAATCTGACAACAACTGGTAACATGTTGCCCAAAGGGCATTGTCTGCCAAAATCCATGCACGAGGTGAAGAAACTATTGGGATCGCTCAGCATGGATTATGAAAAGATTCATTGTTGTCCAAAAGGATGCCTGTTGTTCCGGAAACAATATGCGAATGACAAGTACTGTAGCCTTTGTGGGGCCTCTAGGTATGAGGAGAAAACGCTGCCTGATGGTCGGAAGAAGCAGGGAAAAATCCCTGTGAAGGTTCTTCGGTACCTCTCATTCATAAAAAGAATGCAGCGGCTTTTCATGTCCGAGGAGTCTGCCAAACAAATGACTTGGCACAGGAAAGGGAAGAGATACGTCGACGAGTTAGGACGGGAAAGGATGGGACATCCATCTGATGGTGAGGCATGGAAGAACTTCGACTTGAAACACCCCCTTAATTCAGCAGATGCTCGGAATGTCAGAATTGCAATAGCAACAGATGGGTTCAATCCATATGGGATGTCGACTGCGTCGTACAGCTGCTGGCCCGTGTTTGTTATTCCGCTCAATCTCCCTCCTGGGGTACTAATGCAAAGGAAGCACATGTTTCTGTCGCTGATCATTCCAGGGCCCGAATACCCGGGGAAGAATTTGAGTGTCTACATGCAACCGCTTGTGGATGATTTGCACCACTCATGGCACAATGGGACGTGGACATACGACCGAGCATCAAAGAAAAACTTCTTGATGAAAATTTGGTTCCACTATTCCATGCACGACCTACCCGGGTATGCCCTATTCTGCGGATGGTGTACAGCTGGTAAATGGCCATGCCCAGTGTGCAGGAACCAACTTGAGTTCCTTTGGCTAAAGTCAGGTCGCAAGTATGTCGCGTTTGACAAGCATCGACAGTTCCTCGAAGGAAGCCATCCTTATCGAGAAGACAAAAAAAACTTCACGAAGGGCATAGTTGTGCGTGAAGAAAAAGCAATACCGAAGTTCGATGGTGCAAAAGTTGATGCCGAGCTACGTGCTCTCGTGCCTGCTGAGGGATCTATCCGAAAATTTCAGGGGTATGGTGTAACGCACAACTGGACTCATGTGGCAGGCTTAACGCAGCTAGAGTATTACAAGGACCTCGAACTTCCCCATAACATCGATGTGATGCACACCGAAAAGAATGTTGGAGAGATGATCTTTCACACAGTCCTGAACATTACTAAGAAGACAAAGGACAATGTGAAGGCTAGAGTTGATGTTCAGAAGCTCTGTGATAGGGAGAGATTACACATGCGGCCTCCGAACCCTCGTCAAAAAAATTGGTTTAAGCCAAATGCCGACTACTGCCTTAATAATATCCAAAAGAAGGAGGCATTGAAGTGGCTCAAAAACATCGCCGTGATGTTCCCTGATGGTTACTGTTCCAATATAAGTAATGGAGTCAATCTTCTTACATCAAAAGTCACTGGGCTGAAGAGTCACGACTATCACATATGGATTGAGCGGTTGATGCCGGTGATGCTTCGAGGGTATCTCCCCGATAGTATCTGGCGAGTGCTTGCGGAGTTGAGCCATTTCTTCCGCACGCTCTGTGCGAAACAGATATGTCCCCTGATTATTGCGAAGCTGCGTGATCTTGTGCCGGAGTTGCTATGCAAGTTAGAGATGATCTTTCCGCCAGGCTTCTTTGTTCCGATGGCACATCTCGTTGTGCATCTCGCGAACGAGGCACTCTTGGGTGGACCGGTGCAGTTTCGTTGGCAGTTTTGTATTGAGAGAGAGTTTAAGTACATTCGAAACATAACTGGAAACAAAGCTAGGATTGAAGCATGCATAGCTGAGGCAACAATACGACAGGAGATGGCAGACGCCGTGACAACGTACTTTCCCGATGAAGTTGCCACTATGCATAACCCGGTCACTCGGTACAATGTCGACGAGCCCAAGAATGACCCCAAGCTCCTCCTCTTCCAATGTCCCGGTGGCAAGGCCGGTGCCGGTGAAAATTGTAAATTGACCAAGGAAGAGAAGGATTGCATAATGCTCTATGTGCTTATAAACATGACGGAAGTACTCGATTTCATGAGGTAAATGGTGAACAAATTACTTTGCAACTAGTAACTCAGTTTCGGTCTAATACGTATTTTCTCCTTTTAGGCAATTCCAAGATGAATACTGGTTGGGAACGGTGGATCCCGATCCCGCGGAGCTGGACACTCTTCTGAAAGAGGGTGCTCACGGAGGAAAAAAATTTGTGTCTTGGTTCATGGGAAAAGTAATTTCTAACGTGTCCCTATTACCTTGCAATATGTGACTTGTCCCTCTTATTACACGTAACTAATGCACAAAACAATTTGAACCGTACTTGTAGGGAGCTGATCCCAACGTTGAGATGACAGATGAGCTGAGATGTGTTTCCCAAGGATTTAACCGTACCGTCATGAAGTATGAGAAGTATGATGTGAATGGGTTCCGCTTCCATACAGAGTATCACCAGAATAATCGTCCTGGAGCAAAAACTGTAAATACTGGGGTCTTCACCAAAGGATCCAGAGGAGCCGATGGAGCCAATTACGTAGATTACTACGGAAGGTTACAGAACGTATACGAGCTGACGTTCAATCGTACAAACATAGAACTCAAGCTCGTTGTGTTCAAGTGCCACTGGTTCGACCCATGCACTGGACCACATGGTGGACAGAGAAGTGAGCCTTCCATTGGGTTAGTTGAAGTTAAGCCTTCAACCACCTATACCGGAGCCGATGTCTATATTGTGGCTCACCAAGCCAAGCAAGTTTATTATTTGCCCTACCCATGCCAGAAAGAGAACCTCAAGGGCTGGGAAGTCGTGTTCCGGGTATCCCCACATGGTAAGCTACCCAGGCCCTCCGACGACGATTACAACAACATTGACCCTAAAACATACGAGGGAATTTTCTATCAAGAGCAAGAGGACTTCGGGCACTTTGACTTACAAATAGGTGGTCTCGAGGAACTCGAGAACAATGCACACACTCATGGTGAGTCAGTGGTCGATCTGAAGGACATAGATGTGCTCTCGAAGTTTCATGCGGAAAATGACGACGATGACGAGCCTGGCGATGAGCTTCCGCCCTACTACTCACGTGATAGTGATAGTGATAGTGATAGTGATAGTGATAGTGAGAATGAGAACCGACACCCTGATGAGGAGAGTGATGACGATAGGTATTTATTTTTGGTATCTACATGTTATTATGTCTTTTATTCTTTAGTATTTATTTTTTGACATGCTTCTTCATTGCATTATGTCTTTATGCTTAGTGTCTACATTTTATTATGTCTCGATGCTTACTTGTTTTCTCTTTCTCAATGCAGTTGATTGAACAATATGAGTCAGGGCAAGGAAAGCGCTTCTGGTGGTCCTTCTCCCGGTGCTACGCCGATCCGACGCTCACCTACTATCAGCCGGGGAGATATGGGGTTCACCCTGTCGCCGTCTCCGCCATAGATGTAGGGTCTTGGGCGTCTAGACATCTAGCTATATATGTATGTATCTATTTGATGATGGTCCTATGTGTGTATCTACCTGATGATATAGCATTTTGTTTGATGATATATGGAGCCATTGTGTGATTTTGTTTGTAGTGAATTTGTCGTGATTTTTGATTATTTTTTCTGCTATTTTTGCCGCAAAAAACGAGCTGCTGGTTCCGAAAATCTGGTAACACAGACCCCTTAATGTGACAAAATGGTCACCCCTGTGCCGACGGCAATGCCGTCGGCACAGGGCTATCCCAGGAGCGCCCAGCTGCCTCCACGTGGCAGATCTGTGCCGACGGTTTTGCCGTCGGCACAGGATCCTACCCCTGGCCCGGCCTGTGCGGGCCCACACGCCGCTGTGCCGACAACCGAGGTGCCGACGGTGCGTTTCTGGCCGTCGGGAAAAGCTGTGCCGACGGGTTATGTCTGTGCCGACGGCCAGGTGGCCTATGCCTACAGGGCCCTATGCCGACCACCCTGTGCCGACGGTGACCGTCGGCATAGGTGTGTGCCGACGGCATCGAGACCTTTGCCGACGGGCTTCGGCCGTCGGCACAGCTGGTCATTCCTGTAGTGCGTGGGGCTGCAGCGATTTAATGTGTAACATTACAGGAAACGTTATTTGCATATTTACCAACCAAATGTTTCGACATCACGCCATCGATATCAATTCTTTGGAACGGTTGAATCCCGATTGTTCTTGGAATCTTTAGATGCTTGCATCGGGTAGCAACATATGGTTCTTGACAGATTTTTCACTATGGTATAATAAAAAAACTCACTGCTTGAATAATTAATGTGTTTCATGGTGCACCACCGATTATACAATATACCTATGTTTGACGATATTCTTTAGATACGAGTAGCTGGTAGTGGTACTAGTCAAACTCATGTGTTGTAGAATCATCTACTAAGGATTAGGCTATGTTAAAATGGACACATACATATACATGCTATAACCCAGCTACCCTCCAAACCTCAAATCTCTAATTCCTGTCGTGCATGACATTTTCGGAATGTACGTGTGAATCAAGGAGACCCTCTACAACCAAGCAGCCACGGAACCTTACACACGCCCGTCCCGTGTCCTTGAGACGTGCAGAGATTCACTCATCTGCCTTCGGCAAATTTGACTAATTTGACCCTTGTTTGAATTCATTTCACAGAATAGATCCAAATTCAAATCAATTCACCATCTAACCATTTTTCACGGCGGCCGCCCCGAAGCTCCGTGCTAGACTCCACAACGTCGCAGTTCAGGGCGCCGTTGATCGCGCCACGTTGGAGCATGCAGCAGGCCCCTCAGGCCGCAAACATGACACCCCGGGTCAGGGCGCCGTGCGGCTTAAAAAGCTGGGCTAGCTAGCTGCACGCTGGATCGACTCCGGTCAGATCGACGCACGCACGACGCCAGCAAAGCCCCGGCCGGTCGGCCGTCCGGCATGGCACGCGCTCCAACGCGTCGCATCGTGTCTCATTTCTCGTCCCGTTCATACGCACGCATGTATGGTCCCGGCCGGGAACACACCTCTCGTTGCGATCCATGCATGGCAGCCATCGACTGTGATCGCTGAGCCAAGCTACGCTAAAGCTAAGCTTCTGCTGCGCCGTGCTCAGCGTGCAAAGTTGCGGACGGAGGACATAATACATGGTCAGGGATCCACACGCATGAGTGCAGATGTGTTTAGAGGTAGTCCCCTGCTGCGTGCTGCATGCTGCATGCTGCATGCATGAACATGTCTTGGCCGTGGCCAGTCCTTCGGTGTTCAGAAATCAGAACCACCATCCACCATCATCGTCTATCCCTGCATGCAGTGGTACGTGCACCCATGGATGATTTAGAGCATCTCCATCGACATCCCAAATATGGGTCCGGCACCCTCCAAGTCCAATTGACACATGTCCAGCACAATGGGAATCTCCCAAACCACAAAAAAAAAACTTGACGATGTTCCTCACCCACCCCTCCGGTAGGGTGACGTCGTCCTCAACCGAGATGTTGTGGGGCGGGTTTGCGGCCGCCCGGAAGCGTCCGCCATGTCGGTCCTGACAGCGCAGACCCACCTTTTGCAGGCTGAACGTCGCTGCTGTTAGGCTGACCGACGCCGCGTGGCACAACCTTGCCCACCTCCGTCCCCACATATAGCCTGCACCGACCAAACCCTAACCTCAGTCCACTCCACTCCGCTTCACTTCTCCTTGCCCTCTTCGCTCCGGCGAGATGTCGTCCTCGATCGACTAGAGCGCATCAGACGAGGAGCTCTCCGACGCAGCGGCTCCGCGCAGATCTCCCGGCCCCGTAGATGATGAGGAGGAGGATGCCTTGCGCATTGTCGTTGAGCAATCACTCAAGGATTTGGCCGGCGGCTCCAGCGGTCAGCCAGGGCCAATGCAGCCGCTGGTCCGCGCTAGCGGCGCCTCGACGCCGTCCCGAGCCGTCCAGATATATTGCGGCGTCGTCGACTCCTCGTTCGCCGTGGCGCCAGTCGTCGCCGATTCGTTCTGCGCCACCCCACTTCCGCGCCGCTCCAAAGAGAGGAAGAAATATGTATGTATGTACTCACGGGAGAAAATAGTGCCCACTGAATTTTTTCTTAATTTGAGGAACTATACATATGCATGTACAAATATGCATGCATCGATCTGGTTAATCTCAACTGCTTTCGCTTGCTTTCCCATCAATCAACACAAAGCGGCCAAGGCCAGGACAGCCACACGTACGGGTTATTAGTATATTATTACAAGATCAATATACTCCATCCACCGGAACTGGAGAACAAATTAAAAACGAACCAGTGCCTCTCGCATGAACTACATGTCCATCGCCTCTCGCATGAACTCTTGCGGCATTGCCTGCTTCGGACGTGAGGTGCTGTAGATCAGTGCTGTGGTGCGGTTGTGCTGTCTCCTGGTTCGATGGACGGCGAGCGGTGGGCGCTGGAATATGTGTGGGGGCCGGCTGCGCGCGAGCGTAGAGGACGGCAACGTGCTCCTGCACTGGTCAGCGGCCAACCGTGTAACAAACACACCAGTTCGACCGGTCGCCGTGTAGGAATACCACGACGCCCTGGACCGCGCCGCCGTACTTGCGGCCTGTGGGACCTGCTGCTCCGACGTGTCATGGTCAATGACGCCCTGGACTAGGGCCTTGTGGAGTCTAGCACAGCGTTCTGGGGGCAGGCGCCCTGAAAAATGGTTAGATCTAGAATTAATTTGAATTTAGGTCCATTCTGTGAAATAAAATTTAAAAAAAGGGGTCAAATTTGCCTCTGCCTTCGGCCGTGATGCACAGGTTGGCTGTCAGAGCGCGCGGTCTGTAATTGTGCGCGTTGGACGACAACCATCACACTACGTCGTCAGGGAGTGCCACAGCCCACACGGCAACGGGGTATCAAAATCAGAGTACGGCATATGCCTGCAGTGGAATACTGGAATGAGATGCACGATTTGGCCGTCAGAGCGGGCTGTCCAACATTGAACGAGCAGCAGGCGTCATGACTACGGCGTCAGAGTGATATTGCCGACACACGGCAATGGGGGCAGTGCATCACATGCCCATTTACACCTATCATGGTAGGAGGAGTATTGAAGAGCAATCAAACGATACGACAAACAAACCTACTCTACCAGACATTTCACGCATCAAATCAAATGCTAGCTCCACGGATGGTAACAAAAGCATCCATGACACCCGTTTGCTTTCTCCTCTTCCTCAAAGCAATTACTCCATTACAACAGACAAAAAGAAAAGGAAAGAAACAAATCACCGTCGCTCTTTTACTCTTTCTCATCAATCCATCCATCCACCATCTTTCTTTCTTGAGCGGCGTGAAAAACCCTAGTTTCTAGCTAGCAAGCGAGCAACACACACATATTGTCACGGTAATTTATTAATGCAGAATCCTCACTAAATTTTCTACTCCTCTACGTGGAGTAAGTAATCAAATGAAACGACCGATCGTACGTAGCGAGGCATGCGAGTCGACCGTACTGTGATTAATTAAGCAGTAGTGCTGCATTAGCTAACATCGTCGAGTACGTCGCAGCGGCGAGCTTACGACGACGAGGAGCACGGCTGCGGGCGGAGCCCGACCCGCTCCTTCACCAGGTCGTACTCCACGTGGTAGTTCTGCTGCTGGAAGCTCCCGAGGATGATCGCCGGCCCGCCGCCAGAAACCCCCGCGCCGCCGTCGGCGCTCGGGACGTCGGACACCACGGCGAGGCAGATGGCCGCTGGAGCTGAGGCGGACGCGGCGCCGTCTGTGGGCGCTGGTCCGGCGGCCACGAAGTAGTTCTCTACGGGGAGCTGCATCTCGGCGCCGCCCTTGAATTTGAGCGACAGCTCGGGGAGGTCCATGGTTTTCGAGTTCGTCGGCAGCGCGAAGCAGGGGCTCAGGCCGAGCGCGTTCTCCACGATCTTGGAGCGGTTGTACCTGCCGCCCACCGCGGCAACCATGGCTGTCAGAAGCGGCTTGAACACCGTCGGGTCGAGGTAGCTGAAAGTCGTGCCGGAGTCGATGATCGTACCGCCGCCGCCACCTTTGGTGCCGGTGGTAACCGGGGCGAAGGCTCGCGCCGGGAGGCGCACGTTCTTCCCGCCCACGGAGATGGCGGTCAGCGACAGGTAGTAGTACACGGAGTAGGGCGGCCTTGAAGCCGCGTTCTTGAGCAGCGGCACGTACTGCATCGGTTTGCCGGTGCTCGCGGAGGCGCCGAGGACGAGCTCGCCGCTGACGGCGGCGTCGTCGTCGAAGCGACGGGAGAGGAGGCAGTATGAGAACTTGTTGACGCCGAGCTGCGCGGGCACGGAGGGCGCGCCGCGGCCGAACCCGGCGAGCCCGGTGGGCGGCTGGTGCACGGACGCGAGGCTGCAGCCGACGGCGAAGCCACGCTTCGCGGCGCGGCCGGTGGTGCCCGCGCGGAGCGTGTCGGAGAGGAGGAGGCCGGAGGTGGAGCCGGAGCCGTAGACGACCAGGTAGGGCGGGCAGACGGTGGCGGCGGTGGCGTTGCAGGAGGCGGCGCCGGGGTGGCAGGGCGGGGCGGAGGAGGCGGCGCAGGTGGAGAGGTGGGACTTGGAGTGGATGTAGAGGCAGGCGGGACTGCGGCAGGAGACGAGGCGGGAGGTGGAGGAGTTCTTGGGGTGGAAGACGGGGAATGGGCCGGTGAGGGCGGAGCAGTTGAGGCACCTGTAGGAGCTGGTGCAGGGGAGCCAGGTGAGGTGGCTGCCGGTGTCGAGGAGGACTGGGAGCGGCTGTGGTGGGGTGCCGAACGAGAGGGAGAACGCGTAGCCGCCGTAGGAGTGCGGGTAGAGCGCGGTGCGCACGGGGGAGGCTTGTCCTGCTGGTGCTGCAGCGTGTCCGTGGTGGCCGGCTCTGAGGTGGGTGGCGCGGGCGAGGGAGGCCTGGGCGAGGCGGGAGAGCGGGTGGTGGTGTGATGCGGTGGCGGCGGCCGGGAGGTGGCGGTAGAGCGGGATCTTGGTCGGAGCCGCGGTGGAGAGAAGGGGCAGGAGGAGGAGGAGTACCAAGCAGGGGAGTGGCGACGGCATCGGCATGGCGGCAATCGGCACGGCAGCTCGCGTCCCGAGGTGGTGATGAGTGAGAGTGATGAGGTATGGGGTTTGGGGCGGGTTTTAAGCGCGGTTTGCGTCGTCCTGTTTGGGTGGGCAGAGTGTCTGCCTTGCGTGGCGCTGGAGGAGGAGATCAACAAGCTGGGCGGCCGGTGCGTGGGCTCCAGGTACAGGCCGTGATGATGATGGATCAGATATCAGAGGTGGTCACGGGGGTCGGACTGTGGCGACACGGCGCGGGCCGCGTGGACTTGGGAGTCAGGGAATGGTGGCGCGTGGGATCCCGTGCACGGAGCGGTCGGCAACGTCGTCGTGTGTAGGTTTGCCCAGCTCGACCGCGCTCGCAATCATAGAGGTGGAATTTTCCGGCCGGCCGTCCTCGGTGCATCTCCAGCCGTTGTATTTCCAGGCCGAATTCCTGCGCTAAATATTCGTCGGGCTGGGGCTTATGTTTTTACAACTGTGATGAAATCTAGGAACAAACTCAACAATTTAAAAAAAAATATTTAGGACACCACGGCGAGGCAGATGGCCTCCGGGGCCGTGGCCGCGGCGGCGCCGTCTGTGGGCGCCGGGCCGGCGGCCACGAAGTAGTTCTCGACGGGGAGCCGCATCTCGGCGCCGCCTTTGAAGCGGAGGGACAGCTCGGGGAGGTCCATGGTCTTCGAGTTCGTCGGCAGCGCGAAGCAGGGGCTCAGGCCGAGCGCGTCTTCCACGATCTTGGACCGGTTGTACCTGCCGCCGACCGCGGCCACCATCGCCGTCATGACAGGCTTGAACACCGTCGGGTCGAGGTAGCTGAAGGTCGTGCCGGAGTCGATGATGGCGCCGCCGCCGCCACCTTTGGTGCCGATGGTAACGGGCGCGAAGGCTCGCGCCGGGAGGCGCACAGTCTTCCCGCCCACGGCGATGGCGGTCAGGGACAGGTAGTAGTACACGGAGTAGGGCGGCGTGGATGCCGTGTTCTTGAGCAGCGGCACGTACTGCATCGGTTTGCCGGTTCTCGCGGAGGGGCCGAGGACGAGCTTGCCGCTGACGGCGGCGTCGTCGTCGAAGCGGCGGGAGAGGAGGCAGTAGGAGAACTTGCTGACCCCGAGCTGCGCGGCCACGGAGGGCGCACCGCGCCCGAACCCGGCGAGCCCGGTGGGCGGCTGGTGCACGGAGGCGAGGCTGCATCCGACGGCGAAGCCACGCTTCGCGGCGCGGCCGGTGGTTCCGGCGCGGAGCGTGTCGGAGAGGAGGAGGCCGGAGGTGGAGCCGGAGCCGTAGACGACGAGGTAGGGCGGGCAGACGGTGGCGGCGGTGGCGTTGCAGGTGGCTGCGCCGGGGTGGCAGGGCGGGGCGGAGGAGGCGGCGCAGGTGGAGAGGTGGGACTTGGCGTGGATGTAGAGGCAGGCGGGGCTGCGGCAGGAGACGAGGCGGGCCGTGGAGGAGTTCTTGGGGTGGAAGACGGGGAATGGGGCGGGGGTGGTGGCGGAGCAGTTGAGGCACTTGTAGGAGGAGGTGCAGGGGAGCCAGGTGAGGTGGCTGCCGGTGTCGAGCAGGACAGGGAGGGGTTGTGGCGGTGTGCCGAGCGAGAGGGAGAACGCGTAGCCGCCGTAGGAGTGCGGGTAGAGCACGGTGTGGACGGGGGAGGATGGCTAGGGTTGGGGTTGGGGGTGGTGGTGGCCGGCTCTGAGGTGGGTGGCGCGGGCGAGGGAGGCCTGGGCGAGGCGGGAGAGCGGGTGGTTTTGTGAGATGTGGTGGCAGCGGCCGGGAGGTGGCGGTAAAGCGGGATCTTGGTCGGCGCTGCGGTGGAGATAAGGGGCACGAGGAGGAGGAGGAGGAGGAGAAAGCACGGGAGAAGTGGCGACGGCATCGGCATGGCGGCAATCGGTACGGCAGCTCGCGTCCCGAGCTGGTGACGAGTGAGATTGATGAGGTAGGGGGTTTGGGCGGGTTTTAAGCTCGGTTTGCGTCGTGTTTGGGAGGGCAGAGTATCTGTGCCTTGCGTGGGCTTGGAGGAGGAGGAGATCAATGCTGGGCGGCCGGTGCGTCAGGTCCGGGTCCAGGTGCAGGCCCTGATGATGTATGGATCGGACATCAGAGATGGTCACGGGCGGCGGGGAGGTCGGCATCGTCGTCGTGTGCCCAGCTCGTACTCCCGTTCCACCGCGCTAGCAATCATAGCTCACGCGATCGATATCGATTATTCCGAACTCTTTAATCCCGATTGTTCATGGAATGATTAGAAGCATGCTTCGGGTAGCTATGGCGCTTAACATGTTCCCGATTCTTCACTACGCTATCTGTTACCGATAATTAGGAAAAATGATGCACGAACAAATGTGTTTCGAGGTGCACCACTTCCTACTATATATAAAAATACATCAGATTCAGCCTCCATTTCGACGTCCACGTCACCCGAATAACGACAGCCGTCCGATCGACGCGTCTAACGGTCCGGATCACCGTCAAAAATCGTGCAAGCTGCAGTAACACTGTAGCACGGGATTTCTACCAATCAGGCGACGACACGTCGCCTCCAGCGCGTCATTTTGTAAAAAACCGTCCGCAAAGGACTAAAATGCGATTTTCGGTAACGTCAGGGATCTTCGAGTAAAAAAGCCAGCACTGCAATCTTCCCCTCTCCCCGCGTGAGCCCGCGCTCGGCGGCGCCACCGACGCGCATCCTCGCTGCTCCGGACCTCCCCGTTCAGATCGATGGGCACGTCGAGCTTCGCCGTCGTAGCCTCTCCCTCCTCGCTGACTTTCGCCTGCCGAAACGTCACGCCGTCGCCGGAATTGTCCACGCCGCGCTCGGCTTCCGCAGCCGCGTCCGCACGGCGCAGCCGCCGCTCCGGCGACCCAGAAGGGGCGGCGCCGCCACCTGCGAGCAGCTCCCGTCCAGGCGCACCCCACGCGCTCACCCGCGCGTGCCATCTCGCGGTGGCGTGGCCTCGCCGTCGACTTCGCCGCTGCGGCATGCCAACCCTAGCCATTGCTGACGTCCACGCGACGTCAGCGTGGGCCCCGCCTGTTAGATTTTTTCTTTTCAAAAAAAATTCAAAAAATAATAAATTGCTTACAGGTGGGTCCTATTGACTTATACATATTCCAGAAAATAAATAATGTTACAAATTCAAAAACTTTAAATCTATCCACCGAGGTAAAAATGAAAATTTTATCAAAAAAATAATCACAAAACAAAATGCTTATGACATATAATCAAATTTCACTCTCACGTATCAAATTGCTAAATATTTGGAAATATATTTTGTTAAAAACACTGAAATTCAATCTTCATATGTACTTACTTTTGATTTTTTGCTTTTCTTTTTGTTTGCAATAAAACAACATCGTAATAATAATCAAGAAGAAGAAAAATGATTGAAAGACATTTTAGCGTGGGCCTCGTCTATCAGATTTTTTTCTTTACAAAAAAATTCCAAAAAATAATAAATTGCTTACAGGTGGGTCATACTGACTTATACATATTCCAGAAAATAAATAATGTTACAAATTCAAAAACTTTAAATCTATCCACCGAGGTAAAATGAAAAAAATTATCAAAATTTATCACAAAACAAAATGCTTATGACATATAATCAAATTTCATTCTCACGTATCAAATTGCTAAATATTTGGAAATACATTTTGCAAAAAACATTGAAATTCAATCTTCATACGTACTTACTTTTGATTTTTTTGCTTTTCTTTTCGTTTGCAATAAAACAACATCATAATAATAATCAAGAAGAAGAAAAATGATTGCAAGACATTTTAGCTTATAAAACAATTGTAACTTATCTTTTAAAATTGCAGTTTGTCCAAATAGAATTATTAAAAAAAATTCTACCTTACAAAACAATTATAATTTCCCTTTTAAAATTCCAATTTGTTCAAATAGAGTTGTAAAAAAAAATTCAAGCTTCATATTTGCTTTCTTTCGATTTTTTGCTTCTCTTTTCGTTTGCAATAAAACATCATTGCAATAATGATCAAAAAGAAGAAAACAAATGCAACACATTTTAGTTTGCAAAACAATTATATTGTACATATATTCAATAAATAATACAACTGTATTTAAAAAATGAAATGGTTAACATTTAGAAATAACCATAGTAAATTCCCTCTGATTATGCTGGCAAATAAGAAAATTATTGCCAAAATGAAACTATATTTGACCATTCAAATTTAGCTAAAATATTTAAAGTTCACTTAACTTATATCTCTATAACTATGTAGTTCGAATTAAATTAAATACTTAATTAGATTAATATTTGGAGGGAATACAAATTCATACCCTCTAATTAAGGATTAAATTTAAATTGAATTGAACAAATACTAATATAATATATTTCCTCTGTTGGTTGAATAAAATTAAATACTTAAAACAAAATACAAATATATTACATCAATTAGAATAAGTTGATACTCAAAGATAATATAACTGAATTCTCTCCAATTATGCAATTTAGTTCAACAAATGCTTAAATTTACCTTACCCCTCACAAATTATGTAACTGAATTTCAGTAATGCTTAATTAGATGCACAGTAGAGGAAACATAAATTCATTTCCTCTAAAAATAGCTTGAATTTAATAAATGGTAATACAATATATTTCCTCCAAACAAAGACTCAAATTACATATTTACGCCGAAATACAAACACATTTGACCAGTTCAGTTTATGAAGTGAAATTACACATTCGTTCCAAAAAACAAATACATCAATTTCTATGGAAAAAATGTTTCCTATTTTCCACAGGAAAAAAACAAATAATTTCAAATAACTCAAATTGGCCTATATTTGCAGAATTATATGGGAAAAACAAACATACTTGAGCATTCTAGCTCAAATTACAAATTTAAATATTCCAAAATGTCATATGACTTTCAAACCTGATCATTTCATAAACACTAAAATAATTAAAATTTGAATAAATTCCAAATTGTACAATTTTAAGAACCTATTTGATCGTTCCAGCTCAAATTCCACACTTACATATTTCTGAATTTCAAATACCTTCCAAATTTGATCATTTTGTTAGCATTAAAAGAATACAAATTTGAAAACATTCCAATACGAACCATTCTCGAAATCTCACCACACTCTTAGAATAGCATAAAAGTACGAAGCTCCTCACATTTTTGTTTTAATTTCATAATTTGTTTTTACCAAAACGACAATTAGGGAAAGCTTTAGAATTTTAGACAAAATCCTACTTATTTAAACATGATATTCACGTTAACTACAAAATTTCGAAGTACAATTTGACCATTTTTAAAAAACCTTAACATTTCTAAAACGTAAAACTACTTATTTATGACATGTATGTTTGCGAAATTCAAATTTGTCAACTCTTGAAAAAAATTAAGAAAAATATACCCATACTGAAGCATTTTCAACCCAAATTTCAAATTAAAGACCTCCAAAAAAAAAATCTTTCAGATGTAACTACTTTATGAACGTGAAAATAATTCAGACCTTAATACGTTTTTGCTCCAACCAATTTTAAAACAACCAATTTTTAGAATCTAAAATGTTTTTACAACATAAACTTTTCAAAAATTATGAATCTAAACATTTTTACAACGTAAACTTTTTTAAAAATACAAAAAAAATTCACATTTGAGCAATCTCTAGAATCCAACCATTTTTGAAACATAAACTTTTCCCAATTACATTTATTTCCAAACTTACACAAATTTAGACCACCACTAATTTTTATTTATTTTCCAAACGTATTTTCCAAATTGTATGTCTCACCTTTTAATAAAATTGTTACAGCCTTAAAATAGCATAAAAATATGGAGCTCCTCACATTTTTAGTTTTAATTTCATAATTTTTTTTACCACAAAGACAATTAGGGAAATTTTTAGAATTTTATACAAAACTCTACTTATTTAAACATGCTATTCACGTCAACTACAAAATTTCGAAGTCCAAACAATTTTTAACCCTAAAATTTCTTTGCATTCCAAAAAAATTCAAATCTTCACAACTATTAAATATCGACATTTTCAAATTCAAATTACACCAAACACGCGCGGCATTTGCCATGCTAATATCCCTAGTATTAAATAATATATTACATGCGTTGCACGATACTCTTTAGATACAAGTATTTGGTAATGGTACTAGTTAAACTATATTTTGTAGAATCCTCTACTAAGATTCAGTATTTTAAAATAGACACATGCTATAACAGATCTAACCTCCAAAAAGTATTCCTTAGAAGATGTATTTTTTCTTTTACTTTGCTTTAGTTTAGTAGCAAACAAAATTTAACAAAAGGTTACGTTACATCTACATTAAATATCAATATGAAGTAACACATATAGAAAATAAATATGTTTCAGCTTTGCTCATATGTTTATTTATATGTTTGCAGTGAAGCACTCTAGATTCATATTTAGTTTCACGATTACACGATTAGTTTATAAATAAAATTTTCAACAGAAATTTTAAAATTTGTGTCGGAATCTATATCCATTAAACGAATTAATTATAAAGAGTTATACCAAATAAAAATGTTTAGTATAAATATCGCTCATCTCCAAGGGGATAGCTAGTAGAACTCAGGCGGGTGGCGTCGACGACATCTCGGTTTGAGCATGACCGGGATAACAAAACGGGGAGATCATCATCATATCACGATTTCTTTCTCTCCGGATGCAGGAGATCAAGGACCTCGTCTTTGCCGCCCGCCGCCGCCACGGCCTCGTACTCGTCACCTGTCACCGCGTCGGCCTCGTCCCCGTCGCCCGCCGCCGCTGCGGCCTCCTCGTTGTCTTCGGTGGCGCGGAGAGGCCCGAAGAGGTTGCCTGGCATGAGCCCCTCGGGCTTGAGCACCCTCATCGGAGCGAATTGCTCGCTGGTGAACCGCTCGCCGTCAGGGTTGGGGAAGAGCTTTATGGGGACGGAGTAGCTATTACAAAACAGGGTTGTTTATAGTTAGGTTGGCTTACCGGCTACTTGCAAGCACTAAAAACTAAAAAGACACGAGAAGACCGGTTGGAGGGGTGCCAGGCAAGCTCTTCGGTCAGATGTCAGCAGAAGAAATGGTGCTCGCTTTGGAAAAGAAAAGTGTCGGGCAAAATCAGGGTTTTCTTTGGCGACTAGCTCATAATTCTATACCTATGGGTTCACTAAGCTCCCATCCAAAATATGGCGCCCTCGGCAGTCTGTGGTCTATGTCATGCCGATGCTGATGATTGGTGACACTCCCTGATGGACTGTATCCCATCCAGATGTGTCTGGGCTCACATGGACGAGGAGTTTGCTCAACATCTATCAGTTAACCGATGTCCCAACGCCAAGGAATGGCTCTTTTGTCTGAATCGAGACTCTGTCTCATGGGGAATTTATAAGAGTAAAATCCATCAATAGTACTCGAACTTGTCGACCAAACCCACTTTGGTCACCGTACATTGGGAATACCCATTTACGGTACCTGAATACGCGTTGAGGTTTATGTACGGTCACTGAAGGCGATGCAGCGTTGTATTTGTCCATGTGGCAATGTGTTGACTAGTCTGTAGCTGACGTTTTTTTTGCAAAAGGACCCCTTGACAATAATTCCGGTGGTTATGCAGCTAGCCTCACTCACCCCTAAATCATCTGTACAAGCGAAGATCCTTGGAGCACAGCTGCGAGCTTTGGAGCAGAGCTGCGAGCTGCCGACCGGCAATGGGATTATGGCCTTATGGGCACCAGGCCACCAGCACGGCAGCACATGATGTTCTCGGTTACAGCGGCCACCAGCAGCATCTCATCGCTGGAGGCGGACATCGTCTCGGGTACAGCGGCCACCAGCATGGCCGGGTTTCGACTTCGACGACACAAAGACATCCCGTTCACGGCGCCGACGGCGAACAATGCCAGCAGCTCCTCATGTGGCTACGGTTCCCCTGGCAGCAGTGGCGAGGGATCTCACCGAAGATCAGCCACAATGCGCATGGATGGCGTGCTTGGATGGACGCGACGGCGGTGAGGATGGCGTGCTTGGATGGACGACACGGCGGTGAGGATGGCGTGCTTGGATGGACGCGACGGACCTCCTAGCGGCGGCCCGCCCTGACTGCAGGCCTTGGACGCCGCTATGATTTCGCGTCCTCGGCGTCGCACTCTCCACTGACAGAATGGGTTTGGAGGAGCTGGTCGAGGGTGGCAGGGAGCCCGGCGGCGCCGTGCATTTCCGCCGTCGGTGCCAGTTCTTCTTATTCCCTTGATTCCCCACACCAGATCCAAGGTGAATTCTGCGAGGAGGGGATGCTATAGTTCTTTATGGGGTCTCCCGCGGCCTCGTGCAGCGCCTCGCGGCCGTCGGCGCCGAGGTACGCTGGGAAGTTGCGGCCGTGCGCAGGGTGGTACACGCTCGGCCAATGTATCGGCGGCGTGCAAGGCCTGCGGGTCTCTCTGTTTGGAAGAAACAGAATTCAGGGGGCTCTTTTGCACAAAAACAAATGCCTGCTGACTGGTCAACACAGTGATACGTCGGCATATACCATGTTGTACCGGTGATCAGTGACCGTAGATAAACCTTAACGCGTATTCAGGTACCGTAAATAGGTATTCTCAATGTACGATGACCGAAGTGGTTTTCATCGACAAGTTCAAGTACCATTGATGGATTTTACTCAATTTATAAAGGCTGCAGTAACTCTTTGGTCCATCTGGTGGGCTAGGAGGAAAGCTATACACGAGGAAGTATTCCAGAGCCCAATGTCAGCCTTTACTTTCATTAATAGGCTTCTGGATGAGCTAAACCTGACGAAATACCCAGACCGAACAAACAACAGTCACCATCTTCATGGGTGGCTCCTGCCCCTGCTCAGAATTGGATCCTGCCACCTAATGGCCATTTTAAGGTAAACGTTGATGGAGCTATTGCAAAACATGAAGTTAGAGGAGTTGTTGCTGCTGTTTGCAGAACAGAAGAATGTGTCTATCTCGAAACGATCGCATGCAGGGAAGCGCTTGCTCTGGCTGCTGACCTCCACACTCAACGAATAGTTGTGGCCTCAGATTGCCTGGAGTTGTTTTTTTGAAACCGAAGGCAAAAGCTTTACCTTTTCTATTAATTAAGCAGAAGGTGTTGACCGGTTAATTATCGGGTAACCGGCCGAAAACCGGTACAAACACCCTCGCCGACCGTCATGGAACACGACCGTCGCGAGGGCAAACACGGCCACCCTGGCTACCAAACGCAAACCGCACACACCCCGCTAGAGACGAGGGTCGTCGAGAAGGCAGCCCACCGACGTCATCGTCATCACTCACTCCTCGTGAGCGACTCCGACTTCCTCGAAGAAGCGACCACCGAAGACCTCACCGAAGGGCCTCGTGAAGCCTGCACCGGCCTATGCAGGCGACTGGCAGCTCCGATTCTGAAAACGAGCTCCGAATAGGAGATGGGCAGGACTCGCGCCGACGAAGGTCTTCAAGGTCGGGCCGCCCAAAGCAGGTCATCGTTGCCGCAAGACACGCCGGTCTGCAGCTCCGACTTCACAGCATAGGAACATCAAACCTGAGGACGAGTCGGACACGCCGGGACAAGATGCCGACTAACAAAGCCTTGCCGCAACCACATCCTCGCTCATCGCCATTGTCGTTGCCGCGCGAGCCTCCACACGGAACCGAGCACCCCCACCAATACACACCACTGGTCCCTCCGACCAAAGCACAACTCCAAGCATGATGCCCTAAAGAGGGGAACGACGCTGAACGCCGCCACCATCCGATCCGAGGATCTGAGGTTTCCCCCGGAGGTAGCGGAAGGAGATTGGAGCTTCACCTCGGCGATGCCTTCAAGAAGGAAAACGGCGCACAAGGCGTCGCCATCACCGGCTCCGGCCAGGGACCGAAGGCAAGGTATTCACCCGGGTCTGCTCCAAGATCTCCAAGCACCACTCTGTGCAGATCGAACCACCTTCGAGGTCCATGACGACGACCAGCCCGGACCGGCCCGGCAGAGCCCACACGCGTCAGAATGGAGCAAGCACCGGATCCTGCACCCCGGAGCTCCTGGCCGGCCGGGACAGCGCTGCAGAGAGCAGGGGCAGGGCCAAAACCCGCCCTGCCATCCGAACTGGAGCCACCCAACGAAAGGCGAGCTCGTGCGACGCTGCTGGAGACGCCGCACCGCCGGCCGCCGATGACTTCACGACCACCGCGCGCCGCCGAGTGTGCCGCTCGGGGGCCGCCAGCGCGACGCCACCTCACCGCCGCGGCGAGGCACCGCCGCCACCTCCAACCGCGTCGGGCTGGTTTCCAGGGCCGCCGCCCCGGCGTGCCCGCTCCAGAGCCACGCGAGGCCCTCCGCTCAGGGCCCGGCGCTGTGCCCGCACTCCCTTTGGGAGCCGAGCGCCGCCGCCACCGCGGCAGGGAAGGCGGCGACGGCGGCAGGGGCCCTGCGAAGGGGCCGAGGTGTGGTGAGGTCTTTTTCCCCGGGCCGCCCCGAGGGACGACACGGGGGTCGGCGGGTGAGGGAGGGGGCGGCAGGGGAGGAGGCGAGTGGCGGCGGGGGACGGCCCTGGCGGCGCGGGGGCGGGGTCGGCGGGTGAGGGAGGGGGCGGAAGGGGAGGAGGCGAGCGGCGGCGGGGACGGCCCTGGCGGCGGCGGCGCGGGGGCGGAAACCTAGTCGCGAAACCTTATGCCTGGAGTTGTCAAAGCTCTGAATTTTGGCACGCTGGTAAGTTATGGCTCTATCATACAGGAAATAAAACTCCGGGAGCAGGAGCTCTCTTTAGTTCGTTTCGTCCATGAGCATAGATGTTTTAATGTCCATGCTCAATTGCTCATGCTCTTGCCGTAGTTCATTAGTAATTTTAGACTCGGGCCGCTCTACCTGGCTTATTGAATCCCCAGACGTAATCTTAGTACCTTATCTGATTGAGTAATAAAGTTGGCCAGGTTCCCCCCAAAAAAAAAGTTCTTTTTTTTAGAGGGCCCAAAAAAAAAGTTGATGTGCAGAGAAACATCAAGGCCTTTGTCATGCCACGAGGCCCAGTATCAGAGCCCAAGTTTCTAAGCAGAAATGCTGGGCCAAGTTGCAGCATTCACATACTTTGCCCCCCTTTCCCCCAAAAATGTCGTAGCATCATGGCCATGTTACTATTTGCTAGCAGGAGCACTGCAGTTTCCTCCCGGTCAGCTTATTCAATTGCGACCTAGTTAAACCTATTCAGATTTCATATTAACTTTGGCAGCAACTCTCTCGCATGTCTCTACCAGAAGCCGGACATGTCCAAATGACATGATGTTTCTTGGCCACCATATCAACCATCGCCTTGTATATTACTGCTCCATGAAGCCGAGCCAAGGAAGCACATCAGCTGATACTAGTGCTCAAGCGAAAGGTCTCTTCACTCGCTCGCTCGGCTAATCATTCGAGATCTGCATGCCACTGTTCGGGAATCGACACCACTTTGGAGTATTTACGCTAGCTTGGAGCCTAGGCGATCAGGGCGTCCACCGTGAGGATGAAGACATGGATTTCTGCTAGGTGAAGGAAGCACTGTTCGATCGGTTAGGCTGTGGCCTGTGAATTCAGAGGTTCAGGCCACCGCTAATTTGGCCTCTCGCCATGCACTGCAGTGTATAAGGTGCGAAGTATCTTTTCTTTGTGTACTCGACAAGTGATGGGTCAGAGATCCTACTCAAATGAAATGTGCCACTCTGCTAGCGATTTTGGTTGGGTTTGGTTGGTGTCTGCACTCTAACATGCATGTCATGTTACAAAACTAGCTCTAATGTGCTAACATTGCTGTGCATGAATGATCGATCCATACATCTTCTTTGACAAACTTTTGATTGGGTGACACAAGTACGTGCAAAAGTATTGTGCATGATGAAGTTAATTGGTGATTAACTCCTGATATTTGGAGAATAATAGTTTGTATTGATCGTTATCTCCTCATCCCATAGGCACTGGAAAAGTCTCCCCTCTCCCGCATTGCCGGCTTGAAGCACTGTGACAACGCTGATGGCTGCTTTACGCTTCGGCAGTAGACCTTCGCAGCACCGCCGCGTGGTTGCGGCTGCGGCCGTTTGAAAGCGCCGACTGCCGCTTGTAGTTCTAGTGGTAAACCTTTGCAGTCTTGCCGCGAACTTGTAGCATCGACGGGGACCCTTTGCAGCTCCTATGTTGGCCCCTTGCAGCGTGATGGGCGCTCGCAGCACCGGAACGAGCTTGCAGCATCCATTGATGGCCTATGTACCTCCAATGATAAGCGCGACTAGACAGTCTCTTCGAGTTGCGTCCGAGGAATCTGTGGCCTGGCTAGACAGTTGGGGGTCCTTTCTAGGATTCTACTACATATGAATTTAACTAGTATCCGGGCCCTCTTGGGTTTCGACCGGTGATAGTCTAGCTTTCATCTGGGCAGTCTGGCCTTCGTAAAGGTTCCCTTGCTTCTTATTTCGTCGACTTGAGCCCATTTTTTTGACTTTGCCAAAATTTATATCAACACTAGTAATGCTACTAGTTAAATTCATAGGTAGTAGAATCCTCTACTACAATATTTAAGAGAATTATTTAAGATAATTTCAAGTAGAAACATATATAAGCATGTTATAATACATCCTCTCTTCAAAGTGTATTCTTATAATATGTATATTTTAGTGTTTCTTTACTTCATTTATAAGGATACCTTCTGATTACAGTAAATGCATGGTAAAATAAAGTAACACGAATAGACAACTTTTTTTGGTCTCTATATATTCATATTTAGTTGCAAAATTACATTATTAGTTTATTAAGTACAATATAAAAATGTTACTTGAAACTTTATGTCAAAGATTATACCATGAAAATGACACAAATTAATTACAATAGTTATTCAGAATAAAAATGTTTAGTACAAATACCGCTCATGTTGATAAAATTAAACTTAAATAGATAAAAAAGAAAGATTTTATACTGTGTTACTTGGAAATGTAAAGGGAGAAAATTAGCGTGCGAGATTGCGAGCGAATGTCGTTGGTGGTAACTCAGTATAGTGGATGGCCAGGAAAAATAAGAAGAAAGATATATGAAAGTGATTGATTGAATCCGTATCTTGGATGGAAGAAGTGAGAGTGAGACAAAGAGTGGTTTCATATCTTATAAATGTTTTAGCCGGATTGATCTAATTCTGAGATATATCAATTTACCCTTCTATTAATTCACACCTTCACAAGAGGCATTGCTCAATTAGTTATCCGAGCGCGTGAGCCATATAATTCTGATTTTGATCATGGGCAGCATTGTTGGTTCGTCAGCACCACACCACACATGGTTTCTGGATGAGCTAAACCTGATGAAATAAACCAACAACAGTCACCGTCTTCATGGGTGGCTCCTGCCCCAGCTCAGAATTGGATCCTGTCGCCTAATGGCCATTTTAAGGTAAACGTTGATGGAGCTGTTGCAAAACATGAAGTTAGAGGAGTTGTTACTGCTGTTTGCAGAGTAGAAGAATGTGTCTATCTCGAAGCGATCGCATGCAGGGAAGCGCTTGCTCTGGCTGCTGACCTCCACACTCAACGAATAGTTGTGGCCTCAGATTGCCTGGAGTTGTCAAAGCTCTGAATTTCGGCATGCTGGTAAGTTATGGCTCTATCATACAGGAAATAAAACTCCGGGAGCAGGAGTTCTCTTCAGTTCGTTTCGTCCATGAGCATAGATGTTTTAATGTCCATGCTCAATTGCTCATGCTCTTGCCGTAGTTCATTAGTAATTTTAGACTCGGGCCGCTGTACCTGGCTTATTGAATCCCCAGATGTAATCTTAGTACCTTAATTATCTGATTGAGTAATAAAGTTGGCCAGGTTCCGTAAAAAATAGTTGATGTGCAGAGAAACATCAAGGCCTTTGCCATGCCACGAGGCCCCAGTATCAGAGCCCAAGTTACTAAGCAGAAATGCTGGGCCAAGTTGCAGCATTCACATGCTTTGCCTCCCCTCCCCAAAAATGCCGTAGTATCCTCGCCATGTAAGTGTTACTATAGGCTAGCAGGAGCACTGCAGTTTCCTCCCGGTCAGCTTATCTAATTGCAACCTAGCTAAACCTATTCAGATTTCATATTAACTTTGGCAGCAACTGTCTCACATGTCTCTACCAGCAGCCGGACATGTCCAAATGACATGATGTTTCTTGGCCACCATCTCCATCGGGCTTGTATATCGCTGCTCCATGAAGCCAAGGAATTAGCACATCAGCAGCTACACTAGCAGTCTGGCACTAGTGCTTAAGCGAAAGGGCTCGCTCGGCAAATCATTCGAGATCTGCATGCCACTGTTTCCGGGGATCGACAACAGTTTGGAGTATCCACGCTAGCTTGAAGCTTAGGCTATCAGTGCGTCGACCGTGAGGATAAGGACATGGATTTCTGCAAGGTGAAGGACGCACTGTTCGATCGGCTAGGCTGTGGCATGAGGATTCAGGTTCAGGACTTCAGGCCACCGTTGCTCAACAGTGGCGTCGATTGCTGCACATGCAGACAAACTTTGCGTGCCTAATTTCGCCGTACACATGGAATAGGCTCTACGTGTTATCGCGTATCGCCATGTACTCCCTCCGTGTCAAAAAGTAAGACTCTCTAGCTACTTACCACACACATGTATCTAGACATGTGAATCTTGCACTAAAACATGTCTAGATACATGTGTGTGGTAAGTAGCTAAAACGTCTTACTTTTTGACACGGAGGGAGTATTACAGTGCAGAGGATGCGAGATATCTTTTCTTCGTATACTCGACGAGTGTTGGGTCAGAGATCGTACATTCCAACTCAAATCAAATGTGCAATTGTGCTGTCGATTTTCGTTGGGTTTGATTGGTGTTTGTCAAACATACATATCATGTTAAATATCTAGCTCTAATCTCATTTTGGTTAGTTTGGTTGGTGCCTACTCTAGCATGCATTGCTCTCATATGGCGCTCGTGATCTCCTCGGGCACCAACCAAAACAAACCCTTTCGCGATAGTGATGCTTCAGCGTTGTAGTGTCTTTTGTTTCTTCAGACTTACATATGTTTTTTGTGCAAGTTTATCGAGTGCTTTAGTTGGATATTTTTGAAACGGTCTGCATTTCCCGCAGTTCATATGTGCTAGGTGAAGAAGTCTAGAGAATCAGCTTGCCAATTTCAACCTTTTATCAAACTTATGATCAACCAGATGGCAGATACACGCATGTTACAGCACGAGCAGTGTATTATATCTGCTGGCTCAAATTAAGCATTATGCTCGTCTGCGTGAAACACTGAATGAATATTGTATTACGACGGACAGTGTAGAATTTGATTGTTCAGGGTTTCAGCAGGTAATCCCTCTCAACCGCATGTCCCCGGAGCCCAAGGGACTCGAAACCTGCCTGCACGTCCAGGCGATCTCCATGCATGTTCACCAACAGCTTCACTCCCTGTCAGAAAATGACTGCTCACTTGGTCAGGTATAGTACTAGTACTAGTCGGTACTAGTATAACTTTTTATCTGGCGTCTTCAGAAAAATGGGCCGCTGCAGTTTCCTATCCTGAACTTTTGATTTCTGAAGAACAATATATATAAGCCTTCTCTTCTCTCACTGGATTATCACAAACTAATACAGATGCTACGCGAATTTGCATCCGAAACATGTATACAGAAACAATCATGCATGCATCAGTGCGAAAACGATCGCCAAATCATAGACAGATCAGTAATGTTAAGTTATGACGAGGAGCACGAAGGCTCGAGGTAGCACTCGCTAGATGCCTAGCAATGTAAAATCAATCATTAAGAGTCAACATCTGCATACCTTAATCGATTAATTCCACTACAGAGATGCATGCTGTATCTACAATTCTACATGAGGCTGAAATCACAACTTTTCTCTCACCAAACACGGCAGATCTCTCGTTCAATCACTCCTGAATTCTTGATGCTACCAATGCCATGTGAAGAATTTTTCGTAAGAAGTTGCGTTGCAGACACGCGTGTGAATGGTAGAATGTAGACTATGATCCTAGCACCCGTCGCTATTCTTGCCGGAGGTGAGCGCGACGAGCAGGTCGACGAAGGCGCCGACGATAAGGCCGTGGGTCTTCTTGCCGTTGGCGTGGAGGTACCACCCTAGCATCTCCTCCAGCCACCCCCAGTCGTCGCCCCCGGTACCGTGGCTCAGCACCATCTCCTCCATCGACCGCCGGAAGTCGCCGTATGGGTCTGCCGAGTCGATGGCTAACGCCGTCGCCCCACCGAACGCAGCCGCAGCAGCCGGCTTCACGATGGAGCTCGTCGTCTCGGGCTCGAAGAAGAGGCGGCTGCAGGACCGAATGCCGCGGATGATCACCTCGTCCACGTCGCTCGGTGCCACGGGCGCTGTTGTCGAAGAAGAGGAGTCGGTGACGGAGAGGAATGAGCGCTTGTCGAGGACGTCGTTGCAGTACGCCGGGTTCGTGATCACCCTGGTCCTGCAGTCCCGGCGCGTCGACGAAACCTCGCCATCGCGGCCGTCGTCGTCTGCCCTGCCGAACGACATGGTCCTGGCCTGCGCGCAGGAAGGCCATTGCCACGAGGTGGTCGTGCTGGAGGACGCGTGGGACATGGAAATAGGCGACGACAGGCTTGCGGCGGCGTCCACGCTGCCGGTGGAAAAGAGGGATGCAAGGACGAGCTTCTTGACCATGGCTGTGCTGCTAGTCACTTCACGATCGACTGTGGCTTGGGTGTGTAGAGGATGATGGCGAGTTGAATTGATGGGAAGGGAGCGAAGGGCGGTGGTTTTAAAAAGGAGAGAGGATGAAGGTGTTTGTTGTGTGCGTGTGCGTGTGAGCAGGCAAGGGAAGATGGCTGTCGCTGTTGTGTGCGTTGGGGGTCTTCTCTTGTCTAGCCGTGATCCACCTTATATACTTGACAACTTGAACGACTATCAAATACAGTAGGTACTTTATCACGGTGTTGCATGGTTGCTGAGAAGCATATGTAAGTACCTCGATCCTCTGTTTCTACAGATGATTTCATACATTTGTTCGCACACACCGTGACTTGCTCAGTTGCTATTTTCATGTTCATTTGGATGATTTTTCTGTGTACTTCTTTTGCGCTGGAGTTTTGTAATAATGTAGTACCTTGAGTTTGTGTTCATCTTCTAGGGGAGGGACTCATGGAAAACATTGTGTGCCTCATGCCCATTCAAAGCTTGTAATAAAACTAAAAAAAGTCAAAATTGGGGTGGACAGTGGAATAACTATGCATTTGGTAACTATGATGGATTCCATGACGGTATCGAAAATTTACTACTTGAACAATGTGTTTCGCGGTATACTACCAGTTAGCCAATATAAATGCCATGTGCAGTGGTGGAGGACGGAAAAAAATGAGGTCGGGCGAACTCTAAAGGGAAGAACAAAATGATGCAAGAAAACTAAAATTGTCTACACGCATCAATACTTCATAATATTATACTAACCATAATCATTTGGTACAATGGTAAAAACAACATATTTAAATCAAAATAGAACCAACAAACGTATCAATACTGAAACTTCAATACTTCTTGCCCTTCCCGCTGCTCTTCATGTGCCACAATAGTTGCACTTTCCCGAGTGCTTGGTCTAGAGCTACTGCCACTAGCAATTGGCACAAAAAATCTCTTCAAATCTGCAAGTAAAAACAGTACAAAACGTGAGTACTTTGCCAATTCCAGTAGCTCACAATCAGTCCACTGCTTACAAATCAAAAAAAAATGCCTCCCCCCTTTGCAGCAGCATTTCTTTTGCCCTTCCTGTCCATCTCCAAGAATTTGCCTCCAAAACGCCACCGGGGTAGCCGGCCAGCCGCCGGCCGGGAAAGGGGAAACCCTAGCTTGCCCTGCTTGGGGTTGGGTTGTTGCCTGTTGGGGAGGCGACGAAGCGAGCTGGGGAGGGAGGCGTGGAGGAGGGAGGAGAGGAGCAGCCGGAGCCGGACAAGGACAGAGGAGGCCGGCGGCGGCGGCGGTGGCTGGGTCACTGGGGAACAGGTCGAGAACGCACGGAAGGGAATCGAGCAAGGCAGCCAGGCACGCACGCACGGGGTCGACCGATCGAACGAAGAGATGCACTCGCTGCTCTTGTTTGGGCCAGTAAGGCCCAGCTAGCGGTTGAGACAGTCGTGGTTGGCCCAAATAACGTTTTTTCCTTCATTCTTTTTCCAAAACTTCAGAAAATACTGAAAATGATATATACATCAAGGAAATGCCTATATGTATTCGATTTTTTTTGCCCGCCCTACCTTGCCCTACTGGGTCCTCCGCCAGTGGCCATGTGTTTGACAATACTCTCTAGATAGCTGAGTAATGTTACTAGTTAAACTTAATATGTTGTAGAATATTGAAGTAAAATATTTAAGGATGTTAAAATGGACACATTTACAACAAGCTATAATAAATATATCATGGGAAACTGATTTCTTAGAATTTGTTTTGTTTTTATTTTGGTTTACATTAGTAATAAACACAATTTAACAAAATGTTCAGATCTGTCTAAATTAAATTTCAAAATAAAATGAAAAATCCAAAAAAGTGTGTTAAATTTTGCCGAAATATATTTTCATAACTGTACAGTGAAGCACTCTAGATTCATATTTAGTTACATAATTTTTGAATTGAACTTATGAGTGAATTCCACTTCTTACCCTCTAGTGAAAAATCGTCTAGATTACCGATTTCAGAAACTTTAGATATTGTTTTCCGATCCATGTCGGTTGAGCAAGGTATGAGGTGATGATTGAGGCTTGAAATTAGCAGGACGATGAAGAGGAATAGACCAGATTGTGAAGAAAAGGCGCACATGATCGTCAATGACGCCATCCGGTCAATACATATTTATCGTTCCAAATCAACTTAACATGTCGGTCTTATCTAATAGCACATGCATAATGCTAAACTTGGGGTAAAATTGTTTTCAATTTTTTTTTAAATGTAGCATTTCGGTAGATTGTTCACTAAATGGGGTAATATATATGTGTCACAAATGCACAATTATAGGGTAAAAAGTGGAATTCATTCTTAATTTATTAAGTACAATATGTAAAATATCAATTAAAGATTTATGACAAAGTCCAAATCCATGAAATGTGACACACATTAATTAGAGGAATTTGTATAAAGTGAAGATGTTTAGTATAAAATTGCTCATGTCCAGGAAAATAATATTTGAGAAAAATACTGGCTCAGTTTGTTTGAATTAATGGGTCTCCAATGCAGTATTGTATACCCTTGCTAGTTTTTGGTCTCCTAGTTAGCGAAGATTAACTCGCAACGGTAAATAAGCTGAATTAACCGGTCGAGCATTAATAGTTAGACACTCCCAGAATTATCAACAATATACTAATCACATGAACATTAGCAACATCAAAATGGTAATCTATAGAAGGGGAGCCTAGGAGAATCAACAATTGTCATGATAGTGTGAAGAGATGATGACAGACGTGATCGGCACAACACAAGGTCCATACCAGTGAAATTAGAAATAGAGTTAGCAGAGTTAGAAGATTAATGAAAAGTAACATGTTCAATATGTTACAATATCCACACCTAAGAAAAATTAGAAATAAATTTAGCAGAGGTAGGAGATTTCTTTATAACCTAGAGACCTTCTCACATTGTGGCGGTCCCAGTCAATACCGGGCTTTGAAACCGAATCATCTACTGGTTAAAAGACTAAAAATATACTTGAACTCGGTTAATATTGTTTCGCCGGCAACATTACCTATCAAAAGAGCCGTGTAAAAATAAATACAAACATGTTATAATAAGTTTCATACAAGTTACATGGCACAAATTTGAAAACAACAATCTTTCACGAGGTACATACGTCTCATGGATCGTCAAAAATGAATCAAAGGAAAATGAATCAAGGGGGAGCCTTACTGCTAGGTACTAAGCCGGTAAACTTGTCGTGTGTTTTTTTTACAATTTTACTACATAGTTGACATAATATAAATTTAGCGAATGGTAGTATGTATTTTGCAGTTGGGCGCACACGTGTACATTTTCTAATCAGGGGATGGTTTACTTTGCTCGTCTGAGAACAGAAGTTGTTACGAACAATAGGTTGTATTAGTAAGCTGGAATTCGATAGCATAATAGTACTAGTATTCCACAGTCACACGGGGCATGTGCTTATTTTCTACCTTATTCAGATGCCGAAGAGACCATGTAGTACTTAATGCATCACTAGCAACTACTCACTCCGTTCTAAATTAATTGACTTCCATTTATCCACATGTAGACGTTGTTAGAGAGATATTTGTATATTGTAGTTTTCCTATTAGATAGGGGGCTCACTGCATATTTACACATGTACATATACTATATATTGTGGCCTTTGGCCCATGTGGAATACAAGTTGCTTATTCCTAACATGGTATCAGAGCTAGATCTTTTTTTTTAGCACGCGCAACTCGTGTTGTGATCCTCTCGTCGCGCCGCCGTCGTGCTCGTGTCCGACTGCCGTCGCTGCTCCCTTCTCCTTCTATCTCGTGTGAAAATCATCCTCGTCGTCTCCGGCCGGCCCTGCCCGTCCCCGGCCGGCTCCGCCCCCTGCTCCGGCCAAGCTCGTCCCCGGCCGCCCTCATCCCCGGCCGCCCCGTCTCCGGCGTTCGGCGTGTGTCACTTCCGCCTATCTTCTGGACGTTCTTGCAGTGATTTGTCAGCTAGCATGTTCTTGAGCTGAGGGTTGAGACTCCTCAGTCTGGATCCATCACTGAAAGAGATTCTTGCCGGTCCTGCCCACCTTCTCATCTCTTGCGGCAAGAAGATAAGGCGGCCGTCGGTGGATCATTTTCTTTGGATTTTTCTTCTTCTACTTCTCGTACATGCTGGATCTTGACTCCTGTTGATGCATATGCTGGTCTTAATTTGCTACACGGAGAAGATCCGTGACTGATTCCTCCCTGACCTTTCTTAGATTTGGTGCGGATTACGCCCTTCCCTCTCTACTTCTGTGCTTCTCGAGCAGTCTGTGCGGGTTCTCGATCCAATCTGGATCGGCGTTGACCAGTTTTCGTTTTAAAAAAAAAAAGTAAAAAAAAAAGGTAAAAAAAAAAACGATCTGATCTCGTTCCACGATGTTGCTGTCTGCTGCTGATCCTGTTCTAGGCTGTCCCGAGCTTCCGTCTTTGCTCGGTGCTGCTCTGGGGTCCTTGTTGCCTATTGAGTCGTCTCCCTCGATGACGTCTGCATGCCGCCCTACGTCGACTCTCGCGGCTTCTGCCCGCAGTTATGGCCGCTCTACGTCGACTCCGTCTATGTCGACTCGCCGCTCTACGTCGACTCTCGCGGCTTCTGTCCGCGGTTATGGCCGCTCTATGTCGACTCCGTCTATATCGACTCGCCGCTCTCCGTGACTCTCGCGGCTTCTGCCCGCAGTTATGGCCGCTCTACGTCGACTTCGTCTATGTCGACTCGCCGCTCTACGCCGACTATCGGGGCTTCTGCCTGCTTTGTGGCCGCTCTACGTCGACTCCATCTATGTCGACTCGCCGCTCTACGTCGACTCTCGCGGCTTCTGCACATGGTTCTGGCTGCTCTCCTTCGACTCCCCATGTGGCGACCACGTATTGTGATGATTGGTCCTCCTTGGCTGACGCATCTACCTCGACCTCTTCAGTGGCGTCTTTCACTGCGCGTGAGATCGCGCAACTCCGATGCCTGCTTGCTACTTGGGACTCTTCACCGACAGGTTCTGCTGGTTCTGCGACTGACTTTTCTGGCACCGAGAGACCACCTTCTTCTCATTCAGGTACATCCCCTTGGATTCTTGATACTGGAGCATCTTTTCATATGACTTACGATTCTTCCGCCTTGAGCTCTATTCGACCTGTCGAGTCTCCTGTCTCTGTTCGTACTGCCGATGGTACTCCCATCCCCGTTGCTAGTCGAGGCACTCTTAGCAGTCCCGCGTTTCATGTTCCTTCTGTCGCTCATATTCCTCGACTCACCATGCAGCTTTTCTCTGGTAGTCAGATTGTCGATTCTCGTTGTAGGGTCACTCTAGACTTTGATTCCTGTTCTGTTCAGGATCGTTGTACGGGCGCTTTGCTTGGTGCTGGTCCCCGACGCCATGATGGTCTATGGGAGCTTGACTGGCTTCGTCTTCCTTCCGCTGCCACCGCCGCCAGTCTCTCGACCCAGGTTGCCGCAGCCACCAGCTCTTTTCAGCAGTGGCATCATCGTCTTGGCCATTTATGTGGTTCTCGTCTCTCGTCTCTAGTTCATCGTGGTGTTCTAGGGTCTGTCTCCGGAAACGCTTCTTTGGATTGTCTGGGTTGTAGGCTTGGTAAGCAGATTCAGCTACCATATCCTCATAGTGACTCTGTGTCCGAGCGTCCTTTTGATCTCGTTCATTCAGATGTTTGGGGTCCGGCTCCCTTCGCTTCGAAAGGGGGTCATCGCTACTATATTATCTTTATAGATGATTACTCACGATACACTTGGATTTACTTTATGTCCTCTCGTAGTGAGGTTCTCTCTATCTATAAGCGTTTTGCTGCCATGGTTCACACTCAGTTCTCTACACCTATTCGTGTGTTCCGTGCTGATTCTGCTGGTGAGTATATCTCCAAGCATTTGCGTGGTGTTCTTGCTGAGCAGGGCACTCTCGCTCAGTTCTCTTGTCCCGGTGCACATGCTCAGAATGGCGTTGCTGAGCGTAAGCATCGTCATCTTCTAGAGACTGCTCGTGCGATGATGATCGCTTCTTCTCTCCCGCCACATTTCTGGGCTGAGGCTGTCTCTACCTCGGTCTATCTCATTAACATTCAGCCTTCTGCCGCCCTTCAGGGTGGTATTCCTCTCGAGCGACTATGTGATCGCTCTCCTGACTATTCCATGTTGCGTCTGTTTGGTTGTGTTTGCTATGTTCTCCTCGCTCCTCGTGAACGCACCAAACTAACCGCTCAGTCTGTTGAGTGTGTTTTTCTCGGATATAGTGATGAGCATAAGGGCTATCGATGTTGGGATCCCGTGGCTCGTCGGATGCGTATTTCCCGGGACGTGACGTTTGACGAGTCTCGTCCTTTCTTTCCACGCTCGACCTCCTCGACCTCTACTGTGGAGGATCTCTCTTTTCTTACTTTTCCTGATTCTCCTCCCGATGTCCCTCATATTCCTCCTCCTCCCCTGATCCGGTGCCGTCTACTCCGATGCCTTCTTCTCCTCCTTCATCGACGCCTTCTTCTCCTCCTTCGTCGCCGTCTTCTTCATCCTCCCGCCTCCGCCTTCTCCTGTTGCTCCTTCTCATCCTACTTTTCCTTTCTATTATACTCGTCGTCCACGTGTTGTGACCGAGTCATCTGATGCACCCTCTACTTCTGGTGCACCGTCTCAGCCGACTTACTCTCTTCGTACTCGGCCTTGTCCTTCACCTGATTTCTTTGATCCGCTACCTATAGTGTTTCGGCTGTCCCAGAGCCGACTACGTATCGTGAGGCTGTTGTTCATCCTGAATGGCAGCTTGCCATGGCTGAGGAGATTGCTGCGCTTGAGCGCACTGGTACGTGGGAGATCGTTCCTCTTCCTCCTCGTGTTCGTCCTATCACCTGTAAGTGGGTCTATAAGGTTAAGACCCGCTCTGATGGGACTCTTGAGCGTTACAAAGCTCGTCTGGTTGCTCGTGGCTTTCAGCAGGAGCATGGCCGTGATTATGATGAGACTTTTGCTCCAGTGGCTCACATGACCACTGTTCGGACTCTTCTTGCCGTGGCATCTGTTCGCCATTGGTCTGTGTCTCAGCTTGATGTTAAGAATGCCTTTCTTAATGGTGAGTTGCGTGAGGAGGTTTATATGCAACCACCACCGGGGTATTCTGTTACAGATGGCATGGTCTGCCGTCTTCGTCGCTCTCTCTATGGCCTTAAGCAAGCCCCTCGTGCATGGTTTGAGCGCTTTGCTTCTGTGGTCACAGCTGCTGGTTTCTCTTCCAGTGCTCATGACCCTGCGTTGTTTGTTCACTCTTCTCCTCGTGGTCGCACTCTTCTTCTTCTGTATGTTGATGACATGATCATCACTGGTGACGACCCGGAGTATATTGCCTTTGTCAAGGCACGTCTGAGTGAGCAGTTTCTTATGTCGGATCTTGGTCCGCTTCGTTACTTTCTTGGGATTGAGGTTTCGTCCACCTCTGATGGTTTCTTTATATCCCAAGAACGGTATATTCATGATCTTCTTTCTCGTGCCGCTCTTACTGATGACCGTACTGCTGAGACTCCCATGGAGCTCAATATTTCTCTTCGTGCTTCTGATGGCGATCCTCTCTCTGATCCGACTCGTTATCGACATCTTGTCGGGAGTCTCGTCTATCTGGCTGTTACTCGCCCTGATATTTCTTATCCTGTCCATATTCTGAGTCAGTTTGTTTCTGCTCCCACTTCGGTTCACTATAGTCACCTTCTTCGTGTTCTACGCTATCTTCGTGGAACGATCTCTCTTTGTCTCTTCTTTCCTCGTTCCAGCTCGTTACAGCTTCAGTCCTACTCCGATGCCACTTGGGCTAGTGATCCTTTGGATCGCCGTTCACTTTCTGCTTACTGTGTCTTTCTTGGTGGTTCTCTCATTGCCTGGAAGACGAAGAAACAGACCGCAGTTTCCCGTTCGAGTGCAGAAGCTGAGTTGCGAGCTATGGCTCTTTTGACTGCGGAGGTGACTTGGTTACGGTGGTTACTTGCAGATTTTGGTGTCTCTGTTACGACACCCACGACTCTATTGTCAGACAGTACAGGTGCTATTAGCATTGCACGTGACCCGGTGAAGCATGAGCTTACTAAGCATATTGGCGTTGATGCTTCTTTTGTCCGTGCTAGTGTGCAGGATCAGATTATTGTGCTCCAGTATGTGCCTTCAGAGTTACAGTTGGCGGACTTCTTCACGAAGGCCCAGACTAGAGCACAGCATAGATTTTTCCTCTCCAAACTCAGTGTTGTGGATCCACCATGAGTTTGAGGGGGGTGTTAGAGAGATATTTGTATATTGTAGTTTCCCTATTAGATAGGGGGCTCCCTGCATATTTACACCTGTACATGTACTATATATTGTGGCCTTTGGCCCCGTGGAATACAAGTTGCTTATTCCTAACAGATGTATCTATACGCGTAACATGTCTAGATACATCTATGTATGGACAAATTAAAGTCAATTAATTTGGAACGGAGAGAGTACCTACTCCTTGTTTAGTCCCTAGATCAGTCAATTGTCGTCCACCAACAATACATCAAAAAAATGCCAAAAAAAGAAAAAGAAAAAGAATGCAGGCAGAAAGAGCAGCGTTGTTTCCTTCAAATCATGCACAACACGCTTGCAAGGAAATCATTTTGAAAATTCTCATTGTGCATAGTATCCGAGATTCGGAAATCCATGATTATTCCAGCTATCACACGGCATGGTAGTTTGGGCTGTCAACTATGATGGACTAGGTGGGGGACATGGTACACAGTGCAAGCTTTGCTTTCCTCCTCAATTGTTTTTTTTATTGATGTGTGCCTGCAAAGAATAATGTCATAAATATCTGCCATGTCTGCAGATAAGGTTTTCCTGGGCAAAATGTTTCCGAGACAATGTCTGACCTAGAGATCACCTCAACTGATACAATTAAGCATGATTAATAATTAATTGATACCCAATAATCACTTTAGTCATCTAGTGCCTGCATGTATGTCTCTTGAGATGTAAATTACCATGGAAAAAAAAGTGACATCTTAATTAGCTGGGGAAGTAGCACTCTCCAAATGTTACATCCTCTTAGACGGTGTTAGCACCAGAAATGGCAAGGCATAAAGGCAAAGACAAGAGGGATCACGAATCAATGTTGCTCTCCATTCTCATAAAATTCCTTTTGCATCTGCATTTTTGTCGACAGAAAAAGTGCACTGTTCACATGGCTCGAGACTGCCCACCTCTTTAATTGATTGTTATCTCATTGATCACTCGCTTATGTCTTTACATATCAGGAACGGCATGCAAAAGGTTCAACTCTGAACCGAGAAACCTGTGACACCTTAATGGCGATCTCTAGTAGTATCTACAGATCTGTCTAAGTAGGTAGATGGCTGGTGGTATATGAAGTAATCTTAAAGAAACTGGATGTTGCAAGGATCACGTTCCACATGAGACGTTTGTACTTGCTGGACAGACATGCTCCATATTAGAAGCTTGTACTTGCTGGGTAGAGTGATGGTGATTGGGAATGGTAAAAGAAAAGATTTCTGGTCAGATGCGTGGTGTGGAACCTCTACACTGAGAGATAGATTCCCAGCGCTGTGAGATTTGCCAAGATCAGTATGTGACAGTGGCGACTATGGCTAGTAGAAGATGGAGACTGCAATTTAGAAGATGGCTTGATGTGGATCTGCAGAATGATCATAGAAGGCTGCAGAGTGTGCTGGCGAGTGTAGTGTTAAATGAAGCTGAGGATTGTCCTAAGTGGAAATGGACAAAAAATGGGTTGTTCTCAGTCAAATCCATGTATACTATGTCGAACGGACAGTACTAGCAGGGGCATAAAATAAACTGTAAAATCCGACTGTTTGGAATGGTAGCTTTAGATGCACCCGTTATGTGATACATTTTTAAATAATTTTTTACGAACATAGAATATGCGGGTGTATATCCGATTTTTTTTTAGAATTTTTTGACATTTTAAAATACTATTTTTTTACAATGTGTGCATCTACACCTATTAGCCGAAGATGATTTCCCTCTAAAATCTTGCTTCTGAATCTCACTCAGATTGGCGTGCATGCTGTTCCTGCAGTCCTGCTTTTTTTGTGTGGGTATCCTGCAGTCCTGCTGACCATTACTCGCTCCGTTCGGAAAAGGATGTCATAAAAATGGTCCTTTTCCAAACGGAGGGAGTATATGATTTTATAGACTTGACGCTATCTGTTTGCTGCTGTATATGGGCTTGTACACTTGCTGGGCTTGAGCCCAGAGTCAGAGTGGACTGGACTGGCTATGTATCGCATGAAAAGACCGGGGCAGGGCTGCAGGAAGGATCTCGGAGGGAGGTGCCTAGTTTCTCTATTTGCCGGAGGTGAGCGCGACGAGCAGGTCCACAAAGGCGCCGACGATGAAACCGTGGGTCTTTCTTCCCGTTGGCGCGGAGATACCACCCCAGCATCTCCTCCAGCCACCCCAAATCGTCCTCGCCCCCGGTACCGTGGCTCAGCACCATCTCTTCCATCGACCGCCGGAAGTGGCCGTACAGGTCCGCCGAGTCGATGGCCAACGCCGTCGCCCCGCCGAACGCAGCCGGCTTCGCGATGGAGCTGGTCGCCTCAGGCTCGAAGAAGAGGCGGCTCGACGACCGGATCCCGCTGATGATCACCTCGTCCACCTCGCTCGCGACGCTCGGTGCCACCTGTGGACGTTCCGACGCCGTGGTCGAAGCAGAGCCTGCAGAGGAGTCCGTGGCCGAGAGGAAGGAGTGCTCGGCCGATGACGAGCCGTCGCTGTGTCCGAGGCAGTAGGCCAAGTTCGTTATCACCCTGGTCTTGCAATCCCGGCACCTCGACGAAACCACGCCGCCTTGCCGAACGACATGGTCCTGGCCTGCGTGCACGATGGCCATTGCCACGAGGTGGCCGTGCTCAAGGACGCGCCTGACATGGAAGGAGGTGACGACAGGCTTGCAGCGGCGTCCACGCTACCTGTGGAAAAGAGGGATCCAAGGGAGAGCTTCTTGACCATGGCTGTGCTGCTAGTGCTAGTCACTTCACGATCGATCGTGTTATTGGCGAATTGAATTGATGGGGAGGGAGAGATGGTGTGGTGGTTTTAAAAAGGAGATAAGAGGAAGGTGTTTGTTGTGTCCGTGTGAGCAGTCAGCCGTCAAGGGAAGATGGCTGTCGCTGTTGTGTGCGTTGCGAGTCTGCTCTTGTCGAGCCGTACGTGATCCGCCCTATATAAATGACATGACAATTTGCACGATTATCTACGAAATCTGTAATTTATCACGCATGTTGCATAGTTGCTGAGAAGCATGCGAAAGTACATTCACTCTGTTCGTAAATATGGGTTTTTTAAAGAGTTAATAACGCGGCTGGTACACAAACTTGACCTCTGTGTGCAAAGGCATACACAAACTTTCAAACCGTGGTTCACTAGTCCTTAACTCTGATGCGGATTGGTTTTGGTCCATCGGCACTCTGGAGCCGATGCGTGGCATGCCAGGTAGGTTAGTGCCACGCGTTTGTGTTTTATTATTTTGCAAATACCCCCCGATGGTCTTCGTATTTTTCACACAGGAGGGTTGCCTGACGATCAGAACAGACATGGCAGTCAATTCCCCAATCGAGCAAATCCCTCTGCGCCGCGTCCGTCACCACCGGGGAGCGGAGGGTTGGCGGTGGGGAGCGCGGCCGATGGGCAGAGGCAGGAGTACCCCGGGCGGCTGACCATGGTCGTGTTCATGGCGTGCCTGGTGGCGGCGACCGGCGGCCACCTCTGCGCCGTGTCCGTCACCTGCCTCGCCGGCTGCAAGTCCTCCATGTTCATCGGCGGGGTTGCTTTCCTCGTCGGCTGCGCGCTCAACGAGGCCGCCTAGAACGTGGTGATGCTCATCCTCGGCTGCGTGCTCCTCGGCGTCGGCGTCGGCTTCGCCAACCAGAGCGTGCAGGTCTACCTGTGCGAGATGACCCCGCGAGGATGCGCGGCATGTGGGGTGGTGGCTCAGCCTCGTGCTCGCGGTGGTGCCCATGGTCATCATCACCGTTGGCTCCATGTTCCTCCCGGAGCTCGCGGTGGTGGCCACGCTCGTGGTGGAGGGCGACAAGGCCGACGACGCCAGGCGGATGCTCCGGCACGTGCGCGGCAGCGACGACGTCGACGACGAGTACCACGACCTGGCAGTGGTGAGTGAGGCGTCCAGTGCCCGTGGCGTGGCATCCTGCGGCAGAGGTACTGGCCGCAGCTTGTGATGGCGGTGGCGATCTCGTTGCTGCAGCAGCTCACGGTCATCAACATCATCATGTTCTACGCGCTGGTCCTGTTCAAGACGCTCGATGTGCCCTCATGTCAGCGGACATCACCAGCAGCATCAACCTGGGGGCCACGTTCGTGTCAAAGGGAAGACGAAGAAAAGATAACAATGAGGAACAAAATTCAAGAACTGGAATGTGTTATGAAGAGTCTGAAGAATGAGAAGGGAACGAAATCATGCTACTCGGGAAACTTGAAGGGGCGTTTTGCATTGAAACAAATTGGACATGTCCACCGTGGCATTCCAACTAACCATTTCGGATTAAATTGACCAATCCATCACAGCCTACAGGGTTTAAGGACTAGTGAACCACGGTTTGCATGTTTGTGTATGACTTTACACATAGATGTCAAGTTTGTGTACCAGCCGTGTTATTAACTCTTTTTTAAAATAGTCTTTTGAACGAATCTAAACATGCACTTCCCATCATCTTAATTCTTACCTATCAAAGTACTCAGAGAAAATTGAACAAAATCGCAACTATTGGATATAGGGTTCCACAAAACCACATCCAAAGATATTTTTTTGTTTCCCAGAAAAATACAACTTTTGGTGGCAGTTGTTTCACACATCCAAACAATACAATTTAGTGTATTTGATAGTATTTCGGATAGTCCGGACATACAGGTCATGTCCACATAAAACGGTGGCCGGAGATTTGGAGGTTTCCACTTTTCAACTTTCGGCCAAAATATGTTTAAAAAATTAGTTTTTCTAAAAAAATGCAAAAAAAAAAAAGGTCAGCAGTTTGCTCCCCGAGTGAACTTGGATATGTTGGGAAACTTTGAAAATTTTGGCTGAAAGTTAGAAAAACTACGAGAACTTCAAACCCACTTTGCTGGAGTGTGCACTACCTCGAATTGGGTTAATCGACGAAGATGCGCAAAAGAAACAAAGGCCTTCATTTGCAAAATAAATAAATAAAATAAAATTGTACCCTTCTACTAAGACAAGCAAAGGAAATAACCCGTGGTCACATATGGTGAGCAAGCAAAAAAATAAGGTGGGACTAGGATGCTAATTTGAAGGTTAAACTTGGCCCTTAAAATAGGTCTACGCCGTACAAGTAAGGACGAAGGGGCTCATGGAACAGTGTGTGCCCCTCGGCCACTCAAGGCTTCTAAAAATATTAAAAAAAGATTAAAACATGGGTCGGATGTGGAATGACTAGATACATGCCTCTGGCATCTTTGGTTTCTCCACGTGTTCATGGTTGTTCACTATGTTATCGAAACTCACTACTTGAACAATGTGTTTCGTGCTGCGTACATTAGACAATACTCGTGTGTTTGATAATACACTCTAAATAGCTCAACAATGGCACTCTCTCCGTTTTTTTAATATAAGATGTTTTAGCATCTATCCATACACACATATATGTACATGTATGTCGACACATTTTAATGTGTATGTTCACTCATTGTAATATGTATCTAGACAACCTGTTATATATCTAAAACGTCTTATAATACCGAACGGAGGGAGTAGTAGTTAAACTCATATGTTGTAGAATCCTCTACTAATATATCTAAGGAAGTTAAAATGGACACAAACATAAACATGATATAATGCATCTACCCCCACATAGTTCATTCCATAGAGGATTTTGTTTTGTTTTCCCTGTGCTTCAATGTAGTAACAAATACTCCATGTGCTTCAATGTAGTAACAAATACTCCCTCCGTTCGGAAATAGATGTCTTGCATTTGTCTAGATTCGGATGTAGGTAGACATGTTTTAGTGTACACATACATCCGAATTTGGACAAATAGAAGACATCTATTTCCGAACGGAGGGAGTACAAGTTAACCAAAGGTTCTGTTAAATCGAAATTGAATCTAAGATAAACAAACCAAAAATGATTAATAAATATGTTTCAGTCTTACCCAAATGTATATTTCTAAATGTATAGCACTACATGTTAATATTTAGTTGCACCATCCAATTATTATTTATTAATATAAGTACAATAAAAACATATTAGTTTGAACTTTATGTCAAAGTCTATATCATCGAAAAGCGGAAAACATTGATTACAAAGAGTTATACAAAATAAAAATATTTAGTATAAATATATCATGTGTTTTAAAATCAATATTTAAGAAATATATTGACACTGGTTTATTTGGCTCGATTTTCTCTAACAAGCATGCATTGTAGAATGCAGGCATTTAAAAACATAATCCAGACATTTCCTTAATATTGATCGTTGGATCATGGTTTGATAATTGTGCATAATGTAACGATGTCGTAAATATCTAATCGATAACAGTGTATGCAGCTTCTTATATACTCAAATGGTGGAAGGGGATGTCGTAAATATCTAATCGATAACAGTGTATACGGCTTCTTATATACTCAAATGGTGGAAGGGGATTACAGAATGTTGGTACGATCTAGAGGAGAGAAGCCATATGTGGATCAAGACCTTCTTGTACTTGCCATGTTGATTCTTGAAAAGCTCTTTTTAATGAAAATCGCAAGGAAATCAGTGGTTCAAATGTACTCATTTGGAACATTACACAGTTTACAAGTAATCGAACGGACATGGCGAATGTTAGTGGGACACAAAAACGTTGCTGAAAAAATCATCACTAAAGCACGCACCAGAGAGCTTTTAGGTGTACAATTATGAAAGGAGTTATCATAAAAGACCTACCTCTTGAGAAACCTTGCAAATATCTTAGGTGATAATGCAAGCAACCAAGCACTGACGGAGCTTAGTTCAAGCCGGGGGGGGGGGGGGGGGCGACTGCCCCCACCCCCTCACCTAGCTTTGGACAAAACTGTGAACAAAATGTAATGAAGATGATCGGACACACCACCGATATCATTTCAAGATTGAGGGATGCATTTGTCAGCCAAGTTTTGAATCAGCCTATGTGAATACTCGCCATGCAAGCACTGGAAATGCTGGCGGTGGAGAGTCCGCGTAATTGTTGAACTATGTCAGAGCGAGAACTTATGATCCTGGAACTTAAAACTATAATCTTTCGGGCAAAAGGCACATACATGCACAATTCTATGATCTTTCGGGGAAAAGACACATACATGCACAATTCTATCATCTTTCGGGGAAAAGACACATACATGCACAATTCTGAAATCAAAGTATCAGCGGGGGACAGTCCCTCCTCTTTGGAAAAAAGAAGACATGCCCACAGTAGCAAGCCTGATGTAGAATTTGTATTATCCTTATAACGTGAAGGGAGTATCTGATATCGTGCCAAAGGTACGCTGGGTCCTTCCAATGTTAGAGGTGGATAGTGTAATCCTTTTTCACACACGATTCTTGTAAACTATCACCTTTAACCCAAGCTTATTTGTAGACATTACATTTAGGGGAACTGGATCCATTCATCTTCATTGAAAATGTGCTTTACTAAGTTTCATGTTTGTCTTCAAGTAAGAACAGTTCAAGAAAAATCATATACTGAAGATTGGATAACCATGTTTTCGAAGAACTTAGCCTTGTCTAGAAGAAGGCTTTCTTTGGAATGCCAGTACAAGTAAGATTAGGTTGCGTATGGCATTGTGTTGGAATATAACAATTTTGCTTGTCTAACCTTCTTTTGCCGATTTTAGTTCGTGACCTGCATTTGCCTACTTTGTATCTATTTTTTTACAATGGAGCATAAATAAGCACAATGCAATACAGTTCAGGAGCCACAAACTGAGCCGCATCCTATTTTTAGAAACTTGAACTGCTTACTTTAAGTTGAAGTTAAATTCCCCTACCAGGCCCAAACATGTCCAAAGCTTAGTTCATCTAGATGCTGGCTTGAACCATTTGATAGAAACTGTCAAACATGGCTGTGGATGTAGCCTCAATAAGAATTTATTTGTGGCATTTGACAGTTCTATTGACACCATGCTCATGGTGATTCTTCTATGTACACTGTCATGCGATTATTCCAAAGAAATATACATGTGGCAGTAATACTATTATCCATATAAGCAGGATTTTCTTATCTCAAAAGAGTTATCATTTTGTATATTTGGGAACATGCATTCCAATTAACCTATGCTGATCGGTGGTAGTGCCGGACCCAAAACTCCATGGGATCAATTGATGCAAACTCCTCAAGTTTTGTTGAAACGTGAACGTGTTCATATATAGCCAAAAGTAAGGTATCTTAAAAACTGTGGGGTCAACTGACCCTACAGCTTGTACGTAGAATTGCAATGCAATATTTTGAAGAATACAATTTTAACTGGATTATTTTGGACCATTACTATGTCTAAGTAACCCTGGAAATAGATAAACTAACACAAATTTTGAAGTTTGGTGTTTGTTGCTGCGTGCTGATTTCGTTTTCTGGTGTGCTTGCGAATTGAAGACTTTGGGTGCGAACTCTGAACGATCTTGTGTTATCTTGAATCCCGAACTAAATTGATCAATGGAGATTGATATCCAAAGTTCACTCCAACATATTTTAAGTATCTTTATGTAGGTCTCCTTTGTTTCTATTAATTCACATGTAATATCTCTTCAGTGTAGTTCATAAGTTTGCTTGACTACCCCTTGACCTTTTTTTTCAACAAAGTGGACAACCCATAGTAACTGAAAAAGTGATAAAACATTATAGTTCCGCAAAAATAAGCTAAGCTGTTACGACCGACAAAAATTGCATACCGGTTACCAAATATCTTGGTGCTTCGTCACTTTAACACATTTCATGCTTAATTTCTTCTTAAACATTCTGATTAATATGATATTGTACCACTATATGAAGTGAAGATGTTAGGTGTGACATGTATGCAAATTTTCGTGGAAAATTATGTATCACAATATGTTACTAATAATTATGTATCACCATATTGTAACAAAGATATATTTCTTATATTTCCGAGGTCCGCCCTATCATCTTTGTGCCCAAAACCAATAGAGTTGAACACTCGGGACCATTCTTGCAATGGTTTACCCATCATCAAAATTGTCATTGTAATGATAGCCAATGGTATATCACAAAGAAGTGAGCCCAACTTGGTTAGGGAAGTTGATGTACAACCCAACCACCCAAGTTCAAGTTCTCACGGACACAGATTTGGGTTCTTATTATTTTTAAAAAAAATCCACAGTACGGACTTCCCCTACTGTATTCCTTTCACAAAAATATGGTATATCACATTTGTTTAAAATTGATTTTGTTACCCCAGCCATCTGATCAGGGATTAAGAAATTGCCACCAAATGACCTCTTATATATATATAATTCTTTAGATTTCTCATGTGATAGAGGTTTCATCTTGTAAACCTGTCCAGAATTTTGGGCGACTTAAAAATTCCTTGTAGTTATGCTAACCAAACTTCCATAATCATGATCGAAAAAGCGTGCCGGTTAATTTCCCAATCTCGTATATCCCATACGATTAAGTTCCTACTATTAGGACAGAGGAATTCCGAAAATTAGTACAACTGCCTAGAGTTTATAAAAAAAAATCTGAATGCATTCATCTGTCATCCATCTATTATAATATTGATAAATAAGTTTAATTTCAACAAGTGAATATCTTACAAAGTTAACGTATTCTCAAGGTTCAGTAAGATATAAGATTCAAGATGATGTTTACTTGGTATGTTAAACTACCAAGGTGACATGTTACCGAACAAATCAGCTGGTTGCTTTCCTCATCGATGGCTGCGCATGAGTTTTGTTTTGCAGAGCAAGGTCCCGTTGTACAATGTGGAAACCTGGAGGAGGCTCACCATTGCCTAGTGCTTCGAGAATGACCTATTCCCACTGGACTCCCACATCATCTACGTCAATACCTTCTTCAAAGTGATCTCCCTCTCCTCTTTGGTAAAGTCGCGCCGACACATGCCTATCCTCCCACAACCATCCAGTTGTAATGTCAATCTTTTTGATAATGAACTTGTTTTTGATGAATAAATTATTTTGGACTTCTTTTCTGATGCTTTATATGATATATGGGCCAAATGTATTCTTGGAGAATCTAGTAGAGATGAACAATATTGCATAGATTCTTATATGGCAATGCCTTAGATGATGGTCCTATTTTGCTTGATGATCCTCCATGCGGAAGAATGGTTATTAGTTTATGGGAGGGGAAAAATGATATTTATATGCTTGTTGCTTATGATGATGCTCTAACTCAAGAGAGTCCTCTACTTTATTCTTGAATTGCCCTAACTTTACCATGGAGGAGAAGTATGGTCCATTTAAGGACTATTATGTGGATGGCATTTGTCTTGTGTTCATAATTATTTTAGCAGCAACTATGATGTTGAGTTTGATCTTAACTCTCACAACTAGTTGGAGGGAGGAAAGCATGCTCATGTTTGATGTAATGTGTAACATAATGTAGTCAAGGTCAAGATGAATCAAGGATACGAGTTTCAATAAAAAATCATAAAAACTATAATTTGAAAGGGACCTTATAACTCAACTTTATGAAATATTTTGAATAATTCATCAATTTTCTATATTTTACGTGCGAATGGGCTATTACTAAATCTTGACAGTAAATGAAGAGATTACATCCACTAAACCTGAATTTTTATAATCACGAATTCTTTGACTAACTACAAAAACTCAGAACAAAACTCCTTTTCAAACAACAAAAATTTGCATGCAACAAAAGCAATCACGTTGTGAAGTCCAGACGGATCTCGCGCTACTGGGGTCTCTAAGGAATGAAAAAAAATTGAAATATCATTTTCCAAAAAAAAAATACATGTACATATAGATGTGTAGGATGGAGTGAAACTTTTCATCAGCAATGATGTACAAAAAATAGCAAATGTGTGGATACAAAACATTTCAGTTTGGCTTCTTTGATGCCATAATTTTCTATGTTTTTGTGTAGCTTAAAATTAATATTTTATTTATTTATTGCATATAGATGTGCTGAAGCGAGATATTTCTCTTTTTTGAAAAATAAGATACCTTTACTCAATAAGAAAAAATTGATAAAAGAAAAAGCGTTGTTTTTCATTAACTAAGTAGGAGAAAACGTAGAGATACAATTACAGAAAAAAAATGTAAGTTTGTATTATTCCATAATCACACGGGGCATGCTTTTCCACACCAGTCAGAGGTCCCAGAAGACACCAACTAGTACCTGACGTATCATTAGAAACTCCCTTCTACATTTGATTAGTCCCTAGTTCCGTCCATTGTTGTCGGTAATACTCCTAAAGATGGAGCAGCGTCGTTTCCTTCAAATCATACAGACCACGCTTGCGAGGAGTTCACCTTGTTCGTAGTATCAGATATTCGGAACTCCATGATTGTTTCTTCACCGCATTGTTGTTTCGGCTGACGGCTGTCGAGGATGGTGCACGAGGTGGGGAACATGACACACAATGCAAGCTTGTCGTTCTTCCTCACTTTCTTTTTCATTTGTACCTCCCTACTTGTTCCTTCAGATATTATACGGCAAGCTAGCAAGGAATAATGCCATATATATGATATGATCTGCCATGTCCCAAGATAAGCTAGTCAAGGTGCTTTTTCACCCTGGGAAAATTGTTATTTAGAGGCAATGTCAGACCAAGCGATCACCTCAACTGACACAATTAAGCATGATTAATTAATCAAGGTCCAACAAGTATATCTTAATCAGCTAGGGTCTCTATGCAAGGATTCATCTGAATATTGACAGCTTAGCTGTGGGAAGCAACGCTCTGTTAGCAGAAATGGCAAGACCAAAAGGCAAAGGCATGGCGATCACAAATAAATGTTGCTCCCGATTTCTCGCTTCTACTTCTACTTCTGTTTCTGTTGGTGGCAACCCCAAAATTCTTTTTGCATCCCAGCTTGCCGTTTTCTCTTCTGCATTTTCGTGGACAGAGAAAAGCACACTGTTCAGTGTTCACATGGCTTCATAGTGGCCACCTCTCTAATTATTTATTGGAGTATCTCATTGATCGCTCACTCGTGTACGGCATGTAAGTGTAAGCATGGTGGCAAAAAGGCTCAGCTCTGAACCAAGAAACCTGTGACACTTTAATGGCACTCACCACCTCTCTAGTACAAAGTATCTACACACCTGCCTAAGTAGGCAGGTGGCCGATGATATGAAGTATCCCTGAAGAAACTGGATCTGCAAGGATCACGTTCAACATGAGACATTTTCTGAAATCCAGGTTCAGCATGGGCTCATGTTCTGCGTGCGTACATATCAGTCGGTTGCACAGACCATTTCTTCAGATAGGCAGTGAGAAGATAGAGTGAGATGCTTCATGACGTGGACAAGCAGAAAGATCTCAGCCTCGGGATTTTCTTCTTGCAACAAAAACAAGAAGCTGCAAATGATTGATCTATCTTGCAGATCGAGCCTCCATGCATGCCTGATCAGTTTTAGCGTGATCCCTGTTGTCATGTTCAGTACCAATTGGTACCATGTTCTTGCAGAAAAATAGATAATTGCTAGTGCTTGTTCATGTGCAAGGAATGCACTTGTTGTTGCTGAGTGTTGTGTATGGCCGTACTAGCTTGGTACTCAGTGGTGTCGCTCATGCCATTGCCTACTTGCAAACTATTTTTTTTTGAACCATGCAAGAGCATTGCATGTATTATTATAGAAGAAGGAACGCCATTGTCGTGGCAAAAGTCTTACAGAAGCGACCGAAAAAGAAAGAAGAAATATAAAAGACAAGACCGCAGGAGGTTTACAAATTACAACTCGACCTCACCCACAAGGAAAAAGACTCCTCGACCAACCAGACATACTATGTAATATTAGTCAGGGGCAAGAGCTAGACGACCACCGCTGGCTGACGACCAAAGCTTGGCTTCCTCCTTAAATTGGTTGATGATCACACTGATTGGCTTAGGATCATTGTTAAACACTCTGGCGTTTCGCTCACGCCAGATCAACCATGCAGTGAGCATCACAACAGCATTTAGTTTGGCTCTATCTTCCCTGCCAAGTTGACTTCTTCCCACTTGCAAACTATGCTGCTATAGGATTCTGCAGAGAAGATGCCTGTGGCTGGGAGCCTGCGTATGTACATATGCAACTGTTCGCAACAATATTACTGGAAGTTAGATTTTTGGGAGAACACTTCCGAGATTTCAAGGGGCGTCTTTCCATCTCGTATAACACTGACTTGTTTCCGTCGATCTGCTGATGTTTGAGTAATTTAGTAACTGATGCTGCATGGGAATCATTCGCATATTCAAGAAGAGGAGAAATTTATAGCAATAGTAAAAAGTCAAATTCGCTGGATTTCCAAGCAAGGAACGACAGTGATTCAGTTCAAACTCCAAAATCTACCCGACAAACAGGTTTGCATGCAGTAAAACTCTGAAGCCAGCTTTTGCAAGGGCCATAGTCCATAGATAGATGGGCCTCTCTGCTAACCGATCCACTGTTGTGAAAACATGCAGAAACGCAGTCCTTTGTCTCTCATCAGTGGCAAATAATAGACCTGCACGCCGTAATCACCGGTCTGTTTATACCTCCTCGATGGCTGCAGGCTTTGTAGAGACAGGGAGCGAGGACCAGTAAAAAAAAGTACTACTGTGCTGGATCAAATGATGAAAACTTTCTGCTTGCCAGTAACCAGATAAATTACGTACAACTTTTTGAGAGGGGGACAAGGAAAGGCAAATGATGAGATGATATAATGCAGGGCATGTCCCTCCTCCACAGTTTGGTGATGTTCCTTGTCTGCTGTCCACTGCCCCAATGATACGAAACCAGCCAGGGAGAGGAAGATGGAGAGATAAAACAAATGAGGAGCATCAAATCATATCTTGCTTCTGGATACTATGTCAAATGGACAGGAGGAACAGGGGCATCAAATGTTGCTTCTGAATCTCACACAATGGTCATGCTTCGTCAGACAACCTGTTCTCTTTCTGGGCTTGAACCTAGAGTGGACTGGACTTTCTTCTGAATCTCACACAATGGACATGCTGCTCGCCTGCTGCTGACAACAATTTCCTTTTTTTTTCTGCGACTGAACAGTGAACACTATCGGGTTGTTGTTGTGCTGTGTTAGAAAAGGATGGATATGGGCCTCTTAGTTTGCTGGGCATCACCTCAGAGTGGACTGGAGTACTGGACGGGCTATGTATCACTTGAGAAGGCCGTTCCAAATTCCAGGAAGGATCTGGAGGGAGCGCCTATAGACCGCCTCTGGCAGGCTGTACGGGGATAAAACGCTCTTAGCTGCACTAGTAGGTTGTTCTTGAAAAGAAAACTGCACTGGGTCGCCACTCGCCACGCCTGAAGTAGTAGCTTCACGGGTCGCACGGGGGATCAAATTATTATTTATTTATAAGAAATCAGTTCAATAGCGTAGAAATAAAAACAAAATCGTGAAGATTTTTAGAAACCAAACGAACATTTTTGTATCTCCAAAATATTTGTTTAAACCCGTGAGCATTTTTTTGAACCTCATGAACAATTTTTTGCTTGATCGAAAGGGCCTCTTCTCTGTTCGGTCAGCATATCGAATGCTGATAGCTACAAAATCTCGGAGGGAGAACTGGCTAGACAGTGCAGCTGGCTCATCTAATAGTGGAGCAGAGGAGAATGGATGGAAATTTCTCTGGAACCTCAAAGTGCCACCGAAACTTCACTTTTTTGTTTGGCGACTTGCACAACAATCCCTGCCATCAGCGGATGTTCTCCACCATCGCAACATGGCCACAACTAATTCATGTACACTTTGTGGTGCGGCTGATTCGTGGAGGCATTCGTTGTTGGAGTGTCCAATGTCAAGAAGCGTTTGGGCCCTAGCTTATGAGGAGCTTGTGGAAGAAATGGCAGAATGTCGGGAACAAAATGCTAAGAATTGGCTTTTCACGCTTAATGACTCTTTATCGCAGGAGATTTTCTCGCTGATGGTTGTCACACTCTGGGCTATCTGGTCGGCCAGGCACAAGGCAATTCATGAAAATATCTATCAAAGTCCTTTTGCAACTAATCAATCAATTCATTCACCATTATATTGCTGAATTCATTTCTGCTACTGCAATACCTGCTCGATCACAGCACCAAATTGTCAGGGAAGCTAGACGTTGGATCCCTCCTCCTGACAACCTTGCCAAGATCAATGTTGATGGTGCTTTGTCTACTGGCAAGTGTGCAGCAGCCGCAATATGTAGAGACTCGAGTGGCTTATATCTAGGTGCCTCGGTGCTGGTCACACGAGGGTTGAAGGAGCCGGCAGTTGTGGAAGCTTTGGAGTGCAGGGAGGGTTTAACTTTGGCTGATGACCTCCTTATTCAGAGTTGTGTGGTTGCATCTGACTGCAAAGGAGTGGTGGAAGATATTTCGGCAACATCTATGGGCATCCACGGATCCATTACTCGGGAAATTAGCCATAGGAGTAATCTGTTTAGTGATTGTCGTTTTATTCATGAACGTAGGAGCACCAATACTGAAGCTCATAATCTCGCTAGATTTGGTCTTTCTTTGGGAGTGGGCCGCCATGTGTGGCTTGGTACACCATATGACCCAACCGCTGTACCTTTGAATATACTGGATGAATAAAGTGGAGAGTTTACTATCAAAAAAAAATGAACAATTTTTTGAACCCCTGTGAAGATTGTTTTTCAGACATCATGGACACATTTTTTTCACATTATGAACATATTTTACTATTAAAATTTAGAAAATAAGGAATAAAACAGAAAGCAAAAATAAGAAAGGAAACTAAAACTAAAAAGTAAAACAGCCCACTTAAACTGATAGGCGCATTATCCAGACTCCTTCATGCGGCGTGGCTCACTCGCTGCACAAAATGTCATATAGGAGATGCGGGGCTGTATGCCGATGCTGCCTAAACAGCAACCTTAATGGTTGCTCCAAATACGGCCAATAAAACTCAGAATTTGTGTTTTTAAAATTTTGTATTCTTAGTAAATCATGAAAATTAAGAAAAAAAGTCATTTCAATGGTGTAGCTTTTACAACCGGTTTCAAAGTTAGGGAAATGACTAAGACCCAACGCGCCAACCAGGCAAAGATTTAACATTTCAGTGGCGCCCATCCACATATCCCATGTTGCCCGACACAAAGATGATTCGTTGCTAGCAACAGGCGAAGAGAACATTTTAGGCTGATTTTCTTGAGTACTTCCAGACTCCGACAAGATCGAGGTTAACTTGTCTTCTGCATATGGCCTGACTGTATGGGCATCAATGATACCAACCAAGTGACCAATATGCAGGAATTCAACAATGACTTGCAAGTTAGATAACAGAGAGACACTTCGTTGCGCGCTTGGAGACCATAACAAATAGGGTGGGTGCCATGTCACAAATGGCATGGGCCTCAAGCTAGCGGTCCTTCCGGAAGAGGGCTTTCGTGTTACCGCGTCCAGACCAGAAAGGCAGCAACCAGGAGTGTCATTGACGACTCACCTTAATTAGGAACTTGGCCCAGGGCATGGTCGAGGCGGCACTGATACCATGGCCAACTCTAAGTGCCGAACCCGTCAACCGCGTATTTTCCATGCCTAGACCATCGAGGTCAACAAGGCGACACACATCTCTCCATGATCGAACTGTCGTTGTTCTTTCCTACTTTTGTTCTTACACTTGATTTATCTCTCTATCGGTTCTGAGCCTTGTGTATAATTCTGACCACTTTATTGCTTTTGTTGGTAAGCAACAATGTCAATAATGGTCCTTGCAGTGATTCGCTTGGACAAATGCAATAATTTAGTTTTATGTCTCTGACGTGATATTAACTAATAACTAGACTTTTTGAGCAGCGTCTTTATAGAAATCCGGAGTAGAGCGGAGATTTCGTGCCAGTGATCTCATTATTTTCAAAAATCAAAAAAATATTTAAAAACTAAAAAAACTGAAAAAACATGAATGTTCTCAATGATATATCTTACAAGCATGTCAAATCTCAATGCAAACTACTTTGCGTTTTGAGCTACATAAAAATGATAAATGTACATATCTAAAAATAGTGAACAAATGTATAGTTTTAAATCTCCAAATTTTGTCATTTTTCTGTAGCCCATAATACAAATAGTTTCACACCGTGATTTTGCATGTTTATAGTATACATCACTAACAACATGCGGATTTTTAATACTATTTGAAACTTAAAAAAAGTTGTGTTTTATAAACTAGTGGAATATTTCTCTGGCAGAGGTATATTAATTGATTTTCAAAGTAATGTCCAGTGTAAAAATCTTTCATCCTAAAATCAATTAAAGACATATGCTACACTGAATTATTATGATTTTTGGCAGCTCCTTCGATTAGCAGTTTAGACAAACATAATATTCACAAAAATAAGATGGATAACGGTAACGATTTACATTAGTAGAACGAAGGTCGGTAGCAGATTAGCGCATTCTAGAAAGGGGCACTAACACCAATACAAGGCCACATCAAACAATGTGGAACTACAATGAACAGAAAATGAAGTACATAATCGCGATGTAGTTAACCTCGGCTATACAGAGAGGCACTGAGTGTGTGCCCATGTGTGTGCTGATGCAGCTAGATGTCCCACCGGTTCAAATCGCGTCAAGTTGATGAGAAAGATGTCGTGGCGAGCACTTCATATCCTATCATCGACTGCACTTGTCACAACGACATCGGCTCTCATGGTGACTACGTGCACGTAATAGTCCGTGACTTCCATGTACAATTATGCCCCCCTAGAACAGTTGGGGCAGCTAGGGGCATTGCCATCTCCGGCGCTGCTAGCCAGCGGCAGAACCCTCACCCAGGCACTGCCCTTTTGTTTTTATTAACTGGAGCAGCTATATTTTATACCAACCTTTTTTATTTTTTACTATTTAATTTTCCCCTTATATATGATCTTAACCATTATACTTTTCTATTAGGAAGAGTCGTAGCCACATAATAAGGCACCTAAATATTGAGATACAAATTTTTGTTATCACATTTTAGCACCCACTTTGGAGAGTTTAGTTCACTAAAACTAAAGTTTACATTGCAAAGTAAGTGGTGTTAGTTTTTTTTTTTTTTTTGACTGCCTATTATTTTTTATTGATTAAACCAAATGCTTATATTGAAATACTCACGTGAACTAAAAATACACTTATGTGTTGATGTTTATTTTATGTTCCTTAAATATCAAGAATATAAATTCTAAACCTAGTACTCCCTCCATCTCGGTTTATTAGGCATAGTACCAAAACCAGATTTTCTCAAGAGTTAGGCACAATTAGTATTAATGAACTCCTAGAAATGCTCTCAATCCCTTTCTTTACCCAATTGCATGCGATTTAGTCAATTCTCAATTTAATTAGGCCAATGCATGCGTTTCTAAATAAATCTTATTGGTCTTTTCCTATTAATTGCATGATTTAGAAGCAATTAACAAGGCCAATCCCCTCTTGCCTAGGTCCGAGAGAAACTCCAAAGATGCCTAATAAACTGAGATGGAGGGAGTAGATGTTTCAAGAATGTATGATTTAATATTGTAAGTGTAAATAAATATAAGTAATAATAATTAATGTAATACTTAATGTATGATTCAATATGTTGTATTGCTCATTAACGGTCATGTCAGATAATATCCAAAATGTGTCTCTCTTTTTGGGTTAAACAATCAGGTATTATCACATGTATGAATATAAATCTAATACCTTTACTATTACCAGTTTGATTTCTAGATCACGCATCCAAGTTTTGTTGAGTTCTTCTCCATCTAAATATCACTCAATTAACAAGTTGAATTTGAATTGGATAGTCTGGAGGTTCCCTGTGATAAATTACCCTTTTGAGTTTATGCTCTGATCCTTAATGGAGAACCAACTAAACAAAACGGCTTTTCTTTACAGTGTGAGAGAAGCAAACTCAGTGGTGCATGAACTGGAAAGCATTCTTACAATGCAATGACTATGCATTTCTTCGGAAGGAGATCCTCCTACCTTCTTCCAAAAAACAAATCTTGTATTAGATGTTAAGATCTAATAAAGACGCTATTCCTAAAAAAAAACGGCGATCTGATAAAGTAGGCATCTTACATATGTATTCGATAATGTAAAGTCTTTCATTTTTTCTGCTCGCTTCTGCCCCCAAATTGTTATGATCTAATAAACTCATGTATTTTTTTGTGCTCGCCCACGCCATACAAAAAGAGAATATAGGTATTGTGGCGGTGTGAAAGGCAACCTTAATGACTGCTCCACATACAGCTTTAAATAGTCACGATTTGATTTTTTAATAAATCCTAAAAATTAATAAATTTTATATATGTTTTTATATCACAAGTAAGCTCAATGTTGTAACATGAAATTTGAATTCGTGAACCTTTTATTTTGAGTTGGTGACCATTTATAAAATCCCCTGAAGGTATTTTTAACCACGTGAAGATTTTTCGAATTCATGATTTTTTAAATAGGTGAACATTTTTTGGAATCCTGTGAAAAAGTACTTTTAACCATGTGAACATTTTCTAGAATCCCATTAAAGTATTTTTCAAAACCACGTGAACGCTTTTCGAACTCATGAACCTTTTCTTGAAATCCCGTGTACCACATGAACATTTTGTCTAACTTGTTAACTTTTTTGTAACCCCATATGAACATTTTCTTCGAACACCGTGAACATTAATTTTCTGACAATGTGAAATATTGTTTACTATAATAAAATAGAAAAAAGAGAAAAAAACAAACTGAAAACAACAAGCCAACCAAAAATTAAAGAAAATAAATACAAAAAAGAGCAAAAATATGAAAGAAAAATGAAAAAGCAACAAAAACACCATATTGTAATGGGCCCGGCCCACCACTAAATTCGGTCAGGCGACGGTCACTCACGTCCGAAGCGGGCGGTGAATAAGATTTGGCGATCTCGGATAAGGATGGCAATGGGTAGGGTATGGGGCGGGTAGAGCAATATCATACCCATACCCGTGTATTCAATGGGTAAAAAATTCTACCCGTACTCATACCCATGGGTATAAAACTTTACCCGTATACCCATACCCGACGGGTACACATACCCATTGGGTACCCAACGGGTAGATTAAATAGTACACAAATTATTCGTAATTTTACATTCATCGATAGCACATTTCACAAAAGAAAAACATTTATATCAACTCAATGAGTACATGACAATTATCTCAATTACATAGATTCACAAGCTCACGAGAATGAATGTTGGAGCTCCATGGGTAAGGTATATGTGTTAATATAAACGGGTAGGGTATGGGTATACCCATGAGTAAAAGGCTATACCCGTGGCTTACCCACGACTTAACGGGTAGGATACGGATATTACCCATAAGTATAAAATTATACCCATACGGGTATGGTACCCGCGGGTATCTGTAAAGTGGGTAAAATTGCCATACTTAATCTCGGACGAGAGGCACCAGGAGCCCGTAGATGTCTGTTTTTTTTTTCGACCGGACAGAAACACATACGTTACTACATGCAAGCATGCACGGTAGTTATACAATATAGAGTCGAGCTAGATGGAGATGGTAAATAAACCCCATAAAATACGCTGCCATGATCTTAACCTTTCGACATAGATAGGCGGAATCCTTGGCGCCTTTCGAAAGGAAAATGATGTGTCGAACTCTTAATTTGGAGAGAAATTTCACCGCAGATCGGGCATCGGGGATGAAGTCGAAGAATAAACCAAGGGAAGACTTAGCAAGGAGAAGCAACCAATGATGATGCTCCGTGCATCGGCCACACGCAGTGCGCGCAACAAGGCCAGACATGTGGTAATTTTCTTATGATTTCGGGGCGCGCAGCCTCTCCGACATGGCCTAAATCTTCGAAAGTTAAACTAAGGAGTAGGAGATATATGCTCCAAAGTCAAATCAATGCAATTATACACTCGTGCGGCTGGAGTCGGCAGCTGGTTGAGGAGCAAGGAGCCAAGAACACAGAAAGAAAGCAGAACGAATCAGGACTTCAGGACCTTAGCTTGCGGTTAAGGGGTTTGGCATCTAAACAGACTTGTCTCTTCCGTGTGCCTTAAACAAACCACACGCCTCCCTCTGCATATATTACTATTTTGATTTTGACAAGTGAAGCACGATCATTCGCCGGGTGCATTTTTGTTGTTGTTGTTGATGTTGAAATAATCATTCACAAACCTTGTTGAGACACACGTCTTTGCATGTTTTGCGGACAATGAGACGCCATAGTTCACCGGGTCCATTTTTTTTTGCGAAACACAGTACAACGCAAGCGCTCATATACACGCGCACACACTCACCCAGATGAACACACGCACGCACACCCTACCCCTATGAGCACCTCCGAGAGACTGAGCCGGCGGGTCGAGTCTTGAGATTGATGAAGTCACCACGGGCGCCTCGCTGTCGACGGGAACGTCGCCTCCCACGAAAGAATATACCGCCTTAAATGAGAAACACCAGCGTCAAACCTGGGATTTGAACTCTGTTGGGCTAGAGGTACAACCACCCACTTAACCATCTTGCCACAGGCAAGTTCTCCACCGGGTCCATTTTTTGTTGCCGTTGGTATCATCATCTTGTACATTATTCATTTGCGTTTGAGCTTTGAAAGCTTGCTGGGCACTGGGCATTGGGCAAGCAAAGTGTTATGCTACGCGGAAAGTCAATTTATGCTCCGAACTCGAGTGACCTGTGATTATATAAAATTCAAAAAAAGTAAAAATTTAAAAAATTTAAAAAATTCCACATGTTGTTAATGATGTATACAATAAGAGTTCAAAATCAAAGTGTGAAATGTTTTGTATTACGGGTTACGCAAAAATGATAAAAATTGAAGGTTCGAAACTATACATTGTTCACTCTAGTCAGATATGTACATTGGTCATTTTTGTATAGCTCAAAATTGTAAAGTATTTTATTTTGATATTTTGCACGCTTGGATGCTACGCGGAAAGTCAATTTATGCTCCCAACTCGAGTGATCCTGTGATTATATAAAATTCAAAAAAGTAAAATTTTAAAAAAAATAAAAAATTCCACATGTTGTTAATGATGTATACAATAAGCGTTCAAAATCAAAGTGTGGAATGTTTTGTATTACGAGTTACGCAAAAATGATAAAAATTGAAGGTTCGAAACTATACATTGTTCACTCTAGTCAGATATGTACATTGGTCATTTTTGTATAGCTCAAATTGTAAAGTATTTTATTTTGATATTTTGCACGCTTGGAAATTTCATTAAGAACATGCAAGATTATTTTCCAGTTTTTTATCTTTTAAATATAATTTTTGATTTTTTTTAAACAATGAGATCACTGAATCTCGGGAAATCTTTTTTTTGTTGTGAAACACAGTATAACGTAGACACTCATATACACGCGCATACACTTACCCCACTAAATCTCCAGTTATCCACTCTATGCCATGCTCTCGCTGTGCAGCACCGGACTCTAATTAGTTTATTCGTGCTCGCCTCCAAGGAGCAGTACACGTGTACAAGATTGTATCTGGAGTATATTGTCATTAATAACGATAGAAAATTGGTTCAAAGAATTTACCTTGCGCAGAAGCTCCGTATAATAAGTTGTAGGTGACGGTGGCACCAGACGCTGAATAGAAATCCTGTATCCATACAACAGAAAGTCGGCACTCATGTCATGTATGGCACCTAGCCACCTACCAAATGCAACTCACTGCAAGATAAACGTGCATTGAAGCGTTCGCTCCCTGACCTAGCAGCCAGGGAGGCGAATTCTTTTCCCACCCGATCTTCACCGGCGTTCCTACTGTCCCCTCTCCCTCTTTCTGCTGCTCCGGCGGCGGGAGGGAGGAGGATCCAGTTTCTCCGCTCTGTAGTTATGGTTTGGTTTTGCAGGTCGTGGTGCACTGTTGGGTTGGTGGGAGCGGTGTCCTGACGAATAAATCTGTCTCACTCTATTCCCACACCGCGCTGCCCTTCATGGCGGCGTCTCGGAATTGTTGGCATCGTGTGCTTGCCGATCTTTCTGGTCGGTGGCTTTAGGGTTCTTGAATGGTTTCGGCGAGGCGGCGGCGACGACTTCATCAGATGAGTCTTTCCTCCTGCTCTGTCCCCGTTGCTGCGGCGTGGTCTCCGGCGCCATGGTAGAGCAGAGAGGATTTGTCCTGGAGTACGTGCAGACGGTTGTCTGTGCTGGTGACAGATGGAAGATGGTGCACCTTGTGCTGGGTTTGTGGTTGGAGGTTGACGGTTCTGGTTCCTATTCCGACGTCGTCGTGCGGGGGTGCCGGTTCTGAAATTTGATGGCGTGTCCGGGATCGTGCTGCCATGATCTGATTCTTTCAGCGACAATGCGTTTGTCTTATGGCAAACTAGTTTGGAGGTCCGAAAAGCTGCTGATCAGCGATGGAGTCGCGTCGAACTCGGGTGAAGAGGTGATCTGTCTCGCTTCTCTTTAGTGGCTGCTACGGTGGTGCCGAATAACAGAGATAGGCGTTGGTTTGTCAAATAGATTTATCCTTTCTTTTCATATCTATAAGATCGATGTGTACGTGCTTTTTATCTTGTTCTTTATTTATAAATTTATAAATGAAAAACATATTACCTTGCTAAAAGAATGCAACTCACTCTACGCCCAAACAAAAAAAACAATGCAACTCACTCGCTCACTCGGCAGGTACGTCTGGCGGCAGGAGGCGTCGGTAATTTTCAACCGTGCTGCACGAAACGAAAATAATAGAAAAAAAGAACCAGTCGAAAACTTTAACTGCTTGGCATGGTTCTCAAAAAAATTCTGAAAATACCATCAATTTGAAAGAAGATCTAGCATGTCCGGAAGAAATAGCATGTCGAGAACAAAGATTTGGAAAAGGTCCTCGACCGGTTACCGAACCTTTCTCATGGGTACTCCTGCCGGCGACAGGACAACCATTTTTCAGGATTCAGGTTTCCGAGGAGGCATGACAGACTAGACGAATGCTCATCATCGATTTGATGTATTTTGGCAAAATTCGGTGACGTGCACACGACTACGTACGCAGGGACAGGGTTAACCAATCAGAGATTCAGAGTGGATTGACATGAGCTCAATTATCATCGTCCAGAATCATGAACAAACATTCAAATAAATAATGGAATCATGGACAGCAATCGCAGATTCCTGTGAAGGATAAGAGTCAACAAAAAAAATAGCGCGCTACAAAATATAGCGTGACCCTTCTCAAAATGCTACAAACGCTATAGCATGTTATAGCGTGCTATTTTTGAAATAGCGTTTGGCAAAAAAATTGCAATATATAGCCTGAATATTAAGGATTTCTTCAATACAAATACAACTATATGTTGGGTCCTTCGATTTCACAACAAGACAAGTGCAATAGTTCCATGCTGGGTCCTTCGATTTCACAACAAGAGCTTCTCCTTGTGGCGTTGATGCTTGACGCGCCAACGCCTACAATAGGACAGCAAGACAGCAACGAAAATCAATATTCAGTTCTAATTTTACCATAAGGAATTATTAAAGAGAATACTTCAATAGAACAGAGAATGAACAACAGCTACAGAAGGAATCAAGTACTAGCTACGGAAGGAATCAACAACGAAAAGTCTAACAAAAACTTGCACCTAGCTACTAGTTACGGAAGGGATCAAGGAACAGAGAAGCTAGCTTAACCGGTGGTGGCTGAATTGCCGACGGCGTGAAGGACATCGTGCAACTCAAAGAAGCTGCCGCCGATGGTCGAGCTCGATCCGCCGGTGGAGGAACTCGAGCTGAAGAAGGAGCTCGATCCACCGGTCGAGGAAGAGCTCCCGCTAGACGCCGCCGCCGCCGCAGCTCTACCAGAGCCGCCGCCGTCGCTCACGAAGAGGAGAGGAGGATTTCGTTAGGTTTTCTGGACTTACCGAGCAGAGGAGTACGCGTGGGAGCTGGACTTTTGTTTGGGCCGATGGGCTCCAGACCTCCAGACTCCAGTGCATTTTCCAGGGTTTTTTTTGTAGCGCCGCTAGACGCTATCTTATTTAGCGCGGTTTAGCGCGTATATAGCGCGATTAGCGCCGTAGCAAGCATTTTAGGCTAAATATAGCGTAACCCCTTCAAATACGCTATAACGCGCTATAAACGACGATATAGCGCGCTATTTTTTTTTTTGTAAGAGTACACGCACCCTGAAACGAAACGAAATGAAACCCCTTTGATTTGGTAAACTGCCTCTGCTCTTTCCCAACCAACGGTGACGGCTTACGTGGTCGACGAAATAACATTAAATTAATCGCACTTGCGATTCCATGATTAGTACTAGTGCTAATCATGAGCTCATACGTTGACTGTTGAAGTGGTCAGTTGGTTGCCGACTGCTATGCTATAGCACTTTTTTTTCAGAGAGAGAGAGAGGTGCTAGCTACTCCTTCAGAGCATTTCCGACGGACGGCTAAGAGCATCTCCACTTGCGGCGTCTAAATGGGCGTCCAAAGGCCGTTCGGACAGGTTCTTTGGGCGCTGTCCGGACTACCTTGCCCATTTAGGCGCCGTCGATCTCCACTCGCGGCGTCCAAACTAAAAAAAATTAAATTTAAACTTCGACAAATTTCATTTAAAATTTAGTAAAGTTTACAGATTTGAATGAAATTAAAAAAAAAAACTAAACCTAAATCTACTGGCGGCCGCGGTAGCGGCGCCTGAAGGCGTAGTAGGGGTCATCCTCCTCCTTCACCTTCTCCTTCACGCCGCCGCTGCTCCACGCGCCGCCGTCGTCCTCCTCCTTGGCGGTATCGCGCGCCGACCAGGCGCAGGCCGAGGGGCCGTCAAGCGGCGGCACGTCGTCCATCGACGCGGCCGCGACGACCGCCGCAATGGCGTCGTCGCCCGTCCCCTCCTGCGCCGCTATGAGCTCCGCCATGAACGGCGAGAGCTCCGGCTCGGCCTTCACCTTCATCTGCTCCGGCTTCGCCGTTAGCAGAGAGGAGGCGCGGGAGCGGTATGAGGACTAGCGCGAGGACGACGCCCGCGACGAGGACGGCGTCGCGCGCAGCGCCTATTGGTTGGCCGGAGGTTGCGCTGGTGCCCAGGCGGCCGGAGCAGGGGCGGGCGCCGCCGTCCGCGATGTGGTTCATCACGAACTGGAACGTGCGCCCGGGCACGCTCCAGAACGCCTCGCGCCCGGCGATGTTCTTGTCCGTCGGCGCCGGGGCCGTCCCAGCGGTTGAATTCCTCCTCGTAGGCGCGCTAGAACGCCGCCTCGTACCGGCCATGGTTGGCCGGGTTCCGCGGATCCCAACGCGGGTCCTGACGCTGCTCCGGCGTCAGGTCACGCCAGTAGTGCGTGTTTACCGCGGCGGTGAAGCCGCGGCTCGTCCGCGTCAGGGGCTTCATCACCGGCACGCCGTTGACGCCGATGACGAACCCGTGGCAAACACGCATATCCGGCGGCACCGGATAGCCGTTGTCGCGCAGCGCCTCCGTCTGCTCCTTGAGCAAGGTGCGCGGCGCGAAGCCGTTGGCCGCGGCGCCGCCGGTGCGCCTCCAGGTGCCGGCCATGGAGAAGGAGAGCGGCGGCGGTTTTTCGAGTGGAGAAGGAGCGGCGAGGTGAGGGAGAGAGAACGGCAAGGGCGAGAGTGGCGATGAGTGGAGGCCGGCGCGCGCCTTTTAAGGCGGCCGGAGAGCGGTGGTATTAACGCCGCTCGCCTCGAAAAGGCGCGCCGCATTCACTCCAGCGAGCAGAGGACGCGACGGCTCACTGGCTGCCCGCCGGCCGTGAAAACGAGTAGTCGCCACGCGGCACGCGCCTTTGACGACGCCATTGACCACGGCGGGGCGTGGCCGTGTCACTGCCAGGCGTGGCCCGCGCGTCGGAGGTCGACGTGGCGTCGCGTTTCCTTCCGTCCGGGGCCGCCCCAAGCCTCTCCAAGTTGAGAGCGTGGGCTGGGCGTGCCGGACACAAAACTTGGCCGCGCCGGACCGAATTCGAGTTTGGGTGCCGCGACTGGGCGCGATTTTGTGTCCGGCACGCCCCAAAGGCGTTTGGGCGGCCGTTTGGGCGCCCCGACTGGAGATGCTCTAACAAATGCCGCACGCTCTAAATAACCGCTTTTTAGCGCACGCAGGGCTAAAAATACAGCTCCAACAGACGCTCTATAAGCCAGCGTGCTGCAAAAACCGTCCAACACGCTGGACGAAGCTGGACATTTTGTAGTATATTTGGTGCGTGGCGTACAGCGCGTTGGATCAAACTGGAGCCGACGCGCGAACTCCAACTGCCAGGAAATTTTCTCTGCCATCCCGGCCGACACTTGAATCGGTGCACCCACCGCCGGCCGCCACCGGAATTGGCCGTGCCCGCCGCCGGAATTGGGCCGCCGCAGCCGTCCGCCCGCCAGAATCGACCGCCGCCGTCCTCCTCGCCGTGTGCCCGCGGCCGCCGTCCGGGCCGCCGTGCTGGTCGAGCTGGGCGGCGAGCTCCTCCGCCTCCACTCCTTGTGCGGGGCTCAATCCCGTCCGCTCGTGCACCGGCGGCCCTCGGTCTGGCGGAGATCTTGCAGACGGCGACCTCGGGCAGGTTGGCGCAGGTGCTTGACGCGGACGCGCAAGGCGATGCTGGCAGAATTCAGCCGGCCGCGGTCCACCTCGCGGAGCTGCAAGCAGACGATTTGAGCTAATGCGAGCTAGCGGATGCGAGCTAGCTGATTGCTTGCTGCTCCAACGATTGGGGGCCTGATTGTGTTTTTAATTTTTGGTCAGGGACCTGATTGCGAGCTAGCTGGACCTATTTCTAAACATTAGGGAGTTGTTCGTTAATATATGTGTTGAAGAAATTATTTTAGCGCGTAGCTTTTTAGGCGCCTGCTGGACTGCTGCATTTTGCGCGCAGTATTTTAGTGCGTCTGGAAAACCGATTTCGGCCACAGCGCGCTAAAAGTGCTAAAATAGAGTTGTGAAACTTTTTTTAGGCGTGACGTTGTTGGGCGCCTGTTGGAGATGCTCTCACGGCTAGTCTACTTTGGCGAGTATTATCAGCTCAAAACGTGAGTGTGTTGACCGGAGCACCACTTTGTTTGAGTCTCTGCCATGTTCATATTTGCGTCGCAGTGGAATTCTGTTCTTCTTATATTCCCTTTCTCCCCACGCGTTCAAACAAAATTGTACCAGAATTGTTCCTACTCCCTCTCATCCATTAAAAGTGTCGAGAATAGTGAACTAGGTACGTACAAACCCACAGTACATGTTACGACAGATTATTTGGATCGGAGGGAGTACTAAATTTCTATGCTCTTGCATTAATTTTTATAAATTGAGATTTAGGAGTAGTCAATTGCTTGCACGAGTGGCCTACAAGTCTGAATTCTGAACCATGGGCTCAGCTCAGAGCGCAGTGGTGTTTTGACCAAGACACGACATTGCAGAGTCAGCCTGCTAGGCTTGCTGCCGAGACGGAGTACGCTGGTCGTCTCCTGTGCAGACGCGCTTGTCGCGGTGGGATTCCGCGATACTTCTCCACCGTGCCTCCGCAGGCGTAGTTTTTACTATTAAATGGGAGTTGGTGATGGTGTAACAGGGCAGAAAATTCTGCCTCCGTTTTCTGCCATCACGACGACTGGGCGCATCCTTATCGTCCCCTCGCCTCTACACGCGTCTTGCGCCGTTCGATCTACGTGGATGAGAATATTACATTGGATTGCCACCGCCGAGTGGTGCGAAGCGGTATGTATCTGTCGCCTCTCCTGACCTATCTCACCACTAAGGCACTAACCCTAGCGGTGCTCTCCACCGGAGCCGTCGTCCGATTCACGCCGGCCGCTGCCGAATCGAGGTATCCGGCGATCGAATTGAGTGACCCAGCGCCGAAATTGGTCCGTAGGCGTCCGGTTCCTTATCGCTGCCATGCGAGCCCCAGACCCTACTGGCCACCACCAAAATCAGCCGCCGCCTGCCCCCAACACCTCCATAGCCCGATCCCCCACCACACTCGCTCTGGGACGACGATGACTACGCCCGCTTGGTCTCATGGCGGAACTCCGCGTGCTTCTTGCCGCCGCTCTACCTCGACCCAGCCTTCGAGTCGATCGGTGCCAAGTGGTGGACGCCCCGCTTTACAGATCCTCGTCGAAGCTATGCACTATTCTACCGCCTCGTTCGGTGCAAGGATATCTACGAGGTTTTGGATCCTCTCTGGTGACGCCCTCTGCTTCTTCGACAATAGGTGTGTGGAATCTCTTATTTGTTAGAAGAACCTGATAGGGATGAGCTCATGTGTGATGTGCCCTTGCGTTTGTGTCGTGTTCCAACAGATTATCTCCTGCCAAGAAGGTAGCAGGTGTCGCCCCGGCAAGCGCTCGCGTCTAGATGAGTGATTGATGCCCCGGACAACATCTTCTCATCTACCTTTGTCTATTGGTACTTCCGTTTCCCCATCAAGAGAATTACTTCCTTTTTTGGTTGCTGATGCAGCCAGAATTTCTACTGGTGGCTGACATGGGTAGTATACTTGCTAAGCAATCTGCTGCTGAAAATCCATTCAGTTATGTCCTGAAAATAGCTAACAGATACCACGTTTTTCGAAATTCTTAAGAGTAATGAGGAGCAACCATGTGAAGTTGTGAACCATACATCAATTTGTCTGTATACAAGTTCTGAAATCGGGAATTTGCTTGGGAAGGACGCAGGTGTGACACCTTGTATGGTTCCTTGTGCAATTATTAAGGTTACTTCATCATTATTAAGATTAGCCTACGATTTTATTGTACACGAGTTTCAGGGATTACTTTTTCTTTGTTAGTAAGTATTAGCATAGGCTTTGAGTTGCAGTTATCATCCATATCTTAAGATTCCATGGAATAACTAATTCTGCTTCAGGATTTCATGGTGTTGTTTTATAACCATTTCTTTACAATTTGCTTCAGCTACAATTGATTAGCAAATTCTGCTCCAGTTTATTTTGTCTTGCCCTGCAGCAATTGGTAATTCGTGGTTGCAATAAAACAACCGTCTTCATTTCAAGGTATTTTGCCCACTACAGCAGCTCCACTACCTTCAGGTGACAAGATAGGTAATAGATCATCACATCACTTCTCGAAAACTGTCCAGTACTTCATGATGCTCTCTCTTTTGTTCAGTAACGGGATTTCTAATTAGTTTATGGGCAATGAGATGCAACGACGGTTTTCCTGGAATATTTGTGCACATTTATCAGCAACAAAGCACGAGTTGTATTGTGAAGAGATAGCTGCTTGTGCCTGAACCAAATATAGCAGCTGCTGGGGTTGTAGGAGTACTGGAAGAAGAGATGTTTATGTCTTCTTATATCTGTCTAATGTGTTAAATGACCCTAAGCAACTCATCTGGCATGTTTATGAGGACCACCAAAGTAGGTTCAGTTCGAATTTTGTTGAACATTACTACAATAACTAGAGCTGTTAACCTCTACACACCTCATTTCTCAATCCCCGACTGCTGTTACTTGTTTGTACATATTCGACCACAGGTTCACTGTTTTCGCTTTTTTGTATTGGGATGAGTTTGCCTATGTAGCCTGCTGGTTGGATTAATTACCAGAGCTGAAGCTTATTTTAATATGTCCCCTGGAAGAAGAGATTCCCAAAACATTTCGGTCCTCTACAAAAATCAAGATTGAATAGAACTTTTGGAATATTTTTCCTACAAGCACAATAGAATGATATATACAGAATGGAGGTTACTACATCACTATATTTTAGATTTGTAATTTCAAAAGATCTAATTCAGATGTTCATCACTAACTATATTTATGTTGTAACTTCGTTCCTGCACATATACTGATTGCTTATTATATCTTGAAAAGGTTTCTGAATATCATAGCAATGTCACAAATCTAAATTTATGGAATAGGCATCAAACATGCAGTTCTTCAGTATAAGCATACAAACAGCTACAGATTTTCGGATACTTTCTTCTTATTAATAAGCAAGCAGTGCATGCAAACAGGCTTAAAAGCAGTGGATAGCCTGGTTCCTATAGGCCGTGGTCAACGAGAACTTATAATCGGGGACAGACAAACTGGAAAATCACCGTAATGAATGGACTTGTTAGATATAGATAGATGTATATTTTTCTCTTTCAGTTGCATTTATTTAACTGGTTCACCTTCCCATGTTCATGTTAACTGTAAGCATCGCTACATAATGTCAACAATTGTTTCAAATAATAAAGAAATGTGTTGAAAGAACAAGATAGTGTTAAATAAGCTGGGAGTTTGACCCTGTATTATTTCAATTATCTTCTTTGCTTGGATTTAGGCAGCCTAACGAATTTCATTTTTGCAGTCTAAATCAAGAGCGAGAGTTTAATTCTGAACATTGGTCAAGTGGAGGAGTGTCGATGGCATTTTATTATTATTGAGTGGGGTGGCGAAGAAGACACCAGCTAGAAGGGTGCATGATGGTTCCCGAAGTGAAAAAAAGCGTGAGAAAGATGTTGGCTCGTTTCTCATTGCTTGAAGACAGAGCAGCACGATAAACAAAGTAGATAGAGGAATGAGCCGAGCCAAAGGCGGGCATACCTTCACCGGAAGTCAGTGGATACTTCTACTTTGAATTTGCCGACCTCTGAATTCATGTACAACTTTCTGACCTAATTAACCGGAGATAGTTATTGCCATAATCTATTTATTTATTTCGCCCCGTAAGCAGGCTGTCACATAAGGCCCGTTGATTTGTGGTGTTTCATGTCAGATGATATAATGTTGCTTCCTGAAACTCATGAACCTAAGCAAGTTCTCGCAATGGATTTTTCTTTGTGATATAACAATTTTGTCCTTGAAAGAAAAGAAACAGGGGCTGTCGTGGTGGGATCACGGCAGATGCCATAGGTATGGCTAAGATGGGGCCGAATGGTCGTTGGGGGAATCCAGGGAGGGTTTATGCACTCAAGAAGTGCACACGCAAGAACACACAAGAACACGAACGAGAAACCAAGAAACCAAGAACACAAAGCACGCCACGATGTACCCTGCTTCGGGCCCTCTTGCGGAGGTAACACCCTACTGCAGCACTATCCTACTCAGTGTATAGCTCAAAGTGACAAGTACAAGCTGCTCCTCGAGCTGTATGATGATACAATGGTGAGAACTTGAGGTAAAAGATGGAGCTACGCGGGAGGAAGAAGGCACTCCGAGGTGTTTCCGGGGTGTTCCGAGGTTCCTTTCTCTCTTTCTCCTTCTGTTTTTCGATCTCTCCCTCGGGGGTTCAAGCAGGAGGGGGGGGTGAAGCCCTCTATATAGGCCAACCGGGTTACCGTTGTGCCCCTCGCTGAACACTGTAGCCATGCCTCTGCGCTGGTCATCATTGTACTCCTGTCAGGGACAAGACGTGGCCTGCCCATCTCCTGCTGCCTAACGGCAGAACTAGCTTGTCTCCTCTGACAGGGACAGGACGTGGCCTGGCAGGGCTACCTCGTAGCCTTTTCCCAGACCCCGCGTGGTCAGTGGTCAGAGACGTGCAACCCCGCCGAACCCGGGGCACGCCTCTGCCAGGCTCCGTGACAGACGCTCCCGCGTCAAGCGCTCTTGTACCCGGCTAGAAGTGACAGGAGCATTGACTCCTGCCCGACCTACGGCCTCCTGTCTTGGTTAGCTCGGGTCTTGCTCCCGTTCCTTACCTCGGGTCTTGTACTTAAGATCCGACCACCTCGGATATAACTTCCTTCACACAGCTTCTCTTGTACTCACCATACAAACCATAGCACCGGGGTATTAGGTCGGCTGACCATAGCTCGGACAGTGAACCTCGGCCCAGGCTGACGGGATACCTCGGATCCCTCTGGGCCAAGATAGGTCGGCCTTTGTATCCTCCAGGTCAAGATGATGCTCGGACACTCCCAAGCCCAAACAGGTCGGCCCTTTCCGTACCTCGGCATATCTTTAAACTCATCTTTATGCCAAGCCTTGACCCTACCCGGGGGTAGCCCCCCGACAGGGGCCTTTACTTGAGTGATGTCTCTAAATATAATTTTTTTCGTACCTCTTGGTCCTTTGACGTTGTTTCGATCAGGATGGCGTATATGTACAAGTCGCATCAAAATAGGGATAATACAAGAACAACCGAAAATATCAGTTTTTTTTTTAGAAATTACCAAGGACAAGTAGATAACTAAGTTCTCAATTATCTGATCTACCAAAAAAATCAAGAAAATAATACATAAAATAGATATTCGTGGAAAATCAAAGTATACAATTTTCTTATAGTTAATTCAGTTAGAACGAACAACAAACATCAAATGTAATGAGACATAGAAGTATGTAACTTTAGGATTACAGAGATGAAAACGATGAAGATAATGTCCCAGTAGTTTGAGTAACCCCGACATTTACTCGGTTGGATTGGATGTGTCTTGATTTGTATATCCTCCACGCCCCGACGAAAAAGATTAAGAGACCGTGGCAACGCACGGGCATTCAACTAGTACTGTATATGGGGGCACTTTGGTGATGTTTTTTTTCCTAAAACGAGACAAAAGATTTGATTTTTCATTGAACAGTCGAAAAGAGTTAATCAGTTTATAGAAAAGGCGATTTTTACTAGGGGGTTAAATAACACTGGGTATTCATAGTCAAATCTTTGTATTTATATTTCACGAGTGATCATACAAGATTTTTCCGTAAGTATATTTGGAAGATGAAAGTACCCCTACAAATAAGGGTAAATATTTTTATGTGGTTCTTATTTGGTAAGGTGATACTCACAAAGGGTAATTTAGCTAAGCGTAATTGGAATGGGTGAAAAAATGCTGCTTTTGTGATGAAAACAGAACATCTCAACATTTGTTTATATCTTGCCCTCTCGCGAAAATGATTTGATGTATTGTTACATGGCCTTTAATATTCAACTCCCTAATAACATACCAAATTTGTTTGTTAATTGGTTAAGGTGAGTTCCTAAAAAAGAAAGTTCAAATCTGAGTTGGAGTTTGCGCTTTACTTTAGGCCATTTGGAACATATGCAACGATTATATATTTAATAGAGTAAAGACAACATCTTTTATCCAGATGATTCTGATGGCCACTCACTGGATCCGTAGGTGGTCCTTCCTTCAATCAATGGAGAAGCACGACGCAATGAGTTCTGAGTGCATCCGCCTGGAGTCGGTCGCGTAAGATTTATATACCAAGTGCAGCTGGCGTGGCGTTCTTATATGAGGATAACATGTTGATGCAAATACATTCCTTGTTGTCCCTACTTTTAGATGGTTCATAAATGTATCGACTTTGTCTAGCCTATGATGTAATCCTTTGGTATTTGTAATAATGAATGAACCTTAATAAAGAAATAAAGGCTGCATGTATCAATCAATGCGTAGGCCGGAGCTTATATTACCCTTTTAAAAAAACTGGCCAAAAACTAATACAACACAGAATGCTATAATATACGGATCTAGTTGTGACAGGAGTCTTTATTTTGCTCTGTTTTGTAACTTGTACCACTGCTATAATATCATCTTGACCCTTTGGGGTGTTTCTCCGTTAAGAAAAAAAAAAAACTCTGAGCTCTGAACGTAGTGTTTTGTCGGTTGGTTGTCAACAAATGTGTTCGTACTAGTCTGAGCTCAGCTCAGCGTCTGTAGAGTAATGGTGCTCGTGCGGTCGTGCCAGTCTGATCTCTGAACAACGTGTTGACCAAGACAGAACATCGTTGACAAAAGTCTCCGGCCGACCTGACTGCTGCGCTGCTGCTGCTAGCCTGCTACGGAGTACGCTGGTCGTCCCGTGTTCAGACGCGCTTGTCGCGGTAGGATTCCGCGACGATTCTTCCCCTTTTTCTCCATACTTTCTCCGCACGCCTTCGTTCAAATGCACTCTCCACACTCACGGCTGGCTGGCTGGCTCCAGCAACAAGGGAATTGCAAGTCTTGCGCTCGTGAGCAGGGGCACGTATCGAGTGGGGATGCCATGGGTGGCACTCCCTAAGTAAGGGCCCCTTTGATTTGGAGGAAGTGTAAAGGAAAAGTAAAGGTCGACTAGGAAGTTTTCTACAAATCAAAGAAGGCCTAAAAATTGCACTTTCTTTAATCTGGTAGCAATTAGTGTAATTATATATGGATTTCATGTGCTAAAAAAAAATACTTATACATAATATTTAAACTGTGAAAGTTGAGTTTGGCACTTTTCGGAGGCCCATTTCGAATTCAACGGCGACGATGCACCGGCCTCCTCCTGTTGCTGCGGTTCCAATTTGAATTCCTCGTTGCATAGTTCACACATTGCCCTGTTTTCATCTGTTTCTGCCACGTCTTGACATGACTCGGAGGAGGAGGATGGCTCGCAAGACAAGGAACAACAGGAGCCCGAGGAAGAACACTCAGAGGACGAGGAGCGGGAGTACTCAGAGGATGACCTTGTCACAAACGATCGATGCACCACAACCAACTCAACCTACCCAGCCTAGCCAGTCGACCGTCAGCAACCAAAAACATAAGTGTTATCTTAGTCTATTGCCTTTGAATTAACAAAAATGGTAAAATACAAGCTAACGTACAATTTTATAAGAGTATTGGCCGATGAATCGGCTGTCAGACCGATAAATCAAGATAAGTTACCCGACGAAATTCGATCTAAATCAACCGATAAATCGGCGTCGGCGATAAATTCGAACGATATGCTAGACCACCCCCCACGATTCACCATTAATCGTCATATCGGCCATTTTTTGAACATTGTGTGATATGTTGAACTTGCTATGTCGATATTATTTCAAACTTGTTTTGACGGGAAGTTGTTATTTTTGTTTGAGTTGTGAATTTGTTATATGTCGTCAAGTTTGAGCTGTCGAAATAGAAGAACTTGTGATGTCGTCAAGTTTGAGTTGTCAAACTAGAAAAATTTGTGATGTCCTCATCGAATTTAGCATGGAAACTGATCTTGGCAAAAAATCTCGGGTCATATCACCACTTGATCCGGCGATACTACCTAGGGTTCAATCTTAGGCCCGCGAGCACTTAACCCTTAGGCCACCCGACGTGGTGGTAACCTACGTAATCTACCGCCGTTGTCCGTGGCGGTACCACGCAGTATCTACTGCCAGTTTGCCCGGCATTGTTGCATGTCAGCGCAGTTACCCGAGGCGGCCCATTCGTGGACTAGAAGCGCCACTGCCGCTTAACATGGCGGTACCCTACTAAGTCTACCGCTGTTATTTTGAGCGGTAGTAGAAAGGGTTAGATCCGGCTAAACTTTTGAAGACGATTCACTTTGGACTCAATTTTGCACAGATTTGTCGTTTTTTTTTGCCAAATTTAGCATGTTGAACCTTTCTCATGGGTACTTGCATCGACGGGACAATCTTTTTTCAGGTTACAGGTTTCCGGGGAGACATGACAGGCAAGACGGACGACACATCGATTTGATGTATTTTGGTGGAATTGGGTGACGTGCACACAACTACGCGGGTGCAACTACTATGTTATATGATGACGATGGTGTGGTGGTGTTGTGTGGTGGTGTTAAATTGTATACTCGGTTTAATCAATAAGAGATTCAGAGACCTGAGCTCAATTATCATTATCCAGAATCATCGACAAACCATTCGAGAAAAAAAATGGAATCATGGATAACAAGTGCAGATTCCTTTGAGAAAGAGTACACGCACACTGAAACGAAACTAAAACGAAACCCCTCTGATGGGTAAACTGCCTCGGCTTTTCCCAACCAACCATGACGGCGTACGTGGTCAGGCGAAATAACACTAAATTAGTTGTACTTTGCGATTCCACGATTGGGGAGGCCACTAAATTAATTAGCTCTGTACATGCGATTCCATGATTAGAACTAGTGCTAATGATGGGCCGGTTCCTCGTAGAAATGGTCTGTTGTTTGCCGACTGCTACGCTATTCAGCTTTTTTTTTCAGAGAGAGATGCTACTCCTTGGCAGCTAGTCTACTCTGACGAGTAGTATGAGCTCGAAAGGTAGGTGTGTTGACTGTTGACCGGAGCACAACTTTGTGTGAGTCTTTGAGCTGTTCATAGGCGCGTCGCAATGGAATTCTACGCTTCTTCTGCACGCGTTCAAACTACACTGTTCCATAATCGTTCACACTAAATTACTTTTACTACTCCCTCCGACCCGAAAAAGTGGGCGGACGGTAGTACAAACCGTTTTTTCCACTTACACCCTTCGTATTTACAAACAGATGGGTTCCAGCCCCCAATCGTTCCCATCGCTCGCTCGCAGCAGCTAGCTGCCGGCCAGACTCCCGCGCTCGCGCCGGTGGACCGGCGGCCTCCCGCCTTTCGCGCCGGCGTCCTCGTGCTGCCCTCCCGCGCCTCCGGCTTCCTGCTTCCCTCCCGCGACTCTCGCCGCCGGCCTCCCACGCATCTCGCCGCTGCACTCCCACGCCTCTCGCCGCCGGCGTTCCGCTCGTGCTCGCCTCCCTCGTCCCCTTCGTCTCTTCCTCATCGGCGACGCCGCCGGAGCTCCGAAGCTCCTGAGCTCCTCCGCTGGGCGAGCTCGCCCTGTTCCGGCCCGGCCAAGGGAGGTCTGGAGCAAGGTGACAGAGGCTAGAAGCGGCCACGGGGTTCGCCCTCCGCTGCCTCTTCCTCGTCGACGACCAAGCCGAAATAATATCAGTCTGTCACCACTGCAGAAATTTGTAAACACGTCTACGCTAGTAGATGAATGCCTCGTTGCAAGGAAGAGGTACTATAGTGTTAATGCTGTTAGTTAGCCAAAATAAATATGCAAAGTATAAGTGAAGTTAACATGTGTCCCAAGATACATAGAAAGTGCTGTGTGGGAGTACAAGTGAAGGAGTATTTGAGATGGTTGCTGTATAATATTTTCCCATCTACTCAAGGCACATCTGTACTGTCACTTCAATTCTCTGTAAACAAGAAAAATACCCAGGAGTATCTCTTCTGTACCCCACCATACTAATTCTTCAGAACTGAATGCAATCAACAAGAATTTGCTTAGACGGAACTAGATCAAGCCAGGCTATTTGCCTTCTTAGCAAAACTGAATGAATAGGCAAGATACTTAGAGATGAAAGAAGTACAGACATAATGAATGGCCAGTGTTCAATAGAACATGCCAGTACAACAGATAGGTTCATTCAACAGATATGGTCGTATTAATCAAGCAAGTAAATGGGTTACAGCAGCTTTTGTTTTCTCCAGAACATCAATACCAGCATTTTTTTTCTTCTGTCTATTTAACAAAGCAACCTTCCGCTGATACTCAAGCTTCATAATCTCACCAGCATGTGCAATTGAGACATATAAGCTGTATCAGACACGCCGATGAACAAAACAAAGTGTCAAGAAACTCTTACTTTTGTAGTTTTGCATAAAGTTTTACTCTGCAAAATAAAGATTGTCTCTAATACCTTGTCTGCACAGGATCATGATTTAATTCATTAACTGGTACCTCACGAACAAGATTACGGAGAATAATAAATAAGCTTAGCAGGATAATCACCATTGAACAAAGCAATTGAGACGACACCGTGTCTCAAAAGTGAATCCGAAATTTTCTCAAGGCTGTTGGGGTCACCAAATTTTTCCAAAACTGGTACTGTGCAAATCAAGGGCATGAAACTGTGCAAATTGAGGGGGCGGCTTCAGAACTTCAGATCGATGCTGGTAGCAAAAGGGGGCTCTGGGATTCGTGTAGTAGATGAATGGGGAGCTATGATACCTCAGTGACGGGAGTGAACCATCGGAGGTCGAACCGCGGGGCGGCGCCGGCTGGCCGGGAGTAGTCGGGGACGAGGAAGGCGGACTCCGAGAGGTTGAACTCGGCGGCCACGGACAGCAACCACCGCTCGTCCGCGGCGGCTGTGGCGCCCTCCTCTTCGAGGAGGCATACCGCGGTGGGGTTGCCCTTGAACGGCTCGGCCGCGAAGGAATCCACTTGCGAGGAGATCACGACGGAGAACTTTGTCATCAGCGACCCGTATCCGCCGCCGCTGCCGACGGGCGCGGCAAAGTCAGAATCTTGGGGGAAAAAGGGACCCTTTCTCCGTCGATCTATGTGAGGACCCCGGATTAGGTATCCGAGATACTCGTTATGTTTCCTGCAACAATCCCATGATCAGTCTGTTGTTGCACATAACTCGAATTGGCATCACAGAACACCCATAAATACCGAATAAATATACTTACTTGATTGAAGTCATAGCTTCAACAGGTACTTGCAGCGGAAATCACCAAATAGCGTGGAGCCCAAGGCATTTGGCTTAACCCTACAGGCAGCTGACTGGGAAGCGCCCTAGTTCGCATTGACGTCCTTAACCACTTCTTCTTCGAACTGCTCCTCTTCAGAATCTGGCTAAGACAATAGCCAGGTACGAAACCAATATGAGTAAATTTGAATGTACTCGCAAACTACCCCCGGAATGAGCATGCACTACTCTTTGTATTGTTTAAATACTTTTGTTTAATAACACTTTGTTTTGAAATCTCTATATCTTTATTGAAAAAGGAAAGAAGGCTTTTAGAACTTTTCCCATAAATCTGTCTTTGTAAGAAGTCTCGTTTAAAACGTTTTCCCGAAAATACATCTTTGTTGAAAAAGGTAAGAAGTTTCCTTTATAAATATTTTCCCGGAAAATCACCATTTGTTTATTTCTCCAAAACTCCACCTTTTCCGACCAGAACCATTCCTGGTCAAATCAGTTTTCCAACAACCTTCTACCAACCCCTTGGTATAGTTGCATAAAACATTTTCCACTTTCAGGACACAAAACTTTGCACTTCTCGATCATAGCCCCTCAGGGTCCTCCTCTTTTCCAGCAACCTCATACCAACCTCATACAACATCTCCATTTTCCTTTTAAATCTTAAACATTTCCAAAACTTGCACATGGTCAGAGGACAGCCTCCCAACTGTCCATATCCGAGGACTCGGCTATTCGAATAGTTTTATTACCCTCTGCAGAGGTAGCACGCTTTTAACCCACATCCATCCGGTAGCTCATCGTGTCAGCCACGTCCCGCCATACAAGGTGTATGCGAAGATGAGCCACCGACCATAGCCTCTCCTTTGCTCATGCTAGTATAGGATCCTACCCATATGATAATTCCCATCGACACTCAGTCCGGTCCCCGTCGGCAACCCCAAGTGTGAGGACTCATATGTTTTTCCCGGCGACCACATTTATGAAGTCTTCAATCCTCCTCCTTATCTTTCCATGGAGTTTGAGCGAGGACCCAGGTCAGGGGAGTTCACAAACCATCCCCTCATGCATAACGGAGTCATCTCCGTCGATGAGGTATCCCATACTAATAAGAGCAAATTATATGACTAAGCCCCGTTCCCATATGGGGGTAAACGTGGTCGCACAGATTATTGGCTGGTCGTCATAGTACAAAGACACAATGTGCATTTTTCATAAACATCTCCATTCTCCATTTCTCCACTTCAACACCGACATCTCGGTATTCCACAACCACACAAGTATTTCCAAAGGAGTTTTGAGTAAACAATATTTTTCCCATCCTATAGTTTGGAAAAGAAATTCCAGCTAATATCTCCATATAGGGTGTCAAAATAATATACTTGTAATTTGGAAAAAAGGGTTTTCAAAACCATAGCTTTAGTGGCAAACACCACATAAATAACATATGCTCTTTATAAGTAAAACATGTAAACCAAAATAGATGTATATAGATGCAAGCTCAGAGAATAGCTTGCCTGATTTCAGCATGATGTTCCGGGGCTTTTTCTCACTGATCAAAGAAATAACTCTCATCCTTCTCCGATAAATCCTCTCCAAATACCACCCCGGTAGCGTTTATCTCTAGCGTCGCAACATGAAAATTAAACAACACGCAATAAGCAAACCAAACCACAAGTGGTATACAAACAAGGAACAAACCACAAGTATCAAACTAATCATTCAAGCAACAAACTAAGATCTATATTTACTAGGGCATTATACTAATCAGGAGTATAACACCATCCACATGCCATAAGCATGGAGTACCAAATTACTTTAGCTAAAGGTAAACACCAAGCATCTTTCCTAAGATAGGAAATACTCCAGACAAATGTTAAGCCACCAATTAATCTTGGTAATTTAACTTAAATACAAGCAAGGCAACATACTAGTCACACAGAATAATCTAACCTCAAAGCAAACAAGCATAACAAGCCCCTAATTAATAGGAGAAAAGCTATATAGGGAATAAAACCCTAACAAACACATGACTCACAAAAGCTCTCCTAATAGGCTAGCAACAATAAGGAAACACATCACAACAGTGGATTACCACCCTACACATGCTAGGAAACACATTTGCAATAATAAAGTTTTAACACAACAATTAATTAAAGTCCTAATAAAAATAGGCAGAAAATGACTAAACCTTATAAATTCAAACCAAGCTAGGGATATGTTCTTCTATACATATAGAAGACAATCCAATTGGATTTACTCCAAAATTCATCACACAAAAACCTACAAAAATCACCAAAGAGCTACTGGTGTGTTTACAAGAATGAATAAAACTTCTGTTTTAGGTTTCATCTGCATGCAAGGCCAATAGATCTGGAAAGGTATCACTTCAGGCTTTCCAGGGAATTTTAGTTTGCAATATTTGGAGTTATAAAACTCTAGATATTAAATATTTAGTGAAAAAGATACTTTTAACAAGTTTTAATCTAGACAACCATTAAAAATATATTTTAGCAAGCAACCAGTTCTACCTGATTAAGAAAACACATAGGAACTCTACAAAATTGGAACCACTCAAATATCTATCACAGATCTATCACATTTGAATTAAAGCTACACTGTAAAAATAACAGGAAACAATAGCAGATAATAGATCTATTAAAAAAACTGGATGGGCCAGATCTGAGCAGATCCGGGCCGTGCAGTGCAGGAGCTGGCCTAGCCAGCGGCCCAGTGCGCGTGGCGAATTTGTACTGGGTCGTCTTCTTCCTCGACATGCACAGAGGCGAGGAGACGGCGAGCTGGAGCTTCGGGCGTGCACGGCGACGGCGACTCCGGGGTTCCTACAAGAAATGGCGATGTCCATTAGCTAGAGCAGAAGAAGGGGGTCACGAAGGTGCAGAAATGGCGAAGAACGGTGGACGGAGCTGCTCGCGAGGTTCCTGGAAAGGTGGCGGCCGGAGCTTCGGCTGTGGTCGGAGAAGAACAGGCGGTGCGGTCGATTCACGGATCCCCTCCTCGATTCCTTGGACGAGGATGGAGAGGACGACGAGGCGAACCTTCTGGTGCTCTTCGATCTGCTCGGAGGTGCTTCTATCGACGGCGGCGTGCAACGGCGAGCTCGGCCAGGGGCTAGGGTTCGGTCAAGGCAGAGGAAAGGAGAGGGAGCGAGCAAGAGGGCAAGTGAGCGAGTGAGGGAGAGCAGAGCGCCTGGGGGGCCTCCTTATCTCCTCGCAGGGCAGCGGAGAGGGGGGGGGGGTCCGGGCGGGCGACGTCGAGCGACGACACGGCGGCCTAGCGCCATAGCTCCACTGCTGCTACAGGAAGGCGAAGACGTTTTTCCAGAAAACCCCCTGGACTTCTTTTTCTTTTTACAATCAAGTCTTTTTTTGTTTTATTTTAAAACCAGTGAGTTTTCAGTGATTTAATTGAGGCACTTAAACATTTTCTAAAAATCTGAGAAAATTCCTGTAGCCTCCCATATACATGTAGAAGCTCCACAAAAATTGGTGTTTGAAAATAAAATGTTTTGAACAACATTTGTCCATAGGGTTTAAATATGTCATTTTCTTAAATACAATTTTATAATCCTTTAGAAATTTTAAAGCAAGTTCAAAATATTAATTTTGAACTCTTGGAACTTTGTTGACAAATATATTAAATTCAAATAGTTTTTATTTTCATAGAGAAAATATTTGTTTGAAGGAAATAGGTAGTTAAGTAGGGAAAGTCATTTATTAAGATCATTTCTTTAACTCGTGATCTTAATTTCCATTTATTGAATAGTTTGAGGAGTTTGCTTTAAATTGAAAAGTATATTTACTTGAGGAGAGAGTGGTATGGAGTTGAGATGATTATTATTTCATCTCATTCCTAGAATTTTGGATAAAGAAAATATAATGATTTTCATAACATAGAGGAATAGACAGAGAGGGAATTTAAATAAGATTCTTTCTTTTAAATCAAGATTTTATTTTGAGGGTGTGAGGAAACATAGAGGTCTTGTTTTATTTTCTAGTCACATTCCAAATTTGTGACCAGTGGGTTTTTATTTTAGTATTGAGCACAACAGAGGAATTACCCTCACAAGCAACAACACACAATATCAATAACACAACAATGTCAACAGCACAACAATATCAACAACACAATCAAGACCACACAATTTAAACCACAAAAATTAATCATACCACCATCTACATAATTAGCAATACTATCTTATAAAAATGATCACACTTAATTATGACAAGATGATGTTTAAAACTATCTCAGCTCCACCTTTGTATTTTTAAAAAGGGTTTTGAGCAAGACAAAATATGTGGGGTAATATATTTCCCACTTGTGTTCTTTTTAAAATGTAGTGATAACCAAAGCTTATAAAATGGGAGTTGCATACAAATGCAAATATCAAGTTTAAAAGATAGATAGGAGATAGCATATAGATCTCCACATTTTTGGGAACACATAGTTCTGGAAATACTTTTACTTTCTCAAATAATGGTATTAGCTTTGGGTGTTGCTAAACCAAGTATCATTGAAATGGAGTTGGCCAAAATAAGAATGGAAAAGATACATGGAATATTTCCTTGTCATAACTTGATCACCAAAGTTTAATATATTTTTATATTGGTTGGGTCTTATATTTACTAGTCAAACAACTTAAACAACATGTCACACAAGGTTCAGCATAGCAATGGGAAGTAAAACACAATCATCAGTGAAACATTTCAAAAAGTTTTTGTTGGTTCTGAAATTTGGGTCTTGTGAAACTAAGTTTTTCTTAGTTTACAAATTTGGGATGTGACAATCTACCTCCTCGTTGGGTTCTGTTTGGTGGAAGGAAGGCGGGTAGACGAGGAGGAAGGAAGAACGCCGGCGAGGGAGGGGCGGAGCACGCGGCGCGGTCCAGAGTGGGGACGGAGCAGGCGGCGCCGCCCGGGAAGAGCCAAGCGTGCGGGGGACGGGGGAGAGATTGGGGGGACGATGTGTGACTTCAGGTGAAAAACTGCGGGGGGGCGTTTAGTAAAATTACCACCGCGAGCAGTAATTCGGGTCAGAGGGAGTACTTTTTTTTTGTTGTAGAATTAGGATTTAGTAGTACTCCATTGCTTGCACAAGGTATCTGTTTTCTAAATGGCTGTTAAGCAAAAAATACATCCACTAATGGCTACTAAAAATACTTTGAGCCAAATATAGCCCCTCCCCCAAAAAACTATAGTAAAACGCGCTCTCACAATTTCAGATACTTTGAAAATTTCAGAAAAAGTCATTCACTCTGTCTCTGGGATTACGAAACGCAAAAAAATTCTTATGCATTTAAAATAAGCCATTTGATATGGCGTTTTTTACGCCATTCAAGTTGCGTTCCCTGACAATCTCGGAGGCTCTAGAATTGAAAAATGTCATATCAATTGGCCTATTCTGAGATTCTCACTAAGATGTGTTCAAACTAAATTGCCCCGTAATAGTTCGGTACTAAATTAGTTTTACTCTTTTTTATTTAGATTTGAGATTTAGGACAACTCCATGGCTTGCGCAAGGGGCCTGCTAGTCTGGTTGCACACTCGTACTAGTCTGAACTCTGAACCATGATGACTCAGGATGACTCCAACCATGCGACGCAAACGGACACCGATTTATGTCCGTTTGGGTCGTGGTCCGGGCAGGCGGACAGCAGCGGACACGCATTTTCGTCGAATGGCCACAGTGGTGGTTGACGCATCCTTTTTTTTAACACAAAAGAGCTAGCAAATTTGGAGATGATAATTGTTACAAGAAAATAGAGAGAAAAGAAGTGGTGCGGCGACACCAAAGATTCTCGAGAAAGAGGCAAGCAGCAGCACGAGCAAATGGCTGCTTCGAGGCCAACTAGACAACCGGAGTTCGTTCCAAGAAAAACGAAATCAAAATCGAACTAGCCAGCAGTATGGAGGAAGAGGAACATCAAGAGATCTTAAATCCAATGATTCCTGCAAGTTCGTTACAAGAAAACCCATCGGAAAGGATCCCAGCAAGAGCGCAAAGCTACCAGCACCCCGTCGCGGTCAACCGGATGAGTGACGAGCTCCTGCCGACGTCCTCCGCATGGCCGCCGCCGACGAACGCCCTACGCTGCGGCGGCGACGGGGGCCGGCTCCACGCACGAGCTCCTTGGCGGCGGCGACGGCGCGTGCTCCACAGCGCCGAGTGGGGAAGGAGCTCGGGCGTCTCGCGGCCGTCTCGTCGATGCGGTGGGAAATTTTCTAGGAGAGAGAAGAGTGAGGTAGGTGTGAGGAGGAGAGAGGAGATTTGTGTGGCTGGCATGTGGAGGACGTGCGCAGACGCTGCGGACGCGTCTCTCGGTCTGTTTCTGTCCGTTCTCGACCCAAACCTAGCCCAAATTTGGTCCAGGAATGTGTCGGCCCAGACAACAGCGAGTCGAGGAATGATTTAGAGGGTGGGCTCAAAGTTAACAATGAGTAAATTAAACGCTTTTTTTGAACGATCCGTTGGTGATCGACTAGTCCCTGACGAGCAACGACTGCTGCTCTGCTTGCGGGACGAGCAAGGGGAGTTTCCTATCCTGTGCGTGCCTGTGTGTTAGTGCGTGCGAGTGGAATTGTGTGAGTTGTGTGGGCTGGGCCGCTGGGGCTGAGTCAATGGGCTGATGTACTAGGACAAGATTAGTAGTAGTAAAAAATTAATTTATATTTTGGAGGGCAGGCTGAAGCCTGTTAAAGCCTCCCTAGTGGACTCGCCTTTGGGCCCAGACACAAAATAGACACAGAACGGACCAGCGGACTGAATGCGTCGCATGGTTGAGGGCTGATTTTTGTCATCCATACACAAACGGACTCGATGCGTCGGCCCGTTGGAGTCATCCTCATAAGCTCAGGATGATTCCAAACTACACTGTTTCATAATCGTTCACACTAAATTAGTTTTACTACTATTTTTTTGTAGAATTAGGATTTGATAGTACTCCATTGCTTGCACAAGGTATCTTTTTTTTTCTAAAATGGCCCTTAAGCAAAAATACATCCACTAATGGCTACTAAAAAAACTTTGAGCCAAATATAGCCCATCCCCCCAAAAAGCCATAGTAAAACAATTTCAGATACTCTGAAAATTTCAGAAAAGGTCATTCACTCTGTCTCTGGGATTACAGAACGCAAAAAAAAATCTTAGACATTTAAAATAAGCCATTTGATATGGCGTTTTTTGCGCCATTCGCGTTGGCGTTTCCCGGCAATCTCGGAGGCTCTGGAATTAAAAAAAACGTCGTATCAATTGGCCTATTATGAGATTCTCACTAAAATGTGTTCAAACTAAATTGTCCCATAATAGTTCGGTACTAAATTAGTTTTACTCTTTTTTATTTAGATTTGAGATTTAGGACAACTCCATGGCTTGCGCAAGTGGCCTGCTAGACGCTAGTCTGGTTGCACACTCGTACTAGTCTGAACTCTGAACCATGATGAGCTGAGCTCAGAGGCTCAGAGCGTAGCGGTGGTGTGTTGACCAAGACAGAACATTGTGGGCAGAGTCAACCTGCTGGCGTGCTACTACGGACGGACGAACGGACGGACGGAGTACGCTCATCGTCAAGCGTTCAGACGCGGTTATCACTCTGGATTCCTCCCTTCTCTGCCGTTTCTCCGCACGCGTTCTGCGTTGAACGGCTGTCACACGGCTGGCTCCAGCAGCAAGGTAAGTTGCAAGTCCTGGTGCGTGAGTCCGCGTTTCCAACGCCCATTTCGAATCCAACGGTGATGATGCACCGGCGTGATCTCCTCGTGTTGCTGCGGTTCGATTTTGAATTCGTCCTGCACGGTTCACACGCTGCTCTGCTTTTGCTCTGTTTTCCTCCTCTGTTCTGCTCTGCAAACTGCAAGTGCAACGGAGGATATCGATTCACAAACAGCCATACAACCCAAAAAATTGGCGAAATGGAATACGCAACGACCGACACCTTCGCTCTCGTTCCCCTCTCCACAGAAAAGGCGACCGAGAGGCGATTCCAGTTTCCGCCGGCGATTCCGCCGCCCTCCTCCTTCCTGTCGGCCTTGGTGCCGTCGGAAGGGGGTGGGGGGTCGAATCGCCGGGCGGATTTGTGTGCTGCTAGTCTAGGTGTAGCTAGGTAGCTTAGGTTTCCTGCCGTCGGCGATGGTGGCGGCGGTGGTGAATAAGTTTGCTTCAGATCGACGGTCGGTGGCTTCCTTGGCGGTGGCCGGTGGTGGATCTGTGAGCTCCTTTCCTTGGTTGGTCGGCATGGCGGAGGTGTTGGCCGATCTTATGTGGATCTTGTGTCCCCTGTGCTCCGTCTTCGTGGCGGTGAGGTGTGCTCCGCCCTCACCGTGGAGCCTCTGGGGGTTGTTCTGGAGCTGGAGCTGCCGGTGCGTGTCTCTGGTTCCCCTGGCCGGCCGTGGTGGCGAGGGGGAGCGGGAGTGTTGCTGTGTGTGCTTCGCAGGTTGGAGGTTCGCGGCGTCGGTGCGGATCAGCGGATTCTTCGGCGTCTGCTTCCGGATCGAGGACGGGAAGCGCCATGGCCATTCTCTTTCATCGAGCTCAGTTCCGGCGTCTGACGGCGGACGGCATATGCGGTCTTCTTCTAATGTGGAGGTGCTCTCTGTCTGGGGTTGGCGGGCGGCCTAGTGTCTTCCCCTCCGGCGACGGCGTCGGCTGATGGAAGGTGCTTTGGTTCCTGTACTTGTATTTGTACCACTGTATTTCCTGTTGTATCTCTGTTTTGGTATGAATACAAGGGCTGTGTTCAAAAAAAAAAAAGAGACACGAATTTAACCAATGAACCAAAGGACGGTTTTCCCCATTGTTATTCATCCCAAATCAGGGATTCAGTTCAAGGGACGTTGTACAGGCTACTACTACGTACACACAGCAAGGCAGGAGCAATGAGAGGAATGGTTGGGTCCGGGGGGCGCTGCCCCGGTCGTTCATCGTCTTCAACTCCGGCGCGGCGCGGCGGAGGGGCACGGCAGCGTCTTCTATAGGGAAAAGATCTCCCTGACTGCGGCGAGGCGGCAGATGGTCGTCTTCGACTCCGACGCCGGCGAGGGCGTGGTCTTCGATCCTTGGTCCTTTTTCCTCTACGTATTCTGTACGTGTTTTTCTACTATGTACGCTGTATGTGGTTTCGTTTGATTATACGTGGAAAAATTCAAAAAAAAAAAAAAAAGGATGTTGCTACTCGGCGTCTCTCACGTTCCTCATCTCAGCGCCGCCACGGCCACCGGGGCGACCTTGCGGCGGCTCCGGTTCCGCCTGCCGTTGCCCTTACCATGGCCGCCGGTGCTGGCGACCTTATTGTTGCCGGTGGCGATGTGGCCGTTCCCGTAGGCAGCAACAGCAGCAGCGATGAAGTTGTTGCTCCTCTCGATGCATCCGTTGTTGCCGGGGTAGGCGGCGACGACGTCGAGGTGTGGCTCGAGGCCGTGGACGACGCCGGCGAATCCCCGCAGGCTCCCCTTGGCGAAGTACACGTCGCGGACGCGGCGGAAGGCGTCCCAGGTGAGCGCGCTGTCGGATCCGGCCTGGTGCGCCAAGCCGGCCTCGCGCTCCACGCCCAGTGCAGCCGCACACTTGTCGAGCCGCCGGGGAGGCCGGGACAGGCGCGGATGATGTGCTTGACGTCGTACACCTGGTCGCCGAAGAAGACGCGGACGAGCCCAGGAACTCGGGCAGGGTCCTCGGCAGCTTGCGGCCATGAGCAGCTTCACCAGGTACCCGAAGTCGTATCCGGCGCTGAAGCCGACCCAGGTGACGGCGCCGCCCGCGCAGACGAGGCCGGACGACATGAGCAGCGCCGCGAGGACGCGGGCGTCGACGCCGTGAGCGCGGTGGGCCGCGAAGTCGAGGCCGTGGTCGCGGAGGAGCGTGATGGAGTCCGGGGCGTGGCGGTGGACGGTGGGGTCGAACTCCCGAAGGTTGATCTGGAAGGCGAAGGCGGGCGGGGAGCTCGGGGAGGCCGCGAAGGCGAGGCCGACCTGGACGAGGTGGAGTGCGTCGACGTTGGCCTTGAGGGTGGAGTAGTTCTCCGACGAGGTGAGGGCGGCGTGGTGCTTGGTGGGGTTGGGGTGGTGGACCACGCCCGGGAACTCCGTGTCCATGGAGACGTACGGGAAGTACTCCGCCGCGTACCGGATCAGTGCGAACTCCTGCTCCACGTTCTGCGCCCACACCTGCCGGATCTCCAGCTTCCGCTTCCCCGCCGGGCCGAACCCGACTCCGGCGAACCCCGTCGCGGCGGGCTCCGTCTGCACCTTCATCGCGGCGGCGGCGTGCTGAGAGAGTGGATCAGGGGAGCGAGGAGACGGTTGAGCGGAGATTGTTGTGTTCGATTTGGGGATTTATAGGAGTCGGACCAGCGGGTTTCCGGCAGGGTGCGGGGAAAGGAAGGAGAAGGCGGCGGTGGAGCTTTGAGATGTGTGTCGAGGGGAACGGACGGTGGATCGGGGACGTGACTTCGCGTTTATGGCGTGCGCGAAATAGTAGTACGACCGGACCGGGAAAGATTAGAAGGCTGTTTGTCTTGGGTGCGTAGTGTGTGTCTAGAATCTAGATGGAATTCAAACTCGGTCCACACTAAAATATGCGTCACTCACTTTTGTTTTCTTACTACCAAGTAAATAGCGCTTTCAAAGGGGAAAAAGTAATAACGCGAGTTTTTTTTCCCAAAATCGTGCAGGGTTTTACTAGCAACGTCTCCTTGCTTAAATGGAAAAGTTTTGTTGCCAACGACCAACTAGAAATGCCCTTTATCTGATAGTCTGTACCGTTGATCTTCATGAAGGGTTTTTGAAATCACTGATTCAGTAGAAGACACTTTAATGGGGTTTTCTGCAAATCACACGGGTTCTACTAAGAACGCATCCCCGAGTTTATGGAAAGAAAGGTTGTTGCCGTGTCACACTGGTTCTTAGTTACCTCTTTGTCGGATACCGTTGACCTTCATGAAAGGTTTTCGAAATCGCGCCGTGTTTTACTAACATCGCCTCCTACTTTGATGGGTTTCTGAAATCGCATGAGATTTTACTGGCAACGCCTTCACGCTTCAATAGAAAAAAGGTTGTTGTCGCGTCAAGATGGTGCTTATCTCTTTGTCGGATACCGTTGACCTTCACGATGGGTTTCTGAAACCGTATTGCGTTTTACTCACATCGTCTCCTTCTTTAATGGGTTTCCGGAATATCGCGCGGTTTTACTAGCAACTCCCCTTGATTTTTCTGGAAAAAAGGTCAGTGTCCCGTCACCATGTGGCATATCTCTTTGTCGGATACCGTTGACCTACATTACGGGTTCTAGAAATCGCGTTTTCTTTTACTTACATCGTTTCTTGCTTTACGAGTATCCGGAATATCGCGTGGTTTTACTAGCCACACTCCTTGGCTTTACTGGGGAAAAAAAGTTGGTGTCGTGTCACCATGTGGCTTATCTCTTGCTCAGATACCGCTGACCTTCACGACGGGTTTCTGAAATCATGTTTCGTTTTACTCACATCGTCTCTTGCTTTAATAGGTTTCCAGAATGTCGCCTGGTTTTACTAGCAACGCCCTCGCTTTACTGAAAAGAAGGTCAGTGCCGCGTCACCATGTGGTTTATCTCTTTGTCCGATACCATTGACCTTCACGATTCACGAAGGGTTTCCAAAATCGTGTTGCATTTTACTGACTTCGCCACCTGCTTGTGGGTTTCGAGAATTGCGTGGGCCTTTACTGGCAATGCCTCCTTGCTTTAATGGTAAAAAGGTTGGTGTCGCGTCATGTTGTTGCTTATCTCTTTGCCTGATAACATTGACCTTCACGAAGGGTTTCCTAAATCGCGATGTGTTTTAGTGACATCGCTCAATTGCTCTAATGGGAATGTGAAACATTTTAATGGGTTTATGAAACCGCGTGGGGTTTTACTCGCAACGCTGTTTTAATACAAAAAGGTCATTGCCACGTCATGATCGTGCTTACTATCTCTCTCGGGTATCATCATTGACCTTCAAGAAAGGTTATACTAACATCGCCTCCTTCTTTAATGGGAAGTGTTTTTATGAGTTTCTTGAATCACACATTATTTTGATGGCAACGCCTCCCGCTTTAGCAGAAGGGTTTTTGAAATCACTGATTCAGTAGAAGACACTTTAATGGGGTTTTCTGCAAATCACGCGAGGTTCTACTAAGAACGCCTCCCCGAGTTTATGGAAAGAAAGGTTGTTGCCGTGTCACACTGGTTCTTAGTTACGGCTTTGTCGGATACCGTTGACCTTCATGAAAGGTTTTCGAAATCGCGCTGTGTTTTACTAACATCGCCTCCTACTTTGATGGGTTTCAGAAATTGCACGGGATTTTGCTAGCAACGCCTTCACGCTTCAATGCAAAAGAAGGTTGTTCTCGCGTCACCATGTGGCTTATCTCGTTGTCAGTTACTGTTGACCTTCACGACGGGTTCCCGAAATCACGCGTCGTTTTACTCACATCGTCTCTTGCTTTATGGGTTTCCGGAATATCGCGCGGTTTTACTAGCAACTCCCCTTGACTTTACTGAAAAAAGGTCAGGGTCGCGTCACCATGTGGCTTATCTCTTTGTCATATACCGATGACCTTCACGACGGGTTCACGTAATTGCGTTTCGTTTTACTCACTTCGTCTCTTGCTTTATAGATTTCCGGAATATCGCGTGGTTTTACTAGCAACGCCCCTTGGCTTTACTGGAAAATGGTCGGTGTCACGTTTCCATGTGGCTTATCTCTTTGTCAGATACTGCTGACCTTCATGACGGGTTTCTGAAACCGCGTTTCGTTTTACTCACATCATCTCTTACTTTAATAGGTTTCCAGAATATCGCGTGGTTTTACTAGCAACTCCCCTCGCTTTACTGAAAAGAAGCTCAGTGCCGCATCACCATGTGGCTTATCTCTTTGTCCGATACCATTGACCTTCACAATTCACGAAGGGTTTCCAAAATCGTGTTGCATTTTGCTGACATCGCCTCCTGCTTTAGTGGGTTCCCAGAATCGCGTGGGCCTTTACTGGCAATGTCTCCTTGCTTTAATGGTAAAAAGGTCGGTGCCGCGTCATGTTGTTGCTTATCTCTTTGCCTGATAATGTTGACCATCACGAAGAGTTTCCTAAATCGCGATGTGTTTTACTGACGTCGCTCCTGCTTTAATGGGAACGGGAAACATTTTAATAGCTTTATGAAATCACATGGGGTTCTACTCGCCACGCTGTTTTAATACAAAAAGGTCATTGCCACATCACGATTGTTCTTACCTATCTTTGTCAGGTATCATCGTTGACCTTCAAGAAGGGTTATACTAACATCGCCTCCTTCTTTATTGTGAAGTGTTTTTATGAGTTCTTGAATCACACATTGATTTGATGGCAACGCCTCCCCGCTTTAGCGGAAAAAGGTCGTTACTGTGGGCTTGTCTCTATGTCGGTTACTGTTGACCTTCTCCAAAGTTTTCGAAATCGTTCTGGCAATGTCTCCTAGCTTTAATGAAAAAAGTTGGTTGCATCATCACACTAGCGCTTATCCTCTTTTTCTACTTTGCTGACATTCTCGAAGGGATTTCAAAATCGTGCTGCGTTTTAGCTCGAACATGTATATGTCTATCTGAAGTATCGTCCACACTAGTCGCATCGAGGGATAAAGGGTGAAAATTGTGTCACATGAGATAAATATCGACAACCATGCATTATGATGGTAAAAAATGTCAATGTCATAATATGGTTCATGATGTTATAATGTGCATACACTTATTTCTGCAAGATGCAATACTACAGTGCAGTTCCTTACTACTTTTTTTTATAATTATGTAAAGTGGCGTTGTCATTTCTAGAACTAGAAAGTAAGAATGACACCCCGTGCGATGGAGCTGTTATTTCTTAAGAAATTTAATTAAAATCATGAAATCAGAAGCTGACTAAAGAAATATGCAAGATTTAGTTAATCATGGCACTCAAGAGGGTAAATTTTTTGGACAACGAATGTATGTGTGGTTTATAATTTAAAGATTGTTATGGTTTGTGGTGTATTTGATTGATATAGATAAGATTGTATCAACAGGTTGAACAAACATATGTTTTTGATTGCTTGCATGAAGATGACATGCACATTGGCGCATAATATTGGTAGAATTGTTTTGAGTGAATACATATACAGGAGCCCATAATTTCGAATAACAGCTAAATGATTTTCATCATTGAAAATAATTGGGAAAAAGTTCACGACGAAACTAATTCCCGTATTCTACGTGCGCATGATTTTCTTGTGAACTACATAGCGACATGGTGTGTGATAACCCACAAGTATAGGGGATCGCGTGTAGCCTTTTCGATAAGTAAGAGTGTCGAACCCAACGAGGAGCTAAAGGTAGGATAAGTATTCTCTCAAGTTCTATCAACCACTGATACAACTCTACGCACACTAAACGTTTGCATTATCTAGGAAATAAAACTACGGTAGCAATACGGGTATGAGAGATAGTTTTGCAGATAATAAATACAAGAAAGTAAAAGTTAGTGCTGCAGCAATAAAGTACACTAAGTAACCATATACTAACAGTACCATGAGTGTGGAAAAGTGGTGGTAATTGTGGTGGCTTTGTCCAAGATTAATTAGTGAAGACATCTAGTTCATTGTCTTTGATGCAGTTTTCAATGTGGGAGAGGCTAAATATACATGCACTCCACTACTTGGGATTACAAGTACTATATGATTGGATTGTTAGCAAACATCCGTAAATACTAACAATGCATTAAGGTTTCCCCAACCATAGCCTTAAGTTTATGGTCCTCTTACTCCCATACGTGCAACTAACCGGTTTGAGCCCTCAGGTTTCTGTCACTCCGGCAGACTACGCCCCTTCCTTTGCACATACTACTAACCCTATGGTGTTGATCCATGCGCGCACAAGTATAATGGACACCAAAGGACAGTACCATATCAACATACAACTCTAATGAACCATAGACATTCAACAAAGCAATCGAAAGACAAATAAACTACATAAACATGACATAGATCATAGGATAAATATTATAGCATCAAACACCATGTTTACATAGGACGGTACAGAGGTTTGTGGGAGGATGAACCACTGAATACAAGGAGGAGTTGGTGATGGAGATGGCGGTGAAGACGGCGGAGAGGGCAGCGAGAGGCGCAGGGCGGCGCGGCGGCGCCGGCGGTGCGGGGCTCCTCCCGCCGCCGGCATGGGGAGCGCCGCCCCTTAGCCCCCTCCTTCATGGCTTCTTGGGAGCCCTCCCCCATGGAGATGGGATCCATGGGGGAGGCAAAAACGTGGCTTTTGGTGGCTGAAATTCGTGGGTGGAGGAGTCCTCCACGAGTTAGGTTTCCTCCCTTTATATATCTTCTCGGATTTCCGTCACCCCCTTTTAGGGTTCCACCAAAACGGGCCTCCAGGCCGCGTCCGAACTCCGATTGGGCTGATCTCGGGCTTAAAATCTTCGTATGGAAAATTGTGACAACTTTCGTAACAGCCAGGTCTCCATTGACGTCATCTTCGAGGGTCAAACTGGCAAACTTCGTAAAAAGTTCTCAGACAGATTTCAGGAAAGTCCCAATTCGACTCCAACAAGGTTTCCTCTTGTATTCTTGATAATTTCTACACATCAAAGAGTAAAACAAGAACATTGTGCACTTTTGCAACTATTAGTAGGTTAGTCCAAATAAATAATAAACTTAATATAAAAACAAGTGCTAAAAGCATAAAAATGGCATGAAACAATCAAAAATTATAGATACGTTTTGGACGTATCAACATCCCCAAGCTTAATTCCTGCTCGTCCTCGAGTAGGTAAATGATAACAAAATAATTTTTGATTGTAAATGCTATGATCAGGTCTTTAACAATTGCATGATGTATGGATAATAAAACTTAGCAATCATGTTTCCTAATGAAAAGTATCAACGAACTAAGAGCTTATAACATGAAATTTATAAACATCAACAAGATTGTAATGACCATAATAAAGCATGGTAGAGTGGTATCTCGCTTGCCCGTATTTGTACAGCAAAACATAAATGCCCAGGCACCTCTGAAGTTCAAGTGAAGACTAGAATAAAGATATCAAAGATAAAAGCATCAAAGTTATACCACAATTAACCGCATTCTGGGACAAGCACATTACACTAAGAATGACAACTATGCTCTCGAGAAGTGCTCAAAGAAAGGATGGTGACTCAACATGAAATAAAAGATTGGCCCTTCGCAGAGGGAAGCAGGGATTATCATGTGCTAGAGCTTTTCATTTTTAAAACAGAAGCAAAATTGTTTTGGGAAGTGTTTGTTGTTGTCAACGAATGGCAGTGGGCACTCTAACCCCCTTGTCAACCAGACTTTCAAGAGCGGCTCCCATGAAGGACGTTATTTCTACCAGCAAGGTAGATCATCCCTCTTCTCTTTTGTTTACACATGTATTTTAGTTTCATTATGGATGACACTCCTCCCAACCTTTGCTTGCACAAGCCATGGCTAACCGAATCCTCGGGTGCCTTCCAACATTCACATACCATGGAGGAGTGTCTATTTGCAAATTAAGTTGCTTACTGATAAATCAGGGCAAAACATGTGAAGAGAATTATTAATGAAAGTTGTAATTAATTGGGACTGGGCACCCCATTGCCAGCTCTTTTTGCAAAATTATTGGATAAGCGGATGTATATGCCACTAGTCCATTGGTGAAAGTCTGTCATAAGTAAATGACAAGTTGAAAGAGAAAACACCACATACTTCCTCATGAGCTATAAAACATTGACACAAATTGAGAAGTACTTTGAAGGTTTTAAAGGTAGCACATGAAAATTTACTTGAATGGTTGAAATGCCATGCATAGGTATTTATGGTGGACACTTTGGAATAACTTGGTTTTCATGGATTTGGAAGCACGAGCAGCATTCCCGCTCAGTACAAGTGAAGGCTAGCAATAGACTGGGAAGCGACAATCAAGAGAGCAATAACCGTCATAATCATGCTTGCGACAAAAAAAATTAATTAAGGCATAAAAGTGATACAAGAACTCTGAGCAAAATAAATCATCAAGGCTTAATTGACTTTTGTTTTTCAGTCATATGCATGCGTGAGCATGTGCCAAGTCAATTCAATGAATTATTCAGAGGAGGATACCACAATACCATACCATCTTATGAACAACAATGCATGTTGATATCAAAATAACATAATATACACTATTAGCTAGTTGAGACTAACCATAAGAAAATATAACTACTAAACAATTATTCACACATCATTTTTAAGTTTCAACAATAATCCATTAACCAAGTAAATTTGAAAACAGAGATAAATAAAATATGTGACGATCCACTTATTAATGTAACTGGTGTTTGATGCTAAGATAAATAGATAATAAATACAGCCGCTTCAAGTTTAGTAAGTTCATATGTTGCTCAAAAAACAAAGTTTAAAGGTTTGCAAACCGAGGGGTTATTGATGAAGAGGGATGGGGACATCCCCAAGCTTATGACTTTGGCCATTCTTCAATTTCACATTTGGTGTTCCTTCATTCTCTGTGAAAAAACTTCAACACAAAAACTTTCCCATTCTTTTCTGCGGTTAGACATTAGTACAATAGATAATATTTCCAAGTGCTGCTATTAAACCAAATAAAATTTTGTTTTTAAGTTACAGAAAGGTTGCTTAAATGGCCAACTTATAAATGAAAGGTAAGAACCATTAAAAATCAAATGAAAACGAAAAGAGGCCACTCTTGCAACAAAAGTCAGAATCTGTCCAGAAAAACAGCAGCTGGAAAACGCAATTTTTAGGTGCACTTAAACATGCCCGAAATTTTAGCCAATTTTTGTACATGCAGAGGATTAGGTGCTACAACATCAGTAATTTTTTCGTGATTTTTAGAGCTTCCAGTAAAATATGAAAAATCGCGCAATAAGCAGTAGATACCGAAAACAGAAAATCACTTTTTACATATGTATCAACTAAGCTAAATGGATAAAACTTGGTACTTTATTTTTGATAAACTAAGAAACCAGAGGCTAAGCAAGACCTAAACATGCTAGCTACAGCAAGGAAAACTCTAAATAAAAATCAAAAGTAAAACCCAAATAAAATTAAAATAAAGAACCAAACAAAGAAGCAAAACAAAAGAAAATATTTTTGTTGTTTTGAATTTATAAGTGAAAGTAAAGAAGCAATCGAAACCAAATAAGAGCCTAATAAAACTAAAGAAGGTAAAACCAAGACATATAAAACAATTATAATACAAGTTAAGACAATACATATCATGTGGACGGGTAATATAGAGTATGAACGAGACAACCTCATGTTAGTTGATGAATAGGGGGATGACTCGGGCATCCCCAAGCTTAGATGATTGTATCTTCTTGAATATGTTCTTGGGATGCACCTACACATCCCCAAGCTTGAGCTCTTGCGTCTTCTTATTCATCTCATATCACCATATTGATTAGATCTTATAAGCTACATCCACATAAAACTTCACAAAACTCATTAGTAGGGTTAGTACTCATTAAATAAAATCCACTCATGTTCAAGCATTGACAAGTTTTATAATTTTTACTCAACATTAGCCACTGTATATACTAAGGTGTTCATGATTTCCGTTGTCCGTCGAAAAACTAATGAAACTAACAACACCAAGTACAATATTGAATAAACAAAGAAATCTGTCAAAACTGAACAGTCCGTAAAGATGGCATTCAACGAGATAGTTAAGTAGCTCAAATCGAAAAACTTTAGTCTAATGAAAGAAAGATAATAATCTCAGGTTTATGCACAAAAATTTTCAAGTCAAAATACTATTCTGAGATTTATCACGATTTTATTTACAGAGAAGCACAAAATCTGTCTAAACAGAACAGTCAGTAAAGATCGAATTTTTCGACCTATCTACGTACCTTAAATCAGAAAAAGTTAGTCTAATGAAAGAAAGCTAATAAGCATCACTTTGCACTCAAGAAATTTCAGATCAAGATCACGTTCTGGTGATTTTAAACATTTAATACGGTGGAGCACAGAAAATCTGTTTCTGGACAGCAAAGTAAAACTATCAACTTTCAATTAACTAAAGACTATAATTAGCATTTTATTTTTATGTACAGAGGTATATACACAATATTTACAATATTTACATGTTTTTAATGAAAAGCTTCCATGGAAAGATTTGTTTTGGTTTCATAGGCATGAACACAAGTGTTCAAGGTCGACCCCCATTTAACCATTACTCATCTTTCCAATCACTTTTCTTTTTGAAAACGTTTTTAGATAACAACTACACCTAATTTTTTTTGTAATTCGCATTCCCTATCCATAGTAAGATAAAGAACAACTTGTACTGAAAATAAAAACTACTTAGAGATAAAGCAAACAAGTGCACACAAGAACATTAACCTACGCTATGGCTCCCCGGCAACGGCGCCAGAAAAGGTCTTGATAACCCACAAGTATAGGGGATCGCGTGTAGCCTTTTCGATAAGTAAGAGTGTCGAACCCAACGAGGAGCTAAAGGTAGGATAAGTATTCTCTCAAGTTCTATCAACCACTGATACAACTCTACGCACACTAAACGTTTGCATTATCTAGGAAATAAAACTACGGTAGCAATACGGGTATGAGAGATAGTTTTGCAAGATAATAAATACAAGAAAGTAAATGTTAGTGCTGCAGCAATAAAGTACACTAAGTAACCATATACTAACAGTACCATGAGTGTGGAAAAGTGGTGGTAATTGTGGTGGCTTTGTCCAAGATTAATTAGTGAAGACATTAGTTCATTGTCTTTGATGCAGTTTTCAATGTGGGAGAGGCTAAATATACATGCACTCCACTACTTGGGATTACAAGTACTATATGATTGGATTGTTAGCAAACATCCGTAAATACTAACAATGCATTAAGGTTTCCCCAACCATAGCCTTAAGTTTATGGTCCTCTTACTCCCATACGTGCAACTAACCGGTTTGAGTCCTCAGGTTTCTGTCACTCCGGCAGAACTACCCCCTTCCTTTGCACATACTACTAACCCTATGGTGTTGATCCATGCGCGCACAAGTATAATGGACACCAAAGGACAGTACCATATCAACATACAACTCTAATGAACCATAGACATTCAACAAAGCAATCGAAAGACAAATAAACTACATAAACATGACATAGATCATAGGATAAATATTATAGCATCAAACACCATGTTTACATAGGACGGTACAGAGGTTTGTGGGAGGATGAACCACTGAATACAAGGAGGAGTTGGTGATGGAGATGGCGAAGAGGGCAGCGAGGAGCGCAGGGCGGCGGCGGCGGCGCCGGCGGTGCGGGGAACTCCTTTCCCCGCCGCCGGCAAGCTTGGGGAGCGCCGCCCCTTAGCCTCCCTCCTTCATGGCTTCTTGGGAGCCCTCCCCCATGGAGATGGGATCCATGGGGGAGGCAAAAACGTGGCTTTTGGTGGCTGAAATTCGTGGGTGGAGGAGTCCTCCACGAGTTAGGTTTCCTCCCTTTATATATCTTCTCGGATTTCCGTCACCCCCTTTTAGGGTTCCACCAAAACGGGCCTACAGGCCGCGTCCGAACTCCGATTGGGCTGATCTCGGGCTTAAAATCTTCGTATGGAAAATTGTGACAACTTTCGTAACAGCCAGGTCTCCATTGACGTCATCTTCGAGGGTCAAACTGGCAAACTTCGTAAAAAGTTCTCAGACAGATTTCAGGAAAGTCCCAATTCGACTCCAACAAGGTTTCCTCTTGTATTCTTGATAATTTCTACACATCAAATAGTAAAACAAGAACATTGTGCACTTTTGCAACTATTAGTAGGTTAGTCCAAATAAATAATAAACTTAATATAAAAACAAGTGCTAAAAGCATAAAAATGGCATGAAACAATCAAAAATTATAGATACGTTTTGGACGTATCAGTGTGATCTAATCATTCGAACATAAAAAATGTTGTGAACAATTTAATGGGCTAAAAAAAGATGTTGTGGATGCTTGTATGTAGAGATAGAGAATAATTAACAAATGCAAGTGGGGTGACATGGCCAATTGATTGGATAAAAGAGAAAGTGATGTGGATGGCTTGCATGTGAAGATAGAAAAATATTAATTACATTTAGTGGGGTTTTGCTTTATAAGAAGTTTAAATGCCATCTCCATTGGAATGAAATTTTAATTATATTTTCCAGTTGCCATATTATGTACCTCTTCCGAGATTGTTGTTAAATGGAACATACACTTATATGATGTCATTTTGATATATCTTTATACATGAGATTTTTGCCACTTTTGTTCATGGGTGCTAGCAGAAGCAGTGGCAAGTGGGATAAACCAACGCAGAATCGCGTTGGAACCGGAGGGAAAGACAAGAAGTGAGAAAAGAGGACAAAAGGCATCATGAACAACGTCTGAGATTTGAGAGCATAGGTGAATGTGTGCATGGGGTGATAGAGCTTGGTGGAGTTGGATGATGGTGGATGTGAGCAATGTAGAAAACATGACATGTGAGGTGACATGAACATCGTCAAAGACCTCCCTGAAGTAGGATACATGAAGAAGTGACGAGAAAGCAGGAACAAGTGCGGAGTAAAAACAATCAAGCCAACGAAAGAGTTGATTGCTAGACGACCAAAACACTGACAAGAGGCGATTTGACGTTGGAGATTCATGTATAAGGAGAATGCATACACATTGATACATAGTGGATGTTGTTTGTCTGAAGTGTAAAGATAGTGGCCATGATTAGAGAGTCTCAGCGAGTGAGGAAAGAAATAGCAAGTGGCAACACACGTCTATTCAAGTAGTAGCCCCTAATGTGTAGATTAGAAGCCCCTGAAGTTGACGAAAGAAATATGCAACATTTAGTTAATCATAGCACCCAAGAGGTTAAAAAAATTAGACATCGAATGTATCTGTGGTTTACAAATTAAAGATCGTTATGATTTAGGGGTGTATTTGATTGATATAGATAAGACTATATCAACGGGTTGAACAAACATATGTTGTGGATGGCTTGCATGAAGATGTCATGCACATTACCGCATAATATTTCTAGAAACTGTTTCAGTGAATACATATAGAAGAGCCCATAATTTCGAATAACAGCTATATGATTTTCATCATTGAAAATAATTGTCAAAAAGTTCACGGGCAAAACTAATTTCGGTGTTCTACTTGCACATGATTTACTTATGTAACTACATAGCGACATAGTGTTATCTTTCAAACATAAAAAATGACGTGGACAATTTGTTGGCTAAAAAAATATGGCGTGGATGCTTGCATGTAGAGATATAAAATAATTAATAAATGTTAGTGGAATGACATGGACAATTGATTGGCTAACAGAGAAAGTGACGTGGATAGCTTGCATGCGAAGATAGAAAAATGATCTCGCTTTATTAAAAAAATCAAAATATAGATTTGAAAGTTTTAAAAATATATGAAAACAATCATGCACGTTCTCATTGATATATCCTACAAACGTAAAAAAATCTCAATGAAAAATACTTAACGTTTTGAGCTACATAAAAAAACATATGTAAGTATAGAACAATATGTAGTTTCAAAATTTCAAACTTTTGTCTTTTCTGCAGGCCAAAAGGTATTGTATTTTGCATTGAAAATTTTCATGTTTGTAGAATATATTATTGCGAAAATGCACGTTTTTCAATTTTTTTGAAACTTTTTAATATATTTTTTATTTTGTTGAAAAAAAAGAGATTACTGAACCTCGGGAGTCAAAATGACTTTCCGAGATCGAGACCTCCTCAAGATTGTGGCATGCCGAGACTTTACATCTTCCAGCTTCCACACTACGAAACCTAGCCCCATCCCTAAAGGCGAGATCGAGACCTCATGGGGATCGTCCTTGCGTTGATGTTTCAATACATTGTCGAGAGACAAAGTGAGTTTCATAGAAAAGCAAGCAACGGATTTCTCTGAGGCAGGCTGAGCACAGCAAAACTTCCCTGATTCCGTCAGCGTGCAGAAGGCAGACCAGTAGACTACGGGGTCGAATTAATGCAACAGAGCGTACACACACAGATGCAGCATGAGTCCAATGAAACTTAAAGTTGCAAGCTTAGCCTGAGCTCCATCCCCGTAGGAGATCGAGATCTTCTTGTGATCGTCGTGAGTTTGCGTAAATGTTTCAATACAAAGTCGAGAGATAAGATCAGTTTCAGAGAAAAACAAGCCACGGATTGCTCCGAGGGCTGAGCACAACAGAAGTTCCCTGATCCCGTCAAGTGTGCGGACTACCGGGGTCGAATTAATGCAACAGAGCGTACACACACAGATGCTACATGAGTCCAATGAAACTTAAAGTTGCAAGCTTAGCCTTAATTCCATCCCCGTAGGAGAGAGATCGAGATCTTCATCATCTTCTTGTGATCGTCGTGAGTTTGCGTAAATGTTTCAATACAAAGTCGTGAGACAAGATCAGTTTCAGAGAAAAGCAAGCCACGGATTGCTCTGAGGGCTGAGCACAACAAAAGTTCCCTGATTCCGTCAAGTGTGCAGACCACCGGGATCGAATGCAACAACAGAGCGTACGCTTGGGGTTATCAACACCACTACGCGCGCGACAGCTGAAAAGATCACGAATATACGTACGTGCACGCCATTCGCCTGCCCGCGGCCACAGCTCGATCGGTCGATCGAACAGGAAGCCACACGACTGAAGAGCAGAGCAAGATCAGTTCAGGCGCGCCCAGCCGACGATCGATGGCGCGCGTCGTCTGGAGAAAGCGGAACACACACACACACACGTGCGAATACGGGTCGCTCTCTCAAGTCACACACGTGCGAGTCCGGTCAAGGGAGGGACGGCCGCGTTCAGCGGCCGCCGGCACACTCCGTGATTGACCGGCAAATTGTGGATTAATTAATTCACGTCGCGACGGTCAGCGAATGGGTCTTGACTCTACTCCCTGTGTTGCCAACGGTTTGGTGGCCGGGCACATAATCTTGTTTTTTTTTACCAACGGTTCTTCTTTGAAAATTAGCAGCGAACTCCGGCCACTAGCTAGATCGACCACCAGATATTTGAGCACACACGTAAGTGCCCAGAGAAAATAAAAACATAATCGCGTGATTTTGGTCCAAATTGACTCTTGTGTCGCCAGACAATCTTGCCGGCCGGCCGGCCGGCAAGCTGCTGCTGCTTTCACTCGTGCGTGTGTGCATAATTCTCTATTTAAAAAGTCGATCATCTGCCCACCAAAGGATGAACAGAAAGCCCGGTGCAATTTCCCAGCCACTTGATGCCAGCGCCGGCACTACAAGAATTTCAGAAGACTAAATCACTAGAGTAAAACGTACGCCCTCATCATGATTTTGTTACACACACGCACAACGCATTCAAAATAGTAGTACAGCTAGTACAGAAATGCATGTGTGCTGCGTGTTATTCAGCTGATTGTACAAAGTTCATTCCAAGCCAGACTTGTCTGCATGCATGGATATCCAACGAAATTGGCTACCACTACCTCTGGTTACATAATTAAAATGGCTTACATTTTTGATTATGCAGCAAGAACAACTCTCTCAACAGCTCTGTCATCACCAATAAACGCAAGAACATCTCTGTCAACGGAGACCGATAATTACACTCGGAAGCTTACTGCTAGCGGGCTCGGGCTTACGCATCTTGGAGGCGAATTATGCAGAAATCCTATGGAGCAGTTGGGCACGTCTCAAAGAAAAGTTGTTCATGTGGCTCTTAGAAACAGGTGCTGGATGAAGACAATCTGGAAAGAAAAGGACTCCCTTGTGAAAGTGCACGTGTTGCTCCATGCGTGGTTTTGGTAATTAATGACAATCCTTATGGACTAATGTTTGCATTGAGATATCTTTATAGATCTTGTCCATAAAGAAGATTGTAGTTCATGTGTTGGACTCTAAAAGATTGCATGATGACCAATGCTCTATTTAAGTGTTTATATGAAGAATGGTCGTGTGAAGAGTTGAGATTATTGCAAGCATGGCTTGGAAAAGAAGATTGAGTGAACTTCATGTTTATCTCCAAACCATCATCTATATCAAGATAAGAAGATGAAGTGCAAGTGGATTCATGAAGACGGAGTTTAGCAAGGCTCTCCCATAATGGTGTATGGGGGAGTATTTGGAGAAGTCTTCATCAAGCATGTACTAGTAAGCACAATCAAGAAAGGTAGCCCACTTGAAGAGATCAAGATCGTCTTCATCGAGCTCAAGTGGAATGCGCAAGACAAAGGTATGATCTTGATAGGGTTTCTATTTTACCGGTCTCGTGTTGTTAGTGGGAGACCGGGTTATAGGATAGACGGCGTACTATCAAGAGGGGCTCTCAAGTGAGTAACTTGATCGCATCTTTATGGAGAGGTCAAACCTTTGCATATTTGGCATTTCATCTTTCTTGGTTCTTATTTGGCTTTTATCCATGTGAGAATTTAGAGCTTGTGTTCATATCCATACCAAGCTCTAGTTCATCAAAAACGGATTTCATTTGAATATCTTGTGATGTTTTTGATGTTGGAGGTTTTACTGGTTCATCTTTTGTAGAGAGGTCAAACTCTCCTCTTATGTTCTCCTCCTCACATGATGGACTATGATGTATATGTGCATGATCTTGTTGTGCTTGTGATTATCTTCGGAGCAAGCCCAGGATCATTGAAAACGGAGTCCTCGAGATAAGGTCCACACCTCCCATGTGTGATATCTCCTCCTTATTTGTGACCCTTAATATCTCCTCCGGATTGAAAGCTCTTGTCGTTACCTTTCTAACCACGTTGGTTTCATCTCGTTTGGAGTTTCCTTACAAAAATTATTGCGGTTTTCCTTATCTGTTTCTGCAGTTTCTTCTTAGGCCGGTAGTACCGACCCAAGCCCGGTACAACCGGGTGACCCCGTCTTTTTGGCCGTGCGGTACTACCGCGGCAAGTACCGGGCCCAGTTCCGCATCTCCGGATGGCTCTCTGCCTCGCGAAGTTTTTACCCGGTAGTTGCCCCGGAAGTGGCGCGGTACTACCGGGGAGGGAGTACTACCGGACCATGGGGTCCGGTACTACCGTTGCGCGCCGTCTCAGGGAGCGCTGACTGGTCTTCGTTCTTCCTCGAGTCAACGCGGCTCGGTACTACCGGGTTTGGCCCGGTACTACCGCTGCGACATTTTTCTGGGCATAACGGTTGGATTTTGGGGAACCTTTTTAAGGCGCCCTTCTTCTCCAACGGTTCCCCAATCCTTTGAGCTCGTTTTCCCCTCTCTCTCCTCCATTGTTGACATTCGAAAAAGCTTGCCTTCCTCTCTTTCCCTCCCATGATTCTTGCTTATCTTTGAAGAAAATTGAGAGGAGATCTAGATCTACATACTCATCCATTCCATCTCTCCTCTAAGTGAGGGGAACCTAGTAGATCTTGATCTTTGAGTTCTTGGTGTTTCTCCTCCATTGTTCTTCCTCTCTTATTCCCCCATAAGCATTTGTTGCTTTGTTGGAATTTGAGAGTGAAGGATTTGTGCCTTGTGCTCTTGCCATTGCTTTGTGCATCGGTTTGTGCTCTCCACGAGGATTCGTGGAAGTGAAAGTTTGTGAACTTGTTACTCTTGGGTCTTTGGACCCTAGACGCCCGTGTGGTGGTTGAGACCCTTGTGTGGTCACTTGTAGCTGTTCGGGAGCCCTCAATCCCGTTGTGGGTTGTGCCCCGGATCGTTGTTGAAAGGCTCCGGATTTCCGCCTCGAAGGATTCCGATAGTGGAAGGTGAACCAAACCTTTGTGGTGCGGTTCATCGGAGAATAGGGTGAGCCTTTGTGGCGTTGAGATCGACCTTTGTGGTGCCTCACACCTCTCCAACGAGACGTACTCCCCTAAAAAGGAGGAATTTGGGAATACATCATCGTCTCCGCGTGCCTCGGTTATTTCTATACCCGAGCTCTTTACTTATGCACTTTATATTGTGATAGCCTTCGTGCTTGAAGTATTCTATTGCTATCATCTTGTTACTTGTCTTGCTTAGCATAAGTTGTTGGTGCATATAGGTGAGCCTAGTATATTTAGGTTGTTGGCTTGTTAATTTAAACACCTAGTTTTATTCCGCAATTATCAATCATAAACTAGAAAAGTTTTAATCGCCTATTCACCCCCCTCTAGGCGACATCATTGTCCTTTCACCTTGGCGAGTGCAGCGTTTTGTACGTATAGCTCGTTTATAAAAAAACCCGAAAACGACACTTTAAAGTTTCAAAAAATTCTGAAAATATTTCTAGATGTAGATATGATGACTTCCACCAGTATGCAAAATATCAATGCGAAATATTCTGTATTTTGTGCTCTGTAAAAAATGACAAATTTTAAGATCTGAGGTGGTGAATAGTGCAGATTACGAATTTTTCAGATATGTCCGAAATTTGTCATTTTTGTGTAGTCGGGAATATAAAATATTTCGAGTTGGAAATTTGCAGAATCTTAGTCTACGCTATTTTTACTTTTATGATTTTTCTTAGAATTTTTGAAAACTTTAAAATGTTAATTTGAAAAAGAAAAAAAAAACTGGGCTACATGTAGCCCAGGCTACAAAGAGACTTTTCGTCCCTTGGCCATATATCTACTTGATGTGCGATCGGCTCCCGAAAACTATAGACCACCTGATGACACAATGCCCGATAGCAAGATCAATCTGCTTACATGTCCTTGCGAAAAGAAGGTTTAATAGGTTTGTGCCTACCCAAGAGAACTCGCTAAGGGATCGGTGGTTCAATCTTAAATCCTGTAATCCAAAGGAAAAGAAGCGGGTACTGGCCACGTTAGTAAACGAGCTTTGGCTCGTTTTGTAAACTATTGAAACTCTTCTTAATCAGGCAAAGATTTTGCCTTGTTTCAGAAAAATAGTTGGATAGAAATGATTGGTACTTTGAGGGAAAGCAGGTAAATGAGGGCTCGATCTGTTAGCACCCAAATTTGGCACCTATCCGGCCTGACCCCAGATGTCCTTGATCCAGGCGAGACGTAGTCGGAAAGACAAGACATGGAGAAAGAGGAAGGAGACAAGCTATGTCCCAATCGGCAAGCCACATGCTCTAGGCCACCATGTCCCAGGACTTGACATTTGGTCTTACGAGAGACGGCCATCAACCCGGCATTCGTGTTCCAGGAGCCGGCTTTCTCCCAGGAGTCGGCTATCATCGAGAGCCGGCATCCCCAGGAGCCGGCTAGTCCTAGGAGCCGCTCAGAGCCACCACCATCCAAAAGCCGGCACTCTCCCATGATCCGGCATTGTTATCTAGGAGCCGGCATCTTCCCAAGACCCGACAATGTCTCAGGAAGCGGCATTTTCTTAGGAGTCGGCATTCCATGTCCCAGTCTCTGCCTCGCGCTTACCGGTATTATGGCCCAAGAGGAGGAGTTTCGTGTCTCAGAAGCCAGCATGACCTCACCGGCAAGTTCAAGCTGGCACCACCGTGTCCCAGGAAGAGGAGTCGTCATGTTCTAGCCCGCATGCCGCCATACTTCTATATCTCAGTTGGCATACATAAGCCGGCATACTGCCAAGCCGGCATGTCACCAATATGTTCTACCCGGCATGCTGCTATGTTTAGTTGATGGGATAAGCCGACATATTGCCATATACAAGAAAAACCCGGCATACCTTCACTCCTCACTCGGTAAGCCGTCATGTCAGGTCGTGCTATAATCAGGCTACCTAGCCAGTTAAAGTGGTGACTCGAAGATGACCTGGAGGACAACATACATAGATTTGCATGCCAACACTATGAAGATGACCTCGTATGGAAACGTGCCTAACACGGAAGATGTTATCTAGGCGGATTAACCTGTCACTTGCCATAATCCGACCCAAGATGAGGATGAACCCGGAAAGTCATCAAGACGGCCTTAGATGGAAAAAATGATAGTCGCAAGAGTTGTTCGCCTCGTCGAGACATACGAGTTTGGTTTCTGGGCCATATCCATCCGAGTTTGTATGCGGCTTTGGCGGCCACGACAAGAAGCATGACAGGAGGTGCTGCGAATCTGGACAGGAGTTCGACTTGGACTAGGACTAGGGTTTTAGGACGGTTTTGATGTATTTTCCTTGTAGCGAAAGTCCTATACTTGTACGAGAAGTCCAGCCGCCTCATATATATGTGAGAGGTGATGGCCGAGTAACACCAATCGAATCAATCAATCTATCGCACCTTTGCGTGTTCAAATTATCCCTCGCCCTTGTACCTATGCTTCTCGTTCTTCCGTAAGCCGGTCATCATGCCGGCGAGCTACGAAGCCACGAGGCTCTAGGGGCGAGCGAATCGACCTGGAGCAGCCAATCGTCATCGGGTCCTCCGACGGGGTCCCTCCCGAGGAACCAGGACGGCTGGTATCAAAAGATCCGACTGATGTCTTGCGTATCGCGCTTTCAGTCGGCCTCCTGCGGTGCGAGTTGCGAAGCATCCCCTCGGCGTTACGGGTACACGAGGACTTGTTCGTATGACGCGTTTGTAGCGTAACACGATCATTAGGCTGTTTAGAGAGGAATTGGACCTCTGGATGCCTGCCAAAAAAGGAGCGGGGAATAGCAAGGAGTAGTTGTTTTGGTTTGCGGGCTGTAGCAGCTAGGCAGCGTTCGAACGGTAACGTGTAATGTTGTACACGTGTGACTCTTCTTCTACCTTAATGACATGACATGCAAATCTTTTGCAGGTTCTTGAAAAAATGGCTTACTTTATGAAACAGAGATAATAGAGTATAAGTGTTTTTATATATACATCTAGAGCCTAGAGGATAGCAACGCCATTAGAAGGGCGGTAGATGCGAGATAGGATCTGAACATGATAAACAACATACGACCTCCTTCCCGGTTTATAAGGCCCACACCATTAGAAGGACAAAGATAATACTTATTAAGTGAGTGCATTATAGATCAAATGTTGCATAAATATGGCAAACGCACTAATGCTTACCCTATGCAGACGGTATTGCGAAGGCATTCCTGAAATGGGAGCGCCACTTTGCATAATTCTTGAAAAAGATAGTGATGCACAACACTATAGTAATGGGTCTCACATGTGTGATCCATACTAGCTAATACACTACAGGAGAGCTCACCTGTGCCGACGGTTTTTTAACGGGGCCATCGGCACAAGTGCCTACGAGGCCACCCCACGATCCTGGCCGTCGGCACAGATATCCCCGTCGGCACAGCTACCCTGTCCCGACGGTCACCGTCGGCACAAAGCCAGTCGTAGGCACAGGTCCCCGTCGGCGAAAGGGTGACGTCGCCCCCCTATCTGTGCCGACGGTAAACCGTCGGCACAGGTTCCCTTTTTTTTCTTTTACCTCGTGCTTCTGTACCAAATCTGTGCCGACGGTTTTACCGTTGGCACAGGTACCCTATTTTTTTTTACTTGAAGTCCTATTTTCTTCATTTTAATGTTCTGTAAATTAAGTTTAATATGTTTAAAAAATATTCATTTTTATGTATATAGATACACCGAATAGATATATGTATATAGTTTCGCTGAAAATAGTCATCATGTTTTTTACCCTAATCTTCATTTTTATGTATCTTTTTATTACTCTCAATTAAGTTTAATATGTTTTTATTCATTTCTATATGTATATAGCTACGCCGAATAGCGGTCTCCACCCACATAAAATAACGTCGCTAATCTTGTCTCTCGGAAGTATTATATGCGAATCTTGGTTTATGTTATCGCATGTGTGTAGATATTATTGCAAGTGTTGGGGTGGATATTGATTTTCCATGTACCTATGTCCTAACCTAACACAACCAAGCAAAAAAGTCCACTGGGCTACCCCTTTTCGACGCCGTTCAAAGGGGGTAGAGGGAACTTTCACTTTTTTCCAGCGGGTCTAGAGTTTCACCGATGCGGGGGCCCGGAGCATCGAAACCCCACCAAAGTTGGTTTTCTACGTTCCTATGGCCTAACCTAACACAACCAAGCAAAAAAGTCCACTGGGCTACCCCCTTTCGACGCACGTGTATGGGGGTAGACGGAAACGTTAAGGTTTTTCCAGCGGATTCAGGGTTTCGCCGAAGCGGGGGCCCGGAGCGTCGGAACCCCACCCAAACCTAGGTTGTGCCATACCATATGTATACAAGTGTGTTGTGTGTTTCAAATGTCCAAGAATCTACTCCTAGGTGTGACCGACATCACCGGTTTCACCTTCTCTCTAGTGAGTTTCTGCACTTAGAGGTGAAAACTCCCATTTCGGGCAAACCGGGTGGAATCTTGTGTCGATTTGGGGTAGACTTTGGTTTCTCATGTTCCTATGGCCTAACCTAACACAACCAAGCAAAAAAGTCCACTGGGTTGCCCCCTTTCGACGCACGTCTATGGGGTAGACGGAAACATTAGGTTTTTCCAGCGGATTCAGGGTTTTGCCGAAGCGGGGCCCCGGAGCGTCGGAACCCCACCCAAACCTACGTTGTGCCATATCATATGTATACAAGTGTGTTGGGTGTTTCAAATGTCCAAGAATCTACTCTGTTGTGTGACCGACATCACCGGCTTCACTTTCTCTCTACTAAGTGTGTGGACTTATAGCTGAAAACTCCCGTTTCGGGCGAAACGGGGGAAATCTTGTGACAACTTGTGATAAAAGTTGGTTTTCTATGTTCCTATGGCCTAACCTAACACAACCAAGCAAAAAAGTCCACTGGGCTACCCCCTTTCGACGCACGTGTATGGGGGTAGACGGAAACGTTAGGGTTTTTCCAGCGGATTCAGGGTTTCGCCGAAGCGGGGCCCCGGAGCGTCGGAACCCCACCCAAACCTAGGTTGTGCCATACCATATGTATACAAGTGTGTTGTGTGTTTCAAATGTCCAAGAATCTACTCCTAGGTGTGACCGACATCACCGGTTTCACCTTCTCTCTAGTGAGTTTCTGCACTTAGAGGTGAAAACTCCCATTTCGGGCAAACCGGGTGGAATCTTGTGTCGATTTGGGGTAGACTTTGGTTTCTCATGTTCCTATGGCCTAACCTAACACAACCAAGCAAAAAAGTCCACTGGGTTGCCCCTTTCGACGCACGTCTATGGGGGTAGACGGAAACGTTAGGTTTTTTCCAGCGGATTCAGGGTTTCGCCGAAGCGGGGCCCCGGAGCGTTGGCACCCCACCCAAACCTACGTTGTGCCATGTCATATGTATACAAGTGTGTTGGGTGTTTCAAATGTCCAAGAATCTACTCTGTTGTGTGACAGACATCACCGGCTTCACTTTCTCTCTACTAAGTGTGTGGACTTATAGCTGAAAACTCCCGTTTCGGTCGAAACGGGGGCAATCTTGTGACAACTTGTGATAAAAGTTGGTTTTCTATGTTCCTATGGCCTAACCTAACACAACCAAGCAAAAAAGTCCACTGGGCTACCCACTTTCGACGCACGTGTATGGGGGTAGACGGAAACGTTAGGGTTTTTCCAGCGGATTCAGGGTTTCGCCGAAGCGGGGCCCCGGAGCGTCAGAACCCCACCCAAACCTAGGTTCTGCCATACCATATGTATACAAGTGTGTTGTGTGTTTCAAATGTCCAAGAATCTACTCCTAGGTGTGATCGACATCACCGGGTTTACTTTCTTTCTAGTGAGTTTCTGCACTTAGAGGTGAAAACTCCCATTTTGGGCGAACCGGATGGAATCTTGTGTCGATTTGGGGTAGACTTTTGTTTCTCATGTTCCTATGGCCTAACCTAACACAACCAAGCAAAAAAGTCCACTGGGCTGCCCCCTTTCGACGCACGTCTTTGGGTGTAGACGGAAACGTTAGGTTTTTTCTAGCGGATTCAGGGTTTCGCCGAAGACGGGGCCGGAGCGTCGGAACCCCACCCAAACCTACGTTGTGCCATATCATATGTATAAAAGTGTGTTGGGTGTTTCAAATGTCCAAGAATCTACTCTGTTGTGTGACCGACATCACCTGCTTCACTTTCTCTGTACTAAGTGTGTGGACTTATAGCTGAAAACTCCCGTTTCGGGCGAAACGGGGGCAATCTTGTGACAACTTGTGATAAAAGTTGGTTTTCTATGTTCCTATGGCCTAACCTAACACAACCAAGCAAAAAAGTCCACTGGGCTACCCACTTTCGACGCACGTGTATGGGGGTAGACGGAAACGTTAGGGTTTTTCCAGCGGATTCAGGGTTTCGCCGAAGCGGGGCCCCGGAGCATCGGAACCCCACCCAAACCTAGGTTGTGCCATATCATATGTATACAATTGTGTTGGGTGTTTTAAATGTCCAAGAATCTAATCTGTTGTGTGACCGACATCACCGGCTTCACTTTCTCTCTACTAAGTGTGTGGACTTATAGCTGAAAACTCCCGTTTCAGGCGAAACGGGGGCAATCTTGTGACAACTTGTGATAAAAGTTGGTTTTCCATGTTCCTATGGCCTAACCTAACACAACCAAGCAAAAAAGTCCACTGGGCTACCCCCTTTCGACGCACGTCTATTGGGGTAGACGGAAACATTAGGGTTTTTCCAGCGGATTCAGGGTTTCACCGAAGCGGGGCCCCGGAGCGTCGGAACCCCACCCAAACGTAGGTTGTGCCATACCATATGTATACAAGTGTGTTGTGTGTTTCAAATGTCCAAGAATCTACTCCTAGGTGTGACCGACATCACCGGCTTCACTTTCTCTCTAGTGAGTTTCTGCACTTAGAGTTGAAATCTCCCATTTCGGGCGAACCGGATGGAATCTTGTGTCGATTTGGGGTAGACTTTGGTTTCTCATGTTCCTATGGCCTAACCTAACACAACCAAGCAAAAAAGTCCACTGGGCTACCCCCTTTCGACGCACGTGTATGGGGTAGACGGAAACATTAGGTTTTTTCCAGCGGATTCAGGGTTTCGCCGAAGCGGGGCCCCGGAGTGTCGGAACCCCACCCAAACCTAGGTTATGCCATACCATATGTATACAAGTGTGTTGGGTGTTTCAAATGTCCAAGAATCTACTCTGTTGTGTGACCGGCTTCACCGGCTTCACTTTCCCTCTAGTGAGTTTCTGCACTTAGAGGTGAAAACTCCCCTTTCGGGCGAACCGGATGGAATCTTGTGTCGATTTGGGGTAGACTTTGGTTTCTCATTTTCCTATGGCCTAACCTAACACAACCAAGCAAAAAAGTCCACTGGGCTGCCCCTTTCGACACACGTCTATGGGGGTAGACGGAAACGTTAGGGTTTTTCCAACGGATTCAGGGTTTCGCCGAAGCGGGGCCCCGGAGCGTCGGAAAACCACCCAAACCTAGGTTGTGCCATACCATATGTATACAGGTGTGTTGGGTGTTTCAAATGTCCAAGAATCTACTATGTTGTGTGACTGGCTTCACCGGCTTCACTTTCTCTCTAGTGAGTTTCTGCACTTAGAGGTGAAAACTCTCCTTTCGGGCGAACCGGATGGAATCTTGTGTCGATTTGGGGTAGACTTTGGTTTCTCATGTTCCTATGGCCTAACCTAACACAACCAAGCAAAAAAGTCCACTGGGCTACCCCCTTTCGACACACGTCTATGGGGGTAGACGGAAATGTTAGGGTTTTTCCAGCGGATTCGGGGTTTCACCGAAGCGGGGCCCCGGAGCGTCGGAACCCCACCCAAACCTAGGTTGTGCCATACCATATGTATAAAAGTGTGTTGGGTGTTTCAAATGTCCAGGAATCTACTCTGTTGTGTGACCGGCTTCACCGGCTTCACTTTCTCTCTAGTGAGTTTCTACGGGGCCCATCGGACTAGGGTTTCGGTGGAAAAGAATAGCCGGAGCGCAGGAATAATTTGCATGTGGGCCTATCACATAATACAATATATTATAATAAAAGTCTATAAATTTATAAATAAATAAATTATAATGTTCTAAAATATTAATAAAATGATTAATAAAATGGAAAAAAGTACTACGCCTATGCCGACGGTTTTACCGTTACCGTCGGCATAGGTCTCTCCCTTATCCCCAACACAGGCCCATCTCCACCACAAACACGCACGCACTCACACATCGCCGTCCCCGCCCCCAAATCCACATCGCCATCCTCGCCGGCCGCTGCCCGCCCCTCTCCGGCCGTCCCCCTCTCCGGCCGTCCTCGCCGGGCGCCGCTGCACCCTCTCCGTCGGCACCGCCCCTCTCTGCCGCACTCCCCTCCACCACCACGCCCCCTCTCTACCGCCCCCTCCACCACCACGCCCCTCTCCGCCGCCGGCCCCTCTCCACTGTCCCCTCCACCACCACGCCCCTCTCCGCCGCACTCCCCTCCACCACCACGCCCCTCTCCACCGCCCGGCCCCTCTCCACTATCCCCTCCACCATCACACCCCTCTCCGCTGCCCGGCCCCTCTCCACTGTCCCCTCCATCACCGCGCCACTCCCCTCCACCACCACGCCACTCCCCTCCACCCGCCGCCCCCCTCGCCGGAGGAGCACGCCCAACCGCCGGAGCAGCACCCCCCTCGCCCGAGCGCCCATGGCTACTCCCTTGGTAAGCTTTTTTTTTCTTAGCATATTTTCACCACTGAATTTTGTATGCATCTGATTGTTGCCCATGGTCTACACTTAGAGTAAAATTGGAATTGGTCCACACTTGAGTAAAAAATGGCTGTCCCGGAGTTGCTAACTTTGTTTCTGTTGTACTCTAGGCCCCGTCGTGACCATCTCGCGGAACCGATTCCGTCGCTATCCCGGAGGTTGCCGTTATTTCACTGTCCCACACCACCGTCGGTCGAGCGTCGTTTCGGGCTTCTTCTCCAGCCGAGGAGGTGCCGCCTCGGTGCCCCTGTTTCCGAGAGCACATCCTTGACCTTCTCCGGCCACCGATCACACTTCTAGGGTATAATTTCTTTTGCCTCCCCTGTAATTTTGCTGCATAGGTTTTTTCCTATGTAGATCACCTGCAAGTCACGTAACCCGAGTCAGATCCCGTCCGGAAGGGTTACAAATTTATAAATATGCAGGGTTGTCCATCTTTGCATATTTATAACCGTAACTCTTCCGGATTGTCCTGTTGGACAGCGCGAGTACGTGTAGATCGAGTCGTGTTCCATGTTCTACCCCTTCCTGAGATGGAATTTTGGCAGCACCTCCCCGTTGTTCTTCGGATGCACACCCTCTCGGCTTGACAAGCTCGAGACGTGTATTCTGAAGAACAGCGGGGAGGTGCTGCCGAAATTTCGTCTCGGGTCGGGGTAGAACATGGGACACGACTCGATCTACACGTACTCGGGCGGGATAGGCCCTCCCATTAGAAGTGTAGGTGAACCCTTGGATGTTGTAAAAGATAAAATTTGGCCGTAATTAATCTTGGTGTCATTGAATAAATTTATTATTATTTGGTGCATATTACGAAATGCGTTGTTCTTTGGATCCAATATAGCAGAGGATGGCTGATAATGGGTGGATGTACATTGGCCGTATCAGTAAGATTAAAATAACAGAGGAGTGGGAATGGAAGACCAATATGTTAGTGAAGGAGTTAGCACGTGGTTCAAAGGCATCAGGAGTTCGTCCAAGGTGCCCATGCATTAATTGCAAGAATCGTGCCCGTCAGGGAAAGGATGAAATGACTAAGCATCTTTGGTTGTCTGGGTATATGCCTAACTACGTCACGAAGGTCGACTTTGCTCAGGTCGAACGTGACAGAGTTGAGGTGATGCGGCAGCGGATCAATGGCAATGAGTATGATGGGGTGAGAAACTTTCTAGATGATCTCCGTGATGCTGACATACCGGTTTCGCCACCTCCACAGGAGGAACCGGAGGAACCAGGTGAACCGGAGGAACCGGAGCCAACCGCGAAGGCTTTCCTTGATATGATGGCGTCGGCTAAGAAGCTTCTATATGAGGGTGCAAACATTTCTCAGCTCGATGCCATAGCTCAAATACTAAGTGACAAGTGCCAGTACTCCACCACCCGTGCAGGCTTTGAAGCCAATCTGAAAACATTTGGTAACATGTTGTGACGAGGGGTATCCTCACCAAATCCCATGGTTAAGGACCTAGGGTTGAGATTATGGGGAGAGAACATGGTAGTGTTGGTAGTTTCGTCGGCTGACAAGCAGAGGCAAAGATTTACCCAGGTTCAGGCCCCTCGGGTGGAGGTAAAGACCCTACTTCCTGCTTGTCTGTTATTGATCGTGGAGATTATGATGTTACAGGGAGGCTCCGGCGAGATGTCGATCTCGCAAGAGCTTTGGTGGTTCGAGTATGGCTTGGTCATAGATCGGCGCCCCTCCCAGCCTTTAAATAGGTTGGGTCTTGGGAGTCCTTAACCGACCTAGTTTACACATATGGAAAGTTCTAAACCTACTATGCCTATGTCTAATCTTGGAGGGTACTCCATCTTCTTGGGCCTTTGTCTTTGGGCTTCGAATAGACTCTTCGATATTGGGCCTCAGTCGTCCCGTGCACCAGGTACCCTCATGGTAGGGTACCCGAGATGTATACCCATGTCAGTAGCCCCCGAGTACTTGTCTGACTCGAAGAATCGGGCATGGACTCTTTCGTAAGTGCACGTCATATGCTTTGCATTCAATATATCATAATTGGAATTCCTGTATGAATAGCACACGTTGGCTATGTCGAGTATTTCATCGACTGTGGTTTTTGCTTATGAAAATCAAGGGATAATAGCTTAGCAGGCCCAGTACACTCGACGGATCGGGACTGGTTAACTACACATTCGGGTAAAACCTTACTACCTTTCAATCAAACTCGAGACCCCGGACTCAAATCTGGAACAGACTGGTCAGATTCGACTAGGCCGCTGAGGTCTTACTGAGCCGATCTGCAGTATAACTTTGAATTTTACCCAATGCGTCCGTCGGGATTTTTCATCATGTCTGCTGACACGGAAAGTATAAGGATAGACGTTGCTGGAACGGTCCTTAGCCCAGCTCGAAAGTTCGGCCGGTCTTACCTTTGCACTATGCGTGCAGCATCCGAGGTATTTGCGACGGACGCAACTCGAGAATGTTTTGAGTATGCTTTTTGAACTTTGTTAGACGAGTCGTGTCCTTTGTCGACTGATATTTGCTGTTATGCTATCGATTGCGCGACAGCGCTCCCGATGGGAGTAGCCCCCGAGATTGTGCTTTATTGCTTGCAATGGAGGATAATCTCAAAATATTCTTATCCTGCATATGTTAGTCGAAGAAATCTTTTTGTCGTAATTCTATCGTGTGCGCGATAGCGCTCCCGATGGGAGTAGCCCCCGAGATTATGATGTATTGCTTGTAATGGAGGATAATCTCAATCATTTTTTCTTTGAGCATCTTCAGTCGAAGAAATTTTTGATATGCTCCCGATGGGAGTAATATGCGTCAGTCGAAGGAACGGTCGAGTGACCAATTTTTGTCTTGATATTGATTGTGCACATCCAAACCAAATAGGGCAGTCGCATTTTTGAACAGATGCTTCAATGACGTCAGGGATGACATTTATTTCGACTGCGATTTCTAACACGCGTGGCATGTGTTATGCTGCGATTGATGAGACGTGACACATAGGTGGACCCATTTGTGCAGAGCTGACGTAACAACGGTGCAGTTTGGACTCGATTTGACCTCTCGGGCCCACTTTTTCCGGAGAGGTGATTATGGCTCCTCTTTTTGCGTGCGTAGTGGGCGGAGTGGCCAGCGACGGTTGCCCTCCGCGTTTGCCACGTGTACCGTCAGATTGCGTGCGTAACACACGATTTGGATCTGAATGGCTGTGATTGCTTTTGACTTGTGGTAAATAGGGGAACGGCGCTGGCATTTGTTTTTTTTACCTGCCATTTGCTCTGCGCGCCGCCCCTGTTCCATCGTCTTCCTTGCGCTTTGTCTCCATTGCTCCTGCGCTAAAGCTTCGCGCGCTCCCACACCTGTTCGTTGACAATGAAGAAAGCGGCGGGCACCAAGCGCTCTGCCTCGACTGCTACCGCCGCGCCCGGTGCGGCGGCGATGAAGGGGAAGAAGACTGCGGCTGGCGCATCTGTGGCTGCCGTCGACCTCAAGAAGACCGATGGCGATTGGATGAAATCCACCCTGAAGGAGGCGCAGCTGGATAAGCTGCACGAGGAGGGATTGCTACCACCTGCCGACCAGCTCTTCGTGCGCGTGCCTTCGCCCAAGGAGGTACTTCCCGAGCCTCGTGCTAACGAGCGCGTCTGTTTCGCGGAGTTTTTGCCTAGGGGTTTCTCGCTCCCCCTCCATGATTTTTTGCGAGGTTTGCTTTTTGCCTACGGGGTGCAGATCCATGATCTCACCCCGAACGGTATTCTGCACATTGCGTGTTTCATCACGCTGTGCGAGTGTTTTTTGGGAGTTGCTCCGAGTTGGGCATTATGGAAATATATCTTCATGGTCCGGCTAAACAACCGAGGCAGCCGAACCTATCCAGTTGGAGGCCTGCAGATCCAAGTGAGCAGCGACACCCGGTACTTCGCCCTGAAGCCAGTCGACTCGGCGCAGGGGTGGAGGAAGAGGTGGTTCTATGTGCGAGTCGACCAGGATGGGCCCCCAGCATTTTGATTGCTGGTATAGCCGCTAGGACGAAAGCCTGGGACCACGAGCTATCGACTGAAGAAATGGCGGAGGCCGCACCCCTGCTGGAGACAATTGGAGGGCTGCTTAACAGCGTCACGGGTGTGCATCTGATTGCCACCTTTGTGAAGATGCGGGTATGGCCGCTCCGCGCTCGTGCCCACCCAATGTGGGAGTACGAAGGTCCCCTCGACTCTACTCGAATGAGATAGGAGGAGCTGTCTACGAGTGAACTGGTGGCACATGTGCGGTCCATCACCAGCACGAAACAAAGCGAGCCCTGCAATGTCGACTGTCCAGTCGATCCTTATGGGGCTGAAAAGCCTTTGCCAGAGGTTAGCGACTGCTATATTTTGTATGCAGGGCCACTCGACTACCTCAACCCTTCCTCCTCTTCCCGAAGATGGCCCAACTTATGAAACAGAGGTGACAGTAGAAGCGAAGGGAGGGGATGAATCGCCTCTACCTCCGGCTACCACTTCACCCACAGAAGAGGTTGGAGAGGAAGGGGTAGAGGAAGCACAGGGCAAGGAGCCTACCGCAACTGAGGATGTTAGCGAGGTTCCTGCTCGCAAGCGTCGTCGGGCAGCCCAAGTTATGTCTTCTTCCACGAGCTCACCCGCGAAGGAATCAGATGTGAGGGATGATGGAAACTCAGGTTCGTCTCCTACGACCACAGCTGCTCCTTTGGACGTGAGTCCTTTGAGTTCGGCTCCTCCTCCTCAGTCGGGTAGGGAGCTACTTTTTGGAGGCCCAATGTTTGACGACCTCGACAGTGAGGAGGACGAAGAACACATGTATGCGTCTGAACATTTTGTACTTTAAGTTTCTGCATGTTGATAGTCTTGCTTATATTATATTTCTTCTATTGCCTGCAGTGCTGAGACTGTGCGACCTCCAGCTCCCCAACCGAGAGAGTTTTGACTCCCCAACCGGAAGCTTCTCCCGTTGCGGCTGAGGTTGTGAAAATGGCAAGCACGACCACTACAATTGAGGCCACCAAGATTGCAAGTGTGCCCGCTCCGCAGGTTGGGACTTCTGCTGCCAAGCCTTCACCTTGGGTTGAACACGTAAGTGTCATTCTGTCGAGTCCTCAAATTTGGACTTTGCGTATAGCTTATGTTGGTTTCATGTGCACACAGCCTTTTATCGCAACCTGGTGGAAGCAGGCAAATCATTTGTCCAGGTTGAACAAGAGAGGGACGATCTGCGCGCTGCCATGGAGCAACTTAGCCGTAAGTGTTTTTGGCTTCTGGAGGCGAAGGTATTTTTTATCTGTCTTTGCTTTTGTCGATTGTGAATGACATATGTGTATCTATCTCAGGTGACAAGGCAACCGCTGAGTCTCGGGTTAAAGAGCTAGAAGAGGCACTCGCCAAACAGCGGGCTGAGTCGAAGAAGGCCTTGGATGATGCCAAGGACTCCGCCGCTTTGCGCGAGAAGAATTATGCTGAGCGCTTGGCGAGCCTCACCCGAGGCGTAGGTGGTGAGTCAAATTTGCCGCCTTTTGTCTACTCCTTTTGGTACTGAATGTTATGTAAAATTTTCTCTTCTATCTGCTTTTTCGAAGGAGCTGTCGGCGCATCGGCACCTGTGGACCAGCCGAGTGGCAAGTTGTCTCTTGACCACGCTATCGGCGACCTGGATGTCGTGTCCACCCAAGCCAAGGATGCACTCGCCAAGTCCGCGAGCACGCTTGGCGCCGTGTTCAAGGACGTGTTCCCATCGAGCCAATCCTTCGACTGTGGACGGCTTCACCGACATCCTTGGCCCGGGGACCTCGACTATGAAGAACTTTGCTCGCACTTTGACGGTACGCGGCTCAGAGTCCACCCTCAAACTCCTTTTAGGTCATGGGATAGAGGCTGACTTCGAAGCCGCTTTGTCTGCGTTCCCTCGCAAGCCGGGTGGGAAGCTGGTGTCCCTAAAGCATGTGAACAAGCCAGCTGCAAAGCTGGCTGAAATTTTTATGACAACCATGGAGCGCCGGACAGCCGAGGTCACCGCTCGTGCGAGTAGGGCTAGGTCGAGTCAATGTCTGAGAAGTAGGGCAGCCGCGCCTTTGATGTCTTGTAATTAAACTTATAACCATGCGAGTATGCATGTGCTTTTGCTACCTTTGTATGAATTTATGTTCCTTGTTATAATTCTGCTTGTAAGGCTGTGTGTTGTTACTTGCCTAAGCTTTTGATGAGTTTCTCATAAACTTTTATGATGTTTGGAACAGAAAAAGCCAGCCGCCACATCATCCAGCTCAGCGCGGCATCGTGCTCCTACTCGATCCCGAGCTCAGGTGGCTAATGATGCCGCAATAATGCGTTATATGAAGTCTCGAGTTGCAAAACTGGAGCAAGAGCTGGAGAGTACCCGCAATGAGTTGGATAGGATGAGGGCTAGGCCTGCTCTACCCACTCAGCGAGAGGAGTATGTGCTTGGCGAAATGGAGATCGTGAACAGCCAACTCGAGGGTAAGCATGACTGCTCTTATCTCAAAGTCGTACTGTCCTTTTTGCTCACCCAACTTGTGTTGTTTGTAGTTTTTGTTCCAGACTTCCAGGCGGAGCAGCTCGTGTAGAGGAGCAGTTGGACAATGCGACTGATGAACCCACGACTGGTCGTCAGCACTTTCGCTTGGATAGGCACCGAGCACGCATACTCGCGACTCTGAAGGATCGAGTGTGGCGGAGCACTATGCTGCTTGAGTTATGCAGGTCGGCCTTCAGTCGCATCAACGAAGTTCTTTTTCCAACAGGGCCGCAACCGCAAGGCATCCACGCGTTGCTCGGGCTTTTCCAAAGCGTCGAGGCCATCCAAGGCTTTATCACCCAGAAGCTTGTGGATGGCGCCAACGCAACCATGGCCTACCTCCGAAGTCAACGTCCAAATTTGCAGCTACGTCCACCCGTGCCTGGATCATCCTTGTCCCAGTCGAATCTTGATGATACTTTCGATCATGCAAGGACATTGGTTGATTGCTATCGTGCGCAACTTATGGGCCCTGTTCTCTCAGTCAAGGATGAACCCGAAGATTAGGGTATTTATGCATAGGGAACAGCCCCGAGTGTAAATTTTGCCACTTGTACGTAGTACATATTTGTTTACTTGTATGTATGCAGCCCCCGAGTGTATCGAGTGGGGTTTTATGAGTATAAAACATGAATTCTACAGCCCCCGAGTGTATCGAGTGAGGCTGTGAATTTTTGCGATGTTTGAAGCGTCAAGTCATATTGTTGAGCAACTTTTTTGTTTCTGCATCTTTTTGACGACCCAGCCCCCGAGTCTTCGAGTGCGGCTGGGTGTTATGTTTGAAGGAGCGAGAGCTCACGTTTTGGAGTAGCACAGCCCCCGAGTCTTCGAGTGAGACTAAGGTTGTGCGAATAGTTTATGCGAGTAGTAAACACGGAGAAGTATGAGGAATCATTGACTATATTCCAATTATGAATGTTAGGCTGCAGGCCGCCTCATTAAAAACCTTCCAGTCCCCTTAGGTACCCTGGTAAGGAAAAGAGCGCGTCTGAAACCTGCAGCCATCCGACATATGTGCCTATTACATTATGCGACTGAGCGATCTAAGCATAGAAACGGCGCAGCTGCGCAACGTTCCAAGGATTGTGCGAGAGTTCGCCTGTCTTCGCGTGCTTCAGTCTGTATGCTCCACCGCCAATGACCTCGGTGATGATGAAGGGTCCTTCCCATGGAGAAGCAAGTTTATGCACCTTCTTTTGCTTCAGTCGAAGCACCAAGTCGCCAACCTCGAAGGATCTGGTACGCAGTCGACGGCTGTGATAGTTGCGGAGGTCTTGCTGGTAGACAGCTGTGCGTGCTAGCGCCGTGTTGCGTGCTTCTTCGAGTAGGTCGACTGCATCTTCGAGTGCTTCATCTGCATCGTCTTCATTGTATGCTTCGACTCTTGGTGCATTGAACCTTACGTCTGATGGCAGGATTGCCTCTGCTCCGTAGACCATGAAGAATGGGGTAAATTGTGTTGAGGCATTGGGTGTTGTGCGCAGGCTCCAAAGCACCGATGGGAGTTCCTCGACCCAAGCACCCGCAGCCCTTTTGAGTGGCACCAGTAGGCGTTTCTTGATTCCACTCGTCACAAGTCCATTGGCCTTTTCGACTTGGCCATTAGATTGCGGGTGTGCCACAGATGCATAGTTGAGCGTGATATCTTGCTCTTTGCAGAAGGATTTGAATTCCTCAGCCGTGAAGTTTGTACCGTTGTCAGTGATGATGCTACTGGGCACACCAAAGCGGTATATGATGGATTTTATGAAATTGACTGCTGTAGTGGCAGTCGAACTTGTGATAGGGACTGCTTCAATCCACTTGGTGAACTTGTCGACTGCCACCAGAAGGTGAGTATGCCCTCCATGGGAGGATTTTTTGAGTGGCCCAACCATGTCGAGCCCCCACTGGGCGAAAGGCCAGGCCAATGGTATTGTCTTCAACGCCGATGCGGGTGCGTGCGGCTTTGTGGCGAATTTTTGACAGCCGATGCACCTTTTGACTATGTCCTCCGCGTCTTTGAGTGCTGTGGGCCAGTAGAAGCCTGCGCGAAAGGCTTTGGCTACGAGTGATCGACTGCTGGCATGATGCCCGCAAGTACCTGCATGAATATCACGAAGGATGGCTTGGCCATCTTCAAATGCTATGCAACGTTGGAACATACCTGACATGCTGCGCTTGTATAGTTCGCCGTTGATGACGGTGTATGCTTTGGATCTTCGAGTCACACGCCGTGACTCTGTTATGTCTTCGGGTACCTCGCCGCGGAGTATGTATGCGAGGAAGGGTTGAGTCCAAGTTGGCTCAATGAGGAGTACCTCGACTGGCGGGTCCTCTGTGCTAGGCGTCTTGCTCCTGGCTGGTGGCTGATGTGGGAGGTGCTCGCTTCTTTTTGATGGATCTGTGCTCGATGCGCTCGAAGAATACACCAGGTGGTACTGGTGCCTTAGTCGCGCCAATATTGGCTAGCTTATCTGCTTCTTCGTTGCTCTCACGTCCTATGTGCCGCAACTCGCAGCCTTCGAAGCTGCCCTCCATGAGGTTATACAGGTCTCGATAGGCGATCATGTTGTCTGCGATTGCATCGCAGGCCTTCATTGTTTGCTGCACCACAAGATTCGAGTCACCGTAGATCATCAGTCGAGTGCACCCGAGGGCTTTGGCCATCCTCATGCCATGGATCAGGGCCTCGTATTCTGCTTCATTGTTTGATGGGAACTCGAACCCCATTTGCAGGATGTAGCGGAGCTTGTCGCCTTTTGGATGTGAGGATGACACCTGCGCCTTCGTTTTTCTTTGAGCCGTCAAAGTACATAGTCCATGAGTTGGACACATCTGGTGCTCCTGGAGCTGAGCTTCGATCCACTCGGTGTGGAAGTCAGGTAAGACTTGTGCTTTGATGGCCTTCGGGTAATCATACTTGATGTCTCTTGGTGCTAGCTCGATGAGCCATTTTGCTACTCGCCCAGTTGCGTTGGGGTTTGTGAGGATGTCCCCGATCCCTGAGGTGCTGATTACAGTGATCGGGTGCTCGGAGAAGTAATGCGTCAGCTTCCTTGAAGACATGAACACGGCGTAGGCCAGCTTTTGATAGTGCGGGTACCGCTGTTTTGATATGGAGAGCACTTCACTCAAGTAGTAGACTGGACGTTGTATGCTTTGGGCGTGTCCCTCCTCCTGCGTTCGACTACCAGTACGGTGCTCACCACCCTGTTAGTTGCAGAGACATATAGGTATAGTGGCTCGCGTTCCCTTGGTGCGACGAGGATTGGAGGGCTTGTGAGGACTCGCTTGAGGTCCGTGAAGGCTGCTTCGGCTTCGGGCGTCCACTCGAATTTGTCTGCTTCTTCATCAGTCGATAGAACGGGAGTGCTTTTCACCCAGCTTGCTGATGAATCGACTGAGTGCTGCTACTCGACCCGCCAACTTTGCACGTCGTGGAGCTTTGAAGGCCTTTGCATCGTCAAGATGGCCTGTATTTTCTCCGGGTCTGCTTCGATTCCTCGAGCGATACGAGATACCCGAGGAGTTGTCCGGCTGGCACGCCGAACGTGCACTTCTTCGGGTTGAGCTTGATGTGGAAGCGTTTGAGGTTTGCGAACGTCTCTCGCAAATCATCGAGTAGTGTTTTTCCTCCCTTGTTGTGATGACTATGTCATCTACATAGACCTGGACGTTTCGCCCAATTTGCTTCTTGAGGCAGTCTTGCATCATGCGCTGGTAGGTTGCGCCTGCGTTCTTGAGCCCGAAAGGCATTGTGGTGTAGCAGTAGACCCCGAGTGGGGTTATGAACGCCGTTTTCTCTCGTCCTCTTCCTTCATCCTTATCTGATGGTAACCCGAGTAAGCATCCAGGAAGGACAGCGAGCGCACCCGGTGGAGTCGACGATCTGGTCGATTCGAGGTAGTGGAAAGTGATCCTTTGGACAGCACTTATTGAGTGCCGTGAAATCTACACACATCCGAAGGATATCTGTGTTCTTTTTCTCCACGAGTACGGGGTTGGCCACCCATTGTGACTTCTTGATTTCTCTGATGAAACCTGCTGCGAGTAGTCTGTCGACCTCGGCTTCGACTGCGATTCTTTTGGGCCGGATATACGGCGCATTTTTTGCTTGACTGGTTTAGCTTCTGGAAATAATTGTAGAGAGTGCTCGGCGAATTCCCTGGGAATACCTGGCATGTCGGCTGGACACCACGCAAATATATCCCAGTTCTCACGGAGGAATTCGACGAGCGCGCTTTCCTATGCGATAGGCAGACTCGACGAGACATTGACTGTCTTGGTCGGGTCAGTCGGGTGCACTTGATGCGACCTTGTGTCATTGGTGGCGTTGAATGCTCTGTCGACTGCCATCTTTTTGTGCTCGGCATAAGTGTTCTGTCGTTGGAGACCGCTAGCTCAGCGAACGTTGCTTCCATGCCAAACATCTCAGAGATTTTGCTGAATTCTCGATCGCAAGAGTCAGACTTTTGAAAGTTTCCTTGACTGTGATTACTCCTTTTGGTCCAGGCATCTTTAGCTGGAGGTATGCGTAGTGTGGCACCGCCATGAATCGAGCGAACGTCGGGCGTCCAAGTATAGCATGGTATTGTGACTTCCAGTCGACCACTTCGAACTCAATCGACTCTGTCCTGAAGTGGTTTTTGTCCCCGAACGTTACGTCGAGTTGTATGGTGCCTTCTGGGCTTATTGCTTTGCCTGGGACGATACCGTGGAAGGTATTTGAGGATTTTGGCAGGTTTTCGACTGACCTGTTCATTTTGCGGAGCGTATCTGCGAAGATTATGTTTATGCCGCTGCCACCATCCATGAATACCTTGGACATGGCGTAGCCTCCAATTTGCGCATCGAGTACCAGAGCAGAGTGCCCCGGGCGAACAACCGACGGAGGGTGGTCCTCTCTGCTGAATTATTGCGGTTTCAGAACCCTTCAAGAATTCAGTTACAGCAGGAGGTGACATGACTGCCATGTTTACTTGTCGAGTGCGAAGTTTTTGCTCCCTGTTGGAAGGGCGACCTTTCTGTATCATGTACATCTGCCCTTGGGGTGGAGGGTACTGAGGTTCGTCCACCCGAGGTACAGTTGTATGGCACCCGCGATGTTTCCGCCTGCAGAGGCTGTGGTGGTGGAGGTGGTGCCATTAGAAACTGGCACATTGTTTGGCTGAGGCACGGGCGCGGGTGCGTGTGCGTGTGCGGCTGTTGCCTTTCTGAGATTTATGTAATCAGACGCCATTTGTTCGAATTCCCTGCAGTTTCTCATCGAGTGATTGGAGCGTAGTTTTCCGTCCTCTCCTTTGTACAGTGTAATCTGCAATCAGCATCCATCTTCTCTTCGAATGATCGCTCGGATTGTGCCCCGGATCTTGACTTGCGCCAGTCCTTCCTTTTGTAGCTATCACTGCGTTGGCCGCGGTCTCGACTGTCTCGGCGATCATCTCGACTGTCCCGTCGATCGTCTCGAGTGTCCCGTCGATCTTCTGACCGTCGGTCGCTTCTGTCTTGGTCGTTGTGGGGTGTGGAGAACCCAGCCGCCATGAACTCGGGTCTGTCGTCGTAGTGACGTTTTGAACGTTTGCGCCTTCGGTCATCTCTGTACGAGTCTCTGTGGCTTCGACTGCTATTCTCATGTTTGTCACGGGGTGAGGACCCACGTGTGGTGCGTGCCATATCTTCTCCATCTGCCCACTCAGTCGCGATCTGCAAGAGGTGAGCTACAGATTTTGGCTTTTGGCGGCCAAGTGCTTCTTTGAAGTCTCGCCTGGCGAGGCCCATGACAAAAGCATCCATGGCCATATCTTCTGAAACTACGCCAACGAGTTACGTATCTTGGTCCATCGTCTGATGTATGACCTCAACGTTTCGTCTGATCGTTGAACGCAGCTCGCAGCTCCTCGAATGTTTTTGGGCGCTCACATAGAGGCTCAAAGTTTTTGACAAAATCCCTGCGGAAGTGATCCCACGAGTCATATTTGATGGAGGTAGGGCCTTGAGCCAGTCTCGGGCTGTGCCTTCGAGCATGAGTCGTATGTACTGCATGGCTGTGGTGTTTGTGCCACGCTGGCACGCGACAGCCAGCCTGTAGTCTTCTAGCCACCCGGAAGGTTCCTGTCGACCCGTGTACTTGGGCTGTTCGGATGTGAGTTTGAACCCTTTGGGCATCCGCGTCTCGCGGACTCGTCGAGTGAAACATGAAGCCCCATGCGACTGAGGCTCCGGATCAGAGTATGAGTCGCTGCTATAAGATCTGCGTGATCTGCTCCTGGACCTGCGCCTATGCGAGCTGCTTCTTTCCTTCGAGTGGTGGCGGCGACCACTGCGATTATGCTCTTCACGACATGTGTCAACTATGGCACGATCTCGACTCCCTCCTGGAGCTGTTGGAATTTGGCGTATAGCCTTTGCTGCTAAGGCGAGTGATTTGATCTATTGGCGATGCAATTTTGCATTGGGGTCATCAGCTGGAGGCTTGATTGCGTCGAGGTATGCTGCGTCGGAAAGAGAGCACCCGCAGCAGTTTTGGGTATTGGCACCCCTTCCGCGTCGTATGTCATGAAGGAGTTGCCCAGATTGCGGGTGAGTGCCGCCCTCTCCTCCGGCGAGAGGTGTGACAACCTTGATCTGGGTCTTGTGTCTGCTTGCCCGGTAGAGCTCAGGGAGAGCTGCCTTCTGCGTGCACTCGACAAGCTAGCTTGCTTTTTACGTTCTTCGAGTGTTGCTCTGATATGCTGCAGTCGAAGCATTTCCTGCCAGGTGAAGTACTGAAAGGTCAACATCTCCTCCCGTGTTGCATCTATGGGCATCATTGTGCAATCCTTAATGACTTTGTCTGCTTTTGCTGCCATCTCAGCAGTGATTGTGAGAGTTGTAACTCCGTCCGGCATGGTGACCGTGCACGGGAATTCTGTAGGCCTGCGGGAGGCCGCAGCTTCTGATGATTCTGCGGCGAAGGCGACGTAGACTTGCTGGGGTATCACCCGAGGGTATGTGTGTGTGCCTTCAAGTCCCACCATGGACCCGACGTCGTCATCTAGGCTCGTGTCGGAGTCGATATGCCCATCGAGTGGTCCGTCTGGACGGATTTCGCTGTCGATGCCTTCATCGCCTATGCTCATCTCGATGTCGGCAAAATCGTTATGGATCTCGAAGTCGAGGTTGTTGCTGGTGCAGATCTCGGAGTCGACGTGGCTGTCGATATGAGTTTCAGGCTCGTCGAAGTCGCTGAAGGAGATCCCGCAGTCGAAGGTATCCTCGAGTGAGAGATCAAGCTCGGGATCGTTTGTGGGGTATGCTGATTCGGCCTCCTCTCCTTGGAGTTCGTCGATGAGATTGTTCATCTCTCGAGTCGACATGGTTGATGCAGATGAACAGGATTGGAGAGTTGACGATAGTATGGATGGATCCGCAGTCGAAGGAGTCGCAGCCGACGTAGTCTCGGGTGCGGAAGTCGCGAGTTGGCGTGGATCCGTCAAGTCCTGCACACCAAGCTTGTTGACGAAAAAATTGAACGAACCAACGGTTAAACCCAAACCTGACTCGAGATCGGAGAAGGCCTCCTGGAATTCTGGCGAGTGCGGCTCGAAATCCATCAGAGGATCCGATGCACTTTTTGCGGGTAAATCTGGCGTGTCGCCGTTTGTCGAGTGAGCCGGCGAGTTGCCGTGTGCCGCCTGAGTTGGCGAGTTCTGGTTTGTTGACGCAGCCGGCGAGTTGCCGTTTGTAGATCCGATCGGCGAGTCGCCGATTTCCGATGGAACCGAAGAAACCGTGAGTCCAGCACTATTCTTTCCCACAGATGGCGCCAATTGACGAGGGGTATCCTCACCAAATCCCATGGTTAAGGACCTAGGGTTGAGATTATGGGGAGAGAACGTGGTAGTGTTGGTAGTTTCATCGGTTGACAAGCAGAGGCAAAGATTTACCCAGGTTCAGGCCCCTCGGGTGGAGGTAAAGACCCTACTTCCTGCTTGTCTGTTATTGATCGTGGAGATTATGATGTTACAGGGAGGCTCCGGCGAGATGTCGATCTCGCAAGAGCTTTGGTGGTTCGAGTATGGCTTGGTCCTAGATCGGTGCCCCTCCCAGCCTTTAAATAGGCTGGGTCTCGGGAGTCCTTAACTGACCTAGTTTACACATATGGAAAGTTCTAAACCGACTATGCCTATGTCTAATCTTGGAGGGTACTCCATCTTCTTGGGCCTTTGTCTTTGGGCTTCAAATAGACTCTTCGATATTGGGCCTCAGTCGTCACGTGCACCAGGTACCCTCATGGTAGGGTACCCGAGATGTATACCCATGTCATGTTGCCCGAAGGGCATTGATACGTCTCCAACGTATCCATAATTTCTGCTGTTCCATGCTTATATTATACCATTTGCTACATGTTTTATATACACTTCATATCACTTTTATGCATTTTCTGGGACTAACCTATTAACAAGATGCCACAGTGCCAGTTCCCTGTTTTCTGCTGTTTTTGGTTTCAGAAAGTTACTTCTGGAAATATTCTCGGAATTGCATGAAACAAAAGGCCAAGTCCCTATTTTTCCAACACGTACACGGAGTCCGAAGGAGAGACGAATACTCGCCACGAGGTGGCCAAACCACCTGGCGGCGCGGCCCCACTTCTGCCGCGCCAGCCTGTGGTTTGGGCCCCTCGGGGGTCCGCCGACATCGCCCCTTCGCCTATTTATTCCCCGAGACGTGAAAACCCTAAAACACCGAGCCTTTCATCCAGAACATATTCGCTGCCGCCGCCGTCGTCAACCCTAACTCGGGGGGTTCTGAAGCTCTTCCCGGCACCCTGCCGGAGAAGGGAATCATCGCCGGAGGGCTCTACATCGCCATGCCCGCCTCCGGAGTGATGCGTGAGTAGTTCATCCTTGGACTATGGGTCCATAGCAGTAGCTAGATGGTTGTCTTCTCCACTTGTGCCATCATGTTTAGATCTTGTGAGCTGCCTATCATGATCAAGATCATCTTATTGTAATGCTACATGTTGTGTTTGCTGGGATCTGACTTATATTGATACCTATGTGGAGCTGAATATTATATTATCATGTCTATGTCATTTGTGATCTTGCATGCTCTCTGTTACTTGTTGAAGCCTTGGCCAAGTGAATACTTGTGACTCCAAGAGAGGGTATTTATGCATGATAGTTGGGTTCAACCTCTATTTAACCTGGGATAGTGACAGCAAGTTCTAAGGTTGTAGATGTGTTGTTGCCACTAGGGGTAAAACATCAATGCTTTATTCAAGGATGAATGTATTGTTTACATTACGCACATTACTTAATGCAATTGTCTGTTGCTTGCAACTTAATACTGGAAGGGGTACGGATGTTAACCGGAGGTGGACTATGTAGGCATAGATGCATGCTGGATAGCGGTCTATGTACTTTGTCGTAATGCCCAAATGAATCTCATAGTAGACACCACAACTCGCACATGCATGTTATATGCACTTATCAATTGTCAATTGCCCAGCTGTAATTTGTTTACCCGGCATGTTAGTTATCTTATTGGAGAGACACCACTAGTGAACTGTGGACCCCGGTCCATTCTTTTACATCTGAAATACAATCTACTGCAATCATTGGTCTCTACTGTTTTATGCAAACAAACATCATCTTCCATACGATACGTTTAACCCTTTATTTTCAGCAAGCCGGTGAGACTGACAACCTCACTGTTAAGTTGGGGCAAAGTAATTTGATTGTATTGTGCAGGTTCCACGTTGGCACCGGAATCCCTGGTGTTGCGCCGCACTACACTCCTTCACCAACACCTTCGAAGCAACCTCGTTTTCCTACTGGTTCGATAAACCTTGGTTTCATACTGAGGGAAAACTTGCTGCTGCACTCATCATACCTTCCTCTTGGGGTTCCCAACTGACGTGTGACGTTACACGCATCAAGCATAGTTTCTAGCGCTGTTGCCGGGGAGATATTCCCTCGTCAACTTAGCGCTAGCAAGCATTATCTGCCAAAGTCCATGCACGAAACGAGGAAACTATTGGGATCGCTTAGCATGGATTATGAAAAGATAGATTGTTGTCCAAAAGGTTGCCTTCTGTTTGGAAACAGTATGCGGATGACAAGTACTGTAGTCTTTGTGGGGCCTCTAGGTATCATGAGAAAACGGAGCCCGATGGTCAGAAGACGCAGGGAAAAGTCGCTGTGAAGATTCTTCGGTACCTCCCATTCATAAAAGAATCCAGCGGCTTTACTTTTCTGAGGAGACTGCCACACAGATGACTTGGCACAAGAAGGGGAAGAGATACGCCGACGAGTTCGGACGGAAAAAGATGGGACATCCATCTGATGGTAAGGCATGGGAGAATTTTGATGAGAAACACCCCGATAAGGCAGCAGATGCTCGGAATGTCAGAATTGCGATAGCAACAGATGGATTCAATCCATATGGTATGTCGAGTCACTCGTACAGCTGCTGGCCCGTGTTTGTTATTCCGCTCAATCTCCCTCCCGGGGTCCTAATGCAAAGGAAGTTCATGTTTATGTCGCTGATCATTCCAGGGCCCGAATACCCGGGGAAGAATTTGAGTGTCTACATGCAACCGCTTGTGGATGATTTGCACCACTCATGGCACAATGGGACGTGGACATACGACCGAGCATCAAAGAAAAACTTCTTGATGAGAATTTGGTACCACTATTCCATGCACGACCTACCCGGGTATGCCCTATTCTGCGGATGGTGTACAGCTGGTAAGTGGCCATGCCCAGTGTGCAGAAACCGACTTGAGTTCACTTGGCTAAAGTCAGGTCGCAAGTATGTCGCGTTTGACAAGCATCGACCGTTCCTCAAAAGAAGGCATCCTTACCGAGAAGACATAAAAAACTTCACGAAGGGCAAAGTCGTGCGTGAAGAAAAAGAGATACCGAAGTTCGATGGTGCAACTGTTGATGCCGAGCTACGTGCTCTCGTGCCTGCTCAGGTACCTGGCCCAAAATTTGTGGGATATGGTGTAACGCACAACTGGACTCACGTGGCAGGCTTAACGCAGCTAGAGTATTACAAGGACCTCGAACTTCCCCATAACATCGATGTGATGCACACCGAAAAGAATGTTGGAGAGATGCTCTTTCACACAGTCCTGAACATTCCTGGGAAGTCAAAGGACAATGTCAAGGCTAGAGTTGATGTTGAGAATCTCTGTGATAGGGAGAGATTACACATGCAGCCTCCTGACCGCCGTCGAAAAAATTGGTTCAAGCCGAATGCACCCTACTGCCTTGATAATATCCAAAAGAAGGAGACATTCAAGTGGCTCAAACACGACGTGATGTTCCCTGATGGTTATTGTTCCAATATAAGTAATGGAGTCAATCTTGTAAAGGGAAATGTCACTGGGCTCAAGAGTCACGACTATCATATATGGATTGAGCGGTTGATGCCGGTGATGGTTCGAGGGTATCTCCCCGATCGTATCTGGCGAGTGCTTGCGGAGTTGAGCCATTTCTTCCGCACGCTCTGTGCGAAGCAGATATGTCCCGTGATTATTGGGAAGCTGCGTGATCTTGTGCCGGAGTTGCTATGCAATTTAGAGAAGATCTTTCCGCCAGGCTTCTTTGTTCCGATGGCACATCTCGTTGTGCATCTCGCGAACGAGGCACTCTTGGGTGGACCGGTGCAGTTTCGTTGGCAGTTTTGTATTGAGAGAGAGTTCAAGTATATTCGAAACATGACTGGAAACAAAAATAGGATTGAAGCATGCATAGCTGAGGCAACAATACTTCGGGAGATGGCAGACGCCGTGACAACGTACTATCCCGATGAAGTATCCACTATGCATAACCCGGTCTCTCGGTACAATGTCGACGAGCCCAAGCATGACCCCAAGCTCCTCCTCTTCCAATGTCCCGGTGGCAAGGCCGGTGGTGGTGTAAAATTGCAGTTGACCAAGGAAGAGAAGGATTGCATAATGCTCTATGTGCTTACGAACATGACGGAAGTAGTCGGTTTCATCAGGTAAAATGGTGAACAAATTACTTTGCAACTAGTAACTCGGTTTCGGTCTAATACCTATTTTCTCCTTTTAGCCAATTCCAAGATGAACAGTGGTCGGGAATGGCGGATCCCTCTCCCGCGGAGCTGGACACTCTTCTGAAAAAGGGTGCTCACGGAGGAAAAAATTTGTGTCTTGGTTCATGGAAAAAGTAATTTCTAACCTGTCCCTCTTAGCTTGCAATCTGTGACTTGTCCCTCTTATTACACGTAACTAATGCACAAAACAATTTGAACCGTACTTGTAGGGAGCTGATCGCAACGTTGAGATGACGGATGAGTTGAGATGTGTTTCCCAAGGTTTTAACCGTACCGTCATGAAGTATGAGAAGTATGATGTGAATGGGTTCCGCTTCCATACAGAGTATCACCAGAATAGTCGGCCGAATGCAAAAACTGTAAATACTGGGGTCTTCACCAAAGGATCCAGAGGAGCCGATGGAGCCGATTACGTAGATTACTACGGAAGGTTAGAAAAGGTATACGAGCTGAAGTTCAATCGTACGAACATAGAACTCAAGCTCGTTGTGTTCCAGTGCCATTGGTTCGACCCACGCACTGGACCACACGGTGGACTGAGAAGTGACCCTTCCATTGGGTTAGTTGAAGTTAAGCCTTCAACCACCTATAGCGGAGCCGATGTCTTTGTTGTGGCTCACCAAGCCAAGCAAGTTTATTATTTGCCCTACCCATGCCAGAAAGAGAACCTCAAGGGCTGGGAAGTCGTGTTCCGGGTATCGCCACATGGTAAGCTACCCATGCCCTCTGCCGACGATTACAACAACATTGACCCTAAAACATACGAGGGAATTTTCTATCAAGAGCAAGAGGACTTCGGGGACTTTGCCTTACAAACGGGTGGTCTTGAGGACCTCGAGAACGATGCACACACTCGTGGTGAGTCAGTGGTGGATCTGAAGGACATAAATATGCTCTCGAAGTTACAGGCGGACAATGCCGCCGATGACGAGCCTCCACCGTGCGATGAGCCTCCAACCTACTACACACGTGATAGTGATAGTGATAGTGAGAATGAGAACCAACTAAATTATGAGAGTGATTATTCGGGGTGAGCGTCTTTTATGTCTCTATGCTTAGTATTTATTTTTCAACATGCTTCTTAATTGCATTACATCTTTATGCTTGGTGTCTACATGTTATTATGTCTTTATGCTTTAGTATTTATTTTTCAACATGCTTCGTCATTGCATTACGTCTTTATGCTTACTGTCTACATTTTATTATGTCTTTATGCTTACTTGTTTTCTCTTTCTCAATGCAGGTGATTGAACAATATGAGCCAAGGCAAGGAAAACTCCTCGTCCCTGATTAGTAAGATTAGTAAGATGATGGTACGGAAGCCTGGAGTTACACGGAGTGGACGACCTTCCACCTCGCGTTACGCCGTGGACGAGGGTGCGCGAGTAGGACGAGGTGGAGGACGAGGTGGAGTAGACGTGGCGGAGGACGAGGTGGAGTTGCCCTCCGCTTCTGGCGACGTGGCTTCCCAGTCTAGACACGAGGTGGAGGACGAGGTGGAGCTGGCGCCGAAGCGGCCGCGGATGCGTGGCGAAGCGGGAGTCCCCGACGAGGACATGGAGCCTAGGAGCGAGGAGGCGAAAGCCCTCATTGTTCCTCAGGGCGTTGAGTAAGTGTACTAATTTTGTAATTTTGAACATGTAATTTCATTGTGTTCATAACAATTTGGCATATGTACTAATGTTTGATTATTGTGCAGCAAATGGACATGGCCAGCACCTAAGATTCCCCGCACTCCTGGGAGCTTGCTTGGAGCTCTAATTAGGCAAAATTGGCCGGGCTTGTACACCGTCGGTCCCGACGCCGAGGCAAAGTTAGCCTATAAATGGGTGGACTATGAGGCTGCCCCTATCCCGGGCTTCGAGACAGCTGCTGACGCCGTGATCACCGGGTTTTGGGTAAGACATATTTTTCGAGTTCCGTTCATAGTTTATGACTCCACCGTGCTAACTCATGACTCTCACAATTTTTTTATGCATGGTTGAAGAAGCATTTTCGGGTGGCGGACGAGCATAGAGACACGGCGGCTCGCGTATTGCGTGCTCATTGTGTGAGGTTGACACGGCAACAATTCTACAACCAAAAGCATACGTCCGCCAATACTTTCACGTATGAGAAGACGGGCAAGAGGGCCAAGAAGGAGGAGAATGTCAAGACGGCACAGAAGATGACGAGGGAGGAATTCCTTTCGGTAAGTGAACTGTCAATGAAATTCTATATTGCTGCTAAGTTGCCATTGCATTATCTCTTCTTGAATTGCATTTTCAGGTTATGCCCGACTGGGCCGACGGCAAAGAAGACGCATGGGATGCGTTGGTTACGAGGTGGGTCGGGGGAGACCCCGAGTTCGACGCCGTGAGCCAGCGGAACAAGGCAAACCGAGGCACCGAGGGAACACACATTGCGGGAAGCCGCAACATCTTCCGCTTCAAGGAAAAGCTGGTATATATATACATGGAACGACCTCCATTTATTTTCCCCTCATGTTTCTACTTGCTACGCATGACATTTCTTTTCGCGATGCAGGACGCCGATAGGGGGGAGGTAAGCTCTGAGTTGCAATCGTGGAAGAAGATGAAGGAGAAGAAGCGCGATCTATCGAAGCCTCAGCCCCAGCTTCCTGAGTACTACAACAATGCCAACGAGAACTTGGAGAGGTACTCCACGACGTTCCAGTCTTTTCACCCGGAGGTGGATGACCCCTTGAGCCAGGAGGTCGACGAGAGGTCGATGGTCCTCTCGGGCATGGAAGGCCGCATGGCCGTAATCTCTTTCTTCAGAATGTGGTCAGGCCTTCCATGAGCTTCACGCAGGCAAAAGCTACCCTCCCTGACGGCAGCCCCCTTATCGCGCCTCGTCGACGGCCTCGTCGACCCACTTCCACCGATGTAAGTTTTTCTCATTTTCATCCTCTTTCCGACATTCGTTCCTGCATGGCTAAGTTGACAGTTCCATACCATATTTTCGAAATTGTAGCCCGATCTTGAGGCAGCCTACGCTGCCGCTCATGCGGAGTATCAGGTGGCCTATGCCCAGTGGCTGGAGATGAATACAGCCTACTCCTCGTATCAAAAGTCGTTCCGTGCTGTAAGTTTCAACCTTTATTTTTGTCTAATATGACAAGTCCCACTTCCCTAGTTTGAACCTTTATTTTGGCAACGTCTAACATCTAAACTATCTTGCAGTCGGTGCTGAACTTTTTCACCACTGGAGTGCGGGCCCCCCTTCTATGGAGGAGCCTCCGGAGCCGGGGCCGTGTCCACGGTTTCCATCGAAGGACGAGTTCGCTCTCACCTACTACTCATCGACCCCGGTAAGTTTGATGCCAAACCACTAGTTACCGCTTTTCCTTTGCCTCGCAAGTTGCTAACTCTTGCTCAAACATGTAGGGAACGGGATGCTCGTCGGAGAACCCACACTTTGGTCGTGCTTCTCCTAGTGCCTCGCCGGATTCGCGTGAGATGGTGAGGTTTGATGCTGATCCTTCGCTTGGTGCTTCGCCGGGTTCGCGTGAGATCACACCGGTACATCCCGGTGGTCCTTCTCCTGGTGCTTCGCGTGGTGCTTCGACTTCTCCTGGTGCTTCGCCTTCTTCTGGTGGTTCTACTGCTGCGCCGAGTCGTTGATCGCCTATGTTCACCCGGGGAGATATGGGGTACACCCCGTCGCCGCCGCAATAGATGTAGGGCTTGATGATCTAGACATTTAGCTATGTATGATGATGGTCCTATGTGTGTATGTACTCGATGATATAGCATTTTGCTTGATGATATTGCTTTGGGATGATATATGGAGCTATGTGTGATCTTGTTTGTGATGATATTGTCAGGATATTTTATTTTATTTTCTGCCATTTTTGCTGGAATCTGGAACCTGTAACCAAAATGCAAAAAAAAATCTGGGAGCGCTGTGCCGACGGTATTCCCGTCGGCACAGGCATGGTCGTGTGACCAAATGGTCAGGCCTGTGCCGACGGGAATACCGTCGGCACAGCCCCAGCCTGGACTGTCCAGGCGCTGCCACGTGTACACCTGTGCCGACGGTAATACCGTCGGCACAGCTGTGCAGGCGAGCTCGCCCCAGTGGGGCCCACCGTACCTACGCCGACGGATTTTGTGCCGACGGGCATTTTTTCACCGTAGGCATCGCCTGTGCCGACGGGAAAATTCTGTGCCGACGGGCAAATAGTCTGTGCCTACGGAAACCTACGCCGACGACCCTGTGCCGACGGTCACCCCTGTGCCGACGGGTAACGCATCTATGCCGACGGTACAGTACCCTCGGCACAGGTGGCCCGTCCTGTAGTGATAGTAGAGAGTTTCTATTTTCAAACAGGATCACAAATGGAGTATGAACCTCTCTAGATCCGGCGCACTCTATGTACCAACCGCCACTCAACTTGGACTCCTAGAGCATCACATTTGATGAAACACGATTTGCCTCGCTACCCCATGCGCCTCCCCGGATCCCGGTGCTTTGACACGGAATCAGAAAACTTTTGCTCTGGTCAAGTGGTATATATTAGGTCGCCAAATTTGGCCATTGCTTCTTACTTTTTGTTTGTATTGTTTTTTCTCTACTAAGACTCTTCTTTCCCTTTTTTTTCCCTTTTACTCAACGGCTAATCTAATTGGGGTACCTCTCTAAAATTGTATTTTGCCTTTTACTCAACAATACCTTCAAACATAGATTAAGCATTGGCAAGACATACCAACAATTTTTTTTAAAGCAAGAGTGTGTGAGTAAATTATTGCACATAGAGACGGGATTTAGTAGAATATGTGTTACACATTTTATTGGAAAAACACGCCATGTGCTATTATTTGAGGGACAAAGATGATATTTGTTGATCGGGTGCATTACAGCTTAAATACTGCATAAATACGGGCAAACACACTATGTGCTATATGACGCGGGCAGTATTACAAACGCATTCCCGAAATGATAGCGTCACTCTGCATAGTTCTCAAGAAAATTAACTAATGCACCACACTATAGTAATGCATCTCACACAAATGGGGGCATATATGCACTCCCTCTCCTTTAATGTAACTAGTTGAATTTAGCGTGGCGTCACGCCACGCCTTGGTGTTTTTTCTTTTTTGTACAATATTTTTTTTTGTTCGGCAAAATGTTGGCCAAATTGGAGTGTTGAAACATGTTTTTATTTTGTTATGAATAGGCAGCATTTTTGTTGTGAGTTTTTTTTGATATATTGTGTAAAATATTCAAATATTTAGTGGTTTGAAATGTTCGAACATGTTTGTATTTCGACGGCAATATTTAATTGAAATTAGGAAAATCCATGTGAATTTGATTCCATATTTGGGAAAAGTTTATTCGTACGTTCTCGAAATTTTGGCCAAATTGAAATGTTTAAATATATTTGTAATTTGCTATAAGCATATAGTTTCTTTTTTGAGTATTATCGATATATTTAATGGAATATCGGTATATTCGTTCAATATCGGCCAAATTGGAATTTGCGAACATGTTGTTTATTTTGTTATGAATAGGCAGCATTTTTGTTGAGCATTATTGATATATTTTGTAGAATATTCAAATGTTTAGTAGTTTGAAATGTTCGATCATGTTTGTATTTCGTCGTCAATATTTAAGATTTGAATTACCTTCAAATGGTAACAGAATTAGAATATTACAGTTTTTTAAAACAAAAGTAGGTTGTATGTATTTTTTTGATTGTTTTGATATATTACTCGTTTTTTTCCAATGGATATTTTCAGAGATATTGATTTATAATTTGTTTGAATTTCAAAAATTGGTGAAAGTGGGAAGCTATTTGAATGTTATTTTTTTTTGCTTTCAAATGCTCAAATTTGGAAGCCATTGAAATTTTTGAAATTTTCGAATTTGAAATTTTGTATTATGGCATAAATAGTAAGCATTTATTTGTTTGCGTTAATGTTGATATATTTGTCATATTTGTGAATGCGGTGGTGGGAGAAATTCAAATTTGAAGATGTACCATTTCAATAGTTGTTTAGATTTGAATGTATTGAAATCAAAAAAAGGAGAAGTTTACATTTAGAAATTGTTTAAATTTCAAAGTTGTTAAAAGTTGTTCGCGTGTTTTTTTGTGGTTTTTAAGTGCTCAGATTCAAAAGGCATTGGATATTTTAAAGTTTTCAAACTTGAAATTTGATCAAATGCTGTAAATAATCAGTGTGTTTTTTTTGTGTTAATGTTGATATATTTGTCATATTTGTGAATACTTGGTCAGAAAACTTCAAATTTATATAGGTGCACATTCGGAAGTAGTTTATAACTGAATATTTTGAAATTTGGTAGATGAAATTTACATTTACAACTTTTTTCTAATTTGGTTAAGTAAGGTAGGCCCGCCCGTCAGAAATTTAACAGTTTATGAAATTATTTTTGAAAAGGGAAAATCCGTTATATATTAGAGCATGTCCAATTTTTAAGCAAATTGGAATGTTAAAAAATGTTTCTGTTTGCTTATCAATTTCTAATTTAAGTCTATAATGAGTGCGAAAGCACATTTATTTAACTGAATTCCATAATTAGAGAGTTTGTTTTGTGAAGTTCAGCTCCATGTAATTGTCCATATAATTGGAGCAAGTGCATTGTTTGTTTGTTTTTCAAATTTTGGCCAAATTGAAATGTTTTGTCCATATAGTGCAGAATATTTCCATTTTTAAGCAAATTGGAATGGTTTAACATGTTTTTTAAATTAATTTCTAATTCAAGTCCATAGTGAATGGAAATACTCATATATTCAATTGAATTTCATAGTTCAGTTTTTTTGTTTTAAATTCAAATCCATACAATTGTTGATATAGTTGGAGTGAGTGCATTTGTTTTTTTACTTAATTGGAATGTTTAAATATGTTTGTAGTTTGTCCTAATTAGTAAGCACTTTTTTTGTGATTAGTTTGAGTTATTGTTCATATTTTTTCGGTAGAAAGATTTGAAAATTTTGAACCTGTAACATTATTCGTTTTCTGCAATTATCATTTTCTGGAAATTGCTGTGAAAAGAAAGAAACACTGACAGGCCAGGCCCATTGTGACGTTGTTAAACATGCATGAATTTGACATAATTGGATAGAATATTTCTGTTGAACATTTTGATATATAATTTGCATTTTTCATCATATGTGGCATGATAAATTAAGAAGTTCATTTTAAACTCTACAAAATGGATAATAATTTAAATGGGGTCCAGATACCAGTAAAGGTAACATTTGGAAGAAACACCATAATTTAGAAAAGTGGCATTGTAGTAATTGTAGGCAAATCTTATTTGAAGTTGTTCAATCATGCATGAATTCGACATAAATAAATGATCAAGTATTCGTCTTTGGTAATGTTGTAATTCACTTCGGATTCACGTGTTATCAATAAAAACCAACACTGCAAAGGAAGGAATAAACACATGGTATAATGTAGTGCGCATACAAACATGTGTAACATGATAAATTAGGGAGTTCATTTTAAACCCTAGAAGATGGATAATAATTTAAATGGGGTTCAAATACCACTAAAAGCAATATTTGGAACAAACCCCATATTTCAAGAATGTGGCATTTTAGTAATTGTAGGCAAGTTTCCTGGTAGATGACCAACAGTGAGAATATCAAATGTTCATGTGGGAATAATCTATCAATTATTAGAAGATATAAAGCATAGAGAGAAGACGAAACTCTATTGCACTTAGGATTTTAGTCAATCGTATGAACAGAGATATAAAAACGTTATGTAGTTTTTAATTGAGAGGCAAGAAATTAGCATCACTAAGAATTGCATACCTCATATATGCGATTCGATGTACCACTTGATTATATATCGTCACATCAATCAGGCATCACTCATGGGAAATTAAATAAACTGAGGAGCAAGAGCGGAATGATGTTGTATTTGTTGTTGATCCACTACAGCAATACAAATTGGTTCATGAGAAACGACACATCATGTGCAAAATCAAAGAAAAAATAAATGGTGAGAAGAGAGCCTTGATAACTTGTGATCAGATGCAGGAAGATTGCTGCCGTGTTACTGACTTGAGAGACAATTCGTGCTAACGTTGCGGAAAATTACTGCAGAAATCTGACTTTGTGCTTTTATTGAATTATTTCCGTTCATGCCATGGAGACATGGAGGCGCAGAATTTATAGAACACGATGAAGAGGCTTTGAGAAGGCAGAGATTGCATCTTCACCATGTGCTGAACAAATCAATTGGATGCAGGCCAGAGAATTAGATGGATATAGAAATCAACTTCTCGTCGTTAGACCTAGCAAGAAGAAACAATAAACTATTGCAGATATGTAGATCAAGACCCAAACGCGGCGGCTGGAGCAAGTTCACGGCGGACGGGGCAGATGAATAGTCAAATTAAATGGGTTTATAAAAAATACCCATATTTTAAATTTAGGGTGTAATAGTGTTTTTTTTGCTAATGGCACCAATTAAATTATTTTATACATGCATGATAATGAAATTATTAAAAAGATACCAGTTTTCTGGTCATTTTGATATGTAAATCATTTTTCTGATTTAAAATGAATTAGTTATGTTTTTTAAAAGTTTGAACAGTTTAAACAATCTTCACAAATTGAAAGTAATTAAAAAATTAAATGGGTTTGTAAAAAAATACCCATATTTTAAATTCAGGATTTAATAGGGTTTTACTAATGGTACCAAAGTAATTATTTTATACATGCATGGTAATGGCATTATTAAAAAGATACCATTTTTCTGGTCATTTTGATGTATAAATTATTTTTTCTGATTTAAAATGAATTAGTTATGATTTTTCAAAGTTTAAACAGTTTAAACAATTTTCATAAATTGAAAGTAATTAAAAATAATAGAAGCACTGACGTCATCATGACGTCAGCAATGGAGCTGCAGCAGAGCTCCTGCTGCGCACGGACGCGACGCATGGGGCGAGCGCGAGCAAACGCCGTTGCGCGCGCTGGACGTGCTTGGTCGAGGGAGACCAGAAGGTGGCGGCGCCGCCCCTAAATGGTGACCGGAGTTGCTCCGGCGACACTCGGGCGTGGCGGCCGAAGGAGGAGCACGGCGGGGATGATGTCGCCGCCGGTGCGTCCTCCCAGCAGCCGATACTCAGCGAGGAGGGAGAGGAGTCGACGCCGGAGTTCACCATGTCCATGGATTTGCCCGGGGAGGAGCACAGCGGCGGCGGCGACTTCGACGTCGCGGGAAAAGAAGGAGGGAGAAGATGTGTGGTGTTTTTGCAAGAAAGTCCTCCAATTTTCTGAAAATTGCAAACAGGTCCTTCGGCGCGGTACTGTTCAACACTTTAGCTACTGTTCCTTAGAAGGAACAGTAGCCCGAGCGCGGAGAGCTCGCTATATTGCTCATCTTTCATATAGTTAGTGATTTGCACTCATCTCTCCAAGTAAGCAATACCATCTACACACCATAAACTTTTAAAGCACAAGAAATATGCTAGTGTTTCATACACAAGCCTATGAGCATTATAGTAAAACATTGTGCTTTTTGGGAGTTGTTAGCATAAAACCGAGACTTTGATGCTTCAATTGCGAAAAACCGCGACAATGCTGTGGGACCATGTATAACCACAACTTTGGTGGTCTGTGTTCGCAATGTTCAAACTTTCTGCACTAAGAGCGAATTGATAGGCAATCTGACGTGTGAGGCCCAACTGTCAGTCTGACGTGGCAAGCTGACTAGGCAGCAGTTGACGGCCGTTGGTTCGCCGTTAACGGTGAAGGAGGGCCCACCTTTCAGGACAGTGGGACCCACCTGTAAGCGGACGTCTGCATAACGTATCGCCGCGTTGACCGATTCAGAACGCACGAGTTAACCGCATCGCCCTGGCGCTGCCCGTCGTTGCACCGCCGCCGCCATCGCCGTCTTTGCGCCGCCTCCGGCTGAAGCGGCCGTGTTCCCCGCCATGCGAGCTCGGACCACGAGTATTCGAGCGAGTCCAACTTAGGGGTAAGTAATTTTCCCAATTTCTAGGGTTAGGTTTTTGCACTGGGATTTTTGCTTTGATTCGTCATCCATTAGTTGAATCTGTGGGTTGTTTCTGCTCTTTCAGTACACCGTGCCCTTGGATTTCGCTCCGGATACTTGCCGTGACCCCGATTTCGATGGTTTGGCCATCGGCTGTCCTGTGCTTTGCCGCGAGCACAAGCTGGAGCCGAACAAGTGCATGGCTTTTGGAGGAACTAGCACTGGTCGAAGGTTCTACGTTTGTTCTGTGAAGAATGTGAGTCAGTAGATGGATTTGTTTTGGCATTGTGCACCGCCCCCAGCATCGCCGCCTCCGCTGCCAGGGTCGCCGCCACCGGAAGGACTCGACACTGCTCTAACCTCACTGAAACGCGAGTGGCACGGGGCTGACTGAAACATAACGATGCCGTGCTCTTACAGGTGGGCCCCACGGTTCTGACAGGTGGGCCCTCACTCACCGTTAACGGACACACCGACGGGCGTCAACCGCTGCCCAGTCACCGCTCCACGTCAGACTGACAGTTGGGCCCCACACGTCAGTGCCAGTGTCAATTCGCGCTTAGTGCAGAAAGTTTGAACATTGCGAACACAGACCACCAAAGTTGCGGTTATACGCGATCCCACAACATTGTCGCGGTTTTTCGTAATTGAAGCGTCAAAGTCGCGGTTTTATGCTAACAACTCGCTTTTTGGTGAAACGCATCAAGTGCTAATGTTGAATGAGAACCATTATCTTATATTATGACAGTATTCGAAAACTAGATAGATATATTACACATCCCTTGTAGAAGGTCAACCGACATAACAGAATAGGTGCTACGGATACGTACAAATAATCTTCTTTCATTGAACCAATAGCTTGGCTTTTCGATTATAAAAACAAAAGAGCGTGGCTTTTCGAACATTATGTTGAATTCGTATGAAGAACACGTACACTGAATGTAGTAAATGCTCTGAATTTCTCAGCCTAATAGACTAGGGATGATTCTAGAGGACACAGTCGATGAATTCTCGAGAGTACCAATCTCCAGCAAACTCGTAGAATCTGGACCTGTGCTTCACCATCAGGAGCTTGCTGGACGTCGGCCCTGCTCGCGTTACCTCCACGCCGGAGATCACCGTCATCTTGTTCCTGCCGTGTACGGCGTCCTCGTTCTTGTTGAACTCGAAGTTCTTGGCGATGCAGAACTTCCCGTCCCCCAAGTACACAAGGTTGCATCCTAGCATGGACCATTCTTTGCTCAGCGTGGGATCCGGCCACTTGTACAGCAGCTGCGCGGCCGCAGGCATGCTGCTGCTGTCCTTCTCCGCGTGGAGGGACGAGGAGAGGTCGATGGCGCCCAGGTGATGGGGGTGGTCGTGAGCCACGCCGAACCACAGGCCGCCGAGCTCAGGGACGTGCACGGCGCGGCCGTGAAAGGGCAGCATCCAGTCGCCGGCCTTGGTCCACTTCTGGGTGCGAGTGTTGAAGTAGTGGGTGCCGTCTATGCCGCTGCGGCCTCTCGGATCGGTGATGGAGATGCAGATGGCGGTGTCGCGGCCGACATTGGCTAGAGTGTGGCACCTGACGGTGGCGTCCGCGGACGAGATCATGGACCATACATCAGTACACGCATGCGGCGCCGTAGGGAGCCGGCTCCAGCGCCAGCCTTTATTTCCGGCGGCGTCATTGGTGACGCCGAGGTGGCGGTCATTGGAGTGTTCGGCGGCCGGGTCACTGTAGACGAGGGACTCGAAGTCACCGAAATTAAGAGAACCGCTGTCCTTCAAGACGTAGAGGGCTTCGCCGCTCCTGGGGTCGCAGCCGCCGCCGCCGGTTCGTGGGAGCAAGTAAGAGAGTCGATAGGACCCCTCCCGACACATTGGCATGCTGTTGAAGGAGGGCAGAACCTCGAAACAACCCGCGTCGGTGTCGTAGAGGACGGCGTGGCCAGCCTGGTCGGCGCAGAGGATCTTGGACGCGTCGCCGCCGCAGCTGTCACGTCCGTACAAGGGCAAGAACGAGAGAGTCTGGTTGTCGGTGGAGGAGCTGCGTAGTCGGAATCCGGCCTCCGGCGCGGGCATCGGCGACATGCTCTCCATCCACGGTGGCGGCGCCGGCGAGCCCTTGGGTGGTCCCACGTTCTTCATGGCTTTCGCCGCCGCATGCGCTTCCAACGTAGATGGGTAGAATAGGTACTCGTTAGGATCGATGCGTCTCAACGAGTACACGGCCGGCGGCCACGGGATCCAGCCGTATTCGCGTTCCTTCATCACAAGGTTCAGCAGCCGCCGCGCCATCGATCTCCGCGCACCTCAGAGAAATCCGCTTCCGCTCATTCAAGTTTAATCTCTCCCAATTTTCTTAGTACTAGATTTGTTCTTTATTTTTTTCCATAGTAGATATTTTTAGGGTAAAACATAGTAGATTTGTTCTTGTCTATTCCTATGGAAGTATCGGGCCTGGTCAGTCGATTAGCCTAAAGAACCAGCCCAAGACTTCTTTTCCCCCTGTTTTTGATCTTTATGGGCTTATATCAGGTTCAAGTGGTTTTATTCCTATCTGTTCTTCCCATGTTCAGTAATTTGTGTGCAACTCTTTCAAGATTTTACAAAAACAATATAAACTATAGCCAAGGTTTCAAAATCTGTTTACAAAAATGAGAATAATATGGGTAACTGTGTAAGCGGACGTGGTAGTTGCACGGCAATGCAGGTCATATGGGTCATGCATGAGGATTATACCAGCTTGTGACCATTGTTTTTTGTTTTTGACCTGGCTTGTGACCATAGTTGAAGTAGAGTTGATGTAGAGAATGTCTGTCAAATGTAGTCGTACCCGTCAGCCCGTCTCCTCCTTTAGCGGATCATCCTAGATGATCAATAATAATTCTTTAAGGCATAAAATAAATAAAGCTCCTCTAAAAATTACTATGAATAATGCTTAACAAAAAAAGGTTCAAAAACTAGTTTCAAATCTAAAGACCAATTAATGATGAGTTTTTGGGCATGGGGATTCAGAAAATAAAAGGGCGAGTCGGAAGAAGCATAACGTAGAGACTTGTTGTGCGAGGAATTAAACCACAATTAATTATGGGTGGAGATCCTTTCAGATTTCTTTGAGATTTGAGCAAGAAGAAAGAAGGATTTGAAAATTTTGATCTAGTGTTACATCACTCAGGAATGTTATGGCCTCAGCCGTGCTTGGCATGAGTGCTCGTAGCACACACCGCTATATATTCAGAAACTTTTGAAGTCACGACGATCCCCCTTCTAATACGAGCGTTCACACTCTTAGAGCATCTCCAACAGAGGCTCTATATTTCGGCGCGCTAAAACGTGCTTGCAGCGCGCGGTATCCCGTTTTAGTGCGCGGCGGTCGAAATTGCTCTAGCAGACGCTGTAAAATAGAACAGCACAAACAACGCTCCAGCAGACGCTGTAAAATAGAGCAGTACAAACATATTTCTTTACAACAAACAAGTCCCTGACTTTTATAAAAAAGACCCTACGAATTTGTTGAGAAGCGCAATTGGGTCCCTGAGTTCGACCTCCACCACCACTCCATGGCCGGCGGCCGATTTCGGCGGCGTGGTACCTGCAGGAGGGCGGCGACAGCCTGTAGGAGGCCTGAGGCGGCGCCCTGCAGGAAGCCCGGGTCGGCAGCGGCCTGCAGGAGGTTCGAGGCGGAGGGCGGCGACCTATAGCAAGAGAAAGAGAGGAGGGCGGCGACGGCCCTGCAGGAGGCCCTAGGCGGCCGCGGCGGCCTGCAGGAGGCCCGAGGGGGCGGCAAGGGGCCTGCAGGAGCCCCCACCTGTATCTCCACCGTCCGGCGACGAGCAGGAGCGGCCGCACGACGCGGCGACGAGCAAGAGCGGCCGCATGGGAGAGGAAGCGGAAGGGGAAGGCGCGATTCTTGGTGGGCGAGCTCGGGGCGGCGGGTGGGCGAGCGCCGCGGTGGTCCGACCTCCATTCACAACCATCGCCGCGGCCGTGGCCAAATTCCGGCGGCGAGGAGCCAAATTCCGGCGACGGGCGGCCTAACTCCGGCGGCGAGCTCGGCCTGCGGCTAAGAGAGAGCAGGGGGTCACGGCGGCGACGACGAGAAGGCTGGCGGCAGCGTTTCCCTGCGCGCGAGGGAAACTTCCGTGGCAGTTGGTCTTCGCGTGTGAGCTCTCGTTTGTCCAACGCGCGCGGCTGGAGGCTCCAAATATGAGGCAAAAAGTCCAACGTCGTCCAGCGCGCTGGACGATTTTTGCAGCGCGCTGACTTATAGAGCGTCTGCTGGAGCGGCGTTTTTGATCCCGCGCATGCTAAAAAGCAGTTATTTGAGGCGTGCGCCAATTTTTGAGCGTTGTTGGAGATGCTCTTACTGCACCACATTATCTGTTACGTTACTTTTTGTGTGGGGTGCTACAGCTCAACATGACCGCTCGTACATACTACACATCGTTAAACCTTCTGTCATATTCCGGTGTTTCTGTCGCAGAATGGTACGGTCGGGTGCGGTTGTACCATGCATCATTAAACCTTCCGTAACTTTTAAGTCTTTTGGCATAGAACCGTACGACCATCGGTGCGGTAGTATCATGCGTCTTTAAGTTTTTTAGGAAGCAAAAAATGCCATTATCATGCGTCTTTAAGTTTCGTCGAACGACAATAAGTTGGGTATTGTGAGAGAAAGGGAGTATTTCCTTAGCAACTTATTGTCGTTCGACGAATAGAACATTAACTTGGATTAGATCTGGTCCGGATGCTGTATTGGCGCTTTGTCAAACAAGAATGTTATCCTGAAGTTTAATCAATATATTCAACAAATAAAATGTATATGTAGTGTTAGATTATATTAGCATGGGCATCGAGCATAACTTATACTAGTATAAAGAAATTTAGAGGTGGATATCCAACAAATCTCAGCCGTACAACTATCCGACTATCTATATCGCCCCAATGTTGAGCGCTAAACATGTTGATCTTCATGGCTTAGAGTTGGCACACTGATGTCATCATTCTCTTAGAGTTGGTACTTTGATTTTTTTTCTTAGATAGAGAGATAATGAAGAAAGAGGATAAGTTTGTCTTCCCTTTTCTAAGGGATCATCTCTTATAAATTAAGATAAAACTGTTTTCTACATCGTACCATATGCCTTTCTTTACATATTTAACTAGACCAATACCCGCGCGTTGCAGTGGGAATCTTTTTAAAAACTATTGTAAATTAAAGTTATAACCTATAGGACACATGAAATCGGAATTCGAAGTTGTTGATAGAAATATGAGTGATTCTGTTGTAGTTGAGAGGCTAAATATAATCGACGTAAAACCGTTGTGTGTATGGCGACAATCCACCCCAAAGATAGTAGCTCTTTTGGTTCATGATGTAACATTGATTATGAATAAATAAACACTTATGAGTGTGTTCAAAATAAATTGGTGCGTGAACAAGTATATGGCTTAAAGCAATGAATGATGTGGATGTGAATATGTTGCATGTAAAGATATACAATTATTAATAAATATTAGTAGGGATGATATGGACAATTGATTGCCCCCACCGCCCTCCTCTGCTCCCAGTAACCACATCGGCTCCCACTCCACCATGCTTCTCATCGGCTCCCCATGGGAGAGAGATTTTTCTCAAAAAAAAAAAAAAACGCGCCCTACTGACCACGGATCACAATTGATTCCCGCGTCTTGATTTGTATTGTATTTCTTGGTATTTTTGCATTATTTTTTACAAAAAGTACGGAATTTATATTAGTATCTTGCATGTATTAAATACCATCAACCACCTTCTCTACACCCATTTATCTCCTACCTTCTCATTCTATGACATTCGGATACAACCGAGGTTTGTGCTCCACACGTGAGTGGCAAAAGTGTTTGTATTGAAAAGTGCACTTTTGCTATCCACCCACCCATCCTTATTTTGATGCTCAATTTTGTATCGTTCTTTTGTTTTGCTCCGGAGGTACATTTTTTATCCTTCTTGATATTTTAGTTTCTAGTGACGAAATCTTGAAAACAACAATCTTTGACACGTTTTGAAAAAGTTTGAAATTTTAATTTCCGAACTTTATTGAATGTAACTAATTTATCATAACATTCACATACAATAAAATGCATCTGGCAAAATAATGAGGAAACGAGAGAGAAAAAGGCAGCTATGATGGACTAAGCAGATTAATTAGCAGGTGACTGACTAATGAAATTTTATAAGGAAACCACTTATTGTGCTAAATACGATCAAGCTAGTTTCTAGCTGAGCAGTACAGGTTGTGGTTACTGATACAGAGTTCCAGAGACCTTCCTTCGTACCTAGTGGAATTAAGGCGATATGCAGATGCGTCCGAAGAGTTAGACTAACCAACAGGGGTGAACTTGTGCGATGCCTCTGAATTTCAATAATGCTGAATTAAAAGCAGAAACCTGGGTTGATGGTTATGAATTCAGCATCATTGTCATAGTACTACTAGCTAGAGGACACACTGGATCTCATCGCTGATAAAGGACTTGTGTTTGATCATCCAGAGCTCACACGGTCCTCCGTGCATCACCTCCACGCCGGCGACCACCGCCGCCATCGTGTCCCCCATGTCGAAGATTCTTGTGATGCAGAACCTGCCGTCTCCCAGGTACAGCAGGCTGCCCTTGGTCTGCACCCAGCCCTCGGGCGGGTCCAGGTCCTGCCACTCGTGCAGCAGCCGCGGGGCCTTCTTGTGTACCCTGCCGAGGCTCAGCGCGCGCAAGCGGTCACCGGCCAGGCCGAACCAGAGGCCGTCGAGCTCGGGGACGTGCTCGGCGCGGCCGTCCAAAGGCATCGTCCAGCGGCCGGCCTTGGTCCACTCACGAGTAGACGTGTCGAAGCAGTAAGTACCGACGGGGGCGGAGGAGACACAGATGGTGGTGCCGCCGTCGAGAAGCGCGTAGGACTGGATGGCGCCCAAGTCATGGTCGGGGTCGTTGACGTATGGCGGCGGCGGAAGCTGGTGCCATTGCCAGCACTTATTACGCGTGTAGTACCTCGTCTTGTAGACGAGTGCCTCGAAGCTGCAGGGGCTGCGGCTCGCCGGGAACCTGTCGAGCACGTAGATTGCTTCGGCACACTTGAGGTCGTCGTCGTACACTTTTTCGCCGAGAGTCACCGAGAAGTACACGGGGCTGGGACCTTTGGGTTCGGTGAGGCGGGGCACGGGTTCGATGGAGCCGTTGCCGGGGTCGCATAGGACGGCGCTGCCCGCCGGGTCGGTGCAGAGGATCCTGCTCTCGCCGCCATCGCCTCTGCCGTACAACGGCAGGAAGTCCAGCCGCATATCGTCGGACCGGTACGCCCGGATTTTGACCTTGGGCGGAGGCAGCGGGGAGATGCTCTCCAGCCATGGCGCCGGCCGCGCCGCCGCCGATTGTGCTTCCGATGCGGATGGGTAGAACAGGTGATCGTTGGGATCTATACGGCTCACCGAGTACACTGATCCGCCGTTGCCGCCGCCGAATTTCTTCGTTACGACGTTCAAGAACCGCCGCGCCATGGTTCCCTTTATCAACGCTGGGGCGGTGGAGTGGAGATGATGGGAGCAGAGGATCTTGTTTCCCCTCGGCCTGTTACAACAAGGATCTGCCGTTGCCGCCGAATTTCGGCATGTCTTTCCCTGACTTAACAGACTCCAGTAACAACAGAAGTTTCGGCATACTAACCTATAAAATCGATCATCATACGCTCAAAAAAAAAGGGAAGTTCCAACATCCCCTAATAGATTGCTAATGCCCTTTGAGGGATAGAATACTAGCGCTACTTGATTAGAGAAGCTTAATACAGAATTGCAAGAGCCGGTGTTTGTGTTTTGTAAGGGCACTGAAAAAATCAATGCAAAGCAACCAAATGGAATGCAGAACATGATTCACATCACGTTTTCATCAACCAGACTCTGAGTAGTCACATATACAAAGGGGCCAAAATCCATGTAGTTAACCAAACACAACCTATGCTTTTCAATTGACAAATGACGACATGAAAATCTGCACACTTTCCGTACTTATGTTAGTTTATGTTATAATTGTGTTCTAATATATGCTAAGTATGATATCATTTGTGTACACGAGTAATATGTAAGTCAATTGTTGAACCTCTGAGAAAAAAGAACATACTACAACATTATCGAACTAACTTTTTACGGAGAGACAACACAACCCAACCCTTGGAGTCCCTCTAGTCGTCTCCTTGAGGTCACTCATGATGGTTCACCCTAGATCGCCCGCCACCGCCCTCTTCTCGCCGTCTCGAGAGGATGTTGTGGGGCGAATCCTCGCGGCTGCTGGTGAAAATTGGCGGTAGGGATGCCAACGATAAAGGTGGCACAAAGCGTGCGGGCAGCGCGATGCGCATATGCACTAGCTAGCATAGATCATTGAAAGCGGCACAACATGAAGGCGGTGATTGGAGACACGACTATTCGAGTCGTGGATTTGGATTCCGTGTGATAAGTATCGACATCGTCCGCGGAGTCTCACGACTTCTATGTTGGCGGAGACAGATCGTGACCGTGTGCGAGGCGTTGTAGCCATGATGTGAAGGTGTATGGTGAATTTTTCTAGGATCAAACTAAGATTATATAACCATCTTTCACCAAAGACAAGGGGCGAGCCATCCGGAGCGTCGCCAATGAGGGAATTTGGCAGTGCTGATGACCATTTTCTCTGGCCAAACTGCCTATTGATGCGGGTAGATGTCCCGATCTTCACGGATTGAGGGTGGAAAGGGGAAGAACACGAAGAACGAGTGATGAACACGAAGAACACGTGGGGGAAACACGAGGGGCGGTGATAACACGAGGTCAATAGAAAATCCTACTAAGGAGAATCAACCGGTAACAAGCCCGAGGGTAGCCCCCGATTCTCAAATCCCAAGTCAAACTTACTCTTAGTTGAAACCTTTTCTCTTCACCGGTAGGTCCACCGGTCCAATCGAATCCTCTTAAGGGGAAAGATTGGCTAGTAATCTCAATTACAAGGAAGAGGCCTTGTACAACTCAGGATCTAATCCGCAAGAGGTTCCTCAAAGGGGAAAGTGGAGCAAAGCTCAAAGTCAAATCATAATAGTCTAAACCTAACCCTGGGAAGAGAAGGAGCTATTTATAGTCTGAAGGGCGAAGGGGTAGGTGAGATGCGCGTTACACGGGCCTTGGCCCGAAACCTGACGGGTGTAGCGGTAGTACCGCTGTGGCCGGCGGTAGTACCGCTCCTGGGAAAGGGGCGGTAGTACCGCTAGCACGGCGGTAGTACCGTTGCACTCAAGGAATTAATTTCTTGTCTTCTGGCGGTAGTACGAAGCAGCTACTGGCGGGTACCGTAATGGACATCAGAAGCGTTTGGAGGGTTGACGGTAGCTCTGGCGGTATCTCTGGCGGTAGTACCGGCGTCTAGAGGTAGCGGTAGTACCGCTGGCGTGGTGGTAGTACAGCCGCCTGGGGCTTTTTCAGCTTCTGATCGGTCGCCTGGAGTCTGGCTGGAGCTGGGGCGGTAGTACCGCTGTGCTGGTGGTTGTACCGCGGCCTGGCGACTGAACTCCTCTTCTTCATCCTCTTGGCTGCTCACTTGATCATCTCCGATGCTTCCTTGGGGGTCATCATGGTAGTGGTTCCTGAGTATACAAAGCACACTAGCTTGAGGCAGCAAACCATTCATGGAATCATCTAGATCATCAAGGGCTAGGAGTGAATTCACCTTATCATGTAATGCCTTGACTCTACCTCTTGTCATTGGTCCACTTGAGGTAGGTTGCACTACATCATCTCCCCCCTCCTTGGGAAAGAGTCGTCCTCGACTCTTGTTCGTCCTCATCACTTGGATAGCCATGAAATGGTGATAAGTCGGTGACGTTGAAAGTATCATGGACTTGGTACTTGGACTTGGGGATGTCAATCTTGTATGCGTTGTCGTTGATGCGCTTGAGGGCCTTGAAAGGGCCATCGCCACGTGGTGCTAGCTTGGACTTGCGCTCATTGGGGAAGCGGTCCTTGCAAAGATGTAGCCACACTAGATCACCTTCTTGGAAGATCATGGGTTTCTTGTTCTTGTTCATCTTGGTGGCATGCTTGGTGTAGTGGCTCTCAAGTCTTGCTCTAGTGTCATCATGAAGGTTCTAGATGTAGGCAATCCGCTTGTCGAAGTCCATGTTGGTGCGCTCTTGAAGAGGTAGCGGAAGTAGGTCGATGGCGGTCTTGGGGTTGAATCCATAGACTATCTCGAAAGGGCTCTGACTCGTTGCGCGATGTTGTGCACGGTTGTAGGCGAACTCGGCATGTGGGATGCATTCCTCCCAATTCTTCAAGTTGGGCTTTATCAACATCCGGAGTAGTGTGGAAAGGCTTCTATTGACCACCTCGGTTTGGCCATCCTTTTGGGGGTGGTAGGCTGTGGAGAAGAGTTGCTTGATCCCAACTTGGCCATCAATGTCTTCCAAAAGTAGCTCACGAACTTGACGTCCGGTCGGAGACAATTGTACTTGGCACTCCATGAAGGCGGACAATTTCCCTGAAAAACAAAGAGGCAATATGTGAAGCATCGTCGGTCTTATTGGAAGGAATGAAATGTGCCATTTTTGAGAATCTATCCACCACCACAAAGATTGAGTCCTTGTTTGTCTTGGTGCGTGGAAGTCCTAACACAAAGTCTATAGATATATCCGACCACAGAGCATAAGGAGTGGGTAAAGGTGTGTATAGACCATGAGAGTTTAGAGATGACTTAGCTTTGAGACATGTAGGGCAGCGGCGCACAAGGCGGTTCACATCTCTATACATCTTGGGCCAATAGTAGTTTGTGGAAACCATGGCAAATGTCTTGTCTCTTCCAAAGTGTCCCATGAGGGTTCCTCCATGTGATTCCTGCAAAAGCAACAAGCGAAGCGAAGACTCGGGAACGCAAAGTTTGTTAGCTTTGAAAAAATCCTTTGTGCAAATAGAAATCATCAACTCCTTTGTTTGTGGAACACTTGTCAAAGATGTCGCCAAAGAAAGTGTCGGTAGCATAAAGCTCCTTGATCTCATCCAAACCCAAGACACTAATGTCAAGACGTGTAAATAGGTTGGTCTTGCGGGATAGAGCATCCGCAACCACATTCTCTTTACCCTTCTTGTATTTGATCACATAGGGAAAGGATTCCATAAATTCAACCCACTTAGCATGTCTTTTGTTCAAATTTATTTGGCTTTTCAAATACTTTAAAGACTCATGATCGGAATGGATGACAAATTCCTTAGGACGAAGGTAATGTTGCCAAACATCCAAAACTCGAATCAAAGCAAAGAGTTCCTTGTCATAAATGGGGTAGTTCAAGCGTGCTCCATCTAATTTCTCACTATGGTATGCAATGGGTCTACCATTTTGCATCAACACTCCTCCAATGCCCAAACCACTTGCATCACATTCAATCTCAAAAGTTTTCGAAAAGTCGGGTAGGGCAAAGAGTGGAGCCTCGGTCAACTTCCTCTTAAGCTCACTGAAAGCAAATCTTGTTCTTTGCCCCAAATGAATGGTACGTTCTTCTTTGTAAGTTCATGAAGAGGGCAAGCAATGGTTGAAAAGTTCTCAATGAATCAGCGGTAAAATCCAGCAAAACCAATAAAACGGCGCAATTCGGCAAGAGACATAGGGAATGGCCAATCTCGAATTGCACTTATTTTGGTTCCATCAACTTCAAGTCCATTGAAGAGACAACAAATCCCAAGAAAATAAGCTTGTTAGTGGCAAATGTGCATTTGGAAAGATTTGCAAACAGCTTTTGTTTTCTAAGAACCAACAAAACTTGAGCAACATGAGAAGTGTGCTCTTCCAAAGATTTGCTATAGATCAATATATCATCAAAGTATACAACAACAAATTTTCCAATGAAAGGTCTCAACACATGGTTCATGAGACGCATGAAGGTAGAAGGTGCATTGGAAAGACCAAATGGCATAACAAGCCATTCATAAAGTCCAAGCTTTGTTTTAAAAGAGGTCTTCCACTCATCACCTTCACACATTCTTATTTGGTGGTAGCCAGTTTTAAGATCAACTTTTGAAAAGATAGTGGCTCCACTAAGTTCATCCAACATGTCATCTAGGCGAGGGATATGATGGCGATACCTAACGATGATGGCGTTGATGGGGCGACAATCCATGCATAGGCGAAGGGTGTTGTCAGACTTGGGAACTAGGATCACCGGCACAGCGCACGGGCTCAAGCTTTCTCGAATATGACCCATGGAAAGGAGTTCTTGTATTTGCCGCTCAATTTCCTTGGTCTCCTCGGGGTTGGTGCGGTATGGGGCACGGTTTGGTAGTGGTGCACCGGGGATGAGGTCGATGCGGTTCTCAATGCCGCGAAGAGGAGGTAGTCCGGTGGTACATCTTGTGGAAACACATATTCAAATTCCTGCAAAAGAGACATCAAAGAAGGGGGATGTTGGTGAAGGTGTTAGTCAAAGATGCCTCTCCTTTGCATATTAGGACATAGTGGAGTATGGATGGGTTGTCTCTCAACTCTCTCATCTCTCTTTTGGTGGCAAGCAAAGAAATGCCTTGGGGAACTTTCTTGGAACTAGCACTCAAATTGGGCTTGGAACTCTCTCTCACATTTTGGTGGGTCTCTCTCTCTCTCCACTCTTCTCACTTGAGGTTTTTTCTTGTGTAGTAGGATGTTATGGGAGATCATTGGGGTGTTTTGCTTCATGTTGTGCTCTTGCTATTGTCTTTGCATTGTCGGCAATGACTTGGCTCGGTGTCATGGGGCGGAGGACATAAGTCTTATTATTCCACTTGAAGCTATGGTAGTTTGTCCTTCCATCATGGATGGCACCCTTGTCAAATTGCCATGGCCTCCCAAGAAGCAAGTGACACACGGTCATTGGCACCACATCACACTCAACGGTGTCTTCATATGCTCCAATCTTGAAGGAGACTTGCACATGTGTTGCACCTTCACCGTTCCGGAGTCACTCAACCATTGGACATGATATGGGTGTGGGTGCTTCTTGTACTTCAAGTTGAGTTTGTCACAAAGCTCCTTGCTAGCCAAGTTGTGGCAACTTCCACCATCTATGATCACCTTGATTGACTTGCCGTTGACACCGGCTCTTGTTTGGAACAAGTTGCACCTTTGATCTTCATCCTCATGCAAGTTGTGGCTAACACTCTTGTCACCACTAAGAGGGGTTGTTATCTCCATCACAATAGACTCATTGCCATCTTCATCCATACTTTGCATGGTAGCAACCTTGTTCAATGCATTGTACTCATCCTCACTCATAGACTCATACTCTCCCATGTCATTGACAATCATCACTTTCTTATTGGTGCACTCAAAGGACTTATGCCCTTGTCCTCCACATTTGAAGCACTTCAAGAGTCTTGTGGCAGCGCGCACTTGAGGCGTGTTGCTAGAGGGAGGTGCCTTCTTGAAAGGTTGAGAAGCTTGAGTGGTTGAGGTAGAGGCTTTGGTAGGACCTTTTGTTGTAGCTTGATGAGGATCTTGTGTTGTAGTTGAGGAGGAAGGCTTGTTTGCAAAGAAAGCATTGGTCTTGATGTATTTGAGCTCTTCAAGCACATGCCGCTCAGCCTTTGTTGCTTGATGTACTAGCTCAACCAAGTTAGCATATGGTTGGAATTCCACAATCTTCTTGATGGGGTAGTTGAGTCCATTCATGAAGCGTGCCATGGACTGCTCTTCCGACTCGGCAATATTGGCTCTCATCATGGAAATTTCCATCTCTTTGTAGTACTCATCAACTGACTTCAATCCTTGCTTCAACTCTTGCAACTTCTTGTACAAGTCTCTAGTGTAATGGCTTGGCACAAAGCGCTTGTACATCTTCTTTCATCTCAACCCAAGTGTTGATTGGTTGTTGATGGTTGTCCACTCTTGTATCTTGTAGTTGTTCCCACCACAAGAGAGCATAGTCCTCAAACTCCATTGATGCTAGGGCAACCATCTTGTTGTTGGTGTAGTTGTGCAACCTAAAGATCTTGTCAACCTTGAGTGCCCAAGAGAGGTAGGCTTCCGGATCATTTGTTCCAAAGAACTTGGGTATGTTAACCTTGATGTTGCTAAGGTTGTCATCATCTTGTTGGCGCGGTTGGTGGCGGGCGCATGGTCATTCATGTGATGACGAAGATGATCTTCACGGGCTTGGCTAGAAGCACCATCATTGGCCCTAGGTTGTTGTTGCGGCTCATGAGGGCGTCGGTGTTCATGTGCATGATGTGCATGGCCTTGAGGCGCATGTGCCCGATGATGATCATGTGCTCTAGGTGGATGGCGGTGATTGCAGCGTCGGGCATAGTAGTCATCGGTACCCGGATCACCATTGCCTTGTGGGATGTACTCATGCCGGCCATGATGTTGCGGAGGTGGTGAAGGAGTCCTTGCGCGGTGATGATCATGATGCGCATCATGTGTGGAGGTGGCGATGGTGTTCTTGCGTGGCGGTGCTCTCGGTGTGCATGCTCATGACGCGCCCTATGAGGAGGGGGATGAGCCATGTCACGGCGTTGCCGGCCTTGATCTTCATGCCGTGGATGTTCTTGACGGTCTTGGCGACGATGTTCATGGCGAACTTGGCTTGAAGATGAACTTCTTGAGCGATGAGAGCTTGAAGATGTATGAGCTCTTTGTTGGGCAAGGTTGTTGAGTGCTTGGGTCACATTGGCCATTTGCTCATTGAAGTTAGCTTCTTGTGCTTGAATCCGACGCTCATAGCGTCCTAGTCCGTCACGAACAAGATGTCGAGTCCCACAAACTCAGCATGTGTCACATATCCATTGTCATGATGTCTCTCTTCTCTTGGAGCACCATCCGAGCTTGAGCTTCCATTTGCACTTCCCTAAACATGGCTCACAAGACAAGTGAAAGGTGAATGTTATAACAAAGTACAATGCCTTCTTACCCTTTTGATAGTATTGGACCAATGGCCAATCCAAGAAATGATTCACAACTAAGGGTGACTTGACTTGAGAAATGAGAATTGAAGGCAAAACCCACACACACTTATGAGGAGCTATAGGAAGGTATAAGTGGCAAAAGGAAGTAAGCAAATCCAAAGAAAAGTATGTTGTAAGAAGTAGAGACAAACCACAATGACCAAATTGCAAAAGAACAAACCAACCACACAAATGTTACGGAACAACGAAACACACACACACAAAAGATACAATGGGATAGTGTGACCAAAGGGCGAGCAACCAAGATACTATATGATGAACCTAGCAAAGACTACTTGCTCAAGTGCCACACTACCACAAGAAGGACACTAGTTCAATTGCCTTGTGTAAGGCCAACTAGATTTGCATACATGCCAACCTACTACTCTCACTCAGCACTTGTAGCACACTACTAGTACTGAATGGAACTTGGCACCTGTTTTTTTTAATATACAAACACCAAGATAAAACTAACTAAGCTGCGAAATTGATGACTATACACTCACTATGTTGACATGACAGCAATGCCCGCAATATAAACGAACTAGTCCAATGGGATAGGTACACAAATGGAAGAAGGCTCACAATGGAAACTTGATGGGGAATGTTGTGGAGTCCGCGGTGTTGTCGTCGTTATTGGGTTGCGTGCATGGAAAACAATTTTTTGCCAACTACGCAACAGCGAAGATCTACTATGCAAATACAAGTGACAAGACAAGCATATATGATCTAACTGTAAATCGTTACCGACACCGTTGAAGCGGAAGAGATGTCAATGACGACGTTGATGCAGCTTGTGGAAGAACTCCCTCGGCTAAGCCTAGCGAGAGAACACCATAGACTCCTCGCGTCCCGCCTTGATCCAACAGAGTGGAGGGTCAACCGTTTTTCAACGGATCACCCCTCTGAGTTTCGCACACATACATCTGATCTAGTCCAGCATGGCTTCGCCGTCCATGCTTGAAGCACTCACCGCAGGTGTATATGGTGGTGGAGATCTCAACACATGAGAAGGAGGAAGAGAGAGATTAGAGATCTAGATCTAATCTAATTAGAGAGAGGCCAGTCTCTAATCCAACTAGAAGATATCTAAACTTGTGTCAACTTGGATGTCTCCAAAGGAGAGGGGGTGGGGGTTTATATAGGTGGACCATGGGGTAGGGCGGCTTGGGCAAGGGGCAAGCCCTTGCCCTTGGTGCGCCGGCCCTAGGGGAGTTGGAGTCCAACTCCAACTCCTATCCCTTGCCTTGGTGTGCACTCAATTGGGGAGAGTTGGGGTTGGACTCCAACTCCTCCACCAATTTCTGTTTGGGGGGAGGAGTCCTTGTCCAACAAGGTTTCCCCCCAAACCGTCCCACCCCATGGGCCTAGGGCCCAACTAGGGTTCAGCCAAAGGGGGGGGGAACTTCCCCCCTTCATGCGCCTGGGGTTTTGGGGCCCACCTGCCCCATGCAGGGTGCGGCTACCCTGTGGGCCCCATGGGCCCACTTGGTAGTCCCTTGGCAAGTACCACACAAATCTAGCATGCATGTATTGAATAGTACCTCGACCCACTCAGCTAGGGGTGGGCATAAAAAACCGAAAACCGAACACCGAACCGAATTAACCGGAACCGAAACCGAATTCACCGAAACCGAATTAACCGACTCTAATTTCGGTGCGTACATGTAATAAACCGAATTTGGAATTATAAATTCGGTTTTGAACTCTGATTACCCGAAATAACCGTAATAACCGACAGATTATAGCTACTGACGTAAATCCCTCATGTCCTCCATCGTACTAACTTCACAGCCCAAGAAAATAAAGCCTACTAGTCCTGGCCTACACACGTAGGCCCCATGAATGAAAGCCTTTCTTTTACGGCCATGCACATGCACGTAGGCCTGGCCGTATGTGCGCATTTTCTCGTCATATTCCAAGTCCCGTCAAACCCTAGTCTTGCTATTCCTAATCCCATCGAGTAGCTGCAGCCGCACGCCGCATCGTGGAATCCTAGCTAGCCGTCGCGCACCGTCGTCTCTCTGGCCGACGGACGCCGCGAGTCAGCTGCTCCAAGTCCGCAAGGTATTCCTAGTCTCTATCTTTCAGCGACTCTATAGTCTATCCATGGCCGATCAGCCCTAGCGTATACGGACTACCAGTAACCACGCCGACTCTCCGGCCGGCCGTCGTGCCGACTGCCGATGTAGTCGTGCGGCACCGCTGCGCACAGCCGGCGTGGTTTTACTCGCACCGGTGATCTGGTGCTTAAGTAGATGATTCCGGAGTGTTAACATCTTTTATTATGAATAATTATTTGTTTAGATGTCTGAACATGAGGATACCATGTCAAGTGAAGATACACTGATGGGCAGCGGGAGTGAGTCCGACCATGATGTACAGATCCAAGAGAATGAGGTTGCGAAGGTGAAGCTTATAACTAGTTTTCAATAGTGATGAATATTTGTTGGACCATGTCCATGTGATCATTAGTCTAACATTTAAGTGAGCCTAATTTTTATCATGCAGGAATGTGATGGTGCTGGGAAGGAGATTGTGCAGGTGGATGATGAGCCGTTGAGAGGATAGAGAGGGAGAAAGGAGAGGATTCGGCTGCTGCTAACAAGGACAAGGAGGATAATGGTGTTAAGAAAGGAAGAAAAGAGATGGCAGCAAGATCTGAGATGTGGGATCACTTCTCCAAAATCCTAATAGATAATGTCTTGAGGAAGGGCAAGTGTAACTATTGCAAGCGTGAAATCAAAGCACACTCTGTTATAAATGGTACCACTGCCCTCAAGAAGCATTTTGATGTTTGCAAAAAAAATCCTCACAAATATCTTAAGGATCCAAAGCAAGGTGTTTTGCAAGTAACTGATTTCGTAGGCTGTTGGCAATTTGATCCTGATAAACTAAGGGCTGCATTTGCTCAAATGATCATAGAAGATGAGCTCCCATTTGCATTTGGTGAAAAGTCGGGATTTAGAAAGTTTATGGCTGTAGCTTGCCCACGGTTCAAACCACCATCTAGAAGGACTTGTACTAGGGACGCGGTTGGCACTTATTATGAGGAGAAAGCCAAGCTGAAATTGTTTCTCCAAGAGCAATGTGAAAGAGTTTGCATCACAACTGATTGTTGGACTTCACAACAACAAGAAAGTTACATGACTGTCACCGCACATTTTATTGATAAGGAATGGAAACTACATAAGAAGATCATTGGTTTTTTCAAGATAAAGGGGCATAGAGGAGATGACATTGGGAAACACTTGCTTACATGTTTGATGGAGTGGGGAATAGATAAAATCATGACAATAACAGTTGACAATGCTAGTTCAAATGATGGCGGTATTGGTTACGTAAAGAAGCACATGAAAACTTTAATAGCAGGAGGCAACTATCTTCACATGAGGTGTGCTGCCCACATTGTGAATTTGATTGTTTCTGATGGTTTGAAAGAGGTTGATGTTTCTATCAAGCGTGTACGTGCTTCTGTGAGGTACATCAAGAATGGTACAACAAGGTGAGTTTATTATTTCATTCTGACATTTTAATGTATTGCTCATTGTTGTGAATAAATTGTTATTGATTGGATGCTTCCGTCGTGTGTATTAGGTTGGACAAATTCAAAGAATATGCTGATTTAGAGAAGGTGGATACCAAGGCATTCTTGAACCTTGATGTTTGCACTAGGTGGAACTCCACACATGACATGTTGAAAGCTGCAATCATCTATGAAAAGGTGTTTGCAAGGTATGCAGATGAAGATCCCTACTATACTGATGATCTAACTAATGATAAAAGTGGCGGGGTTCAAGGTCCAGGTGTTCCTGATGAGCAAGATTGGGATAATGCTAAGAAGATGGCCGAATTCCTTCGACATTTTGCTGATCTCACTGTACGTGTTTCAGCGTCGCTTAGTGTGACCGCTAACACATTCTTTCACGAGATTGGAGAAGTGAACCTTTTGGTGCGCCTCTGGCTTGAGAGTGAGGATCCTCTCCAAAAAGAAATGGGGAAGAGAATGAAGGAAAAATATGACAAGTATTGGGGGAAGTGGCATGAGAAGGACTTGGAGAAGGAGAAAGGGAAGGGTAAAGAGAAGGAAAACACCAACCTGATGATCTTTATTGCTACTGTTCTTGATCCAAGGTACAAGCTTTCTGAGTACACTGAGATAGCTATTGGAGAAATGTATGGTGAGGGAATTGGACAGAAAGTTTGGTCTGCAATTAACAAGTGTTTATGTGAGCTGTTTGAGGAATATAAGGTTATGTATGCTCCTGTTGAGAGCAGTTCTCCTCCTGAATCAAGTGATACTCCACGTAAAGAAGGTGGAAAAGGAGGTAGTGCTAGTATGATGAAGGAGCTTATTGCCAAGAAGATGAAGTTAAATACTGGTGGAAGCAACAGTAGCAAATCTGAACTAGACAAATACTTAGTTGAAGATTGTGAAGATATTGAGAGCAAAAACTTTGATATCCTAGCTTGGTGGAAGACAAACTCGTCAAGATTTCCAATATTGGCACACTTGGCTCGTGATGTCCTTGCTATTCCAATTTCAACAGTAGCATCTGAGAGTGCATTTAGCACCGGTGGGCGTGTACTAGATGACTTCAGGACATCACTTACTCCTTTCATGGTTGAAGCTATTATTTGTGCACAAGATTGGCTACGAAGGTCCACTCCAATCAATATTCAAGAGAATACAGAAGAGTTAGCCAAGCTGGAGGAAGGTGAGTCAATAAAACATGGCATTGCTACTCATTTTATTTTATCATTTATTACATATTAAAAGTCTGCAACACTGAATGCCTGCCTATGTTTTTATTTCAGAGCTGATCGAAGAATTTAAGAAAAAAGCTACACTTTCTAGCAAAAGCAAAGGCACCGAACGTTCCACTCCAGGAACTAGCAAAGCAGAACAAAGAAAGTCAGCACCAAAAGCTAGAGTCAGTCGCAAGAAAAAGTAGGAAGTCACTGAGCTGCTGTTGATAGCACTTCAGTTCATTGCTGTTCATCGGTGTTACTTTTTCCTGTTCGTGTGAACTATCAAGTAGTCAAGTTATCCTATGAATTTTGATGCAAGATTAATCGTGTTATTGGTTGAGACATAATCATGAAGTTTAAGAGAATTTTCTGCAAATAATTCTGCTGTATGTCGTATCAGTGTATGTGTGGAGTATAGACTATCATGCATTTGTTTTTTACCCACCCAATACGCATTAAAGTGCATGCATGCACATGCAGCCATGCGCACGTTACGTCAAGTCAGTTTTCGTGTGTTGTTTGGACATATCGGTTTAAAACCGAAAAACTAACCGAATTGCCTGTTAACCGAACTTCCAGTTAATTAAAAAACCGATATAATTTCGGTGCCTATTTCTAACAAACCGATTTATGGAAAAACCGAATAAACCGAACCGAATAAACCGAATAAACCGAACGCCCAGGCCTACACTCAGCAATAATATCAGCCAACCATCCTGTGAGCTACTTGCCCATTCTTTTTAGTTTCATTATACAGCCCCTCCATCCTTTTTAGGCACCTAGTAGCCAGCCCCTCCATCCTTTTTAGTTTCATTATAAAAATTGTATCGACCATATCTTTTAAACCGAGTGTCCAATTGTTAATTTGTTTTGATATTTGAGTCCCTGGAGACGAGATTTTCGAAATAAGATCAATATTGGATATATTTTGAAAATGTTTAAAGTTCGAATGTGAAGTTGTATTGAAACTAAAATGAAATTTCAATGAAATTAATTGATCATATTTGCCCTTTATCATTTTCATATGACATAGATTAGAGTATACATATTTCATTACTGTATCTTGTAGTACCACAAATATTTCATAAAAGGTCTTTCACATGTAAAGTTTTTCAAACAAATATGACATATATTACATACATTATTGAAAACTGGGTCATATTAACTATAATTTTGTTATGTTTCAGAAATCAACTTATTTGATTATCGATACCAAAAATATATCTACAAAAGATGAGATACTTACTGAAATATGAGACACCCTTTCGCGATCCATATGTCGTAGTAACATTTTTTGATCCAATTATGTTTTCGCACACATATCGTGAAACCAGTTTTGAATGAATAAGTTTTCACACGCATATGTCATATCAAAATGAAAAAGGTCAAACATGATAAATTAATTTCATTAAATTTTCATTTTAGTTCCAATACAATTTCACATTCGAATTTAAACCTTTTCAAAAATATGTCCAATATTGATCATATTTTGAAGATCTCGTCGCAAATAACTCATATTTGAAAACATATAAATATGTACGTATGGAGGGAGAGCGAGGCGATCTTTGGGGCGATCGTGGTGGCGGCCTAGGGTTTCAACCCTAGCCGTCGCCACCGGCGCCATCTGCAGCTTCATCGTCGCCGCCGGCGAAGATTTGACGGGTCCTCGCCTCCTCTAGTGGCCGTTCTGGCACTAGGAGGGGTGGGGACCTCGGACCTGCGCACGGCGCTATTCGAAGGTCCTTAATGTTAGAGCTTGGTTTTGGTCGTCATCTTCTTCATTAATGGAGATGGTATCGTCTGCAATAAGTGATGTTTCACGCTTCGTTCGACGGCGAGATATCCTTCCCGACGTCAATGGTGGCTTTGGAAGATCAAGTCTGTCTAGGTATGATTCTTCAGATCTTGATTCGCCAGATCAATCTTGGATTGTTTCTCATGGTTGCCGCGATGAGGTTTGTCCTCGCAATATCTATCCCGGCTACTACGTCTTCGGCAATGGTGATTCGTTCTCTCGGCTCCCAACGACGTCGACAAAGTGGTTCGGTTATTTGTCCCTGGAATATCAGTGGTGGTGCTCTTGCCGATGTTGCTTGATTAATTTAATGGCTGCGTGCGTGCACAAAGCCTTGGCATTGTGGCTTAAAATTAAAAAGGGAGAACCTTCGGTGGTATTCACAGGTCTGTAGTTTGGTGTTTTCGGCGTTGTTCTACGGCTGCCTTCAGAAAAGTACAAGATTGTGTCATGGATGAAGAAAGGGCTTGAAGATCTCATAGATTTGCTCGTCTCTTTTAGTTTTGTTTTTGTAATCGATATAATCGTGTACTCTTTGCTGGTTTGGTTTAATATATGTGGAAAAATTCAAAAAAAAAACTCAAAGAAGAGGAATGGGATGAGGTGAGTTATTGCTGCAGACACACCCACATGGGTGGTCCCAGATGTGATGTGAGATAAAGGCAATACAGAGGGAATACATGGACTATCTTACGTAGCGTTTCCGCACCAATGGACGATGGATTCTTACCCGGTAGGACATGACACCAACAGAATTGTCTTACCAGACAAATGTCCCCACCCGTCCGGGCGATGGAATGGGGACGTCTAGCTTTGCAAATTGTTGCTCTTGGCAAAGATTCCTTTTATTTTTTCCATTTACATAGCATAGTTCGTTATGGGTCCCTGACTCATCTGCTTGCTGCTCTGGCGGAGGGAGGGGTGGGGATCTTGGACCTACTCTTGGCATTGTTGTAAGGTTCTAATGTTGGATTTTTGTTTTGGTCTCCCTAGCAGTATCTGTGAGGTGGTGGTGACGATGGTGCAGTGGAATAAGGTCTCTTCGACCTCTATATCCCTAGCTCGTCAACATTCCTGGCGTGGTGAAGGGCCACTGAGAGTAGGTGCTCTCAGATCCGTTGGTCTCCAAGGGCTCTTGGCGGATGGTGTGTTGTTCAAGGGAAGCTATTTGTGGATCTATTGTGGGTCATCTTCGATCTCTTCGTTCATTTGGACCTATGGTAAGGTCCGGTTTCTCCAATCCTCTGGATTTTTGGTGGAGATTGCAAGCATGTGTTCCCGCTTGGGGTGTGTCCCCAGCCGATGTTCCATCTGCATGTATTGATCTCGTTGTTAGTAACGAGTGGTTATTGCAGCCATTAAAATCTTGATTGATGAGGGCGTCTACAGGTGGCACAGTCGTTTGCTGCTTGTTCAGTGAATATTTCAATCTCTGGCAACCGCCGAACAATTGGAAGACGACGACCAATATGACTTTTAGTTTATTTTTATTTTGTACGGGACATGTTGCGTCAAGTTGTATCTACTTTGTACCAGTAGTTTTTCTTGATAGATATCAAGTATAAGATGAATTCGGGTGTCTTTTCTCAACAAAAAACACAGAGGTGGATGTTGTCATCTAAATGTTTCCACAGAGGTGGGTGCTGGACATCGGCACTGCCCCGGGGTGGGCATGGGGATGATGTTCATCAAGTGCTTCCTCGCTGCGCTCGTCCGCGACTTTGAGTGGGCCCCGTTGGCGGAAGACTGCAGCGGCGGCGTCGACATGGCAGGGCACAATGGCTTCTTAAAACTGATGAAGAAGCCACTTTCTACGCGCATCACCCGACACGTGACGTAATCCTCGATCGGTTCATCCTTCACAAGAGCACCCCCGGGCCTGCAGGGGTTAATGTTTGTCCTATTGCTACGTAACCAGCCAGCGGCTGATGATCAATAACTTCCGAGTGTGTGCACCTCATGGTATCACGCGGCGCACGTTACCCCTCGGTTAATACTTGATAAACGCACCCGGGCTGGGTTTATCTCCTTGTATGTTGGTCCTACGTAGACCAGACCAGCCAACGGCTGATGATCAATAATTTCCGAGTGTATGTTAAATTGATAATCGAGTGAGAATATTACCTGTCGTGAGCCGCAGGAGCGACCCACGAGACGCTGTGTTCCACCCCTTTCTGTATAAATGTCGGCTTTGGATTATTCAACAAGGAGACTCCTGCCGCGAATAAGTATGAATTATGTTATATCTTGTGCAATCCCGCCATCGAGAAACTAGCTAGCGACGACGGCTTCATGTAACTTAGTGTGGCACACCTACACAAGTGTTGAAGGATCCTCGATGGCACTTGTATAAACAATGGACACCCGTTAGCACCTTGAACTTACTAAATATACCAAGGGGTGGTAAATTTGGTAGATGGTAATATATAAGTTATAAGTGGTGAACTATAAATAGAAAAGGTTGTTGAAACACACTAATATGGTATCTAGTCTCGGACCTCTCAAAGCCAAACATGAAGGCTGGCCGCCATTATTCGAGTCCATGGTTTGAGCGTTACACAATTCAAATTTAATATTTTACAAATAATCCACGTCATATAAATTGTCTCTTTCCGCATGCATGGAAATAATCCACACCACTAGTCTACTACACACCATCACGCTGCAAGACTTCACCTCGACAATTGTGCGTTAATTTTGTTGAAGAATGGAACGCGTGGACACTATCAACTAATTGTTGAACCTCCAAGAACATGGACAAAGCAAGTGACTTGTACACTCTACCATATGTATTATTTATTTACAATATGTATATGCAATTATACTCTCTAGAAACATCACTCAAGATATTTATTTGGATTTACTGCACTACGGAAATATTTGGAACAATGAATTATAATCTAGCACATAGGAATAAATTTAAGTGTCACAAACAAATTTGCCAAAGAATTTTATCGTATCTTATGAATTCACTTGAAAATCTGTGATTCATATTAATGAATTTATTTTGTATCCTCGCTAAATTTGAAGGAGAAAACAACCTACCTAGCTAGTGTGACAAATTTAGGTTCAACTTTAACCCAAATATATTAGAATGCTATAAAGTAGATCTCTCTTTAAAACATGAAATTTTGTATTTGGCGAGGTGGCTACACCGATAGTTAATATGTGTCGATCACATAAATTAAATAAGTAAAAATGTTTTGTATAAATAACTGATAATTGTCTTCTTGAATTGGGTGTGACAATTGATTCCGAGGTGGTTGACACAATGAGTTGTAAGAGAGTAGGCGAAGATTCGGTGCAGATGCAACTGAACGCATTTGTGTAATGTAGATAGAAATATCCTTCATGTATGGGCTTTCACCAAGGGTTGTCTTAGCAAACCTATTGCGGTCAGATTCTTACATCTTTTCCTCGAAATTTGTAACCTCTTTTTTTGCCAATCCGAACCACTCTAGATGGTTGATGGCCCGAGTACATTGGACTTGCATGAATAGCCCCGCAATATACGTCGAAAAGATTAACTTGTTATGACGCCTCTCAGAGTTTACAATTCAGTCCCTAAAAATGTAAATTATGGTCAGAATTAATCTTGTAAACATCTACTAGATAATTCATTATAATGTGACCAAAATTATCTTGTAAAGATCTACTAGCATAGCATAGTAATTAAAATTTGTACCATAGGTGCGTTATAGCTTGTCTCCAAAATTGGCAAAAACCATTTTTAGGTATGCATGCAGTTATTATATAGAAGAACCACTAATTTTATTGAAATATTAACTTTTTCTATAAATAGGTATGCCTTCTATTTTGACCCACTTTGAAAAGATACTCAAAATGAAGAAAAATTCAAAAATTAAATCCTTCTGAATGGAGACCTTTTAAAAAAAGTTCATAAAATGAACTATCATGTACGCACATTCATGATTTTCAACAAAAATGATATAGGTCATGGTCATATCTCGGGAATACAATATTATAATGTTGTCGTTCCAAACAATATTATTGCTAAACAAGTTTCCAACTTTTCGGTACCAAAAAGATCATTCTTTTTTATGTTTCAAAATAGTGTTTTTAAGCGAGTACAATAAAAGGTGAAGATGGAACCAATCAAAATTTCCCACAAAGTTATATGAAATTTCAATCTTACTAGCTACTTTTGCATATTTGATTGACTTTATGCCGGTTTACAGAAAATAATTTGAATTTGAACTCTTAAATTTCAACTATATACAGATAGACATGATGTTTAAAACAAAGAAAATGAAGACAACATCAAAAAAATCAATCCTTCCGCGTGGAGTCCTTATGTATATTAGTTTTCAGAAAAACTAGTAAACTTGCAATATGAAAAATGAAAAAGAAACCAGACTGCGCTATCATGTATGAACATTTATTAATTTCAAGCCAAATGGCTCATGGCAATATCTATGTCATATTTTATTATATTGTGTCCAAATTGGATACAAAGGATCATCTTGGCATTCCAAACATTGTTGCCAAATAGAGTTTCTAACTATTGTGTACAATGAAACCATTTTTCATATTAGGGCAAGTGCACCGCGGGCGCTTACCACCGATGCTAGGGAATAAACCCCAGCGGTTATGCACGATTCCCAGTCTGTTTTTAAGCATAGATGATTAAATAGGCATCGGATGCTTGAATAATTAGTGTAATTTACGTGTCCCAAGCGACCGACGCTTGCTGCATGCAGTAATGGACTAATTAAGCGCCCCAGATAAGATCCTTCCGTTGTACATGGCCTTATAAGTGACAAGATGGGTTTTTTGGGAAGTAAATTCAAAAATATGGTGCAAAATAACACCACACTATTTTCATAAAGTACACCATATTTTATGGAAAAATTTCAGGATTTATAAAAGTTACAAGATTTCTAACTATTTGCACACGTTTTAATTACTTTGTGTGAATTTTTTAAAAGCAATTCAAATTTGCACTGCAAGTGTGTTACAACTTGGCTCTAAAAAATCAAAATAATAATTTTTAGGTACACAAGTAGTCATTATACGATGAATCTAATTGAATAATGTGCTATTATCTTAATCATTGAACAAGTCAATAAATCAAAGGAACAACAACTATTTGAATCAATGCATGTGTGCCTAGTATACATAACCTAGACAATGAGCAACTAAACGTATTTTTAGAGTATGCCACTGAATTAATCGCGGCCAACCTATTAAATCCTAAACTATTTGTGCACATTCCTGACCAACGTTATGAAAACAATCCATATGGACAAAAAATATTGATGGATCAGTACTTTTGGATTGAAAAAAATCATAGTTCCAATGGCTTTGTTGTGGTCGGTACTACTGAATATTGTTTCCTTGGAACTTCCGGAGGTGATGTCTAGTTGTGCCAGGACAACCCTTTCTATTATGCTCCGTACTACCGTAGATCATGACCTCAGAACTTCCGGACTAATAGTCGTAGAAACACTATGCCTAGGTTTCTGCAATGTGTTCTTCAAAAGCAAGTTGGCCAATTGTGCTCTTATCTTCTGCACTTTTCTATGTGTATATCTATTCACATGTGTCAAAATGAGATAAGATGGTAGCAATGCTACAAGGTCGAGGGACAGAAGAGTGATCTACCTTATCATTCTCCTTGGACGGTCTCACCTTCTGCCTGCTGGTTCGCAATTCTGCTGCTGCCGCCTTGGCTTCCCACGTTGATGGGTAGAACAGGTGCTTGTAGGGATCCATGCGCCTCAGGGAGTACACGCCCGACTTCTCCATCACCACGTTTAACAGCCGCCACGCCATTGTTCGCCTTCAGAGATCCGCTCGCTGAAGTTAGTCAATCCCAATTTTGATCAGATTTGTTCTTGTTAATTCAGTATCTCAATCGATCGGCCTTATTGCTGACGCGACAGAGTATACTCCAGCTTCTCGTGTCATTTGTGTGGGACATGGGCTGCTTGGTAAATATTGCCATGGACGGGCCCAACAAATATTTCCCTAGTTTGTATCGGCCAGGCCCAACAAGAATTCGGATTGGAGTCGACAAAGGGAGAAAAGAGAAAATCTCCATAGTTCCGGACACGGTGTTTTGACCCGTGGGTCTAGATGCACCCGATATAAAAGTATTTTTATTATATTTTAAAATGTCAAAAAGATTCAAAAGAAAAATTTCGGGTGTACATCCAGACATTCCATATTCGTACAAAAAGTTTCATAAAATATACATTTTTGTGGGCTTAGAAAAGACACAAGAAAAATATATCTTGTACAAAATCATTTTCGAGCACCGTGATTTGTCTTTTTACACAGCCCACAAAAAATGTCATTTTTCCATAAAACTTCGTGTGCCAACATAAAATGTCCAGATGTACACCTGAGATTTTTGTGTTGGAATTTTTTGACATTTTAAAATATGGTTTTTAGGTAGTGGGATCATCTGCTCCTGCTACCCAAAACTGATTTCCGCCTAATTCCTCATTTCTTGTCCAACACTAGATCAAGGAGAGGAGTGAGTATATATAGTCTTGACCCTAACGCTAGGTTTGGGATGGGCGTTCATTTTTTCCCAACTTCTTGGACATATATTGGGTAAACTAAACGCTTTAAATCTCCATATGAAGTTGATCTTGTATGACTATTTTTATATTTGATCATGTTTAACTTATGGTTGATCTCTATATGAAGTTTGATGCAGCGGTAACCATGTATTTTTCTTCTTCTCCTCTTTTCCGATTTGCTCTGTGTTGTATAATATGTATGCCGACTTACCTAGTACCGACATGCTAGTATGCTTTTTAATTAGTCCGCATGGTTGAATTTTTGTTGTCCACGCAAACAAAAAATTGTTATTGTTGTTGTTATAATGTTGTTGTTTTTGTTATTGTTGTTGGACGTGAAAACATTGCAGCATGTAGCATTACATCATGCTTACCTCAGCGTGCGGTTCTTGACATGAAATCCATGGAGTAGCAACTTGCATCACAATACCACGGTAGCCTGGACTAATAGGTTTTCTTTTCTTGTGGACGTCCTGGGGTTGCTAGATTATCCGAGTTTTAAACACAAGGACTATGTATTCTTATCGAGAGGAGAGCCACACATTCCCTGTAGTGGCGTCTAGACGGAGGGTGACGGTGATCAAGTACTAGTGCATCGCTCCAAGGGAGGAAATGTAACATCCAAACTAGTGGCATGTGCAGCTACGTACCTATCAGGTTGTGAACTTCTCGAAAATCATAAATGGAGATCGAGCTAAATGAGGTTTTGTACTTTTTATTTAAAAAACGTATTTTAAAGTTAAAAAAATGTGAAAATCCTGAATCTTGACAATGTTCTATTCTACAAATGCGCAAAATTACAAATCAAACTATTTCATATTGTGGGTAAGAAAAAACAACAAAATCTGAAATATTTGGACGAGTACTCTTTTTTCTCGGGCGATCTAGGGTTTGGTGGAGTACCACGTACCTAAAGTCCAAAAAAGTTCCCCTCCGTTTCGCTCCTTGCTCTTGTGCGCGCTGAGTTGAACACCCACGCCAAAATATTTCGCTACCCAGCCATGTATATGCGCCGGCAATTTACTCTGCCAGGACTTACTTGTGCCGGCAGATCAGTTGCCTCTGTTTAATTCAATTATTGCCAGAGCATCTCTATTTTTCCCGGCAGTTAATGTGCCCTCTCCAGTCTTTGCCGGCAGTTTATTTTTCTGGCAGTTAAATTGCCTCCGTAAGTGGATTTTTGGCTGCTGTTATTTGCCCCCAAATTTGGTCCATGGTGTAGTGTGTTAAAATTTTGCATTGTTCACTACTTTAAAATGGCAGGCTTTGTCATGTTTGTGCAACACAAAATACACGATATTTCTTGTTAAGATTTTACACTTTGGTAGAATACAGCAATGTCTACATGCAGAAATATTGTTAGATCTTTTCAAAACATAAAAATATGATTTTCGAATTTTTCGAAAAAAAAACTCCGTGGAGCTCGGCCTCTATTTCTCCACTCTCTATACTTATACCCTGCTAAAGCCCGGTCCCGACTTGCTGCTACAACCAAAACGACCACTCGATGTGTTGCATGTTCCGTCACCCGAACTCGCACGGAGGCTGTCCTGAAATCTCACGGAAACTCGCGCGCGAGATGTCCACTGGATTTATAGCTGCCCCGCCACGACCGCACAAGGAGCATTCCATAGAAACACAAACGCACACTCAGTAGCGGAAGGTATGGATCGCCGCCGCGGCACCGCGACGCGTAAGCCGGCGCGCGCGGAGATGGCAGAGTGGGGCGGCGGCAGGATGGAGGTGGGCGAGGAGGAGCCGGTGAGCCCGACGGGGCGCCTGTTCGGGGAGCCGCACTTCAGCTGCTACATAGTGGCCGTCTTCGGCTTCGGGGCGCCGGTGAACCTGGCCGCCGTGCGGGCCGGGCTCCAGGCCACCCTCGCGCGCCACCCGCGCTTCTGCAGCGTCCAGGTACGTACGTTGCCAGTCGCCACGATGGTGTTCATGCGCCGTGCGTAAAAGTCTCTCTTTACGGCTTGTTGAACTAGTGTGTGGCCGATATTATTTATAGACAGACTTGATCCTCTCGGCAATAAACTGTGGCAGTTTTCTTTTTTTGACAGTTCAGTAGAATGAAGTAACAGGGTTAGCAGTCCGCAGCATCACGTGTTCCATATTTTACCTTGAACGTCTGTTACCTTGATGTAATGTTTTTTTCTCTTTTGGCTTAAGCCACACCGTGGTTCCTTGATGTATGTAGATAGGTTGGGTGATCTACTAATCCAGTCAAATCGATCAAATCAAGTTCAAGATTGGCAGGCTTCCATTTGTTCGTGCCCAGTTCAATCGCCCTCTCCGATTAACCAAACTCAGTTCAAGAAGTGTTTTGCATGTAATTTTAAAGTTTTAAAAATTCTAAAGAAAATTATGTGTATACATATACATGTAATTTACATACATGTGGCTTTTTTGCTAGACATATGTTCTATTTTAGGCTCAACAAATGTAATTTACATACATGTGGCTTAATTTGTGTCACGTGTAGACGATGGCTACTATGATGAAGTCCGGCAAAGACAACGGTGCGCAGTGGGGGAATCGGCTCGGCTACATGATAATCCCATTCCACATAGCCAAGCATAAGGACCCATTGGAGTACGTCCGGAAGGCGACCCAGGTTGCACGCAGGAAGAAGAGCTCCATGGAATCGATCTTCACGTTCTGGAGCGGGTCGGTCATATTGAAAATCTTCGGCATCAAGGTGGTCGATCGTTTGGATATTAAAATGCACGACTCTCCTTAATCCTCGTGCCAGAAGTTTTGCGCCCTATTCAACAGAACGGAGGGAGTAGAATGATATAAAGTAGATATACATTCAAACATGAAACTTTGTATTTGACAAGGTGGCTACAGAGATTGTTAATATGTGTCGATCACATGAATTATAATTAAGTACAAATGTTTTGTATAAATAACTGCTAATTGTTTTCTTGACTTGGTCTGACAATTGATTGAATTATAATTAAGAAGAGTGACGTGAATAAATCAACACAAGCGGAGAGAGCCGCCACTGGCGTGTCGAGGCCGCCGCTCTTGAGGAGGTTGGATACTGCTGGCGAAGGAGGGAGGGGAGATTCGATCTTGAGAGAGGACGGTTTCACGGAGCGTCCGTAGAGAAGGATCCGAACGGTGATTTTAGGAAGGATGGGAAACGTGGGCCACATGCCTGCCTGCGTGGTGTGGTGATGGACCGACGCGTGCTGGAATTCCTTCCTTATGTACTTTTTTTTTACTTGCCTCCGTGTGAGAGGGCTATATCGCGCTCGCAGACGGCGCAATTCACCTTCGCCCGAAACGCTTCATGGGCGGCCCAATAGAAAAAGGCAGAGCGTTTTCCCCACTTTGTATTTTTTTAATTCGGAGAACTTTTTCAAATCTAAATTTTTTAATTCGAAAATATTTTGAATTTAAACAAAATTTAAAATTTGAACAATTTTTGAATATAAACAATTTAAATTTTAACAATTTTGGGAATATGAACAAATTTTGAGTATGAATAGATTTAAAATCTAAATTTTCGAATATAAACAAATTTAAATTCAAATAATTTTCAAATATGAAACAAATTTTAAATTTGAACAATTTTAAAATCTGAAAATATTTCAATTCTGGACATTTTTAAATTGAGACGTTTTTCAAAATCATAAAAACTTTAAAAAGGAAAAACAAGAAAAGAAAAATTAAAAGAACGAAAAATAAAAATGAACCGAATGAAAAGAGAAGAAACATAGAGGAAAAAAGCGCCAGATGAGCCGGCCCATCACCTAGGCGTTTCAGGCGGCACGATACCGCCGCTAATGAGCGATATATATCATTCAGCCCTCCGTGCTCGTACTGTTGATACCGTCTGATGATCACAAATTATGGCTAGCACTCTAAGGTGTGCAAGTTCTCGGAGAAATCAACCTACCGACTGATGCGGAGCTGCCCACATGCCGGTGGGCTACCCATGAAGGAAATGCAGGAATATTCAAAATAGAAAAAGGCTAAAAAATCCGAGTGGAGGTAGTACGTAGTACGTAATAGTGGCTATTTTTTTAAATAATACATTTTTTATTAATTTCAAGAAATATTACGCAGATTGAAATATTAGCACAAATAATACGGCCTCGGCTGTGGGTAAGCCGATAGGACCCTATCGGCCGCGGCGTAGCCAATTAGGACCTATCGGCCAGGGCGAAGCCGAGCAGGTGGCATGGCGGGCCAGGCCTGCGGCCGATAGCCCTTTTGGGTTACGCGTGGCCACTAATCGGCCACGTCGTAGCCGATTACCCTATCGACCAGGCCGTAGCCGATAGGTCGCAGAGATAAGGTCTACGACTCCTTCCTCCTCGCGTTCTTCTCTCTGTTCTTTCTCCCTGCTGCTGCCATTTCTTCCCTCCTCACGCGATTTGTCCACCCAGCCATCAAATCTCAAGCCTAGAGGTGTTAGAGAGTTACGGCATCATGAATCTACAGATGGGTTAGGTTGTGGGGGTGATTTGGTGGTGCTTTTTAGGAGCAATGGTGAAGATGTGGTGGAGTTTGGTGTAGGCCGAGCAAGGCGTGGTGGTGGTGCTTCTGCTGCTCCGGCCGTGGTGGTTGTGCTCCTCCATTGATTCAGGGCACGCTTCAAGGGTACGTGATTTTTGGCTAATTAGGGTTCAGATTAATTAGGTTTGCATTATTGTTAAGTTTGTCGTGCGATATTAATATTGCTAAGTATCCAGTATTAATTGCTAGATATTTGTTCGGTAGTAATAATTAAGTAAGTAGTTGTTTCGGTTTTAATGATTATTTCATGGTACATTTGTAGGTTGCCGAGATGACTAATTTAGTTAAGTGTATTTTTTACTATGGTCCTGGTACTGTTGAAATAACTGAGTTGGGAGCTGATCTAGGTAAGTTTCGATGATCAGAGTTGGAACTGAACTCCCCACAAAAATGGTCCATAAGTCAGCTGAAAGATTAGTTGGCAGGATGTTTAGGCTTAATCCTGAAACAGACACCGTCGGTGTGCATGCATTGTGGACGAAGTCAAGATCACCGTTTTTGTTATTTGAGGCCGATAGATCGGACCTCTCAGTTGGTGCGCTGGCTACAAGGTTGCGAAAGCAGGGGAACTACCCCTATCGCCTTACTGATACCTGTCGCGAAGGAGGTGAACCCTCCTGAAGGCGAGGGTGGGCACGATCCTGGCTAGAGCAGTCAGGAGATGAATTTATCCGGACATGATGATAGTCAGGAAGATGTTGGAGGTGGTGGTTACGATTCAGCGTAGAACAATCATGCAGAAGTAGGAGACACAGTATGGTGATAACGGGTCCCTGATTCCGGCACGTGACGTTCGGCCACTGCACAGGTTGGGTGGACGACGCCTAACCCACCACCTCCGCGTCGTGACAGACGTCGTGGCTGACACTTCACTCTATTAGTTGAGACTTGTCTATCTATCTATGTACCAGACTTATTTATATCTATGTTGAGACTTGTCTATCTATCTATGTACCAGACTTATTTATATCTTGAGACTTGTCTATCTATCTATGTACTAGACTTATTTATATCTTTGTTAGGGAAAAAAAAGGGTGGTAGCGACGGTGGCGGGAAAGAAATGGCAGGAGCGGGCGGTGGCGGGAGAAAAAATGATGAAAAAATCCGTGCTAGAAAAAAATGGAGCCATGCAGCCGTCGATGCAACAGCAGCCGACCAGGCCCAGTCGACTGCGCTACAGCCGAGCAGGTCCAGTCGGCCCAGCAGTGGCCGAGCGAGTCCAGTCGGCTATGCAGTGGCCGACAGGGCCCCCTCCCGCATGCAGCCCTCGGCCGACAGACTAATTGGCTACGCCGCGGCCGATCGGGGCCTATCGGCTTACTCGCAGCGAAGGCCGTATTATTTGTGCAAATATTTGAATCTGCGTAATATTTCTCGAAATTAATTAAAAAATGTATTTTTTTTAGCGTAATAGTGATGAATATATATTTATCAAAATCCTTGGGAATTCACGAGAGGCCTTGTGTGGGAGAAAAGCTGTCTAGGCTAGTCCGTCGTAATGTGGCCCAGTCGGCCCATCCATCTGTCAATCCATTTAAGATGAACAGAAAGGGTGAAAGACGGCTGGCTAGACCATACCATCCCAATCTCTCCGCCGCCGGCGACGCACTAAACGCGATTCGTTGAGTCCTGCTGCAGGTATTGCTCTCAAATTTTCTCATTCCCGTTCAATTTTTTCTCGTCTTGTTTTGCCTCTGGACTAGATAGAGATCGTGTTCGTCTTTTGTAATGTCAGAGGGAAGAATCTAATCCGATTGATGGCCCCTCTTTTGTGAGAGGAGAGGGGAGCGAAATGCAGGCGCGGCGGCAGTTGGTGAATGTGGTGATGCGCAGGGGCAGCATGTATTCGGTGAGTCGCATCAAGCCCGAGGAGAAGCTTTTCTACCCATCTACGGCGGCGGCACAAGCTGCGGCGGCGGCGGCGGCACCCAAAAAGAAGAAGAAGATGCAGACCATATCGAGGCTGCCTGCGCCCAATCTCAGAATTGAAGCATACCGCCTAGACGACATGCGGCTCGATTTCTTGCCCTTGTACGGACGAGGCAGCGGCAGCGGCGGCGGCGACAGCTTGATCCTCTCCGTTGACTCGGCAGGCCACGCCGTCCTCTGCGACAGCGACACAAGCTCCGTCCAGCCAGTTCCCTGCCTCAACGAACCAAAGGGAGACAGCCCCATCTCCTTCTGCATCCCCGACGGCGACAAGGGCGGCGCTTTAGCCCTGTACGTGTTGGACAGGCTGCCCGCCGGCCGCAACCCTTGCAATTTCGAAGCCCTTGTCAAGGGCAAGGATGGCTGGGAGTGGCACCGCCTCCCGCTGCCGCCCTACGTCAACGACCCAGCGTACGTCTGCTCTTCCATCCAGTCCTACACGCTGCTCAATGGTGGTTCCACCATCTGCATATCATCCAGCCCCCCCATCGGCACCTACTGCTTCGACACGGCTAACCGTGAGTGGACAAAGGCTGGCCGATGGCCGCTGCCCTTCCACGGCCGGGCAGAGCATGTCCCTGAGCTTGGAAACCTCTGGTTCGGCATGGCTGACAACAGCTTGCGCGCGTCCGACCTTGAAGGGGCGGCGGCTCCCGAGATACTAGGTGAGTGGCAGGTCCTCGACCCCCCGCCCGAGGGCTGGGTGCAAATAAGGAGCTGCCTGCTCTACCTGGGAGCAGGCAGGTTTTGCGTCAACAAGGTTTTCGACATTGGGGGGCAGGACCCAAGTGACAAGGCTGCTGTGATTACCGGCGTGGAGGTGGTGCAGCAGGAAGGATCGTCTCAACTCCAGATGGTTAAGCACAAGTCCTTGATCAGCTATGCAGGCATCGAGTGTATAATTTAGATCACTAGGGCAAGTTTTCTTCTTTCTTCTGTATGTTATGACCGTTAGATCACTAGGATATTATCCACTGTTCCTAGTTCATTGAAGAATTATGCAACGTAGTAATACTAGAGTATCCGCTCCATCATGCATGACCGTATTAGATAATCGCAAGTTCTAACGGGGGCACCGTTGTGTACCTTCACAGAAACATACCTTTCCACACTAGCATGCATTGTTGCGACATTTCCCTCCTGTTCGCAGCACGGCATGGAATGTGCGCAGTGGGAGTCGAGCTCCTCTGCAGAATTCTGAAGCTTCACAAACACTACGACCACGAGGTTCAGTAGTCCCTGCATGATGAGGAGCAATGCTTCTGGAGAAAACAACCTACGCATTGCTTCCGAACATCCTCTTTTACGTTAGATTTTTGTTTCGTTTTGTTCTGTTTCTGGAGATCTTGCTTGTTTTTGTGGGAACGGGCCTGATCTCATCACCTGATTGTCTTTTCTTTCTTTTATAACGACAGGGCAAAGAGAAAACTAATCTATTCAGTGAGCGAAATGCAGGCGCGGCGGCAGTTTGTGAATGTTGTGATGCAAAGGTATGGCAGAGGCAGCATGTATTCGGTGAGCCGCATCAAGCCTGTGGAGCAACTCTTCTACCCATCTACGGAGGAAGCACAAGCCGCGGCAGCATCAGCACCACCAACGGAGAAGATGGAGACCATCTCCAGGATGCCTGCGCTCAAGCTCAGATTCTCCAACGCCAAGAGGCTGGATTTCCTGCCCTTCTACGAACGCGGCACTGGTGGCTATAGCAAGATCTTCTGCACCGACGCCGCGGGCCACACCGTCCTGTACGACACTGACGCCGACTCCATCCAACCGGTTCCCTGCCTCAACAGCCCAAAGGGGTTCAACCCCATCTCCTTCTCCATCAGGGACAGAGCCCCCCGCGACCCTGCCCGTGCTCAAGCCTTCTACCTTATGGGAAGGCACCCTAGGTGCTACGACCGCTTCAGCTTCGAGGTCCTCATGTACAGTAACACTTCCAGCTCGCGGCACACTGGCCGGAATTTGAAAGGCTGGTACTGGCATCGCCTCCCGCCTCCGCCCGGCCATGTCGACACTTGCATGGTCAAGGGACACGCGCTGATTGACGACGACCACCGTGACCCCATTCTCATTGTCTCATCCACCAAAACAAGTGGTGTCGGCACCTACGGCTTCAACACAGTCAGCAACAGATGGTTTAAGGCTGGTTCCTGGACGCTGCCGTTCGCGGACCGTGCTGAGCATGTGCCCGAGCTCGACGGCCTCTGCTTCGGCATTCATGAGAATTGGCCCTACAACTTTTGTGCGATGGATTTCTCCTCCTTTTTTGACACTAACAAGCCTCCGTTGCTGGTGTACAACTGGGAAGACCTTAATCTGCCGGGCGACTGGGTGATGGTGGACTGCAGCATGGTATACCTGGGGACGGCAAGTTTTGCACTGCCAAAATCTTCGAGTTCTCTGTGGGTAATGAAAAGATTGGGTCGGGTGCTGTTATCTCTGGTTTGGAGGTGGTGCGCCACGGTGTACCATCCAAACTCCTGATGGTCAAGCATAAGTCCAAATTCTACAAGTTTATCAGAGACGAGATCCAGTGTATCATCTAAGATACACTTGTGCGCATGGCAAACAATTTCTAGAGGACTGAGTGCTAAGTGATCGTTTTCACAAAGAACTTTTGTTAGTAGTTTGTACTCTGTTTACAGTTTCTTGGACAGCAGCAGTTCAGTGCAAGCCATATCGACGAGTTGCTAACCACCCACATGTTGGCCGCTGAACAGACGATGTCGTGAAGCCGTCCGACAGTTGCATTTCTCCGTGACACGCAGGAGGATGCGGAGCATGTCAAGAACCATGAGTGTGCTGCCATCTTGTGTTGTTTTGACAATTCATTTTTTTCTTTCTCGGGTATACCTTTGATAGACAGTTATCTGAGGTGCAGTGCCCTTACTAGCACCCGCTGCTCCTTTGGTGCCACTGTTAATTAATTTCCAAATGCGCTTCTGCATCTTCAGAGTTCAGTAGGGACGATTATATTGGAATATCATTCATAGCTGCCACTGAAGCGTATACTACATAATGTTTTCTATTAGCTTTTGTTCAGTTTCCATATATATATATATATATATATATATATATATATATATATATATATATATATATATATATATATGTGGTTTGCTGGCTCTTGCCGGAAACGTGTTGGTGTAAGGCGAACGCCAACGCAAAGTTTCATTCAGAAAGCTGCATTGGATGGGGTGGAGTGGTCATCAGAGGCCAACATGGCCACTTTGTTGCAGGCGAAGGTGCGAGCTGCTTGCATGTCGGCGGGCAACCTTTCTCGCGAAGGAAATGCAGGTATGCGGGGTTGCTCTAGAAATGGATAATTATAGTGCGGCGATGAAGATTCTGAAGGAGGAAGAATCGATATGTTCATGGTCCGTTCATATAAGACATCAAGTCTCTCCTCAGAAGTTTTTATGATTTCAAGGTGTTGGCGATTAGGCTTATAGCGAATGAAGCTGCTCATGCTTTAGCTAAGGAAGGCTGCGTTAATAAAGTGTGCAGCGTGTGGAGGTTTGTTCCACCGTTGGTTCTTGTAAACAGGGTGAACCATGAGTGGTGTCGGAGTAATCTAACACGCAGCTTTAAATCTCAAAAAATAAAATCTGGGCTGGGTATACTCGTATAACTCACTGGAGGCTGACAGGTCATGAACCCATCTTTAACTACTCTCTCCATTCCAAATTATTTGACACATTTGTGAAAGGAGAAGGATGTCGCCTAAATGGGGGTGAATAGGCGCTTAAAACTTTTTCGGTTTAGTCTTAATAATTGCGGAATAAAACTAAGTGTTTAAATTAACAAGCCAACAACCTAAATATACTAGGCTCACCTATGTACACCAACAACTTATGGTAAGTAAGACAAGCAACAAAGAGATAGCAATATAGAATACTTCAAACACGAAGACTATCACAATGTAAAATGCATAAGTAAATAGATCGGGTATAGAAATAACCGAGGCACATGAATACGATGATGTATTCCCGAGTTCCTCCTTTTTAGGTGAGTACGTCTCGTTGGAGAGGTGTGAGGCCCACAAAGGTCGATCACAACGCCGCAAAGGCTCACCCTATTCTCCGAGAAACCGCACCACAGAGGATTGGTTCACCTTCCACTATCAGAATCCTTCAAGGCGGAATCCGGAGTCTTTACAACAACAATTCGAGGCACAAGCCACAAATGGATTGGGGGCTCCCGAATGGCTACAAGTGACCACAAAGGTCTCAACCACCACAAAGGCGTCTAGGGTCTAAAGATTCAAGAGTAACAAGTTCACAAATTTTCACTTTCACGAATCTTCGTGGAGAGAGCACACCGATGCAACACAATGCAATGGCAAGAACACAAGAAGTGATCAAGTCCTTCACTCTCAAATTTCAACAAAGCAACAAATGCTTATGGGGGAATAAAGGAGAATAAGAGAGGAAGAACAAAGTAAGAGAAACACCAATAACTCCAAGATCAAGATCTAATAGGTTCCCCTCACTTAGAGGAGAGATGGATTGGTAGAATTGTAGATCTAGATCTCCTCTCACTTTCCCTCATAGATATGCAAGAATCATTGGAGGGATTGAGAGGTAGGCAAGCTTTGCCAAAGGTCAACAATGGAAGAGAGAGGGAAAAAATGAGCTCGAGGGATTCGAGAACCGTTGGGGAAGAAAGCCCCTTAAATAGGTCCCCTCAAAAAGTGCCCGTTGGGCAGTGCAGGGAGGCCGGCCGGTGGCCTGCGCAGAGAGGCCGGCCTGGGAACCGGCCAGGCCGGCCTGGGGGCTGGCCACCCAGCAGAGGCGCCCGGCCTGGGAACCGGCCAGGCCGGCCTGGGGGCTGGCCACCCAGAACCCGAAAATGAAACGCCCATAACTTTTGCGAGAAAACTCTAAATGGGATGAAACCAATTTTGTTGGAAAGATAGCGACAAGAGCTTTCCTCTCATGCGAACCATAAATAGAGTTAAGTTGCCACACATGGAAAGGTGTGGAACTTTCCTCAAGGATAAACCGATACTATTTCCAACGTGAAAACGCAACAAGTTTTTCATCCGGACTCCGTTTTCTATGATCTTGGTCTTTGCTCCGAAGATAATTCCAAGCACTACAAGATCATGCAAATACACATCATGTTCCATCATGTGAGGAGGATAACATAAGAGGAGAGTTTGACCTCTCTACAAGAGACGAATCGGTAAAACCTCCAATATCAAAAACACAACAAGATATGCATATGAAATCCGTTTTCGATGAACTAGAGCTTGGTATGGAGATGAACACAAGCTCTAAATTCTCACATGGATAAAATCCAAATAAGAACCAAGAAAGATGATATGCCAAATATGCAAAGGTTTGAGCTCTCCACAAAGATGCGATCAAGTTACTCACTTGAGAGCCCCTCTTGGTAGTACGCCGTCTATCCTATAACCCGGTCTCCCACTAACATCACGAGACCGGTAAAATAGAAACCCTATCAAGATCATACCTTTGCCTTGCGCATTTCACTTGATCTAGATGATGACGATCTTGACTCCCTCAAGTTGGAACATCTTTCTTTATTGTGCTTGCTAGCACATGCTTGATGAAGACTTCTCCAAATGCTCCCCCATACTTCATTATGGGAGAGCCTCGCTAAGCTCCATTTCACAAAGATGATGTCTTGAATCCTTCAAGACATACTTGCAATATGCTCAACTCTACACATGACCATTCTTCATATAAACCCTTGAATAGAGCATTGATCATCATTTAATCTTCTAGAGTCCAACACATGAACTCCAATCTTTTCCTATGGATAAGATCTACAAGAATATCTCAATGCAAACATTAGTCCATAAGGATTGTCATTAATTATCAAAACCACGCATGGGGCAACACATGCCCTTTCAATCTCCCCCATTTTGGTAATTGATGACAATCCCTTTTACGAGGGTTTATATAATGAATTAAGCAACCATGCACAACCAAGAGTAAGGATGCAAGAGCATGAAAGGCAAATGCTTAAGAACGAAACTAAAGCATAAAACCAAATTCTCTTAAACCATCTAAACTTCTCCCCCATTGGCATCAATTGCCGAAATGGGTGAAAAATTATGAAGGCCAATATAATAAGAGCTCCCCCATAAAGTGTGCATTTCTCATGATATGAGTGAAATCAAATGCACATATCCAATGACGAATGGATGAAGGGAGATCAAACTATGTCGAGAATCCAATCAAAAGAGAAAGATACTTCAAAGAAAGAAGCAAGCAATCAAAAGGATCCAAAAACAATGTTCAAAATAACAAGATGGAACTCCCCAAGGTATGTGCACAAAGTAGGATTTGCGAAGCAATATGGAGTGTCCTCACTCCCTCCTAGACAATTTTGAACACAAACAAGAGAGTAGCAAATAGGTCCACAAGCTTATTAAGACGCAAAAATATACCAAATGAAAAACAAAGCTTGTGCCTTTTAGAAACCACCAAAAAATCAAAGGCAATAAAAAGTGGTCACTAAAGATTGAAATACCAATTAAAGATGTAACTATTCTTATGTGTATAAGTTTCTAATTAGACATCAATCATGAAGATATATGTCCAAAAAGAAACATGCACACACAAAGTAGATACAACGGTGAAGAACATGATATCCAAGAGGAAGTCATAAATACACCAATAAGATATTTGCTTAAAAGCATAGCACAAAGCTCAATTTTATCTTAGAAGGATATAGATGAACTTCCAACACAATCTCATCATAGCATCAAAAATATCCACAAGGGATAAGGTGATAAATGGGATGCTCCGAGAAAGATAACAAGTATCACAAAGGCAAATGATTTGAAAATTCATCAATATTGCATATGAGAGATGAGAAGAAATGCTAGATTAACATATTTGGGATTGGTGAATCAATAAAATGATTATGTATATTCCCCTTGATATGTAATCATCCCGGCTTGCTCACATTTGCAATAAAGTGTTTTGATAAACTTTTCAAGAATATATCAATTGCACAAAGGATTCATGCCAAGATACAACCTACACAAGGTTGAAAGCTAGAAAATATGCATGAGGTAGATACTTGTTACCGAGATAGCATTGGTGATGTAGAAGATAAGAGTTCACGATCATCCGAGCTTGGCTCCAATAAGCACATGGTGATAACACCTTCCTTGTAAATGAGACAAGCTTCCAATGCATCTCCAATGTACCTAAAACAAATTCAAGTACAAAATGGTACCCAAACTTATTGGGCCAAAGTAGTTAGAGCAACTACAATACATAGGACAAACTCCACATAAATATGTGCATATTGATATGAAATTGAATTTCATGCACATCTTAGCCATTTAGGATTTGATGGAGTTTATCCTATATATTGGATCAACGAAAGTAAGCATGCCATAAGATATACATATAATAAATATGCATGCACAAGACTTTCAAGAACCAAACGAGATACAATTTGGACAAAACACCAATTAAACCAAGAAAGCACACACAAGTGTGACAAGAAAAAGAATTGTCCAAATTATATCAAACCCAAATCAACACATGATTGAAGATACCACTTTGAAAAGATAAATGAAAGTAAGATACCAATTGATGAAAATATCATCAAGGAATAAACCAAACCCTCTACACTTTCATGATGGCACAAAGTACCAAGACGAAAATGTTTGTCTTCCAAAGAGACACGTCATCGGGATCAAATACCAATTGAAGACAACTAATGTTCAAAAGCATATAGGATTGCTCCCCCAAGATTTGTGCATTATTTATGATCTTGCATTTGAATACAAAATGCACACAAATGGATCATCACTCTCCATACATATTATTCAAACACTAGTCATGTTCAAGGAAAGCAATAAGTACAAAACCAATTTAAAGAATGATGTTCTACTCAATGTAGGATAGCTTCCCCAAGAATGGGATCATTGCTTTTCCTAACTCAAGAAAGCACAAAGCGAATTTTGAGTAGAGCAACAAGGATCCAAAAGATACAAGGAAGACAATGAGAGTTAGATCAAACAAATCCTTGGCAATAAAAAAAGGCAATTCAAAGCAAGAGCCAAAGTGAAGATGGTCCACAAATTTCACCACACATATGAGTATCACTTGTCATGGACAAGGAGTATATAGAGATATTTCTCGGTGGTATATAGGAATGATATTGAAGACCAATTCACAACAAATAAGCATATGGCAAAAGATAAGATTTAAAGGCCAAAGCTTAAATAGATAGATATTCTTGATAGCTTCAAGTATTCACGCGATCATGCAAAGCCACTACAAAGAGTAGCTTGAAGCAATCGATTTCCCAAAAGGATATGCGAACATATTTGGGGAAAACCGTACCAAGAATTCCATCACAAACAAGATCCAAAAGAGTGATTAAAAAAATCATTTTACCAAAATGGAACTTGTTTGAGCAACATGCCACAAGGAATAAGATAATGAAGAATATCAATTCTAGGTGGCAATACCTCACATGTTCACATTTTCTAGGTTTGTAATATGCACATAGCTTATTACTCCCCATAATGTGATAATCCAAATTTTCTTAACAAGAGGCAAATAAAACCAACTAGAGATAATTAATGGACATTATAGAATTTGAATTTCTCATGAGAATGACATACCACATAGAGAATAGATAATATTGATATATCATCACTAAGTGGTATTCCTCATGTAACACATTTTAGGATTGTGAAGTGCACGAAGCATATCACTCCCCCAAAATAGGATAGTCCATTAATCTCTCAAAAAAGAGCCAACAAGATAAGATATCAAATAAAAGCAATAAGGCTCAACACAAGTAAATGGTGTGCAAACCAACATACACATACTTGATTACTCAAGATAAGTAAGTAGAGAGCACAACACATACAACACTAGCAAGGTACAAAACCTAACACATGCAAGGGTGCAAGCAACTTTCAATGTATATATGATTTAAATAAAAGTTACCGCAAGGAGGAACATTGAATATGAGATAGAACTGATGAAGATCCTTAATTCTTCATAAGTAGCCAAGTCTCCAATGCCCTCCAACAACACCTATTGATCAAGTTTTAGCTTGTTGGTCCCCAACCAAGTTGGGTCCTAAGAGGTTAGTCACAATAGGCTTGGCAACCCAAATGGTTCTTTTCTTGACACCACTTTGAGTACCAACATATTTGGCAAACACATTGCCAACCTTATCCTTCCGAAGAGAATAAACATCATCAATTATAATGGGGTTGGATAAGGTACCATTAGTGCATGAAGAAGCAAAGTGACCCTTCTCACGGCATATGTAGCAACATTTGCTTCCTCCTTTCTTTTAGTTGGAATCTCAACTTGAGGAGGGGTAGCTTGATTCTTCTTGGGAAGTGGCGTCTTCAACTTGAGGAACTTGAGTTTGAACTTGAGGCCGCTTCCCTTGTTGCTTCTCACTAAGAGGCTTCTTCTTCAAAGGGCAAGATCTAACATGGTGCCCTTCAACTTTGCACTTGAAGCAAACAATCTTGGCCGAATCTTGACTTGTTCTTGGCCCTTGTTCTTCTTGATAGGCTTGGACTTGTTCTTATTGTTGGAGTTGAATCCAAGTCCACTCTTGTCATTGGGGCGTCTTTGAACACTCAACACATTGTCAAGTGTGGACCTCCCAACATGACGCTTTTCCAAGTCTTTCTTCAAAGAAGTGACTTGGGCCTTGAGCTCATTTAATTCCTCTACATGGTTAGTATCAACACAAACACTAGAGGAAGTAGAGGCTTCATTGTTAGAGCAACAAGGCATGGAAAGTAATTCATCACAAGATTTAGCAATAGTATGTGATGTAGAATTACTAGGACTAGCACATGGCAATAGCATTTTTAGTAGAGTTGTGCTAGTCCACATGAGGCTCACAAGATGTTACCTTTGTAGCGATAGCCTCATGAGCTAACTTTAGCCTTGCATGGGATGCTAGAAGATCCTCATTAGAGCTAGAGAGCTTTTCATGACTTTCTTCTAATTTCCCATACTTGCTAGTTAGCAACTCAAGTTGAGCCCTTAGCTCAACATTCTCCTTCAAAATAGATGCTTCACGAGAAGTGGAGTTAGTAGCACAAGCATCATTAACATTAGAAATGGAAGAAGACAACTTGGCAAGCTCATCATTTTTATATAGTTGAGTTTGGAGTTCATCATGAGACTTGATAAGGAGAGAGTGTTTACTTTCCAAAGCCTTATGAGCTTTGTCAAGTCTCTCTATATCCTCAACTAGTCTAGCATTGCCAACTTCAAATTCAACCTTTTCCTTTTTAAGCACTTTATATTTAGCAATAGCATGATCTCTTTCCTTAATGATTTTAGCAATAATAAGATCATTTGATTCATCAAGAGATTCAAATTTCTCTTCAAGATAAGCCCTAAGCTCTTCCTCGAGGGCAGCCTTCAAGGTTGCTATTGTAATAGAGTCTTCTCTCTCAATTTCACATTTCTCATCAAATTGAGCATCCAAATCCTCAATGATTTCCCTACTCTTAATAGCATAAGCAATGATTTCACATAGAGGAGGGATAGCTTTGCTACCTTTGGGGAGAGCACCAAATACCATCTCACCCTTCTTTGTTACGGACTCAACATCCATATGTTCTCCATAAGAAACTTCATCCACATCATCACAAGATGTAGAGGGTTCCAAAGGTGGAGATACCTTTGAATCTCTAGCCATAAGGCAAAAGTGGGTAATGGACGCTGATGATGAAGAATTACTTGAAGCACCATTGAGACCCATGTCTTGTTCTAACAAATGTTGGGATTCCTCTTGTGACAAATCACATGTTGGTGAAGTGGAAAAAGTTGTGAACTCATCCCGGCCGGAGGTGGAGGGAGAACAATCATCCTCAATAATATTGGACACTTCATATATATCTTGAAGCTTGGTCCAAAGCTCATGAGCGTTCCAAAAAGGCATGATTGAAGCAAGAACTACATCGCTCAAAACACATATAAGACCATTAGAAACAAGAGTTTCGAGATCAGAGTTTTCCACGTCCTCTAAAGATAATTCTTGGGAATCCTTCAGAGGAGAAAAACCCACATCTACAATCCTCTTAATATACTTTGGACCCATGGCCCTAAAATGATTAAGGATGCGAATTTTCCAAACATCATAATTTGTGCCATCGAATATAAGAGTGGGATCATGCACTAATTCTCTAAGCGCCATCTTTACTCTCTAGGTGGTTAAGCCCAAAAAGAGAGCCCAGGCTCTAATACCAATTGAAAGGACAAGGATGTCGCCTAGAGGGGGGTGAATAGGCGCTTAAAACTTTTCCGGTTTAGGCTTGATAATTGCGGAATAAAACTAGATGTTTAAATTAACAAGCAGACAACCTAAATATACTAGGCTCACCTATGTGCACCAACAATTTATGCTAAGCAAGACAAGCAACAAACAGATAGCAATATAGAATACTTCAAGCACGAAGGCTATCACAATGTAAAGTGCATCCAAGGCACACGAAGACGATGATGTATTCCCGAGTTCCTCCTTTTTAGGGGAGTACGTCTCGTTGGAGAGGTGTGAGGCACCACAAAGGTCGATCTCAACGCCACAAAGGCTCACCCTTTTCTCCGATGAACCGCACCACAAAGGATTGGTTCACCTTCCACTATCGAGAAATTATTCAAGGTGGAATCCGGAGCCTTTACAACAACAATCCGACGCACAACCCACAAATGGATTGGGGGCTCCCGAATGGCTACAAGTGACCACAAAGGTCTCAACCACCACAAAGGCGTCTAGGGTCCAAAGACCCAAGAGTAACAAGTTCACAAATTTTCAATTCCATGAATCTTCGTGGAGAGAACACACCGATGCAACACAATGCAATGGCAAGAACACAAGAAGTGCTCAAGTCCTTCACTCTCAAATTCCAACAAATCAACAAATGCTTATGGGGGAATAAGAGAGGAAGAACAAAGGAGGAGAAACACCAAGAACTTCAAGATCAAGATCTACTAGGTTCTCCTCACTTAGAGGAGATGGATTGGTAGAATTGTAGATCTAGATCTCCTCTCACTTTTCCTCAAAGATATGCAAGAATCATGGGAGGGATTGAGAGGTAGGCAAGTTTTTCCAAAGGTCAACAATGGAGGAGAGAGAGAGGGGAAAAACGACCTCCCACTAACTCCACGAGACCGGTAAAATAGAAACCCTATCAAGATCATATCTTTGCCTTCCGCATTCCACTTGAGCTAGATGATGACGATCTTGACTCCCTCAAGTTGGAACACCTTTCTTGATTGTGCTTACTCACACATGCTTGATGAAAACTTCTCCAAATGCTCCCCCATACTCCATTATGGGAGAGCCTCGTTAAGCTCCGTTTCACAAAGATGATGTCTTGAATCCTTCAACACATACTTGCAATATGCTCAACTCTACACATGACCATTCTTCATATAAATCCTTGAATAGAGCATTGATCATCATGTAATCTTCTACAGTCCAACATATGAACTTCAATCTTTTTCTATGGACAAGATCTACAAGAATATCTCAATGCAAACATTAGTCCATAAGGATTGTCATTAATTACCAAACCACGCATGGGGCAACACATGCACTTTCAATTTGTCTGGATATGGATATTTCTGCATATTAAAATATGTCTGTATACATCCATATTTAGACAAGTCTCAACTAATTCGGAACAGAGAGAGTAGAAATTAAAGTGTCCGACCCCCTGACATGCTGGGGGCAAATTGGGTAGGATCTCACATTAGATAGGAGCTATAAGATCAATTTTTTTGAATGGAAAAGACATGTTCAAATATTCTCAAAAAATTTGACAACACACATCTATGTTATATATACAACTTCAAAAATTGGCTGCTTAAAATTCGATCTATACTTAGAGAGGCAAAAAAGAGAAATTTCGGTGCGAATAGTATGAAACACTATTCACTCAAATCTGACACTATTCACGGTGTAGTTGTAGGACGAATTTTGAGCTGAAATTTTTTGGAGTTGTACACACAGCCTATAAGTATGTTGTGTAATTTTTCAGATTTTTTAACAATTTATACATACGGTTTTTGGACATGATCCTACGATCTCACTTAAAGAACAGATCCTACATAAGTCTCCCCCGACATGCTGAGTTGAGGGATGATTCTTGCATCTCAGTTCCAATGCTCACGTTAGTTTAAAAAAAATCGAAAAATATATTTAAAATTTTGAAAATATATAGAAAAAATATGCATATTCTCGAGGATGTATCCTATAGACGTACAAAATCACAATGCGGAATACTTTGTACTCCGGCCTACACAAAAATGACAGATTTATAGATCTGATTATAGTTTTTTTTGTGAAAAGATCTGATTATAGTTAACAATGCATAGTTTCAAATCTCCAAATTTTGTCATTTTTATAAACTATAATATACAAAAAAATTGCATTGAGATTTTACACGCTTGTAGTATACATCATTGCGAACATGCTTGAGTTTTTTCAGATTTTTTGAAACTTTTAAATATAATTTTTTATTTTTTTAAATAGAGAGATCGCTGGAGATCGGGAGAAAAAAAAACTACTTTCCACCCTGGTCACACACTACATCGCAAACGGCCTTCTTAACCCAAGTATGCACAGCAAGGTTCAGGAGTGGACAGAGAAACAGAGTTCTCCCCACGTTGATCAACATGTGAAGTAACCTGATTTGGTAGCGAAAAACGTGCGAGAATTTCGTCTCTTTCGCCAGAAAAAACCTGATCGACCGGTCGATCTTGCCTGCAAACAAAAATCCACAGGAATAGATCAGTAGTAGCCACAGGGCGGTGCTGTCGGAATACATGCCTGAAAACATGGCAAGGAGATGAGAACATGCTAGCTCTTGCTGCCCTGCCTGCTTGTGTTGGCGTCCGCGGCGGCGCCGTGGAGGAAGTGCAGCAGAACGGAGCTCTTGCAGCGGGGGCACCGGGGCTGCCCCTCCGCCTGCGAGAGCATCACGTACATGAGGCACCGCGGGCACCCCGCCACCACCATCGCATTGGCCACCGGTACGGCCGCCTCCTCCTCCGCGTTCGACGACATGCACGAGCTCACCGGCGACTCCACCATACTCGTAATGGACCCAAGTGCCGAGCTCCTCCGCCGTCGCCACCCAAGTGCTCCTCGTATGAGGATCGAGCCGTGTTCCAGTAGAGCCGCCCAAATAAGCAACTTTGGAGCTGCAATTTAGGATCGGGAAGCTCCTTTCGGAGCAGTAGTCCGCAATCAAGCTGCTCCTTTCGGAGCTGCTGTCCGCAATCAAGCAGCTCATTTTCGAGCTGCAATACGGAATCAGATCGAAGCAATCAAGCGGCTCCTTTCACTCCGAATTCGAATACATCTCTTTCTAGTTTCTGCCTAGAATAAGATCGACTACAGCTCTGTTCGGTCTCCAGGTTGCCTCCTCCGAATTTGACTACATGTCTTTTTCCCTATAATAAGATTGACTACAGCTCTGTTCGGTCTCCAAGTTGCCATCGGCGGAGCCGCTATATATATCGGCCCAGCAGACGCCCCGGCAGTCATCAGATTTCGAAGCAGAACCACAACTTCTGAGCCATCAGCTGCGTGGACCAGGCGCTACAAGTATTCTCGAACCTCGGCACGAATTTTCTTACGGGAGCCATGGAGGAAGGCAATGGAGATGATAGAATCAGCACCTTATCCAAGGAGATTCTTCTCAACATTCTTGACCGACTCAATGTTCGCCAAGCTGCAAGGACGAGCATCCTCTCGAGACGGTGGAGCCAGCTTCTTGATGATCTTCTTGCTGATCTCTCACGACTTACAATAAGCGCTCGGGACTTCATGCGTCCAAGATCTAGATTAACTGATGGTGAATTCCGTCGGATCAATGCAGCTGTTGTTGAAGCAACAAAGAGCTTGCTGGCACGAAGGGATCATCTTGGTGGATGCACCATCCCACTCTTGAGCACCGGGTTCTACTTGAGAGATGATGCCCCAATATCTGTTGGGCGTACTGTTGGCAATGCCATGGCGACACACAAGATTGAGAACGCTGAATTCACAGTTTGGACAGTGAAGGAACGCCTGCAGTGCACTGTTGATGATATGGTGAACTACGGGGCACAGTTTGTGTCATTTTTTAATGAGTGTCCCGATGCATTTGTTGGGCTGACACGCCTATACATGGAGAACTTAAGATTTGCTGAATCTGACTTTGTCTCCAACATCCTTGGCACTTGCAAGCAGCTGAGATATTTAGGTTTTCTCAATTGTGATGCAGAGAGTTTTACAAAACTCCAAGTTGAACATGCAGACTCAATGAGCTCAGTTTTGTCAATTGCCGTTTTGACAAAGTTGAACTCAAATTGACCATTTTGTGCCAACTAAAAGCTACATTTGTAAGGCTCACAGCCTCGAGCAATGGGACATGACCAAATGACAGTGGTAGTTCTTCAAAGGACATCCAAGCCTCGAAGGTTGTTCGTGTGAGTCCATGACCTCTATACAAGACCTACGCTTGGGGTTTAAATGTGAAAAGATTTGGGTTCAACCAGAGTGTCTGACTAGAAGGCTGGCATCTGTGTTCCACCAGCTAAGGATTGTCAATCTAGTTAACATTCCTGAAGGTTATGATCTCACATGGACAATGTTCATTCTGGAAGCTGCGCCATCCCTTGAGGAGTTCTACATGATGGTATTTGATCATCCGTGTGAAATGCAAATGGACATGGAGAAGAGGAGGGCGCGCTTGTATAGCGAGAAGAAGGGTGTAGAGTGGGGATCACCTATTTCAAAGTTCAAGATCCACCGTCGACTTACCAAGCTTATCATCTTCTGCTTCGAGACTAGAGCGTACATGATGAGTCATGTCACGCGTGTCATGAAAGCAGCGGTAAACCTGAAGGATGTGTACCTGTATTAATAGACTGGCATGTAGTAATTGTGTCCGTCTGGGGAATATAAGGCCGTCAAGGTTTCTGGCTTCAGAAAATCAGAGGTGTTTAACCAAGGATTCATTGACCCGTGGCATCAAGTCACTTGCCAGAATTCACTTCCTGAACCAGGCTGAAATGAGCGCTGAGCATAAAGCAAGGATACGCTAGTGATTTTTTTAATTTAATACCAGCCGGTTAGAGTACTTTGTCTAGATAAACTGGTCCAATCTGGTATAGTGCTTGTACTCTATGATAGTATGACTGTGTGGCAGATTTTCCTGTTTGATCTGCTTTTGTAACTTCAACGCCTTGTATAAACCAAACCAGTTAAAAGTAATTTGGGCACTCTTATACAAAAAAAAACCAGAAAGGTCGGCTTCTTGGAGTGTACTGGTACCCAGCAAATACCAAAGAAGCCATAATGTGCGGTTGATGGCGAACTGGCACGTGTGTGGTGATTAAGCAGGGTAGCACTCATGCTCCTACTTGGTGATCTCTAATTAAAACGCGCACAGGTCTCCCATGAGCCGGTTGATCGATCCATCCAATGCTCCATCAAGTCCTCTTTACTTTGATTTTGTTTTCGTCACAATCCGGTTATACTGCTGTAGCTCGCTGGAGGCTGACTGGTCATGAACCCATCTTTAATGGAAATTAAAGGAAAGCAGAAATGGTCAGTTAAGGGATGAACGTGAAGACTGAAGAGCCCTTGGCCAGACGCTACGCTACACTGCAAACGGCCTTCTTAAACCAATTATGCAGAACAAGGTTCAGGAATAGACAGAGAAACATAGTTCTCCACAAACTGATCAACATGTGTGAACTAACATCGCATCAGGAACCGAAGATGATTTCCTCTTTAGCAAAAATCGTGATCGACCGGTCGACCTTGCGGTCAAAATACACGTGCGAAAACATGGAAGAGCAGCAGGAAACCAAGGACCGCTGCTGTTGCCGCTAGCTCTTGCTGCCCTGACTTCTTGTGTCGGTGTTGGCGTCCGTGGCAGCGCCATGGAGGAAGTGCAGCAGGACGGGGCTCTTGCAGCGGGGGCACCGGGGCTGCTCCTCCGTCTCCGAGAGCATCACGTACATGAGGCACCGCCGGCAACCCGCCACCACCATTGACTTCGCTACCGCCACACCGGCCTCCTCCTCCGCGTCCGACGACACGCACGAGCTCGCCGGCGACTCCACCATGCTCGCCATGAACCAGCTCCTGGTGCAACCTATAGCTCTATTGGCAGGCTTGAGGTTTGGGTACTGTGCTTGTGTTTGCGGTGCGGGAGAACGGTGCAACCTGCTATATATAGTGCCGTGCCCTGGGGAGGAAGAGGGGCCACTTGAATGTCAACAGCTAATGACTTCAATGTTAGCTTATTTGCTTGTCTCGCCGGACTTGGTTCAGAACTTTAAATACATTTCCTAGCTGCTTTTCTGTAACTAACTAAACCCATGAATAACAGGGGTTGAAAACTATTTTAAAAATCAGAGAAACATACAACACCAAGTTTTTCATTCAGTTAAGGACGAAGAATGAAAATATCGGCAAAGGTACACGTGACACTACAAGAGAACATAGAACAAACATCACAGAATGTAGGTAATAAATAGGTTATTAACTTCTTCTCTTTTAACTCATGTTTTAAGTTTTTGTTTGTCTTTTTCTGAAATTAGTGGCACTGTGCGGAGTAGTTGGCTCAGAACAGAGTGAAGTAGAGATGTAAATATTATTTATTGGGTTGTCCTTTCCTGATCTCTCAAAAACATTTACTGCAAATTTAATTATTGAACAGCTAAGTCATGCCAAAGTAAGAGCCAACTCACGGTCCCTTCACACCTTTACCTGAAATGCAAATTCAGAATAGAAAAAACATATAAGAAGACATTATCTATTTTATTTAGGTGGAAGATCTTTTTACAGCTTGCATCTGCTGAGATAGCATCAAGATAGCTGCCATTATGGCTGCCTTTTAGAGCAGTTACAATCCCACTACAAAGAGGTTCCAAGAATCTATTTCCAAAGGGAACACAAGGAGATTTGGATCGTTGCCCACCTGTGGTACCATTTCCAGTTACTCCTGTATGTATGAACAAAGATATTTCTAATCCCTTTCCCACTTCCACCCATAGGCTTTAGCTGGAGCCCACATCCAAGAACTTCATGAAACTAGACAGCCACAAAGCAGAAGCTGCAATGCCAAAAGAAAAATGTGTAAAGATGAAGAAATTATGTACAGTAGTATCCAAAGATCATTAAGCCACAGATTGGAAACAAGAGAAATATGCAGCTACAATCAAGGTTTCCCAGCAAGAATTAATGGAGCGTATGAATGGAGAAGGGGGGCAACGCAGCTAAGCCAACTTAAATAACGGGCATAAATGAAGCACTGTTTTATCTTGTGGGCAGGACTTGAATGGGGAGTATGGAGGGAGGCCAACTCTTGATTCAATGAAAGATACAGGCCAGCTAAGAGTCTGCAGTTATACTCAGCACACGAACCCGGGCTTGTAAGCATCGTATTAATGCCGTCTTGTGCAGGCATTCATCCTGACCAGTAAAAGCTCCCAGCATGGACAGCAGGCGTGCATTTCCAAGTGACATTGAGCCGGGCTGTGGCAAGGTTAAGGCTAGTCTGATTGGAGCTGCTGTACCGGAAGATGCCAAATCTTAAATGGGAAAACAGTCATCATCTAGCGCTTGATTGGGCATTTGTACTTCAGCTCGAAGAGGGAATTCCTCCACTGAATCTGCCCAAAACCCGCAATGATGTACAAGACACCAACGAGGGAGCAATATGTGCTCCTATTTCCTTTCTTTTTTAATATCACATCATGTAGACAAAGAGAAGCTTCGTTCCGCGATATGTTGTCAAAAGTTCATATATTAGGTCACCTTTTACAAGCACTACATCACAGCTGCTTTGTGTGGTATTCAGCTACATATATTAGGTCACCTTTTACAAGCACTACATCACAGCTGCTTTGTGTGGTATTCAGCTAAGCTGCCCGCGGCATCTCAAGGGCTGAGGTTACAAAACCCTAGTGGACGTACTGTGCTGCCCTACACCAGCTAAGAGTCATGTGCTACTAAATGCCCATCAAAGCGATGGTATTCAACCATAGGCCTGCTTTGAAATGCTTTACTAAATGTCCATCAAAGCGGTGGTATTCAACCATATGCCTATGAAACCTGTCAGAAATAAACATGGTCCTATAAACCCTCGCGTCCTACTCCTAAGAGCAAGTACAATAGAGTGACGTGGGCGGACTATAAGGATTAAAATAATATATTTATGCTTAGTTGGTGGAGAGAGAAGAGGAGAGAGAAGAGGAGTGGGATCTCATATAAGAGCCAGCTCTAACACGTGCTCCTAGTCACTTTGTGAGAGTGAATGGTGGGCCATGTATCAATAAAATAGATCATCTTTGTGTCTTACTATTGTATATATTGGCTATAGAGATAGCTATACATGACATGGTATTGTCTTATAGCCAACACTTAACTCTACTATTGTACTTGCTCTAACATGTGGACGTTGTAAAGTGGGAGCCCAGGCTTTGTCATGGGTGGCTATTGGTAGTTAAGCGGTTGTATTAAAAAGCAACGCAGAAATTGGTGATGGGTGGCTAATGCATTAATGATATCTGCATTTATGCAAATGTACTGATTTACGATCATAAACGAGTTACTCTAGTGACGAATAGCATAACAAAAATGAACTTGCTCATACCTCAAGAATATTTACCTATGGCAGTCATTTTGTTATGTACAGGAACACAAATAACTGAGTAAGCTTCGTCTGTTGCGAACTTGCAACGAGAGCCTCGGCCCTCAGCCCTAGTAGAATGTTGCTGACTGCCTGCAGCTCTTTAAGAAATGCAGCAGAAGCCAGACAGTTCGCGCTTACTGCACTGCAAGATTCCAAACACTACTTTCGGATCGTCCATAAACTGACGATCTGTAATGCGGCAGCAGGGTTTGCTCAATGGCACTGTCATTTCAAACAATAGGATATCGGTTATACTCTGGAACACTGCTTTCAGAAACTACACCGATTAAGTAATGACTAAAGACCGTTGCAAAACTTCTTTTCTTATCAACTTCTTCATAATTTACAGACAATCAGTTATTGATGGAAATATAAGCATACTGTCTGTGTAATTAGTAGCATCGCAAAAGGTGGTGCTACATTTCACGCAAGCATAGAACATACCTTGTTGGGTCAACTCCACACAGCTCACACGAAAACAGCGTGCCGGTGACTAACATTGAAAGTTAGTTACAGGTTGTCAGTTGTCATCACCATCTTGATTCTCGTCACCATCGCTCAAATCAGAATCGCTGGAGTAATCTGAATCCCCAGAGTTTACAGAATCAGAAACCTCTCCTAGAACTTCTAATGAATTCCAATCAGGAGGAAATATTCTTTGAAGTGCTTCTGTTAGTGCCCCTCCCGTCCTCTCGATCTTGTGAAGCCATCTCGACCAGTGAACAGCAGTGCGCATATCAACAGTCAAATCATTCTCAAACATTTCTCTACAAACACTCAAGATTCCTGTGTATGTGCCTCCCTCCATTACACTTGCCCTTGAGAGGAGTGAAGTCACCAAACAATGATAAGCAGCCTCATCAGGCTTCAGCCCCGCCAGTTTCATCTCTTCAAAACATTTCAATGCTCTGTCTGGAAGAGATGCCCTTGCCCAACCTTTAATCAAGGTAGTATAAGTCTTGAGATTAGGTTTCAACCCGACATCTGCCATTTCTTCTATCACCTTTTGTGCCCTCTGCAAAAAATCATATAATTGAGATAAATCAACGGACAGTGTGCAAACAAGGACCCAAGAGAAATACGTGTACATTCATAAATTTCAAATTATAAAAAATTGAATGCAGGATAAAGTTCATTGTGCTAGAAAATGTACATCATGATTATTAGATGGAATTGTACTATCCTTGTCAGTTTGTCTCCAGCATGCAGTCACAATAAGCTACAAATTAAATAAGTAATGCAATGTTTTCACACCTGCATGTCTCCTGCTTTGCAGCATGCATTTATATAGGAGGTGTATGTATGAATGTTAGGAGGGACTCCATCTTCTTTCATTTGCTTCATTAAGTCTGCTGCCTCCCAAACATCTCCCCTCCGAGCCCACCTAGACAAAGATCAGTGATTAGACAAGCAACAAGGAAATTTCTAGAATATTAATGTAATAAACCACAATATTTGCAGTATGCACTGTCAAAATAGTGTAGAACTAATTAAGTAAAGAACTATCATGATAGTTTCTTCATCTTTCTGCGTTTGCAGTTGGCTAAATATTTCTATACACTCCACTGGTCAAGAAATGAATACAGGCTTCTCTGAGTAAGAGTAACTGAGACAGCTAAATAATGACCTAGCAGAACTTAAGAAGAATAAGGTTAATGGAAACTGGTTAAAGAGCTTTCCAGAGTACCTACCCATCAATCAAAATATTATATACAAATGTATTCCTTGTAATCTTCTGAGAGCTCATCTCACGGGTGACTGCTAAAGCACTCTGCATTCTCCCTGATTTGCAACAGGCCCTTAGCAGTGTCTCGTAAATGTAGACATCAAGTTTTAGACCACCCTCTTTGATTTTTGTGAAATATTCAAAGGCCTTTCCAATATCTCCATTAGAAGCATAGCCTCTCATAATGATTGTGTATGTATGTTCATTCGGTGTAATACCAGCAATGGACATCTTGTTAAGGACAGAAACAGCCCTTTCAACCTACAAAGACATAGATAACGGAAAATGACAACAGTGCACGGTTTAGTTTGAGGAGCTAGTATGTGTTCGAAGAAAATACCTGGTTCTTTCTAATTAGCCCATGGATAAGAGCATTGTAAGTCATTACAGTGGGAGCACAACCACTTCGTCGCATCAGATCAAGAATATCCAGAGCCCTTTTCATATCCCCTGCAACCGCATAGCCCTCTATGATAGGCCTAAATGCTCTATTTGATGGTTGCATTCGTTCCTTCTGCATCTTTTCCAGAATGCGAATAGCTCGATCCATATTTCCCATCTTACAAAATGCTTCTATCAGCAAATTGTATATGGCACGGTCAGGCTTAAGACCGGATTTTACCATTTCCTCAAATATGCTGAAAGCATTTGTGTAGTCGTGTAAATGGATAAATCCACTGATCAGCATAGAGTAAGTTTTGTTATTATGCTTGATGCCATATGACTCCATTTCTTTGCTAATAGCTATGGCTTTAGCGACTTTACCAATCTGTGAGAAAGCGTACCAAAGCAGCATCAGCGATTGTCATTCACATAATGCAACATGCAGAAAAATGATGCATGAATACACAATTTATATTGTTGGTTGAACTGCAGGTCTAAATATTTGTTTCTTTTTATACTGCTGCCCTGTTGTTTCTTTTTCCTCTTGCAACTATGATTTGTGAGCCTGTTAGGGAATACTGGATGTAGGAGACACATTATGAAGAACATAAGTTCATCAACAATTATTAAGCTTAGAATAGCTTTATCAACTTTATGGCTCCAAGATGGGACAGTTTCCTCAGATAACACCCTTTCCACATTACCCAAACAACACTTGCACTTCAAATATCTTATATAAGCAATCTTCTTCCGTTAAAATGGCCAGATGGTAGTACAAAGAACAAAATGCAACAGAAAGCAAAAGAAAAGAACTCTAAATCAGCTTATTTTACACCTTTGACAAAAAAGGAAAAGAAAGTAAAGGCTATTCTGCAAGGCTTTCAGGCAGCGACCTGTGTGAAAATGAACAAAATTGTAATGACATAGTTAGAATTCTACCTTTACATACAAATTGATAAGGCACCCATAAGAAATTATTGATGGTGTAAAGCAGCATTCCTGCAAATCAAAAGAATAGCCAGATGAAAAAAGACAAATGCTTTCCTATGTATTACAATGTAAGGATGCCAACCAGCTTAATTAGCCATCACAACGTTTCCCACTTTACCTTCAGCCTTTCAAACACAATTAGGCATTTCTTCTCATCCTGAATAATAGTGTATCCATGCATCATACTGTGATATGCATCTATGGGAGCATCTATTCCATCCTCTTCCATTTCACGGACCAGCTCTTCAGCTCGATCCATATTGCCAGACTGGCTGCAGAAAGTACATACATTTGAGTGCTAAATTGACCATGCATGAGTAAAAGCTGACATGGCTAGATTGACAAATAGGTAACGCCACCATACGCATTTCCATATGACAGTGTTACTGCTCAATTTTGAAGAGGCTCATGAATCTGGTAATAAAGTAATACTAACCAGTGAGCATGTATAATGTTGCTATATATGATCCCGTTGAGATCCCCCAGGTTGGTTTTTGCCTCTTTGAACAAGTTGTCTGCAGATCTTCCAAAGCAAAATAAAAGATATTAGAAAAAGTTAAGGGCCATGGGGTGAGAAATACTAAACGTGGAAAGTTCAAGCAACCTGGTGCACAAAGAAAATATCTGAATTCATCAAATACAAATGGGCTGTTACAGCTAGATCAAAAATACTGAACAGAGCGCATAGGATAGAATATTGAGAACAGATTTTATAGCTACATCAAAAACTCTGAATGAAGCACATTGAGAATGGCTTGGCACTTGATTTGACTGGGAGAGGGGAAGGGGGCATACTCACTGAGAATCATTAATTTTGCCAAATCCTGCAATAAGGATACTGTAGGTAACAATTGTCAACTCAATGCCCTCAGCTTTCATTTCTTCAACGCATGACAGTGCCCCGCGCATATCTCTAGCAACTGCATAAGCGTGAACAAGGCTGCATGAAATGAATTAAATTTAATGCAGGGGACAAACCAGCAGTGTGAAGTAATCACGAAGACTATATTGTATCATGCAGAAATATTTTCCATGATCTGTATGTAATAAGTCTTGTAGTTTGTCTATTTCATAAAATGTTTCCACATGTCCTTGTCTTCTATTTTATCCTACATTAATCTATCTATCATGGGAAAGAAACAACCAAAAAATGTAATGTACCTACCTTGTGAAGACAAAGGCATTGGGTTCTATTCCTCTTGCTCGCATGCTCTCGAAGGTTGCACGAGCATGATGCTTATCACCCCGCTTTGCATAATACACAATCATCAAACCAAATTCTCTCCTTGATGGCTGAAACAATGAAACGAAGATTATAAATGAACCGTATCAAAAGAGAATTCATATCACAATGAAGACAATTTTATTTTCTAGGTTAAGAATTCAGCGAGCATCAATTAGAGCAATATTCTTTTCCATGTTCAGCCCTCCATGTCAAGTAAAGTGGATGTGCAACTTCCATAAGAGGTTACAGATGCATGAATATCATTCTGCAGAGTTTCGAGCAGTAGAAACACAGTTGCTAATGGGCACGCACACACAGACACAATAGAGGCTCACTAGCTCTAAATCAACTGTTAAAATATCTATTCCTGCACAAGATTAAACCCTTACAAAATATGCAGAAATGTAGAATGTACTGACTACAAAAATCCATATCCACTATATTAGGGACGGATGTAACATCAGTTGTTCATAAATGAAGAACACCATGTGGAGCAGCTAATGTTCGATAGTCATCTCCAGTATGTCTCCAATATGTGCAGTCAGCCAGTCACATAGCATCTCCGGTTAAACAGACAACTAGAACAATTGGCATCCTAATGAACTATTCAATACCACATGTTGAGATGATATCATCTGTGCAGTTGCCACCGGCGTCCGAACTGAAAGACCGTCCTACACTATCTGTTATCGAGAAGGCACCTTGGGGATCCTCTCGAAGGCGGAGACGACGGCCTGCCAGTCCTCGGGCCGGGACTCCACGACCCCACGGAACTCCCGGCACGCCTCGTCCCTGCCCCGATGCCACGGCGACGCCTGCTCCCTTCTCGCGCCACCGTGGTCGACCCAGCGCGCCCGGTCCTCCGCCCTGGCCCTCCCGCGCCTCCCGTCGTCCAGCCGCACCGTGAGCGACCTGCCCCGGAAGTCCACCCCGTCGACCTCCGCGGCGCGCTCCGCCGCGGCGTCGGCGTCGGCCCTCGGCATCCGCGTAGTAGAGGAAGCAGAAGCCGGCGTTGCGCTCGGGGTCGTCGTGGGCGCGCACGAGCTCGACTTTCTCGAGCGGGCCGAACTGGCGGAAGAACTCGGCCACCTCCGCCTTCCGCGCCCGCAGCGGCAGGTTTCCCACAAAGACCTTGCCTTTATGCCGGAAATCCGACTCCTCGTTTTCGGCATCGTCGTCCTCCACATCCTCCTGTGGCGGCGCCGGAGGTTCGAGCGGCGGCGGAGGAGGAATGTTGTGTGGTGTTTGGGGAGTGGGAGAGGGAGGGGGCGGGGAGAGCTTGCTGGAGAGCCAGAGCTTGGAGGCGAGGGGGTTGGGGAGAGGAGGGGGAGGTGGAGGGGGTGGTGGGGGAGGGGCGGGTTTCGGGGGCGGCGGCGGGGGCTGGGAGGGGCGGCGGAAGGAGGAGGCGGAGGAGGCCAGGGGCTTGAAGAAGGGCTTGGGAGGGAGGAGGTGGGAAGTGGGGGTGGAGGCGGTGGGGAGCGAGAGGAACTGCATCGGCATTGCTCCTGCAGTCGCGTCGCCGAGCAGGAATGGCCGGAGGAGGAAGACGATGCAATCGCGACGGAGGATAAGGCGGGGGCGGCGAGGAGTGGGGAACGATTTTTAAAAAATCCATAAATCCAAAACTCAATATACATGGCTACATAGATTTGAAAAATCGATTTTTCTTTGCATAAACCTTTAAGCGTCACAAGAAAATTTCACCCATTGTATTTCTCGGTGAGTATGAATCGGTAAAATCATTGCAAGATCCTTCTACCTATGTGACCAGATGCAGCGAGTTTTAGGGATTACCGCTGCCTTCCGCATCCTCAAGTTTTGTTGCATGTTGTATCCATGATAATTTCATGTTGGTGTAATAGACCGCGGGTTACTTGCATCAGAGAAGGAACCCGCGGCCGCGGTGATGCTCAAGGTTGACACCGCACACACGTTCAACTTTGTTTTTTGAGCACTCCCTTTGAGGTGTTGCATCGAGTACATTTCAAACCGCGATTCTAGAAGATAATGGTGATTCTACATTCGTCTAGTAGTACTAGGATGATGTTGAAAGGATATGATTTTCACCATGTTGTGTGTGTTGGCACTCAACGGGCTTCTAGCCATGACTTTCTAACTGTCTTCATCTTTTTCGTCGTCGTTGGAGATGTACTCTTCTTGAGTAAATAGAGTCTTTTAAGGCGAAAACCTCTTCTACATCCCGAGCTACATGGAGCTCATTTAAAAAAAAATCGAAATCGACATTTTTAAGTTTCCATAAATCATGAAAAAATTCTCGGATGTAGATAATATGCAGATCTACAATTGTACCAAGTTTCAACTCCAAATTCGAATTATTTGGGCTAGATCTAAAAGACAAATTTCTGGATCTAAATACCGGATTCAAAATTTTGAAATCTGTCAGAATTTGTCTTTTTTGCACAGCCCAAAATACAACAAAGTTGAAGTCAAAAAATTCACGCTTGCGTGTCTCGAGAATATCTACACCTGTGATTTTTTGCGCGATTTTTGGAAACTCAAAAATATGAATTTCGATTTTTTTCAAAATAACAAGCTATAGGTAGCTCGGGAGCCAAAAGTCCACTCTCCTTTTAAGGCTTCATCATGGTCATTTATTGTTCTTAGGTATGTAGTTGGACTTGCTTTCTCAATATTTGATTCTTCTCATAACGCACATTTTACTTTTGTGTTGTGAATGATAATTTGAAGATGAGAATCAGGAATCTGTCATGAACATTTGAAAAAGCTTCTCTTATTCTCTACGGATGCTTTTGCCCACGTCTTATGTGATCATTTTCTTTCTCTGCGGCATTTGGTGGGGGCGGTTGTGAACCTTTTTTTCGACAAACCTCTTCTTATGTTGAGTTCTCTATGTCCAGGTTCAAAGCGCTTTAGTTTATGTTAGATCTGAATTCTTAGATGATGCTTCCGCAGGACAATGGTTGATCCCTTGGCAATTGTTGATTGAATCATAGAAGTTGTTCCTTCATCACGTTCTGGAGTCCAAAATTGTTGATTGAATTCTTAAAATATCAACTCAAAATAAAAACTCATATTCTGGGCTAAACAAAAATAACAAAAGCATAAAAGTTTTATAGAGTTTCAGTTTTGCATTGTTCACTATTTTCATTTTGTTAATTTCTTTTGTACAACCCAAAATACAACATATTTCTAGTTAATATATTGCATGTTGGTAGAATGTATCATTGTCTACCTCCTTGTTCTGTACTTCTGTTTCAGATTATTTTGAAACTTGCAAATTTGATTTTCGAATTTTTGAAATAAAGAGTTTCATGGAGCTCGGCCTCCACAACGCTGCACTCGTTCAGGCATTCAGCTTGTTCAGTTCACCATCATGATTCTTTACCTCCGGTCGTCTAGTTTATGCTTGTGTCAATCTTCTAGATGACCAGAGGAACCTGCCGGCAAATAAATCACTTTCTTTTGGGTACCCAAACTTGTTTGGGTCTTGTTTGTTCAACTGCGCACTTTTTTATGTCTCTTCTTTTAGTATTAGCCTCAAGGCAATGAGGGATTTCTTGACCCTTATACACTTTCTTAGTGCTTCATTGTGATTCTTCAACCTACCATTCTCTCAAACTGAGGTTGCCAATATGCGCTTGATATGTCAAAAACGTATATATGAAATTTATAGTTTATTATGTCATAATCAAATATTTGCATACCAGAGGAAATATCTGGCACGCCGCTGTGATATACATTATTAATTGTGTGGTATGTACATGTAAATGATATTTACATTACTAGTGGCATGAGACTGACATGGTCAATGGACTTTTTGCAGAATTTCCCAGATCAAAGAATAGTACAAATTCATGCTAGTACTAACTAGCGACCATAAATTTTCAAAACATACTTGAAAATAATAAAAAGGAGAAAGACCCATATTACATTCTATGAAGTCGGAAAGGCTAGCTAGCTGCTCATGATTAATAGAAGGCGAAAGTTGAGTTTCTTGTTACAACTATGGAAGTTGCAACTTCCTCTTATCTATAAATAGACTCTTTGCAGAATTTCCGAGATCAATGAAAGAGTATACATTCATACCAGTACTAGCGATCGACCATAAACGACTCGAGTGACCATAAATTTCTCTTGTCATCAAAGCAACAAATGGAGCGACGATATACATATACTGGAGGACAATGTTGCTCTGAAACTGCAGTTGAGTGTCGAAACTCAACAGAAGACGGTTACATCACAGCCTCGAGGTTACGGAATGTTCTGGTCTTGTGCTTGACCATCTGCAGCTTGTCTTTGTTTGCATGTTCGTCCACAATCTCCACACCAGTGAGGACAGTTACCATGTCAAGAAGCTCACTTTCATACATACACCGCCCATCGTAGATGCTAAACCACTTGGCGATGCAGAACCTGTGGTTCCCCAGGTAAAGCAGGCTTTTCCCCATGAGCGACCAGTCATTGCTGCGCGGCGGGCGGACACCTGGCCACTTGTGCAGAACCTTGGGCCGATGATCAAGAGGAGACGGGAGCTCAAGCGCGACGAGGTTGTGAGGGTTGCTTCCATGGAATCCGAAGTGGAGGTTGTAGAGCTCAGGGACTTGCAAGGCACGACCATGGAACGGTAGCGTCCAGGTGCCGGCCTTGGTCCACTCCTGGGTGTCGGTGTCGAAGCAGTAGGTGCCAAAGCCGCCGCCGGAGAAGCAGATGGTCTTGCCGTCGGCGAGGAGCGTGTGGGACTGGATGCTCTTTGCAGTTGAAGATGTAGGGCGGCACTGGTAGGTCGACCCAGCGCCAAGCCATCACGTGAGCACTGTTGCAGTAGATTAGAGACTTGAAGTTTGCCGAGGTACACCGGTTGATGGCGTAGAGAGCGTCAGGGTGAACGGCGTTCTTGGGGTTGGTGACGCACAAGGAGATGGGCATAAACCACTTGCCACCGTCGTAGTTGTGGATGGGGGGCAGAATCTCGGCGGAGCCATAGTCGGCGTCGTATAAGAGGGTGCCCCCGCCCGAGTCGGCCACGACGACCCTGCTGCCGGAAAGACCGTAGAAAGGCAGGAAAGCGAGCGTTGAGTCGAGCAGGCGGGATGATCTGAACCTGAACTCCGGCGAGGGAAGCTCCAGGGTGCTCTCGGCCATCTTCTTGTCTCTGGCCCAGCTGGGCTGCGCTACTTGCGCCACTGCCTCCTTGGTGGAGGAGTAGAAGAGGTTCTCCTCGGGCTTCATGCGGCTCAGCCCGTACGAGCCGCCCTCCATCATCACCAGGTTCAGTAACCGCCGGCGCATCATATTCCGAACCCCCGGTCAAAGATGCAACCGATCAAGATTGCGGCGTCCCCGGCGGCGGCGGCGATCAGGTTAGCCGCTCTGCTCTGGGGTTCCCTACCTATCGCTCATTGCGAGTCGTACCGTATGACTCGCCCGCCTAGGTCTCTTCGCCACCGAAGGCCCACTTCGCCCCGACGGCCCACTTCGCCGCGTACGCCTCTTCCGCACGTTTGAATCGATTCGCACCATGTCCGTTCGCTTTCTTCCTTCTTCACGCACAGTAGGTTCAGCAAGCTCGTTTTTTTCACTCAAAAAGAAAAGAAAAAAGTAGCTCGTTTTTTTATTGCTCATGTTTCTTCGTTCTTCCTGGATGTTTGCCCCAGAGTAAACATTAAAGAATGTATGCACCACAATTTTTTCTTGAAAAAATATACTTAGAAATAATCAGATTTTGAAAATTTCCGTTTTGAAAAGTATTCACATTATTGAAAATGGTTCCAATTTTGAAAATTGTTCTGATTTTGAAAATGATTCCAAATTTGAAAATGGTTCATTTCGAAAAATGATTCATATTTGCATTTGAAAATGGTTCACATTTTGAAAAAAGATTTCATTTGAAAAATGGTTCCAATGTTGAAAATGGTTCCAAATTTGAAAATGGTTAAGATTTTGAAAAATGGTTCCAATTTTGAAAATGGTTCCGATTCTGAAAACGGTTACAAATTTGAAAATGGTTCAGATTTTAAATGTGTAAATGGTTCCAATTTTGAAAATGGTAAAATGATTCCAAATTTGAAAATGGTTCATTTTAAAAAATGGTTCAGATTTGCATTTGAAAATGGTTCCAATTTGAAAGTGGTTCATTTTAAAAATGGTTCCAAAATTTAAAAAATGGTTCAGTTTTAAAAATGGTTCAGATTTGCATTTGAAAATGGTTCAGATTTTGAAAAATTGTCCCATTTGAAAATGGTTCAGATTTGAAAAATGGTTCCAATTTTGAAAATGGTTCCAAATTTGAAAATGGTTCAGATTTTGGAAATGGTTAAGATTTTGAAAATGGTTCTAGTTTTGAAAATGGTTACAAATTTGAAAATGGTTCATTTTAAAAATTGGTTCCAATTTTGCATTTGAAAAATGGTCCCAATTTTGAAAATGGTAAAAGGGTTCATTTTAAAAAAATGGTTCAGATTTGCATTTGAAAATGGTTCCAATTTGAAAGAGGTTCATTAAAAAAATGGTTGCGATTTTGAAAATGGTTCCAATTTTGAAAATGGTTCATTTTAAAAAAGGTTCAGATTAGCATTTGAAAATGGTTCCAATTTTTGAAAATGGTTCAGATTTAAAAAATGGTTTTAGTTTTGAAAATGGTTCCAAATTTGAAATGGTTCAGATTTTGAAAAATGGTTTCGATTTTGAAAATGGTTCATTTTAAAAATTGGTTCAGTTTTTGCATTTGATAATGGCAAAATGAATCCAAATTTGAAAATGGTTCGTTTTATAAAATGGTTCAGATTTGCATTTGAAAAAGGTTCCAATTTTAAAAATGGTTCCGATTTTGAAAATAGTTCCAAATTTAAAAATGGTTCATTTTAAGTTCCCAACCATTTTCAAGAATCAAAACGATTTGCAAAAAGAAAAAAAATTCATAAAAATCGGAACCATTTTGTAAATACTTTTTAAAAATCTACACCATTTTTAAATATTGGAACCATTTTGAGAAAATCTAAACCATTTTTAAATCTGAACCATTTTCAAAAATATTTTTTTACAAAACTAAACCTTTTTAAAAATAAATATTTTTCAAAACATGAACCGTTTTCAAAAATATGCGAAAATAATAACATAAAAAGAAAGAAAAAAAGAAGTGAACAGAAAATACGAAAAAAACAGAAAAAGAAAAAGTAACGAACACAGAGAAAAAAACGAAGACAGAAAACAGGAAGGATAAATAAAGAGAAAGAGCAAGAAGAACAGTAGTGATAAATAGACACGAACACTACTGTAGCCCAGTGGCGTTGGCTCCCGATATTTGTAGGTGGAGGTACGCAGTTCGATTTTCACGTCCGCTTCTTATTTTCAGATCTTTTCGCTCTCCAGATATATTAATGGGCCGGCCCAGCAGGAAAAACCTCCGCAGGCGAGGCCGAGTTACTTCTTGCAGAAGGCGGTATATAGGGTTTGCGCTCTGCTCTTTGTAAATTTGTATGTGGTTGAATAGTATTAACCTTTGTCCGTGGGTCAGCCCAACCATGGTTGAATATTATCAAGGACACGAGCCCATAAAGTCTCCTTTTGTTTCTTTTTCTTTTTTGCAGCTTATCTATTGCTCTTTGTATCCCTCAAAAAAAAGGAAAGGTCTATTGCTCTTTGTACGGAAGGGTTGTTTCCCATTTCAAGTTTTCTTGTGTTTAAATATTAACATGAAAATTGCTGGAATGTGGGAGATATTAATACGATAGTTCCACAAATAATCAAAAAATCAAAGAGCAAGTTTAAAAAACAAACGGCATACCTAATTTTAAAAATATTAATCTGATTGTTTGTTGAAAAAACCGAAATATAAATTAACGGTTCCACAAAGTATTAAAAATACAATAGTTTCAAACCGATTGTCGAAATGAACATATATTTTCGTCATTGTGTTTCTCATGATGAGTTCTTTGAAACTTGATCCCCTAAGGGCATCACTAGTATAGAACGACTATAAGAACACCCCGCTATGGAAATGACAGTGAGAAATTACACGATTATTTGTAATTGTGTGTGGCCGATGAGGCCTGCTAGAATTTCTCTGTTTCCAATATGTACCTCTATTCCAACGAATGTCTTCAATAGCCGTTTCCCAAATCATGTTGTATATAGAGGCCAGACACTTAAAGAAAACACTATCACTCACTCTCTCCCCACATTTAGAGGCGATACAACGACGTCACTCGAGGTGGCCTAGTTGTGGCCAAGGCCGGCACCAACACGGAGCGGCGGAGCGTGTGGCAGAGGCCGACGCATGGCAGAGGTTGGCACCTCCCTTTGGCCACATCTTTTGCTGGTAACAACGGAGTGTGTGGTACATTTTGGTGCATGGTAGAGGCCGACACAGCATGTGACATAGGCAGGCGTACAGCAGAGGCCGACTTCTCCTCTCGGGTAAGATCTGTTGCCGGTAGCGTCAGAGTGTGTGAAAGAGGTGTGTCGATCTGCGGACGGGGCTGCTGTCTCGGAACCTGCCGTACCGTACCAGAGGTGGATGATGCCCGCAGCAAAATTAGAACACAGAGGAAGAAAAAGAGCTTTTTTGTCGTCCGAATCTTCACACCATTCTCCTCCAACACATCCCTATTTTTTTCCACTTATGGACTCAAAGTTGTGAACTATTCAGATTAGAACTTAAAAGTGGCTTACATAAAACAGTGAATGCTGAGTGAATTGGACATCATAAGATCCCGAATGCTTCCAAACTGAATATTTGATGGAGTTATGTCATTTTCAATCTAGTCTGTTAGAGCTCATACACAAGGAAATGTCTCAGTCAATCTATAAGAAATTATACACACAAAAAGTTGGAACTTTCTCCGATCTATGGGAACAACAAAAGGTGGTGATATCTGATTATCTGTATAGTAGCGGACAATGTTGCTCTGAAGCTGAGTGTTGAGACGGACTTAGAGCACGGAGTCGATACTACAGCCATCGAAGTGTAGGCGGGATAAGCCCAACTGGCCGACATACAAGCGCGGGCCTAACTCAGCCCAAAACCCACAGGTATTGGGTGAGGTTTGCCCAGCCTTATAAGCTGGTGCCCAGCTCCCTCGCTTAGCGAGGTGGGACTATTTTCCCAACATTCTCCCCCTAGTCCCAGCTCGCGCAGTCTGCCCGGGAACCGTAGCAAACCCTCGCGGAACAGATCCAGCCCGAGTGCACATGGCCCGCAGCCAGCCCAACTGTCGAATCCAGGCTCTGATACCAGATGTAGGCGGGAGAAGCCCAACTGGCCAGACATACAAGCGCTGGCCTAACTCAGCCCAAAACCCGCAGGTATTGGGTGAGGTTTGCCCAGCCTTATAAGCTGGTGCCCAGCTCCCTCGCTTAGCGAGGTGGGACTATTTTCCCAACACAAAAGGAGTAAGTTCTTGTCTTGTGCTTGATCATCTGCAGCTTGGCCTTATTTGCGTAAGTGTTGACAATCTCGACACCAGTGAGGATAGCAACCATGTTAGTAAGGTTCTCAGTTAACTCGAGAGATCCATCGACAATGCCAAAGATCTTGGCGATGCAGAACCTGCGGTTCCCCAAGTAGAGCAGGTTGTTGTTCATCAACGACCACTCGCCGGCAGGTGTGGCTTGCCAAAGCCTCGCCACTGGTGCAACACCTTGGGAGCAGGTGCATCGCCATCAACAAGAGGAGGATACAGAGAAGGGACCTCAAGAGCGACAAGGTTGTCATGGTTGGTGTCAAGGAAGCAGAAGTAGAGGTTGTAGAGCTGACGGACTCGCAAAGCACGTCCGATGAAGGGTAACGTACAGCTGTCGGCCTTGGTCCAGACCAGGGTGGCCGTGTCGAAGCAGTAGGTGCCAAAGCCGCCATGAGGAGCCGAGGAGAAGCAGATAGTCCTGTCGTCGTCGAGCAGCGTGTAGGACTGAATGGTTCGATCTGCTCTGCCAAAGATGTAGGGCGGCAGCGGTAGGTGGAGCCACTCATTGGCGTATCCAGCGGGTGGGCCGGGGGGCGTGGCCCACCCAGAATTTTGGCAATTTTTTTGATAACTTCATATACGAAGCATCTTGTTGGGCCTTGCCTGCTGGTCTTTTTGCGTATCGCTACTGATTGAAGTCTGAATCGAGTCCCTCGGCCCCTCGCCCCGCTCGTTGCCTGCCTCCCTCGCTCGCTGTCACGCGCGGACGTGCCGCCATGGCGCTGGCGACCTAGCTGACTCGCCGACCCGCCCCTCGGCCGACCTCGCCTACCCGCCGCCCCTCGGCCGACCGGCCACCTGCCCCATAAGATCGAGAATCGGACGGGGCCTAAATGTTGAAGTAGTTCAATGACTTGTTAGGAATTCTCGTTACGATTGTGTGGTCCTTTTTGTAAAACATGCATCTAATCTAAGTAACATACGAGAAAGGAAGATATCTCAAGTCCTTTGCCAATAGTTATTCATTAGTAGACAATTATAGAGACAATCCAATATAATATACTAAAATGTCAATGTTAAACTTAAAAATATGAGTTTGAAATACACTCAACATTTATCTACCACTTTCCCGTAATCATTATTCTCGCATCAAGTAACCTGCCTTAACTATCTACTACTTATACTATTTGTTTTTACTTTATTTATCATTTAGCACATCATATTAGCAACGGGTGAACCTATGACATGTATTAATACAAAGATATAATGTTGTTTGTATGTAAGTTGCTTTCTACCGTTATGAACACATTTGAACTCAATGCGCCGTATTTTGCCATAACATTTTTTTAAAGGAGGATAACCCGGCTCTTTATTAACTGATGTGCACAACCATATTTTATTCAAAGTCGGGCAAGTCGAGCCTAGAAACCGAACAAAGTCGACAAAAAAAACATACAAGGTTGTATGCCTCCAAACAGTAAATAAATGTACCAGGGGTAATAGGTACTCAACTAATTTTGGCATACCAAACATAGCCGATATAAGATGACACACGGTCAATAGACTTTTTGCAGAATTTCCCAGATCTGCTAGTACAAGGTAGCGACCATAAAATTCCAGAACAGACTTGTAAATAATAAAAAGGAGAAAGAGCATTATTACGTTTAATGAAGTGGGATAGGCTAGCTACTCATGATAAATAGAAGGTGAAAGTTTCATATTACATTGATGGAAGTTGGAACTTCCTCCTATTTATCAATGGACTCTTTGCAGAATTTCACCGATCAATGAAAGAGTATAGTATTTCACAGATCAATGAAAGAGTATAAAGCTCTGTTTGCTAGCAAAGTATTCTTAAAATACATTGAGAAGTGTTTGGCTTCAACTAAAACATTTGCTTTTACAAACTGCGGTACTGCAGTATTTGAAAAAGAGGTCTCTACTACCACTTTTTTTTTCAAAACGGAGAAACAGAAAATATGACTATCGCCTCATAAACTGTAGTATTGAGTTGCCCAGCAACCAAAAACCGTAGTACCTAAATACTATAGTTTTGAAAAAAGTTGGCGTCCGAACACAGCCAAAATTCATGCTAGTAGTACTAGCGATCGACCATAAATAGAGTGACAATAATTCCTCTTATCTATCAGAGCAACAAATGGAGTGACATACAATGTTGCTCTGGAACTGCACTTGAGAGTCAACACTCAACGGACGGACTGTTAGATCACGGCCTCGAGGTTACGGTCTTCGACAATGAAGGTTCTCGTCTTGTGCTTGACCATCTGCAGCTTGTGTTTATTTCCCTGGCCGTTGACAATCTCCATACCAGTGAGGACAGCTGCCGTGTCAACAAGTTTCTCCCCTTCAAAGGGAGAGCCATGGTAGTAGATGGCGAACCATTTGGCGATACAAAACCTGAAGTTTCCCAGGTACAGCAGGCTGCTTTCCATGAGCGACCACTCATCCCGGTGCGGCGGGAAGAAGCCTCGCCACTGGAGCAGAACCTCTGGCGGCGCATGGGCATCGTCGAGAGGAGGAGTCGATAGCTCAAGCGCGACGATGTTGTCAGAGTTGTTCTCATGGAAGCCAAAGTGGAGGTTGTAGAGCTCGGGGACTTGCACGGCACGTCCATGGAACGGCAGCGTCCAGGTGCCGGCCTTGGTCCACTCGTGGCTGTCGGTGTTGAAGCAGTAGGTGCCAAAGCCGCCGGAGAAGCAGATGGTCTTGCCGTCGGCGAGCAGCGTGTGGGACTTGATGGTGCGATATTTTTGATCGTCGCTTGAGAAGTAGGGTGGGTTTGGTAGATCGCGCCAGCACCAAGCCATCACTTCCGCAGCGTTGCAATAGGCTAGAGACTTGAAGTTGGCCGAAGTAGTCCGGTCGATGGCGTAGAGAGCGTCGGCGCGAACGGCGTTCTTCTTGGGGTCGGTGACGCACAAGGAGACGGGGTTAAGCCACTTTTCACCCTCGTTCATGGGGGGCAGGATCTCGGTTAAGCCATCGTCGGCGTCGTACAAGAGGGTGCCCCCGCCGGAGTCGGCCACGACGACCCTGCTGCCAGCGAGTCCGCAGTTGAAAGGCAGGAACGCGAGCGTGGAGTCGAGCGCGCGGGACGATCTGAACCTGATCTTCGGCGACGGAAGCTCCTGCGTGCTCTCCGGCATCTTCCTGTCTGCGAGCCGCCTCTGCAGCGCATCTTGCGCCACTGCCTCCTTGGCGGAGGAGTAGAAGAGGTTCTCCTTGGGCTTCATGCGGGTCAGCCAGTACGAGCCGCCCACCCGGTAGTCTTTCATCACCAGGTTGAGGAACCGCCGGGGCACCATCTTCGGATCGAACCGCCGGTCGAGGAACTCAAGGTGCGACGGATCAAGATTTGCGGCGGCGGCGGCGAGAAGAACGCAAAGGCGCGACGTATGTGACTATCCTCCGTGGGCCCAAGCCTATTAAGTCTCCGTTTTCCGTTCCTTTTTTTCCTGCAGCGACGGCAGAGAGATGGGATTAAAGAACTAGTACTACACAACGAATTTGTAGCGTTCTGAATTCTGAATTTTTGATTCATCCGGATTAGTATGTCCGGTTCGTGGCCGATTGCCTTTCCACGGCCCGTGGGAAGAGCCCATGTATTCCAGCCCCTCAGTTAGGGCTCGTGAAAAAAGCCCATGAATTTCAGCCCTTCAGTGAGGCCTACACAGAAATAACAGAGGATCTCCGCTCAAAAAAAAAACAGAGGATCGATCGGTGTTTTTGTATCTGTTCATATCGAGGACGGAACGCTGCTACGCGGACGTTGCGGCGCGGAGAACGAGCTCCGGACAATGGCCATGTGGGCACGTGACGCGTGAGCAGCCACGTGACCGCGTTCCGTTTCCTTTCTTCGATATGATCTTTTTCTAATGGGTCTGTAAATTGAACGAGACACACTTCTTGCTTTATAACTTTTAAAATAATCGAGAAAAAACAGCAATACTGATATGTGGATGTACCATGTCAGATAAGTTGAGTTCCAAATTCAGCACACAGACAGGTTGTCGCAGAAAATAAATGAAGGATTCTTAGGGTTTTTAAAACGGTTTAACCAAAATAAACGCCCTTTTCATTTCTCCTTCCTTCCGAGTCGCATATTGAGTGGGAAAAACTAGTTTAATAATTTAAATTTCGGTTTGGACGTTGCAGGTAGGGTGGGCATTTTAATAGGAAACCGAACTACTGAATCGAAATAATCTGGACACAAGCCGAATTAACCAAAACCGAAAAATTACTAGATTCGGCCAGGGTCTCTTGAAAACCTAAAATTTGTTTGGCTAGTTCTGGTTTCAATCTATGCATAATCGAAAAGACCTTAGAAACCGAGAAGAAAATTATGACATGGAAACTCAACGCAGTAGGTCTGTAGCCCACTAGTCGCTCCCTTTCGCTCAAAAAAAAAAAAACTAGTCGCTCCCAAGACATCAAACATGGCAGCCATCAGCCTGACGATAAGGCGATGCTCCATTGGACTGCTCGATCCCAGCAACTGGTGCTGCCGCCGTGGCATATCCTCCCTCTTCCCAGTGATGGAGCTTGGAGATAATGGCTAGAGGGGCAGAACATAATACTTGCATACTTGGGGGGAGGGGATAAAAGACTCTATTTTCGTCCATCCAACATATTTTTTTCTGCACTGATTCTCAAAAATCATATAGCTCTGCTAGTGCCCTCTTCGTCCTACTTGTTCACAGTACGGCCTCTGCCTCAAAGTTTGGGAATGGGATCCTCTGACTTTACCAGCCCTGACTTCCTCTGACTTTGGGTCACTGACACGTGGGGCCCACCACATGCGGGACCCACCTGTCATTGACCCAAAGTCAGAGAACGTTAGGGTTAGCAAAGTCAGAGGATCCAGCTCCCAAAGTTTGACTATAGCTCTGTCCCAGCTGGCCACCATCAGGCCCGACGACCTAGAGACCCTTTTTTTTTTGCGAGCGGATAACACCTACCTGGACCTGTCTTCGATCTGCGGCCAGCTCCAGTTCTAACCCACAACTCAAGCTATTTTACGGTAGCGCTTATCATTACATATACTAAGCTCCTAGGATTCAAAGAGAATTTATGGGTAGCGCTTACACTACAACGCAACCCCCCATTAAACAACATATACCTTGCTACAAAATTAAGTATACGTTGCATCTTAATTTGTAGATACGCATATAAGCGTTGCGGATCACATCCGTTCTGCAGTACAGATAGAATGCATATCTCCTATCAATCTTCCCCGGAGATCGAAATAAAGATTTTTAAGTTTGGCGCGCGTCATGGCCAAAAATTTCAACACCGCGCGGGATCTAGCACGTAGTCTAAAAATGCATCCTTAGCAAGGCCGATTAATATATTACTCCTATCGACCTGTTCCCATCTGACCCTATGTGCTTCGCCGCCGAGCTGCTATCCTTCTCCGCTCTCACAAGTTCTTCCTCGCCACCAGGCACCAGCCTTATCCCTCCCATCGCCGGTGGCCTCCAGCACCGTAGATCCGGCCTCCAAGTGATCTCCTCTGCCTAGCCCACCTAGAGTGTTGTGCAGCCGTCGTCTTCAGGCGTCGGCTAACCCTAGATCGCGATCACCCGACAAAGTACGAGTTCCCACAGACGCGGGGGTTTCTTCGGCCAACTTCCTCTTTTTGTAATTCACTGGAGGCAGGTAATTGACTAATTGACTTGCGTTCTGAACTAGCGTCCGGATCTCAATCTGCATATCTGTATTCTGTCGATCTCTTTATTCCTCACCCACGTTGTTCTATTTCTCTCTCTTAGATCTCTGCATGTGAACTTCACAAGTTCAGGTCTGCCGGTGGTTACTCCGTCGACGGCATCTGTGCTGCAGTTCATTCTGCTGGGTGGGGATCCAATATCTCAGCCTTAATATGTTTCAGTTAGCTTATTCCAGTACTCCTTCCTAAACTGTACGTGCTCTTGCTTTTACTATTTCCCAATTGATGTCCTTTTTGCAGTCTAGCGGAACAGAGGATATGCACACGATAGAGCCTAAATGATGCGTCGAGGACGAGCCAGCTTTATGTCTCGTGAGCAGCCTGCTCATCTTCCTTTATCGCTAATTTATTACGTACTTTTATATTTGGTCAACACTGGTTGATGTTTTCAGGTTGTCTGGCGTTGTCTTCTGGACGAGGATCTGCATGTTGCTGCAGGCAGGCAGTGTTAATAATATGCACCTAGGCAGATCCCTCATCGTCAACGAAAGAAAATTTGGTTCATTAAGGTAATTTATGGAAGAGTGTTGTTTTTAAGATATCAGATGTCAATACTTATGAATCAGGAGATCCTTATTGTTCAACGATTGGCAACAATAATATTGATGATAAGTGTCCAAACAATTCTGCTGTTTGATTATGAATGTCGAATTATCAGTATAAGAAATCTTTGTATGCCAAATTATCAATATAAGACATATTTGTATGCTATTTTTTCAGTTTTTTAGCTAAATCTTTGAGGGTAGGAGTACAACTGTTCCTATCATAATGAGGTGTGATATAATATCAATTGCATTTTATTTTCAGATTACCTTTTGCTATGGAATACACAACAAAGACTTGTCTTCTACATTGATAACATTTTTTCTTGAAAAGAATACAGGTTATTTGGGCCCAGGACGTCATGCCATAGCACTGGAAGCTCCGATGTATCACCATTCACCAGTGTTCAATTGGTAACAATGGTTTGCTGCATATGCGTTATATTTCAGTTCCAAAAAGATCTATGCCCTATGTTTCATGTGATCCACATTATTTCGAGTTTGATTCAGCAGCTCAACTATTTCACGATCTGTGAAGTTCAGGTGTTATTTTCAACTTTATGAATTTAATGTGGGCATATATAATTACAATGCATTGGCTTTGATCATGAAATTTCCTTTCTCACAATGAATAGAAATGTACGAGAATAATTGGGACCATAATATTACTTGACATCAATTTTTTGGATCCATTGTGATATACTAATGGTACTATTTTGTTCCCGTTGACAGCATGCACAACAAAGTAATATAAATATTTTGCTTCATCAATGTGATTAAGTAGAAGGTGGAAAATGTTATAAGTTTCCCACTTCAGAATACAAAAGAAAAATATAGCTTATAGATATTATAGATTATTATATTAAATAGTAGTCGTCTGTTTGAAGAACAAGCAAATATTGCATGTCTACAGCAGTAGTCTCTCAGTAGCATATGTGTGCTTTTTTCTTCGTTTGTAACTCCATTATAAATATTTATAATGTTTATGTGTATTGTTTAATTGCTAGCATGCGTGGCTGCATGGTTTGACCACTAATGCATGTAATGATAGACTTGTATTTTTTTTGGTATCTGCAGTTTATCAATCGCTGCTCTGCTCTGTTTCTTTGGGGCGTTATTTGACTAGGAAGGAGAAATGGATGCAGAAAGCAAACATTTTGCCATATAAATTTCAGATATGTTCATTCCAGAAGCTAATGCCGTTGGACTAGAGTAATGGTCATTTTGTCTCCATTCCATGGTTCCTTGTTTCGTGCAAGTAGTAGTACAATTCTCCATACCCTTATAGTTTTTTGCACTGTGATACTGAAATAGGAATTTTTGTTTGATGCAGGACCAAAAGATCAGCAAAGACTTACAGTATTTGGATACAAGCTCTGAACGGTAGAATATTTAGGAATATAGGAGTAGTTAGATTGTCACAATTTGAATCAAGATTGTAAGCTGTGTACTCCTTAGATAATTTTCATATATTCTTAGTGATTCAAATTTGGAATCAAGAATGTAAGTTGTGTACACTTTGGATATTTTTTTTGTGTATTCTGACAGTGATCCAAATATTATATATTTGAATTGTTTCTTCACGCAATGCATTTTTCTTCTCTAATTATTTTATGTTGTGGTTTGTTCCTTCTAAATTATACTTTCTCTACGAAAATAGATTGAGGCGCTCAAATATGCATCCATATAGCGCTCAAATATGAATCCGTATAATAATATAATTTAATAAAAATAAATTTTAATAAACAAAATGTCCAGTCTTTGTGAATTGTCCACCAACGTATACAATTGATGCTCAACATTCGTTGTTACTTTGCAACGCTTTATTCATTGGTTACCAACGGAGCTATATCCGTTGCATTTTACCCTTGCAACGCCAGATAAGGCAACGCATGTAAATCCGTTGGTAAATGCGCTAGCAACGCCTATATGGACATTTAGATACAGATAAATGTGTTGTTGTAGGAGGGGTCTTCTTGTAGTGTTATCATTACATATACTAAGCTCCCTAGGATTCAAGATTTCTCCTTGCTCCCTCATGTAATCCAATAAAAGAATGACACATACCACCTAAGGTGGACCCTATGCAGCTCTTATTTTAGGGAAAATTTTGTTTTTGCCACACTAGTTTTTGCCCATTTTGCTTTTGCCACTCTAAGTTTTGACATTTTGCTTTTGCCCTGCCAGTTCTTGGTAATGCATCATTTTTGCCCTCCGTGGGGCAAAAACAAAATGAAAATGGTGAAATTTTGTTTTGCTTTTTCCCTACTGTTGTTGTTTTGCTTTTGTTTTTGCCCCTCAAAAGGGCAAAAGCAAAATGTCAAAACTTAGAGTGGCAAAAGCAAAATGGGCAAAAACTAGTGTGGAAAAAACAAAAATTTCCCCTTATTTTATACATATACTAAGCTCCCTAGGATTCAAGATTTCTCCTTGCTCCCACATGTAATCCAATAAAAGAATGACACGTACCACCTAAGGTGGACCCTATGCAGCTCTTATTTTATATAAAATTGAGTTTGACATTTTTTGGACATATACATATGTTTTGTACGTGGATTGAAGCTTTCTTCTTGCTCCCACATGTAATCCAATGAAACAATGACACATATCATCTAAGGTGGACCTCACTCAGCTCTTATTTTATATTAAAATTGAGTTTGACATTTTTTTGGACACATACATATGTTCAGTACATAGCTGCCAAATTTCCGGTAAAAAGGTTAGTATTTCCAGCTACACAAAAAAGAAAAATTGTGGTTCTTGGAAAGAAAAAATAGCGCCATCTCCCTCTTAAAAATTTATTTTTGTGTAGCTCTAGATTTCTCTTCTTTGTGTAGCCAAATTTTAAAATATTTTTGTACAACACTTTTAGAGTACATACGCACCGTAGTTGTATGCTTTATTTTAAATAAACCGAAACCTAGACATGTCGTTACCACTTTCTTTTAGAAAGGAGATGCGGCAAATTTGGAGCTACCGACACTTCCCGATAACTCGATCCCTTATATTTTCTCTGCCGCCAGCGGCATCATAGTGTCGCGCAATTTGTGTCACACGACATTTCTCTCTCTCCGCTTCCCTGGAGCCGTATTCTACCAAAACCTGTCGGTTTGCCGCAAATTTTGCCCCTCTCTCCGCACATACTTCTGCCTCCATCAAGTCCCTAAAACTATAGGGCACCACCGCCCCCAATGTAGCGACTCAAATCCATTGTCAACTTGTACACCACATACGCTCCCAACGATGCATATTCTGGTGTCTACCCAATGCCGTTGAGCTGAAGGACTTCCTGCACCCATCGTAGTACTTGCACGTGAACACCCATGTCGCCTCTCGCATCGGCCGTCGTTAGTGGTGCTCGACTCGGTGGTGTTGGCAGTTGGGTTGAGACCGTGAGCGACAAGTTGATTGTGAATGGGGGTGTATGGATGAGTTAAGCGCCTCGTTGTTAGATGCCACTTAATTACTGATGAAAAATGATGCGCGTGTTTATTTTGTGAACATTTTCTTTGTAGTATGTTTTGTTATCTCTCACTTGTATTAAGAGAACGAAGGACCTCGTTTGCGTTTTAACAGAAAGCCGAACTACCGAATCGGACTGACGATGACGATGCTCCGCTCGCTGCTCAATCCCAACAATTGGCGCTGCCGCCGTGGTATATCCTCCCTCTTCGTCCTACTTGTCCACAGGTACCGCCTCAACCTCAAAGTTCGACTATAGCTCTGTCCCTACTAGATAATAGATTAGAGGGATACTGAAAATCCATTTGTCCTGCATAAGTCTGGCAGAGGTGATTTCGGCAAGCTAAATGATAATGTCAAATGCCTCTTGAAGTTCAAGGAAAACCAAAGCAGATAGAGGTATGTAAGAAAAACTTATAATTCTTCAATTTATTGGGCAGAGAGAAGAGCACTAACGGATATGTTAGCAACACGTCAACAATTTTGTGAACGGGGGCATGTAACAATTCAGCCCACCCAGACGCCAAACAGAAGGCCCATGCAGCCTGCACAACGCAGCAGCGAGGCACGCGGGTATCGCTATGCCAAAGGAACCCTTCGCAAAGGGCACTGCACACAGGACATGACGCCACGTGTTGCTATCAGGTGAGGCAGACAAAACAAATCAAACACGACACGTCTCAACGCTGGCACGAAGCCCCTGTTTCACGCAAAGCCCTTCACGGCCGTCGCTCGCTCACGTTGTATGTTCGCTCGGTCGCGTGCGAAAGCCCCCGCGGTCCTGTTGTACGCCCGCGATGTACAGGAGCATACGTCTGCTTGCCGGCGGCCGAAAACAAAGCACGCTCCACATGAGGATGTACATCCTGGATAGATTGATCGAAAAGTATCCGTTGCGATAGTTGCTCCTAATTAGGCACAAAAGTACAAAATTAGTATACTACTCGTAGTACAGATGAAGCACCATGGACGTATAAAATAGTATATTAGTACAAAGGAACCACGTACTCTAAATTATGTACTTTCCGATTGTTCCAACGTCAGTAGTAGACGTCCGATTGTGCACCTTTTGAGATAAGTACAGAACCATTTAGTACATAGTGCAAACTAACAACTTGTATAACTACACAGATACAAAGTTGTACAAACTAAAGAGACACAAGTTGTACAACGAACTAACATGTTGTACAACTAAACAGACACATGTTGTACAACTACATAACACATGTTGTACAACTAGACAGACAGAGGTTGTACAACTAAACAGACACAGATTGTACAACTAGCAGGTTGTACAGACACATGTTGTACAAATATATAAGCACAGGTTGTACAACTACGGAGACACAGTTTGTACAGACACAGATTATACAACTAGACAGATAAAGGTTGTACAGACACATGTTGTACAACTATACAAGCACATGTTGTACAACTACGCAGACATAGTTTGTACAGACACAGATTGTATAACTATATAGACACAGGTTGTACAACTATACATAACCGGAAGTACAAAAAAAAGTTCGTCCAAACCTATCAACATGGGATCTAGTTTTGAAGATCTCGACGCGAGGAGCTCAAAAATGAAAACGGTTCGTAATTCGGATTAACGGTTCTCCAGATATTTCGTTTTGAAATTTTGGTATTGAAAAATAAAAGGAAAAACTATCCTCTCACCTTCTCTCTCATCCTCCCCACATTGCTGCTACGGGATGTACACCCACATTAATATCGGATGTACACCCACACTGCTACCGGATGTACAAACTCTACATAATCAGATGTACAAAAAAAGTTTGTCAAAACCTATCAACATGGGATCTAATTTTGAAGATCTCGACGCGATGAGCTCAAAAGTGAAAACGGTTCATCATTCGGATTAGCGGTACTAAAGATATTTCGTTTTGAAATTTCGGTTTTGAAAAATAAAAGGGAAAACTAGCCTCCCACCTCTCGTATCATTTTCTCTCTCATCCTCTCCACGTTTAATATGGTGATGACACTTGGCGGACATGCAAACAACCACATGGGAACGAGCGAGGAGAAGACGACACTTGTCACGACGAGAGTGGGTGTGAAGTTCCCTTTTACAAAGGAAACCCTTTTTCTAGTGATTTCCGAGACACACCACACACCTTCAGCCAGAAGGAGGCAAAAACCGAGGCTAAACCGGAAAATGGCCCAGATTTGGGTAGAAAACACCCATAATTTCAGATTCCACCAGCCCGAGTTTAGGCAGATTTTAGGCCGGTTCTCCCCGGTTTGCCTGAGAGGTGCCTAAACTTAGGCTGGTTCTCGGTTTCTACCCGTCTTCAGGCCACTTTGAGCTGGTTTTCTGAACGTTTTTTGCAGGCCCTGTTTTTTCAAACAAATTTTGGCTCCTCGCGCTGCCGTGCTCCTCCTCGACATAGACCGCCACTCCCGAGGAACTACGTTGGCGTGGCCATCGAACATGTGTCGTTGCGTTGCAGCACCGCCTGTTGACGACGAGCATCCATTCCGGCGGCCGACATCCTCTGTCGCATGTGTGGCCCATGTGTCGCACGCACAGCTTTCGCTTAAATGGGACGCGTCAAGCTAATTTATTTGTATATAAGCCAGTTTGATAGATAAATAAAAATTATTTATTGTAAGAGAAAATTTTCACATACATAACCAAAAAAGCTTTCACAAGCAGGTCAAAATAAAAAAATTTATGGGTGGTTCACATGTACTCCGTTTGTTTCAAATTATAAGATATTTTAGTTATTTTAATATGGACTACATACGGACTGAAATGAGTGAATCCACACACTAAAACACGTCTAGATACATCTAAATTATAAAAAAGCTAAAACTTCTTTTATTTCATATAAAAACCTAATGGTCATACAATTTCGAAATATATTCATATATTATAACAACAATATTTTCTATAGATCATAAAAATGTTCAAATATCAAACTAGCAATGTTTATTTACAAAAAAATATTGTTCACGCACATAAAAATTTCAGATTTAACTAACGTAGGAAAAATAAATCTAAAAAATAGAAAAACTCAAAGAAACCTAAAAAAACTCAGAAAACCGAATAGGAGGAAAAAAGAGGGTGCCCATCCATACAAGACGAAAACCACAGTAAACGCATAAGCAAAAATTGAAGAAAAGCGGAAAAAATAAAGTGAACAAAGCCACGATAGAAAAACAAAAAGACCCAGCGCATCCAATCAATGTAGTAAGGACGTTTCGCGCCTAGCATTCTTTTTCTTTGTATAACACATCTTATATGGGAAAATAAAATTTAGAAAATGTTGCGTCTGATTAATGTAGCAAAAAGTCTGAGCGTCACTTTTTTGCTCATGTAGCATCGTGTGTAGTAAAATTCTCAGATATGTAAAACTTGCGACGTGCATCAAAAAATGTTGTACCACTTTAAAGTAAAACATACGAAAAGTATTGTTACCATTTGCTACATTTTCAACACACTCGTGTAGAAAAACACATATGTGCTTGCACATTTGCATATTTTAATTATCAATGATCTTGAACCATCTACAATAGAGGTTTGAGGCACCCTCCTGACGAGGGGTAGACTCATCAAGACCCATGATTAAGGTCCCTAGGTTATGAATATGGGGGAGAGAACGTGGTAGAGCTGGAAGTATCGTCGGCTGACAAGCAGGGCAAAGATTTTACCCAGGTTCAGGGCCCTCGTGTGGAGGTAACACCCCTACGTCCTGCCTGTCTGTTATTGCTTTGTGAATATGATGGTTACAAGGATCCCGGCGAGATGTCGATCTCGCTAGGCTTTTGGTGGCTCTGAAAGTACCTCCTCCGGTCCGACAGCCCTCCCAGTCCTTAAATAATAGGCTGGGTCTCGGGTGTTCGTAACCGACTCGATTTACAAGTAAGGAAACTCTAAACCGACTACTGCTTTGCCAAACTTGGAGGATACTCCATCTTCGTGGGCTTCCCTTCATGGGCTTCCTTGTAGGCTCTGATAGTTGGGCCTAGTCGATACGTGCACCAGGTACCCTCATGGTAGGGTACCCGATAGATATACCCATGTCAGTAGCCCCCGAGTACTTGTCTGATTCGAAGAGTCAGGCATGGACTCATACATCATGCACGTTATTTCCTTTTGCATTTATGTCATATGATTTGAAATTTCTGTATGAGATAGCACATGTTGGCTATGTCGAGCGTTTCATCGACTATGATTTTTGCTTATGATGATCAAGAGATATTAGCTTAGCAGGCCCGGCACACACAACGGATCGGGGCCAGTTAACTACCATTTGTGGCAAAACATACTAGCTTTCAATCAACTCGAGTCCCCGGACACGAATCTGGAACAGACTGGACAGACTCGAAACGGCCGTTGAGGTCTTACTGAATCGAACTGCAGTATAATTTTGAATCTACCCAATGCGTCCGTCGGGGATTATTCATCATGTCTGCTGACACGAAACACTTAAGGATAACGCTGCTGGAGCGGTCCTTAGCCCAGCACGACTGATCGGTGGGTCTTACCTTTGCACTATGCATGCAGCATCCAAGGATCGTCAGATCAATTCGGGAATATTTCGAGTATGATTTTGCTTATGAACTGAGTCGAATGATTTGTCGACTGATACTTTGCCATAATTCTATCGGGTGCGCGACAGCGCTCCCGATGGGAGTAGCCCCCGAGATTGTGCTTTATTGCTTGCAATGGAGGATAATCTCAAAATCTTTTTACCCTGCACATATTAGTCAAAGAATTTTTTGATATGCTCCCGATAGGAGTATGATGTTGCAGTCGAAATTCTTTCGACTGACATGTATGACCTTTGCTCGAGAACCAATCGAAATTCCTGTGAGAAGCCACCCTAAGACGTCGTCGAGTGACTGTTATGCTATTTGTGCAGTATGAATAACGTCAGCAATGACGCATTTTTGCGACTGTCATCTCTGACAAGCGGTGGCGTGCTTGGTAAGGCTTGATAAGACGTGACCCTATTTTGTGGGCCCGTCAGAGCTGACCAGAGATGACGCCGCGTGGACTTGATTTGACCGTTCTGGCACGATTTTCACGGGACGTGATGATGGTTTCCTGGATTCTCGTTCGTAGTAGGCGGAGTGGCCGGCGACGCTTGCTCTGCGTGGCTGCCATGTGTATGGCCAAATTTCGCGCGGAGCATGCATTTGTTTTAACGGCTGCGATCGTTTTGCGCTCTGTGGTAAATAGTGGGGATGGCGCTGGCAGAGTTTTTTACTTGCCATTTGCTCCCTGCGCCACCCCTCGTCTCCTTCCTCGCGCTGCCCCTCCATTGCTCTGCTCCCAAGTTCTTTGCCCCACACACCCTCCACTGTAGCAATGGCAAAAGGTGGAGGTGCGAAGCGTGGTGCTGCCGCCGCCGCCGCGAACGATGCGGCCAAGGGCAAGAAGACCGTGGCGGGTACATCTGCGGACGCCGCCACACTGAAGAAGGGCAGCGGGTATTGGGCAAGGTCCACCATCAAGGACGCCCATTTGCTCAAGCTCCGCGAGCAAGGGTATCTGCCACCCGCGGAACAGCTCGCCGTCCGCGCACCGTCGCCCAAGGAGGTATTCCCCGAACCACGCGCCAACGAGCGTGTATGTTTTGCGGAGTTTGCGTCCAGGGGCTTCTCGCTTCCCCTCCACGACTTTGTGCGTGGTCTTCTTTTTGCTTACGGGGTGCAGATCCATGATCTCACCCCGAACGGTGTTATGCATATTGCGTGTTTCATCACGCTGTGCGAGTGCTTCCTCGGCGTGACCCCCAGCTGGGCGCTATGAAAAGCCATCTTTATGGTACGGCCGAACAGAGGAGGTGGCCGCACCTACCCCGTTGGCGGCTGTGGAATTCAGGTGCGCAGCGACACCCGCTACTTCCGCCTGAAGACCGTCGACTCCGCCCAAGGCTGGAGGAAGGGGTGGTTTTATGCGACTGTCGAGCAAGACGGAATCGCCGCCTTCTCGACCGCAGCTTTTGCCAAGACCAAGGTGTGGGACCACCAGCTCTCAGCCGAAGAAATGGAGGAGGCAAGTCCTTTGCTTGCTCGGATCGGAGGCATGCTGGACAAGGTCACAGGCATCCATCTAAACGCCACCTTTATGAAGAGACGGGTGTGGCCCATCCGTGCCCGAGCGCACCCGTGTGGGAGTATGAAGGCGCGGGTGACATCACCCGAATGGACCCAGAGGAGCTGTCAAGGAGTGAGCTGCTGACGTATGTGTGGCACATCACCAATCTGACGGCAGCCGACACTTGCAACGTCGACTGCCCTGTTGAACCATATGGGTTGGAGAACCCTTTGCTTGAGGTATGTTTGTGTTATAGCCTGCTTGCAATGAAGAGTTTGCCACTCGTATGTTCTGCGATATGCGATTTTTGATTCTGACTTTGCAATTTGTGATGTATGCTATGCAGGGTCACTCGACTGCTGCCTCCCTTCCTCCTCTGCCTGAAAATGGCGAGACTGAAGAAACTCAGGTACAGGTGGTGGACCCGAAAGGTGATCAGTCGCCCATCCCTTCTGCCACCACTTCACATGTGGAGGATGTCGAGGAGGAAGCAGCAGAAGAGGTCCAATCTGAAGACAAGGCCACCGCTGACCAAGAAGTCGATACCGCGCCACCGAAGCGGCGTCGACTGGCCAAGAAGGCGCCTTCTGCTGTGAGTTCACCCACGAGGGGGCAGGGCTTGGAGGATGACGAGGAATCAGGCTCACCACCTGTTTTCCAAGCCGCTCCTTTGCGTGCGTGCTCAACGAGCTCAACTCTTCCTCTTCAGTCGAGTGGTACCCCAGCTTTTGGAGGCCCAATTTTTGGCGACTCCGAAGATGAGGAGGATGAGGAACACAGGTGTGTGATTGTTGAGTATGATATGAGAATTTTGTGCTGTCACATATTTGTGCTGACCGTCTTTTTGCTTTGTTGTGTTACCCACAGCGCTGAAAACAATCAGCCTGGGACTCCTCCAGTCGAGAATGTTCCAACCCTGGAGCACTCGAATTATGCACCGACTGGAAACGAGGCTGCCCAGCCGATGGCCACTGATGCTGTCGTTGAGACAGCCAAGGCGGCAACTCCAGATGTCGGGACATCAGTCGCGGCTCCTGAGCCGTGGATGAACCACGTAAGTAGCTTTTTGCTTGACCCGTTTAGTTATAGGTCTGTGAGAGTTTGAATTTTTGCTGAATTCGTGTGCTCGCAGCCCTTCTACCACACCTTGGCAGATTCCGCCAAGGCTTATGTCCAGGTGGAGCAGGAGAGGGACACCATGCGCGCCGAGCTAGAGCGGCTCTGTCGTGAGTTCTCTTTTTTGCCTTTGCTTGCTGAATTTCTTTTTTGCAATGCCTGACTCTGTCGAGTATGTATGCGATTGGGTGAACCAGGCGAGAAGAAGGAGCTGTAGGATACATTCGCGAGAAGAAGTTGTTGGCGCACTGGCCTCTGCAGATGCGTCGAGTGGTGATCTTCCGCTGGACCAGGTTGTGGGCGGCCTAGGCGCCGTATGCACCCAAGCGAAGGACGCACTCGCCAAATCGCGAGTACACTTGGCGCTGTATACAAGGTGGTGTTCCCGACTGGCGTAGTGCCGTCGACGGCGGACGACTTCGCCGACGTGTTTGGCCCCGGGACGTCCACCATGGCGGATTTTGCTCGCGCCAACACGGTACGCGGATCCGAGTCCACCATCAAGCTTCTTATGGGACATGGGATAGATTGCGACTACGAGGCAGCACTGTCTGCGTTCCCTCGGAAGCCAGATGGGAAGCCCATTTCTCTGAAGGGGGTGAGCGGAGCCGCCGCGCGACTGGCCGAGGTTTTTATGACCACCATGGAGCGCCGGGCAGTCGAGACTGCCACTCGTCTGCTTAGGAAATCGAATTCTTAGGTTTAGGGTAGCTGTACCCTTTTGTTTTTTATGCCTTGTAATGATACCTTCTGAACTGCGCGAGTCTGCGCTTTGTTTGTGCTACCTTGTTTATGCAAATAGTCTTTTGCTAATGTCTTACACTCGAGGAGTTGTATGCTTATGACCTGAGTTTTTGCTTCTGACACAAACTTTGTGTTTGTGATTATGCTCTTTGAACAGTCACGAGAACCTGCTACTGCGACTAGTTCCTCGCAGGCTCCAATCACCACCCGATCCCAGGGTCAGGTGGTAAATGATGCCAAGGTGATGGAGTTTATGAAGGCCAAATTTGTGAGAATGGAGCAAGATCTGAAGGACGCCCAGGCTGAGCTGAATCGATTGAGGGCGAGACCCGCGCTGTCCACCCAACGCGAGGATTATGTGCTTGGCGAAATGGAGCTTGTGAACAGGCAACTCGAATGTGAGTATGATCTTTGCCTTGTTTACATTCGTGTGGCTATTCTAACTTGTATATTTTGCAGGCTTTGTTGACAATTTCCAAGCGGAAAGGCTCGCGTTGAAGAGCGTTTGGAGAGTGCAGTTGACCACCCCACGACTGGGCGTCAACACTTTTGGCTTCATAGGTACCATGCCCGCATACTCGCCACCTTGAAGGATCGCGCCTGGCGAAGTGCAGAACTGCTGGAGTTATGCCGGGCGGCGTTTATTCGCCTGAACGAGACTCTTTTTCCTGCGGGGCCACAACCACAAGGGATCCGTGCTTTGTTGAACATCTTCCGTCAAACAAATCCCATTCGAGAGTTGCTGTCTCAGAGACTTGTGATTGGAGCCAACGCTGCAATGGCGTATGTGCGTAGTCGAAGACCAACTTTGGTGTTGCGGCCACCCGCAACCGGAGTGACCCTGGACCAGGGAGATCTGGACGACACCATTAGTGCTGCGGAGACGCTGATTGAGCGCACTCACGCCCAGCTTTGTGGCCCGGAGCTGCCCATAAAGGAGGAGCCCGAGGAGTAGAGTAGATTGCGAGTGCAATTTCGACTCTTTGTAGATGAATATTTGATTGTATATCTTGATTTTTTGCCCAGCCCCCGAGCCATTTGAGTGGGGTTTATGAGGTATGTGTTGATTGTGAAGCAACAACTGTGCAGCCCCCGAGTATTCGAGTGCGACTGCATAGTTTTTGTTGTCTTCGTTGGATCCTTGTTACGCAGCCCCCGAGCATTCGGGTGCGGCTAAGGCATTGTGTTTCTGCAAGAGCGAGAGCTCATTTGATCGATAACACAGCCCCCGAGGGTTTCGGGTGCGGTTAAGGTATGAATTATGCGGGTAGTAACCACAAAGAAGTCGAAGGAACATTGATTTTATTCCTCTTTTGAATGTTAGGCTGCAGGCCGCCTCATTAAAAACCTTCCAGTCCCCTTAGGTACCCTGGTAAGGAAAAGAGCGCGTCTGAAACCTGCAGCCATCCGACATATAGCCTATTACATTGTATGACTGTGAGCACTTTATGCGTAGAAACGGCGCAGGTGCGCAACGTTCCAGGGATTATGAGAAAGTTCTCCTGTCTTCGCGTTCTTCAGTCGATATGCGCCTCCACCAAGGACCTCCGTGATGATGAAGGGACCCTCCCATGGGGAAGCGAGCTTGTGCACCTTCTTTTGCTTCAGTCGAAGAACCAGGTCGCCAACGACGAAGGACCTGGTGCGCAGTCGACGGCTGTGGTAGTTGCGAAGGTCCTGCTGGTAAACAGCTGTGCGGGCCAAGGCCGTGTCGCGCGCCTCATCGAGCAAGTCGACTGCGTCTTCGAGTGCTTCTTCCGCGTCTTCTTCATTGTATGCTTCAACTCGTGGCGCATTGAACCTTACATCTGATGGCAGAATTGCCTCTGCACCGTAGACCATGAAGAATGGGGTGAACTGCGTAGAAGTGTTGGGAGTTGTGCGTAGGCTCCATAGCACAGATGGTAGTTCTTCGACCCAAGCACCCGCAGCTCTTTTGAGTGGCACCAGGAGGCGCTTCTTGATCCCACTCGTCACAAGTCCGTTGGCCTTTTCGACTTGGCCATTGGATTGTGGATGTGCCACGGATGCGTAGTTGAGCGTAATGTCTTGCTCTTTGCAAAAAGTTTTGAATTCCTCAGCCGTGAAGTTTGTGCCATTATCAGTGATGATACTGCTTGGGACACCGAATCGGTATATGATGCTCTTTATGAAGTTGACCGCCGTAGTAGCAGTCGAGTTTGTGATGGGGACCGCCTCGATCCACTTTGTGAACTTGTCGACTGCCACCAGTAGGTGAGTATGCCCGCCATGCGATGACTTTTTGAGTGGCCCAACCATATCGAGCCCCCATTGGGCGAAAGGCCAGGCCAACGGTATGGTCTTCAACGCCGATGCGGGTGCGTGCGGCTTTGTTGCGAATTTCTGGCAGCCGACGCACCTTTTGACTATGTCCTCCGCGTCCTTGAGTGCTGTAGGCCAGTAAAACCCTGCTCGAAAGGCTTTGGCTACGAGTGATCGACTGCTGGCGTGGTGCCCACAGGTGCCTGCATGAATGTCTCGAAGTATGGCTTGACCATCTTCGAATGCGATGCATCTTTGGAACATACCTGATATGCTGCGCTTGTATAGCTCGCCGTTAATGACGGTGTATGCTTTTGACCTTCGAGTCACGCGCCGGGACTCGGTTATGTCATCTGGTAGCTCGCCGCGGAGTATGTAAGCCAGAAAAGGTTGAGTCCAAGTTGGCTCAATGAGGAGTACCTCGACTGGGGGGTCCTCTGTGCTAGGCGCTTTGCTTTTGGCTGGCGTAGTCGACGGAGGAGGCTCTCGTTTCTCCTTGATAGATCTGTGTTCGATGCGCTCGAGGAAGACACCAGGTGGAATTTGTGCGCCAGTTGAGCCAAGATTGGCTAGCATGTCTGCTTCTTCGTTACTTTCCCTTCCTATGTGCCTCAACTCACAGCCATCGAAGCTGCCCTCCAGTGTGTTGTACAGGTCGCGATAAGCGATCATGTTGTCCGCGATTGCGTCGCAGGCCTTCATTGTTTGCTGCACCACGAGATTGGAGTCGCCGTAGATCATCAATCGAGTGCACCCAAGTGCTTTTGCCATCCGCATGCCATGGATCAGAGCCTCGTATTCAGCCTCGTTATTGGAGGGTAGTTTGAATCCCATCTGCAAAACATAACGTAGCTTGTCCCCTTTTGGTGATATGAGGATGACGCCTGCGCCTGCGCCTTCGTGTTTCTTGGACCCATCGAAGTACATGGTCCAGGAATTGGACACGTCTGGTGCTCCAGGTAATTGGGCCTCTATCCACTCGGTTGTGAAGTCGGGTAGGACTTGTGCTTTGATAGCCTTCGGGTGCTCGTACTTGATGTCTCTTGGAGCCAGCTCGATGAGCCATTTTGCGACTCGACCCGTTGCATTGGGGTTTGTGAGGATATCACCGATTGCTGAGTTACTTACCACGGTGATCGGGTGCTCGGTGAAGTAGTGTGTCAACTTCCTTGAGGACATGAATACAGCGTATGCCAGCTTTTGATAGTGCGGGTACCGCTGTTTTGATATGGAGAGAACCTCGCTCAGGTAGTAGACTGGACGTTGTATGCTTTGGATGTGCCCCTCCTCCATGCGTTCGACTACCAGTACGGTGCTCACCACCCTGTTTGTAGCCGAGACATACAGGTAGAGTGGTTCCCGTTCCTTAGGTGCGACGAGGATCGGAGGGCTTGTGAGGATCCGCTTGAGATCTGTGAAGGCTGCTTCAGCTTCTGGCGTCCACTCGAACTTGTCCGCCTTCTTCATCAGTCGATAGAATGGTAGAGCCTTTTCACCCAGTTTGCTGATGAATCGACTGAGCGCTGCTACTCGTCCTGCTAGTTTCTGCACATCGTGAAGCTTTGAAGGCCTTTGCATTGTGAGGATGGCCTGTATTTTCTCCGGGTCTGCTTCGATTCCACGGGCAGAGACTAGGTACCCTAGGAGCTGCCCGGCTGGAACGCCGAACGTGCACTTCTTAGGATTGAGCTTGATATGGAAGCGTTTGAGGTTTGCGAACGTCTCCCTCAAATCGTCGAGTAGTGTGTGTTCTTCCCTTGTGGTAATGACAATGTCATCCACGTAGACCTGGACGTTGCGTCCGATTTGCTTTTTGAGGCAGTCCTGCATCATGCGCTGGTATGTTGCACCCGCGTTTTTGAGCCCAAAGGGCATAGTTGTGTAGCAGTAGACCCCGAGTGGGGTTATGAACGCCGTTTTTTCTTCGTCTTCTTGCTTCATCCTTATCTGGTGATAACCTGAGTAAGCATCCAGAAAGGAGAGTCGTGCGCATCCGGCGGTGGAGTCGACGATCTGGTCGATTCGGGGTAGCGGGAAGTGATCCTTTGGACAGCACTTGTTCAGCGCTGTGAAGTCCACGCACATCCGAAGGATGTCTGTATGCTTCTTCTCTACGAGTACGGGGTTGGCCACCCATTGTGATTTCTTGATTTCCCTAATGAATCCTGCTGCGAGTAACCGGTCGACTTCAGATTCGACTGCGGTTCGCTTTGGGCCGGAGATTCGACGCATCGTTTGCTTGACTGGCTTTGCATCTGGAAACAATTGGAGAGAGTGCTCGGCGAATTCCCTGGGAATACCTGGCATGTCGGCTGGACACCACGCAAATATTTCCCAGTTCTCACAGAGGAATTCGATGAGCGCGCCTTGTTGGGGGAATAATTATCCTGCGACTTATTCAAACAAAGCGCGACTTATTCACAGTCGCACCACTATTGGGCTTGCACAAACATGGGCCGACTGAAGATCATGAGAAAGGATCCAGAAGCTCGAAGATAACTTGACTTGGAAGACAAGACATATGATTAGTCTCCAAGTAGGACTCCGGCTCATACTTTCCTTGGGAGAGAAGTTTCCTTATAACCTTGCGAGCCACCGTCTTTATAAGGTGGACTCCAAGGACCTAGAATCCCAAGCTGAAAAAGCTCTCATACATCCAGAGAGAGGCGACTCAACAAATCGATCGCCAACCCCTTGTAACACCATATTCATATCAATACCAATCTAGGATAGGCAGGACGTATGTCTTTACCTCACATTGAGGGGCCGAACCTGGGTAAAAAACATTGTCTTCTTCGTGCCCTGCGATCTAAAGCTCGGAGACGTTCGACTCGCGTAATCCCACACCTACGAAGTCATCCATGACACCTGACGTGATAAACCCACGACAGTTGGCGCCCACCGTGGGGCCTGCGGTCAAGAGCTTCATGTTCCGTGCTGGATCTGTGCTAGGGACGGAGGATCTCATCGTCGATTCAAGTTCGGCGACTTCAACAAACATCGGCGACTTTATCGCCGCGTCGATTTAAGCGACTCAGTGGTATCAAGATCTACATCAAGACTGCTGGACAGCAGCAACGTCCGTGTTGCGGAAGTCATCGACGGCGGCTCAAAACTCATCTCGACGATCCCTTCGGTGAAAAGATGCGTAACCAAGTTTCCTAGCAGCTGTCCAAAGGGCATCGGATTCCAACGGTTAGATCCCCGTGGGCGACTAAACACTGAAGCCTTGTCGAAAGCTGACGGAACTCCGTGCGACTTTGGGAAAATAATTATCGAGATCGACTCGGACATCAATTCGAAGATCCCTCCGGTGAAAACCTGCGGAGCACAATCTCGAAGCCCTCCAAGAAACTTGAGACAGTTCCAACGGTTAGATCACCGTCAGCGACTCACACATTGGAGCAAGTTTTGTGTCTACGCAAGTTCGCGAAATTAAAAAAGAAAAACACCTAGTCGGCGCATCATTAAAGGAAATCAAATCCCTGATAGAAAAAGCCAAAAGACCAGCAGTATTCAGCTCGAGTCGGTAAAGAATTCCATGCCAGCTAATACCAGTTTGAGTCGCACAAAGGAAAACAAGGAAGGAAAGATTGATTACGTTGCATGCAGATCTCACATGCAACGGAATAAATAAATCGAGCTGGTTAATCGCCCTTGCTTTGCATGGAAAGTGATACTCCGACGCGCCTGCTCCCTATTTTGAAAAGAGAAGAAGAAATCAATTTGAGTCGCTACTAAATTACATGGTGCGACCTCATGTTACTAAGAATCACATATGGATAGAGGGAAGCTAGGCAAGGTACAAACCATCGGTTCTGATTCGAAGAAACAAGAAAAGGAAAGAGGCGGACAGCGGAAAAGGAGAAGGCGTGATCAACTTCATCGATTCAAGTCCTAGGACACAGATCAGTGCACATCCTGGGTAAAAGGAAAAAGGAAACAGATCAATTAAAGCTCCTAGCTTGGGGGTTAGCACGTGCATGTCCCTGAGGGAGTACGTACGTGGAGCAAGCCAGTGGATGAGTCAGGAAACCTTGGACACCTTGATCTTCAAAATCAACGATCGTCGCGGTTCACAGTATGATCGATGACACATGCGCGGGGGCTTAACATCAGCATCGCCTCGAGCGCATCCATGTATATCCACCAGCGAAATTATTCGAGGCAGCAAACGTGCCGCGAGTTGAGTCGCACCTAGCCAAGATCGATGGAGGCTCGATCGCCAGCATCAACTTATTTCACTGGCCCGGGAGATGTTCCAACTCCGCGTATTAATATTGCCCAAGGCGCAGTATAAGAAAGAAGCAAACTGGTTCGCTATCTCATTTTGGAAGAGCAACCAAAGCTACTTATCAATCCATGTTGGTTCAGGTTCCAAGAAAAGAAAAGGAAGCAGCTTGCATTAAAAAAGGAAAAGGTAGGGAGCGGTCAGCTCCATTCAACCAGCATGCGGCTAAAAAAGAACTGCATGCGACTCATCAGCACGTGGCTTAGAAGCACGCGACTCTAAAGGATCGCCACGCGACTTCACTAATTGGCGCTGTCATCACCAACTTCAACAATCATTGATCTCCGGCGATTCACCACGACTGACTTCAAATTTCGTTATGGTCTATTTCCTCTTTGACGAGTCAGCTTCAACTGTCCGCGGATCGTACCGCGTCGTCAATAGCAGGACAATAAAAACAAGATAAGTCCCTATCATACTCAACTTTCACAGCTTTTTACTTTCATCAATAAGTTTAAATTCATCTACGAGTTTATCTCGGGGGCTGCATTTCTAGGTTATTATGCCTTTTATTAAATGTTTTTGCGACTCATATTATATCATGTCGTAGACTTTAAATTCATATCGGCATTTGTAGATTTAATTACATATACTTCTCAATACATTCGTCAAATTAGAGTTCTTTATAACTCGCATTGCAAAGTCTAGCTATTTACAGCTTGCATTGAATATCAAGATCACCACTACATGTCCAAGCATTGATATTTGGCGATTCATTTGTCATTCTATGACTTATCATTATATCAATTTATGACTGATTGTTATATAATTTCATGATTTATCATCGTATCATTTTATTAAACATCATCGACTTATTGTCATATCAACTTATGAGTCGCATAGCGATTTACCCCCATATCAATTTATGAGTCGCAAACAGCTCATCATTACATCAGTTTATGAGTCATTAACGAATCATTATCTTATCGATATTTGAGTTAAACAGGTGACTCATTGTATCACATTTTACAGCTAATCAGAGCTAGTTATCATCAAAGCTAATTAGAGCCCTTCACGGCTATTGCAGCCGTTAAACACAATAATCCTGGTGACTCGCTGTACCACATATACAGCTAATCAGAGTTGGTTATCATCAAAGCTAATTAGAGCTCGTCACGGCAGTTGCAGCCGATCAAAGCAATAATCCTGGTTATTCTCGCCTTAAGTCAGAAGTATCTTTGCACTATGCGGCCAAAGTACTGGGGTGCGGTTTCAATCGAAGTGCGATCGCCTATCATGACTGCCAAGCGACCCTGAACACGCATTTTTACCTGGGAAATTCTGAGCCGCGCGAAGACCTACTTAATGGTAATAGAGATAATTCAGAAGGACTAAAGTACCCGCGTGTGGCGTCAATCGAGTCTGATGCCTATCATGGCTGCCTATCACGGCCGTTCTCGACCCTGAACACACATTAGATTTGGGAAATACTGAGTCAAGTACATGCTATCATGCATCGTACAATATGCTATCGTGCATTTTACCAGTTGCTATTAGGCAGCTAGTTGCTATCATGCAACATATCATTTGCTATGATGCAACATATCATTTGCATCATGCAACACATCATTTGCATCATGCGACATATCATTTGCTATCATGCAGATTATACTATGCTATCATGCAGGGTACCATATGTTATTATGCGGAGTACTAACTTTTTATCATAATTATTACCAGCCGCCAAGGCTAACATATTATCATCAAGTTATTATCATTGCTTCCTCGGGGGCTTTGCCCTTTGATTTTCAGGAACCTATAACTCGGCCATACGAGTTTCAATTGGCATGGCCAGATTTTTTATGATTGAGATAATTATCTCCTGATATCGGCTGATGAAGCCACCATTATCTTTTATCTACAACCACATCAAGTGGAATTTATATCATTATTATCTTGAGGCAACAATATTTGTCAATCTGTTGCAGGATCAAATTGCAACGATATGCCATCAAGCAGGATAATAAAAGCATGCCTACTTAATGCCCGGGGCTAGGACAATTACGTTTATGTCTAAATTGAGATATTTTGAGTCCCGAGCAGCATGATCAAGCATGCAACCTAGCCCTCGGGGGCTACACATCCACCATATATGGCGGTCTTTATTATACTCGTATACCATGTTTATATGCAGATTTCATTTTTTGCAGCACGTGAGAATATATATATCCATTTGCGAGTCAAATAAGCGACTCGGAAATCTTTAAATACAGGATGTGGCTATATACCCTTGAGCTGCCATGCGCTCAGATGGCTTGTCATGATACCTTGACAAATTATTATACTTTTGGCCAGCTTATTTATGCTTATGTCTTTTCTGCTTCGATGTCTATGACTCAACACCTTATACACATTTGGCTGATATATCTTGACGCTCATAAGTTATTATTCTTATGATTTTAGCTCAGTCTTACACCCAACAGGATAAGGTGGTTTTCACCAAAGGCTTCGCCGACTCCACATTAACTCAGAAACTACAACAAGATTTCGCCGGCCCCAAAGGCCTGCGATACTATATCAACAAGCGTCAGCGGCTCATCGCTTCTACATCAGTGGCTCAATAAGCCGCTACGCGTGCGACTCATCATCAGCGAGTCGCCAAGTGCAACATCGACAAGTCGGCAAGAACCACATACGCAAGCCCGCAAGATCATCATGAAGACATAATCTTCCGCCTGATTCTACGAATCACCCGGAAACTTGGGGGCTAATGTCGGGGGAATAATTATCCTGCGACTTATTCAAACAAAGCGCGACTTATTCACAGTCGCACCACTATTGGACTTGCACAAACATGGGCCGACTCAAGATCATGAGGAAGGATCCAGAAGCTCGAAGATAACTTGACTTGGAAGACAAGACATATGATTAGTCTCCAAGTAGGACTCCGGATCATACTTTCCTTGAGAGAGAAGTTTCCTTGTAACCTTGCGAGCCACCGTCTTTATAAGGTAGACTCCAAGGACCTAGAATCCCAAGCTGAAAAAGCTCTCATACATCCAGAGAGAGGCGACTCAACAAATCGATCGCCAACCCCTTGTAACACCATATTCATATCAATACCAATCTAGGATAGGCAGGACGTAGGTCTTTACCTCACATTGAGGGGCCGAACCTGGGTAAAAAACATTGTCTTCTTCGTGCCCTGCGATCTAAATCTCGGAGACGTTCGACTCGCGTAATCCCACACCTACGAAGTCATCCATGACACCTGACGTGACAAACCCACGACACGCCTTCCTATGCGATAGGTAGGCTCGAAGATACGTTGACTGTCTTGGACGGATCGGTCGGGTGCACCTGATGCGACCTTGTGTCATTTGTAGCATTGAAGGATCTGTCGACTGCCAACTTCTTATGCTCCGGATGGAGTGTGCGGTCGTTGGAAATCGCCAGGTCGGCGAGTGATTCTTCCACCCCAAACATCTCGGAGATTTTGCTGAACTCGCGGTCGCAAGCATCGGACCTTTGAAAGTTTCCACGGACAGTGATGACTCCCTTTGGTCCTGGCATCTTCAGCGTGAGGTACGCGTAGTGTGGCACCGCCATGAATCGAGCAAACGTCGGGCGACCAAGAATAGCATGGTATTGTGATTTCCAGTCGACGACCTCGAACTCAATCGACTCTGTCTTGAAGTGGCTTTTGTCCCCGAACGTAACGTCGAGTTGTATGGTGCCTTCTGGGCTAATTGCTTTGCCAGGAACGATACCGTGGAAGGTATTTGAAGATTTTGGGAGGTTTTCGACTGACCTGTTCATTTTGCGGAGCGTGTCCGCGAAGATGATGTTTATGCCGCTGCCTTCATCCATGAAGACCTTGGTCATGGCGTAGCCTCCTATTTGCGCGTCGAGTACCAGAGCCGCGTGCCCTGGTCAAACTACAGCTGGGGGATGATCCTCTCGACTAAAGCTTATGATGGTTTCCGATCCCTTCAGAAATTCGGGCACGGCAGGAGGTGCCATGACAGCCATGTTCAGCTGTCGAGTGATTAGCTTTTGCTGCCTGTTGGAGGGGCGATCCTTTTGTATCATGTACATCTGCCCGTGGGGCTGTGCATATTGATCATCTTCTGCCCGTAGTACGGGTTGTATGGCACCTGCGATGTTTGCGCCTGGAGCAGGCTGTGGTGGTGGTTGCGGTGGCTGCTGTGGCGCCATGAGAGCGGGCACAGCGTTCGGCTGTGGTACGGGTGCAAGCGTGGGCTTAGCAGGTGCTGGGCCGTACCTCTTGAGTCGTATCATGTAGTCAGTCGCCATTTGGTCGAATTCCCTGCAGTTCCTTAGGGTGTGATTGGTGCGTAGTTTTTCGTCGTCCCCCTTGAAGAGGTGGAATCTGCACCAATCGTCCATCTTTTCCTCGAATGACCGCTCGGGTTTTGCGTCGCTGCGTTTGCGCCATTCTTGCCTTTTGTAGCTGTCGCTCCGCTGCTCGCGATCTCGACTGTCCCGTCGATCATCCGAGCGTCGATTTCTTCTATCTTGGTCCTCCCGGGGTTGTGTGTATCCAACCGCCATGAACTCAGGTCTGTTATCGTCGTAAGGACATTTGGAACGTTTGCGCCTGCGATCTTCTCTGTATGAATCTCTGCGGCCTCGACTGCCGCTTTCGTAGTTGTCGCGTGGTGGGGAAGCACGGGATCTGCGTACAGAATCCTCTCCATCTGCCCACTCAGTCGCAACTTTGATGAGGTCAGCCAGAGAGGTTGGCTTTTCACGACCCAGTGCCTCTTTGAAGTCCTTCCTGGCGAGACCTTGTATGAAAGCATCCATGGCCCTGTCTTCTGACACTTTGCCAACCGAATTGCGTATTTCGGTCCACCGCCGTATGTATGATCTCAACGACTCGTCTGATCGTTGAGTGCATGCCCTTAATTCTTCGAATGTCTTCGGGCGCTCACAGAGAGGCTCAAAGTTTTTGATGAAGTCTCTGCGGAAATCGTCCCACGAGTCGTATGATGATGGAGGGAGTGCCTTGAGCCAGTCGCGGGCAGTTCCTTCGAGCATGAGTCGTATGTACTACATCGCCATGGTGTTCGTGCCACGCTGGCATGCCACGGCGAGTCTGTAATCTTCTAGCCACCCGGAAGGTTCTTGGCGACCGTTGTACTTGGGTTGTTCGCCTGTCAACTTGAACCCTTTGGGCATCCGTGTCCCACGGATGCGTCGAGTGAAGCACAATGCTCCGCATGGCTCTGGTTCACGATCAGGGTATGAATCACTGCTATAGGATCTTCGAGATCTGCTTCTGCTGGACCTGTGCTGGCGCGTGCTTCTCCTTCCTTCATCCGAGTGGTGGCTGCGACCACTGCGATGATGTGCTGCGTGTCGTGAGTCGACTATGTCGCGATCGCGATTCCTTGCTGGAGTTTTGTCTTCTGGCTGTATAGCCTGTGCCGCTAGAGCTAGAGATTTGAGTTGTTGGTGATGCAGGGCTGCGTTAGGGTCATTCGCCGGAGGTTGCATTGTCTTGAGGTAAGCACGTCGTGGGGTTGGTTGCATTGTGGACCCGAGGGATTGCTCCCTTCTTCGGGCACTCGAGAGGCTGGCTTGCCTTTTGCGCTCTTCGAGCGTTGCTCGGTAGTTTTGCAGTCGAATTGACTCCTGCCAGTTGAAGTACTGGAAGGTCAACATCTCCTCTGGGGTGGAATTTGGTGGCATCATTGTGCACTCCTTTATGACTTTATCTGTTTTTGCTGCCACCTCCTCCATGATTGTCAAGGTTGTGACCCCATCCGGCATGGTTACCGTGCATGAGAATTGTGCAGGCCTGCGAGCGGCTGCGTCTGCGGATGATTCTGCGGAGAAAGCCACGTAGACCTGATGGGGCGTGACCCGTGGACAGGTGTATGTGCTGTCGATTCCAGTCATGGACTCGACGTCGCCATCGAGGCTCATGTCAGAGCCAGTATGTTCATCGAGTAGATCTTCGAGGCGAATCTCGTTGTCGATGTGCTCATCGCCTATGCTCATCTCGGTGTTGGCGAAACCATTATGGATTTCTGAGTCGAGGTTGGTGTTGGTGAAGATCTCCGAGTCGACGTTGCTGTCGCTATGAATCGCGGGCTCGTAGAAGTCATCGAGGGAGATCCCGCAGTCGAAACTCTCGTCGAGTGGTAGATTGAAGTCGACGTTGCTTGTGCGGTATGCTGATTTTGCCTCCTCGCCTTGGAGTTCCGTCATCATGAACCTGTCGATCTCGCCGGTCGACATGGTGGTTGCGGGCGAGCAGGCTTCAGGAATTGATGACGGGGCGAGCGCAGTCGACGGAGCCTCGAGTGCGCCCAGCGCCAGTTGTTGCGGATCTGTCGAGTCCTGCGTACCAAGATTGTTTACGAAAAAATTGAATGCTCCAACAGTTAAACTCAAACCTGATTCAAGGCCGGAAAACGCCTCCTGAAGGTCCGGCGAGTGCGGATTGAAATTCATTGGAAGAGCAGATGCGCTTTTTGCAGGTGAAGCGGGCAGGCTGCCGCTTTTCGAGTGGATCGGCGAATCGCCGTGTGTCGCCTGGATCGGCGAGTTGCTGTTTGCTGACATGGCCAGCGAGTTGCCGTTTGCAGATGAGATCGGCGAGTTGCCGTTTGCTGGTGTGATCGGCGATTTGCCGTTTGCTGTTGGGACCGGCGAAACTTCAAGTCCAGCGCTATTCTTTCCCACAGACGGCGCCACTTGACGAGGGGTAGACTCATCAAGACCCATGGTTAAGGTCCCTAGGTTATGAATATGGGGGAGAGAACGTGGTAGAGCTGGAAGTATCGTCGGCTGACAAGCAGGGCAAAGATTTTACCCAGGTTCAGGGCCCTCGTGTGGAGGTAACACCCCTACGTCCTGCCTGTCTGTTATTGCTTTGTGAATATGATGGTTACAAGGATCCCGGCGAGATGTCGATCTCACTAGGGTTTTGGTGGCTCTGAAAGTACCTCCTCCGGTCCGACAGCCCTCCCAGTCCTTAAATAATAGGCTGGGTCTCGGGTGTTCGTAACCGACTCGATTTACAAGTAAGGAAACTCTAAACCGACTATTGCTTTGCCAAACTTGGAGGATACTCCATCTTCGTGGGCTTCCCTTCATGGGCTTCTTTGTAGGCTCTGATAGTTGGGCCTAGTCGATACGTGCACCAGGTACCCTCATGGTAGGGTACCCGATAGGCATATCCATGTCACCTCCCTTCGTCGATCTAGGCTCGCCAACCATGATTCCGCCCCCCTAGAGGCTCGTCAAAGCCAGATCGGGTGAGCCTCGACGAAATCCACTCGTGATTATTGTCTTCTACACTAGGCTGGGCGGCGTGGGGGGGGGGGGGGGGGGGAGCTCGCCATCCATGGATAGCTCACAGTGCAGGTCATGGGGCTTCACGATTACAAGGCGGCGTGTGGGGCAGGCCGCACGTCGGGGGTAAGAGACGAGCTGGAGGGCGCCGCGCGATAAAGATGGAATTAGCCGATTGAGGAATATGTTTCCCTATATACTTTGTGGAGCCATTAAATTTATATTTCGTTTTTAAACAAAAATAGCATATTGCTATTTTAAAATCGTTATTTTTTGTGAGATTGTTTTTGAACACTAAATAAGCCTTTAAAATTCGAATTACATTTTTTTGTGTATTTGTAGAACTAACCTATTTATAGGTTCCAAGTTCCATCAATTTTCATGTTTATGTAGTTTTAATAAATACAAGAAAAACTTGGAAATTTGAGGAAATTGTCGACAACTATTCTTGATCGGGACCCTTGGCGTCGTAGCGAGGTACTTTTTTCTTAGGGCCGTAGCGAGGTACTTGTGCCGCCGTGATGAACCGAACCGATCTTCTAGGGTGGCAGGGATGGATTAGGTCAGAGAGACAAAACACGATCATATATAAGGAGGAAAGAGCAGATCGGCTGCTAGACCTTGGTATCCAGCTCCAGTCCTGATCGCCGCCACTTCTCCTCCGTCGCACCAGAAGTCATTCTTTAACCTCGGCCCGGTCTTCATCCTGCCTGCCACAGGTACGTCTGCATATCCGATCTGCATGTTTGCTGTAAGTTAAATTTGCGGATTGAAGGTCGGAAAGAGATCTGTTTTGAACACGCGGACAAAGGCGCACAAAAATCTAAATCTTTTTTGTTGGTGTTGTGCTTTGGAAGGTTGAAGTACGTAGGAGATGATTCCCCGGAGATCCCGGAGGGCAGGATCGTCGTGTCCGACTCGGCCGGGCACACCCACCTGTACGACGCCAAGGAGGGCTCCAGAGAGATCCTGCCCCCCCACCAGGGCCGTCCATGGGCCCGTGCGGGCTGTGCGACCGCACGGGGCCACAAAATTTTAGGGGCCCCCAAATAGAGACGATATCCTGGTATTTATTTCTCACGTACTGCAGGTCTGCAGCTCAGTTTCGTTTTTGATGGAAGTCCGCACACCAGTTTAGATTTCAGCGCTTCCTTTCGTTTTCCCGATCGACGGCGCACCTCGCCGGCGGCAGGCAAGCCCTTGCATGGCGCTAGCGCTGCAGCGCTAAGCAGCCAGCACCAAGGCATATCCTAGGATTTGAATCAGCCGAGCCATCACCATCTGCCATCAAGTGCGTCCAAGGCATAACCCAACAATCCAACTCCAAGATCTTTTTTATTTAGGTTATTACTGTGCTTCTCCATTGAATAATCATATTGTTGAGTATACAAGCTTTATAAATCCGGATGCTAAGAAGTTCGTATTCTTAGACAATCTCTGATGAGATTATTAATTTAGTGCAACAGGCAGGTGTAAAGAAATTTCATGAACCAATTAATTTCATGAACCAATTCAAGGCCCCCACCGACAAGATAGACATTTGGCATAGTCCCATATCCGTCTGCATCGCCAAGAGCCATTCGCGCCGACGCCCTGTACGCCATCAACGTGTTTAACTCCACCAAATTCATGTCTCTAGCCTACTGCAAAGGTGCTTGGCGCTGGCTCCACCTACCGCTGCCGCCATACTCGGCAAAGAAAATCCAACCATCCAGTCCCACACGCTGCTCGACGACGACAGGACCATCTGCTTCTCCTCCGTCCCTAACGGCGGCTTCGGCACCTACTACTTCGACACGGCCACCTCCGTGTGGACCAAGGCCGGCAGCTGGACGCTACCCTTTGTCGGACGTGCTTTGCGAGTACCTCAGCTCCACAGCCTCTACTTCGGTCTCCTTGGCACCGATCATGAAAACCTCGTCGCGCTTGAGCTCCCTACTCCTCCTTTGATTGTGGCGATGCGCCCGCGCCCAAAGTGCTGCACCAGTGGCGAGGTTTCGGCGCGCCCGAACTGCCGGGCGACTGATATTTGATGAAGAGCAACCTGCTCTACCTGGGGAACCGAAGGTTCTGCGTCGCCAAGATCTTTGCCATTTTTGATGGATCTCTCGAGTTAAGTGATAACATTGCTGACATGGTTGCTATCTTCACTGGTGTCGAGATTCTCAACACTTACGCAAATAAAGCCAAGCAGCAGATGATCAAGCTCAAGACAAGAACCTACGCCTTCGATGACTGTAGCATTGAGTCTGTGCTTTAACCCACCATTCCAACTTGACGTTGCACGAAGACGCCCGCTTTCCATGCTAATCAAGCACAGTAGCACACGATTCCATTTCCAATCAGACGATCAGATATTGCTGGATGCAACAGGTTGGGCACACAACTCATGGATGTTAGTTCTGGAAAATATATAAAGTTCTACGGAGCAAAAAAAAAATTACACTCTACACAGCTCCAGCTTGTAGCATGATAAACGGTTAAAGTACACGTGTGTACAACAGTGCTCTGAATTAAGTACCACGACAAGTAAAATGGTGCCACTCTGAATTTAGTATCACCGGCAAACCAAATTCAGACAACAACAGTGGCTCTGAATTAAGTACTAGAAAACTAGGAAGGCCAACATGTCAAACTATTAGTATACACCTGATATACTCTCCCATGTATTATATACTTACACCTACGATACACGGTTATATACTCTAGAAACATCAGTCACGATATCTATTAGGAAATTAACTGTACCAATCTACAAGGACTTAACAATATACTAAAATAGACGCCAATTCATATAAATGAATATGAGTGCCACAAGTTAATCCGTGGAAGAAAATTATGCTCATTTAAAGTACTTGCAAAAGCTTAGGGTCATTCCATCCTTTTCGAAAGAAAGTAAAATCAATTACAAATATGACAATTTAGATTAATGAAGTCTTAAAGTCTCACACCAAAATTTTAGAAATTGGGTGAATCTCCACCGGTCCACTCACTGAGCATCATCTTCTCCAACTCTGGCATGTGGGCAGCTCGCCTTCAATGGCCAGCAACAAATCCGGTATGTCAGTGACCGCCGTCGGCACATCGATCAGACCACCCTGAATCAGTTCTCGCAGTCCTCTACATCTCCCCAGAGCTTGGTGGCACGAGGAGAGGAGCTAGGCAGGAGGAGAGGTGCAGCGATAACGGTGCGACGAATCACCGGCTTAGGATACACCTTGCAAAAGGTTCTACCTGCCAACGAGCAAATACCAAAGTGGCGGGTTCAAAATCTCAAATTCAACTCAAAAAACAAATACCAAAACTTAGTATTCAATTTGGTAGGGGCCACGTACCCCCTCTACCAAAAATTACGATGTCCAGTCTTCCCACTAGGGGAGCCGGTAGGCCAATGCACCCAACAAGGTGCAATGCGGGCCATTGGCCTAGGCCACGAACGTAATTGATCGTGAGCCCCATCCATTGGAGTACTCCGGATCCGCTTTGTAACGTCGGCAGGGACGCTGTATATCAAGGCTCCTCGTCCGTCCTGACCGACTTCCGGCAGCGAGGTGGGATTAAAGAACTACACAAAGAGCTTGTAGCGTTCTGAATTTCTGATTCATCCGGATTAGTATGTCCGGTCCGTGGCCGATGCCTTTGCACGGCCCGTGGGAAGAGCCCATGTATTCCAGCCCCTCAGTTAGGCCCATGAGAAGAGCCCATGAATTTCATCCCCTCAACGATCAATGTTTTTTGATCTCGTCGGTTTCGTGCATGCACGCACTCACGGCAGGACGTCGCGGTGGCGCGGAGAACGAGAACGAGCTCCGGACAATGGCCATGTGAGCACGTGATGCGTGACCCGCCTCACATAGCGTTCCATTACCTTTCCTTGGGGCCGCTGCTCACTGCCGACCTTGCTGCTGTACACGAGCTTCGATTTGATCTTTTTCTATTGGGTCTGTAAATTGAACGAGACACACTTCTTGCTTTATAAAGTTTAATAAAATAATCGCTCCCTTTCGCTCAAAAGAAGAAAAAAAACTAACCAGACATGGCAGCCATCAGCCTGACGATGAGGCGATGCTCCGCTCGACTGCTCGATCCCAGCAACAGGTGCTCCCTCTTCGTCCTACTTGTTCGCACTTCGCAGGTACCGCCTCTGTCTCAAAGTTCGACTATAGCTCGGTCCCCGCTGGCCGCCAGACGACCTAGAGACCCATTTTTTGCGAGCGGAGAATGCCTCCCTGGACCTGTCTCCGATCTGCGGCCAGCTCCAGTTCTAAGTTCTAACCCACGACTCAAGCTAATTTACGGGTAGCGCTTATGTGAAACTATTTTGGATAGAAATTGAGAGCCGCAACTGAAGTGATGCAGGTCAATTAATAATTTATTGTCTCAAGTGAAAAAATAAAAAATTATTACATACCTTGAAAATTATAACAGAAACTAAATCAAGTATTACAGTTGCATCTGACGGGTTCGATCGGATGATAGACAACAACACCTGTGTTTCAACAAGGTTTCACGTAACATGTGGCTTATCATTAGAGTTCCTGATGAGATTTTTAATATGTATTCTCGTTCAAAACTTGCATATTTTTAGTTTGAGTAACTCTTGGACAACGCATCAATGATTCAATTAAACGATTCTCTTAGACTCCTTATATATTCCATAATTTATTTGATATTTACTGAAAGGTGATCATACACTGGAAATCAGTGTCGAGATATCTTATAGACCGGTGCTTTTGATATCTCTAGCAAGATAAATAAATATATACATATTGAATTATACACAAGATACACACTCACTCATTGGTGCTCTCGCACAAATATATTATAAATGTCACGAATTAATCTGATGAGGCATATGATTTTTTTTCGTTTTTACTCCTCTTAAAAGGATTCATTAAAAGATCCTTATGGGAAATGTATCAAAGAGAAAAGAAAAACTAGCTCAACTAGACACTATTACAAACTACAATTTATATTTATCGGATCATGATGTACTTTTTATATAGACATTGGGACTATATAACAAAGAAAACATAGTCAGTATTTAACGACACTATTGTGTAATTAATTGGGATAATGAAAATCGTCAGAGTTTTCCTTATTCAAATGTTAAAAATAATTATAAATAGTAGTCTCGCAACAAAAGTAAAACTATTTAGTATAAAAAATTAGTAACATTATTATGTGGTTATTTTCGCACATAAGTCCTCTTTGGTCCGTCGGCGTTGAGCATGCCGAGATTAAGAATAATTTGGCCTCAATACGAATTATATTAACGGCTTAATATCGTGGGTTGATATTGCTGAACACATTTTGTGTGTGTGATTTTACCATTGGATTGTATCATGCTAAAACATTAAGAAAGTGTTTTGTTCGTGGTTTTGTAACATAACTCGATAAAGGTGGGGTCTCAATACGTTAGTACCTGTTTGTTTGGACTAGCCATAATAAGGTCCTACGTAATCAAATTATATTGATATAAGAATTCTCTTCCGTCCATTTCATGTGTAATATGTTTCCTCTATGAAAATGATACCACCGCTACCATATCACACCCCCCCCCCCTGAAAGGCTGGACTGGTGCGACCTGCCAAAGTCGTGCCGGAAGATCTGGGAGCCACGGCAAAAGTCAAGTGCAAAAACGAAGATCCATTAGTTGGGATATTGTAACTGCATTCCTAAGATGAAACCAAACAAGTTTTAGCTTTACCCCCATTCACTTTAAATTAACAGAGGAAGTTGGCATGGAAGAATGATACGTCCAAAACGTATCTATAATTTTTGATGTTCCATGACTATTATATATTAATTACCACATGTTTATCTTACACTTTATATCATTTTTATGCATTTTCTGAGACTAACCTATTAACAAGATGCAACAGTGTCAGTTCCTGTTTTCTGCTGTCTTTTTGTTTCAGAAAATCTATTCTGGAAATATTCTCGGAATCGGACGCCAATTTAACTGATTTATTTCTGGTCCGAGACGGAGCAGCAGCCAGGAGGACGGAGCTGGGGGCCACACCAGGCAGGCCGGCGGGCCCAGGGTGGGGCCGTGCACCTAGGCCGCCGCACCACCTCGGCTGGCCACTGACGCCGCCCTTTCGCCTATAAATTGCATCTAATCGGGAAACCCAAGATACCGGAGCAAAAATCCATGAAATGTTCCGAGACTGCCGTCGTCTTCAACCCTAGTTCGGGAGGGTTTCTGCAGTTCTTCCCGGCACCTTGTCGGAGGGAAAATCATCACCGAAGGGCTCTACATCACCATACCTGCCTCCGGAGTGATGCGTGAGTAGTTCTCCACGGGACTACGGGTTCATAGCAGTAGCTAGTTGGTAGTCTCTCCACCTTGTGCTATCATGTTTAGATCTTGTGAGCTGCATAACATGATCAAGATCATCTTTATGTAATGCTACATGTTGTGTTTGCTGGGATCCGATGAATTATGAAGTTATGATCAAGTTTGTTCATATATCTATATTATGTTTTATCTATGTTCATGCATGCTCTCCGTTGTTAATAGATGATTTGGCCAAGTAGATGCTAATGACTTCAAGAGAGGGTATTTATGCTAGATAGTGGGTTCATGCAGGGGCGGATCCAGTGGGGGTGCCATGGGTGCCATGGCACCCCCTAAAAATGCAGATTTTGTAATTTAGTACCAATTTAGCCTATTTTTATGTGTATTAAATGTGTTTAAAAATAGGTAAATGATTTTTATGCTAGGATTACAGAATTTGGCACCCCCAACTATTTACTTCTACATCCGCCACTGGGTTCATGCCTCCAGAAGCCTGGGCTTGATAGACAGAAACAATTAAGTCTGTAGATGTGCTGTTGCCACTAGGGATAAAATAACCGATGCTTAGTTTAAGGGTACTGCTGTTAAGTCTAATGCGTTTGTTTATATTACACACTTTGCTTAATGCTATAATCTGTTGCTTACAACTTAATACTCATGGGAGACCCGGAAGCTATCTTGTGAGTGGATTATGGGTCATAGATGCAGCTAGTAAGCGGTATATATATTGTTATAATGCCCAATAGATATAACAATGAACATGTGCTTGTCATATATTGCATTGTCATGTGTTTGCAATTTGTCAATTGCGCAGCTGTAATTCGTTCACCCAACATGTATGTTTATTTGTCTTATGGAGAGACACCATTAGTGAACTGTGGACCCCGGTCATTTATTCCACACTGATACAAACACCGTTTTCATCACGCTCTACGTTACTTCATGCTGATACTTTTGTGTTCATCATCATATTCTACACCATATGTTTAATCTTTTGTATTCAGCAAGCCGGTGAGATTGACAACCTTCCTGTTTCGTTGGGGCAAAGTACTTTGATTGTGTGTGTGTAGGTCCACGTCAGTGATCGGGTAACGGCGCCGCTGACACCTTTCTGAAGCTCTTCCAATTCCTACTGGATCTGACAACCTTGGTTTTGTAATCAAAGGAAAACTTTGCTGCTGACTACATCATACCTTCCTCTTGGGGTTTCCCAGCGAACGTGCGTTCCACGACATCAAAGAACTGTTGCGCTGCCAGAAATCCTCGATCCTAATGTCATGTTCCTTGTTGGATTTTCTTCTGGTTGGTTATTTCAGTCAGAAACCGGATCGAACCGACGTATCGGTGTTTCTAAAAACCGAATGTTTATTAAACCAAGAAACCGAACACGATCGGTTATGTATAACCGAACGGCCAACCCTAGTTGCATGGACATAGGTATCTGGCGGGTCGGTCCCATGGGAATATCTCCATGGCCAATTTCAACATGTTAAACCCCAAAGAACAATAGTTCTCGGAGTAATACAATCGCCACCACATGGTCTCGCCGCTGTACTCGACTATCCACCCGTCACCACCGTCCTAAATGTCTTTTCTGCCACCTGTCGCCCGTGCCTCAACCACTACCTCTCGCAATCTCGCACTGGCATTATGTTCCTACCTGTCCCATTGTACTCGTTTAATTTGTTCCTCCCTCTCGTATTTTCGCGAGAATCCCATGCCGCACATCGCCCTAACCATGACGCCTCGTCGTTGTCTCGTTGCCCTCTCCAGGAGAAATCGACAAGCCCCCACCTCCCCGCCCCGCCCCGCCGTGCATTTTTCACATTCCCATGATCTCCAACACAATCGAACCATAACCGTCGTGAATGTTGTTTTGGTAGAGAAACTATAATACATCTATCAACATTTGGTCACAATACAATAATACTGTAGAAAGAAAAGTGTCCCTCGTCAACACCTTTCTCTTCTTTGTCTTTGCTAAAAAGCGCCAAAAGCTTTAACCTGCAACCAAGTGTCGTCAGTCGCCCGTTGGTGGGTCAAGTCGTCGTTTGACCACTGACGACGCTCCAGTTTTTGAATTCTGACAGACGGTACGGAGGCGGAGCGAGAAGAAAACAAAAAAAAAAAAACAAAAGGAGAAATTGTTGCGGAGGAAGGAAGGAAGTATCCGAAGCGAACTGAAAATCGGTGGACGGCGGGCGCGGCGCACGAGGAAGAAGACGACGACCCAAAGCCAACGACAAGGCGTGACGCATTGCTCTCTCCCCCTCACTTTCCTTCCCCACCCCAAAACCCACGGCCGAAGCAAACCCTCCCCTCCCCAAAATCCCCAATCCAGCGCTTCCGCCCCCACCGCAGCTCCTTCTCTCGCCGACGGACGCCATGGAAGCCGAGTGAAGGACCTCGCTTGCGTGCGTGCGTGCCTGCAGCTGCTCTCGCGGTTCCCTCAGTCGGTGGACCCGCGGTCGACGCGGCATTGGGCCGGATCTGCCCGGATCTGGGCGGCGTCTCCGGCTCGCTCCACAGGTGACCTCCCTTCCCCTTCTCCCTCACTCCGCGTTCCGTGGTGCCGAATCCTGGGGTTCCCCAGGGGTTTATCTGGATCCGCCGCGTGGTCGCGACCTCAGATTTCTCCTGGGAGGCAAAAAGGCGCTCTCTTTCGCATATTCTCACGGATTGATTAGGTAGGTAGTGGAGCACCCGTCGCGCTGATTCTCTGATGTGATTAAAGTAGTGCTTCCCCCTTGGCATTACGCCAAAAGATTTATGCGCTGTGTGCCTCCTGATTCGGATATCACGTCCAGGGAGAAAAGAAAAGAAAATTATATTACTACCAATCTTCAGGTTCGATCTGTGTGTATGTCGCCTTCAGGCATGTGTATGACCGGTTGGTATGACCTCAGAGACATCGCAGTCAGGGGCCAGGGTTAGCGCTTGATTGGTGATTTTGGAGCTAGCTTAGGGTCCTAGGGGATTTTAGCCTTGTGGATGTCATGTCTCCGGTTCATGTCGACCCTTTGTTTCGATGTTTCTCCATGTTAATACAATAATATTGCACCCATTAGTGAAATATACAAGATATGGTGGTTGGTTCTGCGTGATCTTGCAAGTGTGATTCCAACGTTTTAGTGATTTACACTATTATTAAGTTTTTCTTGCTACGACTTCAAAGTGGTCTTGCTCTTGTAGTGCTAAATAATTGGGCTTTTTCTTTTATGCAATGCCTGTTTTGCTGTCAGCGGCCAGTTTGTAGCATGTTCGCACTGGTGTCAACATACTTTGCTTATTTTATGCGTCCAGCAGAAAGTAATACTAGTACAGTAGTAGTAATCTACAGGTCCGATCTGTGCTTGTGTGGCCTTCAGGTGTAAGCTCATAAGCTCAGAGCTATCGCAGTCGGCGGGCAGGGTTAGCCTTGGTTGATTGCTTATGGTCCTAGGGGATTTAAGTCTCCATTTACTGTCATGTCTGCATTTGATGTGGACTCATTGTTCAATATTTCTCGATGTTAACAGAAATAATATTGCACCCATTATTGAAATGCAAAATATGGCGGTTCTGCGTGGTCTGGCAAGTGTGATTGAAACGTTTTAGTGATTTACGGTATTACAAAGTTTTTCTTGTTACGGCTTAAAAGTTATCTTGCTGTTGTCCAGCTAGCTAATTGGATCTTCTTTTATTTATGCTTATTATTTGGCTGTCGCGGCCAGTTTGTAGCATATTTACACTGGTACTAACGCAGCTGTTCTTTTCTTGTATGTATACAGTACAGGTGTACTAGATCACAGCATCTCCAGAAGCAATGGCGACGTATAAGCTGGGCGTGGAGGTCACGAGTGCTCACGACCTGATGCCCAAGGATGGCCAAGGTTCTGCCAGCGCTTGTGTCGAGCTCAACTTTGACGGCCAGCGGTTCCGCACGGCTATCAAGGAGAAGGATCTGAACCCGGTCTGGAACGAGCGCTTCTACTTCAACGTCTCCGACCCGTCGAACCTCCCTGAGCTCGCTCTCGAGGCGTATGTCTACAACGTCAACAAGTCCCTCGAGGCTTCCAGGTCCTTCCTTGGCAAGGTCAGGATTGCCGGGACCTCATTTGTGCCCTTCACAGATTCTGTCGTCATGCACTATCCGCTGGAGAAGCGCGGGATGTTCTCGCGTGTCAAAGGGGAGCTGGGCCTGAAAGTGTACATCACCAATGACCCCTCCATCAGGGCTTCGAACCCTCTTTCGGCGATGGACGCTGTTTCAAATAACTCTCCTCCAACTCCGAGTCATGCTGAGCAGATTGCGGCTGACATAACTGGTACTAATCTGAACAATTCTCAGGAGCACAGGCATGAGGTGAGAACCTTGCACACCATTGCCAAGGACGTACATCATAATCACCATGGCCATCTTTCATCCTCTTTTGCGGGGCAGCCTACCAACTCCAAGTATGGTGTCGAGCAAATGAAACCTGAACCGCAACAGCCCAAGATGGTCAGGATGTATTCAGCAGCCTCCCAGCAGCCCATGGACTATGCACTTAAAGAAACTAGTCCCTTTCTTGGTGGTGGACAGATTGTTGGTGGTCGGGTCGTACGTGGTGAGAAGCATGCCAGTACCTATGACCTAGTGGAGAGAATGCAGTATTTGTTTGTGCGTGTGGTCAAGGCAAGGGAGTTGCCTGACATGGACATCACTGGGAGCCTAGATCCTTTTGTGGAAGTGAGAGTTGGCAACTACAGGGGCATAACTAAGCACTTTGAGAAGCAGAGGCACCCTGAATGGAATGCGGTCTTTGCTTTCTCGAGAGATCGAATGCAGGCATCTGTCCTTGAAGTGGTTGTCAAAGACAAAGATCTTATGAAGGATGATTTTGTTGGCATGGTGCGGTTCGATTTGAATGATGTACCGACACGTGTCCCCCTGACAGCCCACTGGCTCCAGAATGGTACCGGCTTGTTCATAAGAGTGGGGATAAGTCAAGGGGTGAGCTGATGCTGGCAGTTTGGATTGGCACTCAAGCTGACGAGGCATTTCCTGATGCATGGCATTCAGATGCTGCTACACTTGATGATCCATTTGCTGTAACACACATGAAGTCGAAAGTTTACCATGCTCCCAGACTGTGGTACCTGCGAGTTAACATAATTGAGGCCCAAGATGTTCTCATACACGATAAGACCCGCTATCCAGATGTTTTTATTAGAGCACAGGTGGGGCATCAGCATGGGAGGACAAAGCCTGTTCAAGCTAGAAACTTCAACCCATTTTGGAATGAAGACCTTATGTTTGTGGCTGCTGAACCGTTTGAGGATCACCTTATTCTGACGCTTGAAGACCGTGTTGCTCCTAACAAAGATGAGATGCTTGGCCGCATAATCATACCATTGACGATGATTGATAGACGGGCTGACGACCGTATTGTCCATGGGAAATGGTTTAATCTCGAGAAGCCTGTACTTGTTGATGTGGACCAACTGAAGAAGGAGAAGTTCTCTAGTCGGCTTCATCTCCGTCTCTGCCTTGATGGAGGGTATCATGTTCTGGACGAGTCAACAAACTACAGCAGTGACCTCCGACCAACAGCCAAGCAACTCTGGAAGCCTTCTATTGGTTTACTCGAGCTTGGAGTCCTCGGTGCTCAAGGGATTGTTCCTATGAAGACACGGGATGGAAAAGGTTCATCAGACACTTATTGTGTTGCAAAGTATGGGTCAAAGTGGATACGAACACGTACTATCATGAACAATCCAAACCCCAAGTTCAATGAACAATACACCTGGGAAGTCTATGATCCGTCAACTGTCCTGACTATTGGTGCTTTTGACAATGGCCAGCTTGGAGACAGGAATGGGGAGAAGTCCAGTGGTAAAGATGCGAAAATTGGCAAGGTTCGAATTCGCCTTTCGACACTTGAAACTGGCCGTGTCTACACCCACTCTTATCCTCTCCTGGTTCTACACCCATCAGGGGTGAAAAAGATGGGAGAGCTGCACCTTGCCATACGGTTTTCCTCAACGTCATTGGTGAACATGCTGTACCTGTACTCTCGACCTCTGCTACCGAAGATGCACTATGCGCGACCAATACCAGTGCTTCAGGTTGACATGCTGCGCCATCAAGCTGTCCAGATTGTGGCTGCCCGTCTTAGCCGGATGGAGCCACCTCTGAGGAAGGAAGTTGTTGAGTACATGTCAGATTTTGATTCTCACTTGTGGAGCATGAGGCGAAGCAAAGCAAACTTCTTCAGACTGATGTCAGTCTTCTCAGGCTTGTTTGCAGTCAGCAAGTGGTTCAGTGGTGTCTGTGCATGGAAGAACCCAATTACCACTGTGCTAGTCCACATCCTCTTTATAATGCTGGTGTGCTTTCCGGAGCTCATACTCCCAACAATTTTCTTGTACATGTTTCTGATAGGGATTTGGAACTACCGTTATCGGCCTCGCTACCCTCCACACATGAACACCAAGATCTCTCATGCGGAGGCTGTTCACCCAGATGAACTTGATGAAGAGTTTGACACATTCCCGACAAGCCGGAGCCAAGAGATTGTAAGGATGAGGTATGATAGGCTGAGGAGTGTTGCTGGAAGGATACAGACTGTTGTCGGTGACATAGCAACCCAAGGGGAGAGGATGCAAGCACTGCTTAGTTGGAGGGATCCTCGGGCCACATCAATATTTGTCCTGTTTTGCTTCATAGCCGCGATAGTGCTGTACGTTACACCGCTCCAAGTTCTTGCAGCACTAGGAGGGTTCTATGCCATGAGGCACCCAAGGTTCAGACACAGGCTGCCTTCGACGCCAGTAAACTTCTTCAGACGTTTGCCAGCAAGGACCGACAGTATGCTATAAAGTAGCCGACATCTGGTGCGGAAGCCTTATCGTTGTAATCCTTAGAAATGTTCCATGTCCGTTGCTGTAGTTTGCTGCATCACTCTGTTGTTATTTGTAACCGTCTGTTGTTCAGGACTTAAGAGCTGTCTATCGTATTAGGTGTGAGATCCAGGGAATAATGTGCTGATAGCTTATTATGACTCACCGGATTTTGAATCATGCTGATCAGTTATAAGATATCTAGTTGTTTAATGTTTAATATCCTGCTTGACTTGGTTTCTGTGGTCTGTATAGTGTATATGTGTGTTTCTGACCACTTGAGTACTTGCATCTTTCTACAAGCCTTTCTGTGGCTAGTTTCTGCTGATTGACTATCCTAGGTTTTTGTGTGCCTTGATCAAAAGAATGATGCTTTGGCTTTTCTAACTGTTGTTGTATGACTATTTGGCATGAGTAATAGTCTAACACCGTATATGTTTTCTTCCCCTCTCATTTGTATTTCAGTATCAAATGCTGTCCATTTTAAGGAATGCCCAAAATAAGTGATTGTGGTAGCTGGTGTGCTGTAGGCCCAAAATATTTTGTCTACTTCTCATTGTAGCATTCTAGGCCACTGAAATAATTGTGATTTAGGAACAGCGTGTTCAAACATAATACTTTGCACTTTCTGTGGTTGCCATTAGCATCTGAGGAAGTATTTGGACTACAAAAAAGAAGGGATTCTAGGACTTCCTAAGGAGCGGAAATACGTTCGAGGACAGGTGCTTGCCACTTGTCACCATTCTTATTGTTCTCCAGAGTTCAGAGTATTGCCCCATAACTTTTCTTTTCAAAAGTGTTTGCCGAAAGCAAAGATGGGCGCAGCAGAGTCATCTTCCAAACCTGTTGGCTCCGTCCATGACTTCGTCGTTAAGGTCCGTAACCCATCCCTCCCTCTGTTTCTCCCGCTCGTGTTCATCTTTGTTTGTCAGTAATATTGAGGGTTTGCCTGTGAAAGCGTGCTGAAATGTCTGTAAATTAATTGAATGGGATTCTCTGTAGGCAGACAAGTAAATAGTTTCAGTACGTTGGCTTGTTTATATGGCTATCCAGTTTCATTTCATCCTTTTGAAAAGAACGATCTGTGGAATAACTTTGCAGGATACGAGAGGAAACGATGTGGAGCTCAGCAGATACAAGGGGAAAGTTTTGCTTATTGTGAATGTTGCATCTCGATGGTAGAGTGTTTTGCAGTTTTAGCTTGAAATTCCCCATTTTGAATCTGTGTTTACCACCTGAGTTCATTCATATCCACTGCAGTGGTCTGACAAATTCAAACTACACTGAACTGGGTCAACTCTACGAGAAATACAGGGAGAATGGTACTTATTTTTCTATAGCTTGGTACATATGTCATTCCAATATAGCAGTAACTCTAATGAATTATATCCACCCTACAGCTTTCATCAGTAGTTTGAGGAAATTCTGATTTAAAACTCTGTATGCTTCTTAACCATCGTTTCTTGATTAAGCATTTGCTATTTATGCTAAAACTGAACATGATATAAAATGCTGTCTACTAACATGTTTTGGTCATCTTTCTTATTGTGAAGAATGTTTTAAACTCTTCGATGCGTTAATTTTGTATGTCATGGGAATGTTCCAATTTTAAATAACAAACCATTGGCTTTGCCTTCATTAGATATGCAAAGCAGATTATTAAAGGTGCTAGGTGTTGGTGAACTGCCGATTCTGTATCGCCGAGCGCACTGAATTACTTTTGATTTAATTAAAATTTAGAACATCATTATACACATAATCACACGTTGAACTAAAATTTCAGATTGCATAAATGAATGCAATTCAATCCTCACAACGGATACAACACCCGAGCTGTTTCTAGGTCATAATGTGTGCATACAATATGTACTCCACCTGCTTACTAAACTAGCCGTGGAACTTAACCTGTAGCTTAGCTTGCTTTTCAAGAGCATGAGTTCTTCAGGTACAGGCTTATGCTATGAATATATGTGTTTTGTAGTTGTATTGTCGTGCTATACACCTATACAAGACCACAATGGTATCTAAACACCCTAGAAGTTGAACTAGAGCAACAGTTTGCTTCCTTCAATTATTCACCTCAAATATAAATGACAGAAGCTATGCTGTGTTTGGTCAAACATTAGGCTGCTGAATAGTTGTTAAGCCTCATTTAAAGACAATAGTAGAAGAGAAATCTGTTAGGCTGCAAGTTTTTACTGCGAGTAGGACAATCTGTGAATTGTGCAGGTCAAGTAACTTGTGATGTTCATTTTCTTGAAGTGTCATTTTCTTTCTGCTGCAATCAGGATTGGAGATATTGGCGTTCCCCTGCAATCAATTTGCCGGACAGGAACCAGATAACGATCAGCAGATTGTCGAATTCGCCTGCACTCGCTTCAAAGCAGAGTATCCTATTTTTCGCAAGTCTATCCAACGAAAACCTTTATTTATTAGTGTGTGTGCGCGTGTTAGCTTCCAAAAAACACAGATGCATTTGTTTTATCTAAACATATTCATGTTGTCATCAGGTTGACGTTAATGGCAACAATGCTTCCCCGCTGTACAAGTTCTTGAAGTCGGAGAGAAGCGGTCTACTCGGAGAACGTATCAAATGGAACTTCACCAAGTTTCTAGTTGACAAAGAGGGGCGTGCCGTGAATCGCTATGCGCCAACCTACTCCCCTTCCAACATTGAGGTAGCCCTGTAACTCAAACAGTTTATTATGCATGTTCCTTGTCTCCGGCCACCAGTCTAGTGATTAACCTGGTGAATCTCTGATTCCGCAGAACGACATCAAGAAGCTGCAAGAGGTTTGAGGTATCTCCAGGGAAGATCATGCATCGGCGTGTGACGTGTCGTGTGTATGGTGTCATCTGTTATTTTCGCTACTGTATGTATTTTTTATTTTATTTTTTTTGACATATTTTCGCTACTGTATGTACTCTTACTCTATTAAGAGAATTTTCAGTTTGTCATATGTTATGTCCTGTTCTAAACGGTGATGAAAGGAATATTATTAACACGTGGCTGAAATATAAATAAAATTATCTTGCTGCAACAACACGAGCTGGTGAATAATCTATAAGAATCATCTCAAAAACTGAATGAGCTATTTCAAAGTATACTTTCGGTATTCTTTCGGGAACAGAAAATCTCTTTTGAGAGCTGGGGGTATCGACAGGTGGAGCTATCCTCTAGACGAGTTGATATCAATGCTGGAACTTCTCGTGTCAAATATCCCGGAGCTAGGCCACCCTCCCGTTGTTACGATAGAGGGTGGTGGCGGCAGCGTTAGGTTTTGATTATGTCCAGCAGAGCCCGGCGACGCGTCTGGCCCTCCGCCGGTGAGCGAGTCGGGGGAACCGAAGGCCGGCGGCGGTTTCGCGGCTTTCTTGGACTTTGATTTGGACCCTCCGTTGACAAAAGTACCTAGTACCACCTGCACATGCCAAAGCAGAGTTATAAGTTGCATTGTAGTTGGAGGATTTGGATTCCATGTGTGAATCCTAATAGATGAGATGATTTGGTACTGTGAAAGAGTGTTACCTGGACAGTGCTGGCAGCTACCAATGCTCCACCAAGAACACCTCCGATGACATGCCTCTCCGGGCTGCAGAGCGTGACGCTTAGCCCGTCGCTCTGGTTCTGCTGCGCCTCGGTCAGATTGTAAGAGCCAGATAAACTCAGGATCTCGTACAATCCCTACAAGCATTGAAGGTTACATGTAAGTTTCAGGTGCATTTCTGGATATGTTGACTGCATATAGGATGGTCACCTACCTCGTAAATGGAATTGGAAGGATTGTTGTTGTAAGAAGGAGCCATTGAGACGGAGGAGGCGTGGTCTGCTGGGTGGCGGAGGACGGCCCTGGAGACGGAGCCCATCGCCGAGAGCACGCACACGGCCCTTGGGGACTGGTTCACGAATGCCGCGATCTTCCCCGCGACGTCCTGGCGAACAAGGTGATTGATATGATTTTTTCTGTCAGTTCAGTCTGCTGCAAATTCAGGTGCAATATGATAGCAGAGGATTATAAATGAAAATTCAGTCCAGTCTAAACAAAGTCCGTGTGTTGGTTTCTTCTATTGTGGGATTGCTTCAGCTTGCATTCTGTACATACCTCTGAAGGAGATGCTGTGATGATGTGAGGAGTGAAGCTCGTTCCAGCTGAACCAGAGAACGCATTGCCTAGACAAAATAACAGTGCATTGGCAGACGTGATCAGGGAACCGGAAGAACAGAGGACTACCACACATTAGTTATCTCTATTGTGGCAAGTCTTTTGCCTCGTTTCAAAAATTAGTTATCTCTATTGTGGTTTCGGTAAACTGCAGAGTATAGTACGACTGCAAACTCAACCTGTAAACAAAGCAATACTTTCTACACTAGAATCAACAAAAAAGAAGCATTTTTTTAAATCTAAAGCAGCTGCACACCACAGATGTTCAATTCCCTGACAAAAAATGCTTACATATTCTACTGGTGAAACAAACTTTATAATTGTTTTCAGAGTTGACCATAAAATATATTCAGAGTTGAGTAAATATACTACTCACCGGAGGGTTTAGGAGAGGAAAGCTTCTTCCCGGTGCCAGGCGGCCGGCCACGCCGCTTCTTGGCCGCCGCGTCGTCCAACCCCCCTGCCATGTCCTGCCCGGACATCGACCCCATCCTCGACGGCGGGACGCCCATCATCTGCTGCTGCTGACGCGGCTGGCCCTGCGGCGACGACATGTGGTGCTGCTTCATGGCCCCGTCGGGCCCGTACTTGCGTGGCCTGCCCCGCTTCCGCTTCACCGGCTCCGGCGGGCTCGCGACCGGCATCGTGCCGCCGGACCCCGAAACAGAGACCATGTTGCCGGACCCGGGGACGGAACCCATGTTGCCGGACCCGGAGATGGAACCCATGCTGCCGCCGTGCATCATGGACGAATTAGGGGACGGGTTGTTGTCCATGTGGTGGAACTGCATGGCGGAGAGGGAGCCGCCGGCGCCGCCGATGGACTGGAGGATGGCTGTGGGGCTCATGCTCATGTTGGGCATGGGGCGGATGACGGAGTGCATCCCGGCGAGCGAGGACGGGCTGCTATGTCCTCCCCCGCCGCCGCCGAGCATGCGGTGGTGTTGCTGCTGGTAGAATGGCGGCAGGTCGGACGGTGAGATGAGTTCTTTGCCATCCATGCATGGATCACTGGCTAGCTGCCTTCTTCACCGAGATGGTCTCAACTGATCAGGTTGATCAATCACCTCGATCTTGCTGGAACGCTTCAAGCTTTTGTTCCTCCGGCGTGCACGTCCGGCAAGAACAGGAGGCGCGCGGCTATGTCGCCCGTGCCGCTGGAAAAGAATGAAGGAGGAGGAGGAGATGGGAGGTACCACCACGAGCACGAGTTGCTAGCTAAGATCAGAGGGAATGATGGGAGAGAGAGGAGGAAGGATAAGATGACGCGGTTGGCCTACATGCACAAGGGGGCCGGGCAAGTAGCCGGGACGTGTTTTTCAGCGAGGGTGGATGGGTACAGGGCAGATGGATTGATCATCGATGGATGAGATGGAACGGCGGCGGCGCCCCACGCGACACATCTCCCGGCGATAAGATTTCCGTTCCGTTCCTTTCGCCCAACGAAAAGGCACCCGAGGCAACAACGGTTGCCGCCATAGCTTTCGTCGGGCGCGCGGCATCGTTTGACAGACGGCTAGCCCCATCCTCGGCGGGAGGTGGGCGGTGGCATGTCGCTACCCGGCCACTCCATCCGTCCCCACTCTACAGTCCACGGAATAGAAGCCCCCTTTCCTACCTCGGGCCCGCCCGTCATATAGCTCTCAGATATTTTTCGTCTTGGTTGTTTGTGTGAGAAGAAACACATTTGGTTACCGAGCGAAATACCACGGTTAAAATATATAGTACTTACTAGTCTCCATCTAAAAAAAAGGTTTTAAAATCAAAGTTTCACCATCTGCCCTTGCTTTTTGTTATTCCATAGGGTATGGATTGAAGTAAGCGCTAATCCAGGGAAGATGGCTCTTTAGCTAGCTCTACGGCAAAGCCAATAGGCTAGTTTTTTTTTCTTTAGCCAAATTCTCGACAGCGAGCGGTTTCATGGCATTATTCATGGCAATAGCGAACGGGGGTGGCTTATGTAGAGGTGTGGAGCTATGCATCGTAGGATATCCGGGAGCGAGATTAGTACACATGATGTATTCAGGTTCGGCCCCTCACGATGGAGCTAGAAATTTGTCTGGTATTATAAATCTGTCGAGAAAGATATGAGATAGGTTACAATGTGCGTGATGTGTGTATTGAATCAATGTGCATCTCACTCGATGTCTTTCTGCTTACCCTCGAGGGGTGCCCCTGCCTAGATTTATATGTTTTTGATATGTCAATGTTATGTGTGCATAGAGGACAATAATTCAATTTTTGGCAACATGTAAATAATGTTGTCATGCTATGGAAATACCATCATATTCAAGTTTAACATGGGTAGGAGTGACGTTGAGTAACGATGGTAACTAAGTTGATATTACTTGGCAACAAAGTGATATAATATGTATAGAACCAAATAAGCAAGTGACTATAATCTAACAACTATTGACCAAAAAAAGGTTGTCGAAACATATAGCTCTATTTTCAAAGTTCTCGTCGTTAGTAATTATTACGAAAACAAATTTTGACTTTGATATAAGGCTGAAGAGGTGAAACATTGCAAGTATTAAAACAAAAATGTTCTTTTCATTAGTTGCATGGATGGATACAACTACAAGGAGAATGTTTTATGTGGGTCTTTTATCGGCCGCCTCCGCCGTACCGGGAAAGCTCCTGGGGCAGAGCACGGTCTTTAGTTTTAGCACGGATTTGTTTTGTTGGTTTATGTATTGTTTTCTTTGATCAGATGTACTCCCTCCGTTCCAAATTAATTGACTTCCATTTGTCCACACATGGATGTATCTAGACATATTACACGTATAGATACATCTACATGTGGACAAATGGAAGTCAATTAATTTGAAACGGAGGGAGTACTTAAATAAATCTAGAGCTAGCTCTAGGCGTCATTTTCTGTTAAACAAGAGCAGAGCGGTCAAAATCGTTGACAGCTATAGCTGAATGTTTTTTTCAAAGAAAACTAGCTGAAATTCAGTCTCGTGCTACGGAGTGCATATATAGCTAGCTCCAGCCATATAATTAACTTGATGATGCAACACACTGCATATGGGTTTGGTGTGCCGATCGATCAACATCACAGATTCCTTGGACTTGTTTGTAATTTTCCTCTTTGTTCTGGATCTATCTGTAAGGACCTTGTTGTAATATCATCTTTTCTTTCCCAAAAAAAACATCACAGATTCACAACTGTAGCGATTGGGTGGGATGGAACAATATCTAATCTAATTAACGGGCACACCATGCAGCGTATCGATCAGTTATGGCGCGTGCATGGGCGGATCCTCGATCGGTACGGTATCAACTGTTGATCGATCCTTCTCCACGATCGATCTCTGCAGGAAGAAAAGTTCCTTGGATCAGCATCCAAAAATCAGCCGCGCGCGGGGGCGGGCCACCGGCCACTAGCGCTGGATGAGATGACCGGCCAGGATGTTGGTGCGTGCGAGCCACAAAGAAAATATCCAATATCTTTTTTTTTTGCGAAACACAGTGCTAACGCAGTCACTCACATACACAAGTATACACTCACCCCTAAGAACGCACACACGCACACCCTATCCCTATGAGCATCTCCGCTAGACTGAGCCGGCGAGGATGCGTGCACATGAGAGACCCAATCATTCCTCTCGCGCGCTCGCCTCCTGGTCAAAAACGCTTTCGATGCTCCGGCCAATGGCTGCTGCCATCTTTTGGCACCATGGGGGCTTCGTAGTGGCAGGGACCCTCCAATGTCATATGCCGATTTCCACTCAGAAGAGCTAGGTTTTGCATTATATTCCGCTCGTTACCAAACAGGTGCCTTATAAATTTTTGTCAATGTTGTCTAATTTTTTTTTGCGAAAAGACCATCAATCTATTAGTCATCCACGGCAGTACGAAAGATTCAAAAAGTAATAAAAAATAACAAATAGGTCATTCGACCACCTAGCGACGACTATGAACACTGAATCGAGCCGAAGGCACGCCTCTATCCTCGCACCTCCCTCACCGGAGTCAAACAAAGTTTGTCGTATAAGAGCTTGTTGTAGTAAACAGACAAAAATTCGTCGTGCTAAGACCTCAAAGGGCCTGCACACTAGAGCAGCAACCATCGCCAAAGATGAGAACCGTGCATCAGAACAATCTAACCTGCAAACGCACTGCCGAACACGAAAACCAACAAGATCCCAAGAGATCTGCCGGACAAACACTCCAAGCGCCCTCCGCTAGCACTAAGCGCACCACCGGAGCAGAGATAGAGCGTGGAGTGCCTTATTCTGACATCGGGATGTAGCCGCCTACTCACTACCCAGGCAAAGACACAAAAAATAGCTAAAAAAACAAACGGGAACCTCTCGCCGGCGAGAGGCTGGGTTCTGCCGCCCCTTCAAGGCCTAGAAGGCCATCGGAGAGGCGGAAGACCGGCGGCGTCGCCTGCGGCTGGGACGGAAACCCTAGTCACATTCTGATCGCTTGAGCACATGTTTCCTCGTACTTATGTTGAGCTTACACGAAGACAACATCGTTTAATGTTGTCTAAGTTTGACCAAATATGTATAGAAAATGTGAAGATCTACAATACTAAATGGTTACCAATATATAGATCCATCATAAGATATATGTTCATAATGTATCAACTTTGTAGTTGTTGATATCCCTTCTACATATTTTGTCAAACTTAGAAATCATTGTATTTTTTAATAGTTTATAGGCCATGTATTTGGCGATAAAGGGATTACGGATTTGATCTAAGTAATTTGAGCACCTAATTGTTCACTTCAGAAGCATAATGCGGGTGCGATAAGTGGCGGGGACAGGTATTTCTTTTTACGATGGAACGACAAAATTTCGCCAAGAATTCTCTCATCTCCACCTCATAGCGCATGGTGCTATGCAATATTGCCGTATTGTAGGTCGGGCCGACGCCAGAGCTAACATCTATGGTCATCCGCCTGGGTGTGATGTAGGGCTGGTGTAGAGGTAGAGCGGACGCTGCGTAGGCAAGGTAGCGGTTAACTACAGGTGTCATTCGTGATGCCACCAAAACTAGCTAGTGACAAGTGTCCTGTGACCCCCCCCCCCCCCCCCCGGCGACACCGGGGCGACCCACATGCCGCCTCCAAGACCTCCTCCCCTGCCCCCTCGCCGCCGCCGCCTGCTGCGGTGGCGGCGGGCCCCCCGCGGACAAATGTTGTGGGGGAGGTTCCTGCTACTTCGTCGGCTTCGGGAGGCCGGGGCGGCGGCCCTGGAGCTAATGGACACCGCAACCTTCGTCTTCCTCAACGGCGCAGCAACGGGGTGCGGTTTGCGGCCGGGACGCATCCGAGCTGCCTCTTCAGATCTGGGGCTCGGATGCCCTTCTCGGCGGACGGCGGCCGTGGTGGCTATGTGGGCAGCGCCACGGCCCGAGCGGGCGGCAGGCGCCATGGCAGCTATGACGGCGCGTGCTCGGCCTTGCGGGCCAGATCTAGGCCTATGAGGGCCCGATCTGGGCCTGGCGGGCCCAAGATCTCGTCGATCGGGCGAGGGTGTTGGCCTGCGTGGAGTGCGAGCGATGCACTCTGCTGGTGGCCGTGGAACAGCAGCCATATGCTGGCTGCTCCAGCGGCGGCGTATCGGCAGTCGGCGGCGTCCCTTTGTTGCGACAGTCCGGCCGCAGCGTCTCAGCAAAGGGTTGGGGTGCGCAGGTCCCGTTTTGGCCGGCGTGCCCCTAGTTGGAAGGATGCCGGGGCGACGGCCCCGGACAGGTGGCCGAGGTGCGGGAGGGGCAGCTCTGGCCTCCCGCCGGCATGGCGTGGTCGTCGCTGCATGAGGTGTTGCGGCCCCCGCGACATGTAGTTAGCATTGGTGGTCGGCGACAGAGCCACACCGCCTGCTTTGCTGCTCCCTTGCCCAAGCCCTAGGGCTTGGCGGTCGAGATCACGCTTCAGGTGAAAGCCTCGCACTTAGGTGCCGACGGCGGCGCCCTAGGGCGTCGTTCTCCTCCTTGAATGCGTCGTTCGGAAGCTGTGATCTTCTACCAACGCGAGTGCCCTAAGTCTCTCCGGGTGAAAACCCAAGCTCCTGTGGAGCGGGCAGCGGCGGCGCACACGTCGCTACCTTCTTGGAGGCGCCGCCTTGGAGCGTCTTACCTCTCGCCGTGCGTCAGGTGCGCAGCGGTCGTGCGGGGTGGCTCTGTGGTATGGTCGGTGGATGTCGGGGCAGCGGCCCCGGATGGTGGACGTGCGCTGAGGCGGCGGCCTCGGGAGGCGTTGCGACCAGGCCTCTACGAGGCAGGGCCTTGGTTCCGCATCGCTGGGGTGTCGAGTTAGTCACGAGGGTGGTTGGCTCATCGCCCTGTACTTTTTTCTTTTCTTTTCTTTTTTTTGCTCGCCTCCGGACGTAATTTCGCCCGGGGCGACACCTGTGTACGAGTGTACAAGTTTCCCCCGCTAATATAAGAGAGCCAGCAATTGCTAGACCTTTCAAAAAAAAAGACAAGTGTCTTGTCCTCACTGTAGCGATATCACTGAGCCCAAGATGTAATCCCACCAAGGACCAAAATCAAGTTATAAGGAAAGACTGGGTACGTACGTTCTATTCTAGTTCCATGTACTCTCTGTTGTGCAAAGGGGTGGGGGCAGTTTCAGGCACATGAAAATTCGAAAGGGGAGGACTATGCGTAAGATCAAAATCTCAACAAAGGGAATGCTTTGGAGAATTTTCTCCTCGTGCTCTGCTTGTGTCGCCGCCTGCTATTGAGAGTGTTGTCATCACCGAGTTGCCTGAGCTACAAGAGCCATGTGAGGAGCCATGTGAGCTACAAGAGCTAGACTTCGATGAGAGTGGTGTTCTGGACGGTGTGGCATCTCTCTCGCCTGAGTCCATTGGGAGTGTGGTTCCTGTAGGTGGTGTGGTTGCTACACCAGAGTCACCCTTGTGTGACGAGGTTGGCTCTTTGGAGCCTTTGGCGGTGGACATGGCGCCATCCCCTCCTTCGTCTGAGTTCTATGAGTTGCCCTCCTCTGTGGATCTCTTTGACCACGAAGGTTTTTTGGCACGTTTGGACGAGGCGGTCTTCGCGGAAAAACTTGGTCGTTTACTCGCCTGCTTGGAGGCAGCTAGCCCTGGATCTGGCAAGGCGATTGCTTGCCTCATAGCTGAGGAGCCTTCTACTGGCATAATCAAGAAGGTGAAGAAGTCTCTTAGGAGCATAGGCAAGAAAGGTGGCGCCATTGGTAAGGCGCGCGCGACTGCTTAACGGCAGCTGCATGGTCCTGGGGTAGCCGTCAGCCTGTGGTTGCTTAGGTAGGGTGGGGTTGTCAATTTGGGAGTTGCTGGTTTTAGGTGTTGCCTTTTGCGGTTGTGTTTGCCCCTCCCTTGTTGTTGGTGTTTGTTGTATGATTTTCGCCCGGTTTCTTCCACTAATAAACCGAGCACCTTCTTCTTAATAAATGGTTGGGGCAAAGTTTTTGCCCCACAGTTCTAAAAAAAAAAATCTCAACAAGGATCATGACTAGAAGTGTGCAAGGCCTAGGGATGGCAAATGCATCGTCCATTGATCCAGATATTCTCATTTCTCGGTATTCTATTTTATTTCCCATTGTGTCATCGACCAATATTCCTAAAGTTCCATCCAAGGCATTTTCGAGCACGAGTTGGCCCCGTCATCCTTCCCTAGTATTGCGGGGCAAGCTTAACGCCTAGTGCGGTTGGGCTTCACTGCTTTTTCATAGGGTTTTTAGATTCTGTGAAACAAATCTTTGATTGAGGGTATCTTCTTTTAAAGCAAAATTGATATCTACACCGAGCAATCCACTGGTGGCCTTTTCAAATTTCAGGATATCTTCATTCAGCAACCCATAATAGGTACGCAGTAGCTTTTACAAAGTGCTTGTGTACTTCAGCTGGGGAAGTTTATGACAACATGGGACCATCCAAATCAGCTCGTGATTGTACATTTTCTTTTCTGGCTTTGAACTTCATGTTCTTGTTTAAACATTTGTCGTGAACACGCATGTAACCTGACATCCCCAGTATAACAATGTTTGTACTTTAAGCGTAGGTAACGACGTGTGTTACAAGCGTGCAAAATCGTTATAACTTGTTAGTGTGAACTATTCATTATACTTGGTTCTCCAATTTTGTCATTTTTGTGTAGGCTAGAATATAATTTTTTGTATTTTCACGCTTGTAGTATCATACTATCATTGACAAGATCCACGATTTTTTAAGAATTTTAAACTTTAAAATGTGGTTTCAATTTATTTAAAATAAAGTGCTCCATTGAGCTCGGCCTCCATTTGGGGTTTTGAATGCCTCCCACGGTTATAGATACTCCATGAACATAGATTTCTTGCTGCCGGGTTCTAGTGATTTCGTTATTTAAAAAAAATCAAAAATCATATTTACAAGTTTTCAAAATCTTTAGAAATGTCCGCATGTTGTCAATGATGTATCCCACAAACGTGCAAAATCTCAAGTTGAAATAGTTTATATTCAGAGCTACATAAAAAGACAAATGTGTGGATCGAATTATACACACTTTCTAATCTCCAAAATATACAATATTTGTCATTTTTATGTAGCCCATAATACAAAGAATTTTGCGTTGTGATTTTTTATTCCTCTAGAATGCGCTATTGACCACATCCAGAATTATTTTCAGTTTTGTAAACTTATAAATATAGTTTTTAATTTTTAAAATATTAAGGGATCTTCAGAGCTCGGGAGAAAAAGTTATTTTTCGAATTTGCTAGTGCTACTATATATATACAATACTCCTCCCTCTATTTCACAATGTAAACTTTAAAAAAAAGCTAAATACATTAGTACATTACTACTCCAATATATATCAAAACAACGTGTACGTCCCTTTCGACTTGCACAAGTAGTCGCAGCTCAGCGCGCGCCAATAACGGCTGCCTGCCTGGTTTGCTATGTCCACTCGATCATGCATAGCGACGGCCCGCAACAGTTAGAAGTTTCGACAGCACGACATGTTCCACGCTATACGATGTGTTTAGGGCCCTCTCGATCGTCAGTCAACGGAGGAATAAGATCGACGGCAAGCACTGAAGCACAACAGTGACACGCCTTAACTAATCGTGCATGGGCCATTTAAATGTATGAACGCTGACAGGAGCGTAGGCATTTTGAAGATTGAAAATTAATTAACGATCGAGAGATTGATCATGCGTGGATGGAGCAAGTGATCGATCGAGAGACGAGAGGCCAGGGCATGTCTGAGGTTAGTCGTCGGTCTTGACCAGCTAGGCAGCCATCAGCCAGTGGGAGTGTGTGCTGTGGATAAGTGGCGGCCGTGGATGCATGCAGCAAAGCGTGTGAGTTTTTTTTTTATAGGCATACGTATATATTATGTCGAAGACACAAGGTAGTACAGAACACGTACACCCGTACACTTTGCAGAAAGACCCTGACAAAAGAAGGAATTACAAAGAAGTCCTTCCGAGGCCCTGCAACAGCACAACCAATCCGCCTCTCGTCACCGGCGCCGACGAGCACCGCGAGCAGAGAGAGCAGAAGCCAGCAAGCCCGAAATTGAGGAAGCTCCATCGCCGCAATGGCTTTCTGAACCGCCAGAAGAAGCACCAGAGGTGCCCACCTTTCGCTGTGGCACGTAGGCCGGGGATCTTCCCCGAGCTCACCCTCAACCTCCAGAGCCGGTGCCCTCCGTCGACGTGGTCGAGAAGAAGCAGCAGCTCCGCCAACCTCCATCCACACATCTTGTACAGAGCACGTCGCCATCCGGTTCGCCGCTCCGCCCAGCAGGCCAACGGCAGCAACATCTCCTACACACCAGGACCCCACAAGCCCTGCAGCGCCGCTGGAGGAGGCGACGCCGCGACGACGACAGGGCCGGAGGACAGGATCTCCAGCGCATGCGGTTGACAGCCTCGTCTCGTCAACCACCCGCAGAGAAACAAAAGCTCCCAACATCCGTAGATGTAGGAGCACAAAACGGCACCCCGAAACGACACCTTCGGAGGCCAGCCACGCCGGAAGCTCCACGCCGCTGCCACGCATGGCCTCGCCAGGATGGGGAAGAAGCTCCAACCCCCTTATTCCATGGCGCCGCCGACACCACCACCCTGCCAACGCCGCCCGGTGACGAGGGGTGTCCTCGGCAAATCTCATGGTTAGGTACCTAGGGTTGATTATGTGGTAGAGAACGCGTAGTACTGGTAGACTCGACGGCTGACAAGCGAGAGTTTACCCAGGTTCGGGGCCCTCGATTGAGGTAAAACCCTTACTCCTGCTTGTCTGGATTTGATCTTGTGAATATGCGGTTACAGGGGTCCGGCGAGCTGTTTGTCTCGTCGGGATTGTGGTGGCTATGAATTGCTTGACCTAATCGGTTACCCTCCTGGCCTTTATATAGGAGGCCAGGTCCTGGATACGTAACCGACTAGGTTTACATATGGAAAGTTCTAACCGACTATGATTTATCTAATTTTAGGAAACTTCTCTTCGTCTGGCTTCTTTCTTCACGGACTTCTTTAACTCTGGGCCTCTACTGGGCTTCGCCTGTACCAGGTACCTTCACGCCGGGGTACCCGAAGGGTATATCCATGTCAGTAGCCCCCGAGTGCTTGCTTGATTATGGAGAATCATGGATGCACTCCACATGTGTTATTTTTCTGAACAGTATATATGTTTTTATGCAATCTTGGGGATTTTAGCATAGTAGGCCCAGAATACTCCAAACTGGTTAACTACACATTCGGGTAAAACCTTACTAGCTTTCAATCAAACCCGAGTCCCCGGACTCGAATCTGGAACATACTCGAAACAACTTTTGCCTGGGATTACAGCTTGGCAGGCCTGACTCACTCGAAGAAAGTTGAGTTCAGTTAACTACGCATTCGGGTAAAACCATACCAGCTTTCAATCAAACTCGAGTCCCGGACTCGAATCTGGAACATACTCGAAACAACTTTTGCCTGGGGATTATAGCTTGGCAGGCCTGACTCACTCGAAAAAGTTGAGTTCAGTTAACTACGCATTCGGGTAAAACCATACCAGCTTTCAATCAAACTCGAGTCCCCGGACTCGAATCTGGAACACTTTTGATGTATTTGCCTAGGGATTTTGACTTAGTAGGCCTGAACTTACTCGAATCAACGATGTCAGTTAACTGCTCATTAGGGCAACACCATACTAGCCTTCAATCAGATTCGAGTCCCCGGACTCGAACCTGGTACACACTGGACAGATTCGACTCAGGCCGCTTGGGGTCTTACTGATTCGTTCTGCAGATCATATTTGCTACCCGACGCGTCCGTCAGGATTTTCATCATGTCTGTTGACACGGAAAAACTTAAGGGAAAACACTGCCGGAGTGTCCCTTAGCCCAGCTCGATTAATATCGGCAGGTCTTATCTTTGCATTTGCGTATGCAGCATCCGAGACTTTTTCGATTGACATAGTCCGGGAATTTTATGAATTATGTTTGTGAAATTAAAGGACTTTGCCGAAATGAATCAGTCGAGTCAACTTTGCCGAGTGAGTAATTTTTACCTTTTTAGAAGCTTTATGGGAGCGCGACAGCGCTCCCATGGGAGTAGCCCCCGAGATTGTGGTTTATTGTTTGCAATAGAGGACAATCTTAAATTATGTTCTGCATGTCCTCAATCGAAGAATTTTTTGTCGTATGCTCCCATGGGAGTACTTTTTTGTCAATCGTTATTTCAACCGATATATGGTATCAATCGATTTGCGTTTTATGTTCATTCCTCTTCTTCTCGTGTGCTTGACGTCATGCATGACACTTGCGGCGTGCCTGTCAAATTTTTGACAGGACATGACCTTGTGGGCCCGTTGTCAGGGTTTTGACCAACAGAAGACGCTATCTCTGCTCCGATTTGACCGTTCGTGGCGAAATTTTCGTGGAATCATGATGACTTCCTTATTTTGCGTGCGTAGTGGGCGGCGTGGGCTGCGACGGTTGTTCTTCGTGGGTGACACGTGTCATCTAGATTTTGCTTGGACGGTTGTGATTCTTTTGCGTAACACAGTAAATATCCCATCTTCCGACCCCGGGATTCTTTACCCTGCCATTTGCCTCTTCTTCCTCCGCGCACATCGCCCACCATTGCTCTGCGCTCAAGCTTTGCCTCCATCTGCTTCTTCCCTATGGCACCCAAGAAGACCAAGCGCAGTGCTGCCGCCGAGACGGCCGGGAAGGGGAAGAGTTTGACTGCGGCCGGTGGCGCCACCATTGCCCGCACCAAGTCACCGGGCGATTGGTCACGAACCTCCGTCAATGAGACCCATCTCGAGGAGTTCCGTCAGAAGGGCTGGCTACCACCTTCTGAACAATTTGCTGCTCGCGCCGCTGGATTGGAGGTACGCCCTGCTCCTCGCGCCGGGGAGCGTGTGTGTTTTGCGGAGTTTCTTCCCCGCGGCATCTCGTTCCCCCTGCATGATTTTGTGCGAGGATTGCTGTATGCCTACGGCATACAGCTGCATGATCTGACTCCCAATGGGCTCCTGCACATTACATGCTTTGTGGTGCTATGCGAGTGCTTCTTGGGAGTATCTCCAAGCTGGCCGCTGTGGAAGCACCTCTTTCAGGTGCGCGCCAATTGCAGAGGAGGGCGCCCATGCCCTGTTGGGGGTTTCAACATCCAGGCTCTTAGTGGGTCGAATTATTTTGACCTGAAGGCAGTCGACTCCGCACAAGGCTGGAGGACACGATGGTTCTATGTGCCAGTTGATCAGCAGGTTCTTCCTGCCTTTTCGATTGAGACCCAGCCATCCAAGACGGCGGCCTGGGATCATCTGGTGTCTGATGCTGAGGCCAAGGAAGCTGCTCCTCTACTCGCGAAGTTACCTGATCTGCTGACCAGTGTGTCTGGAATTCAGTTGATTAGCACATATATGAAGATGCGAGTGTGGCCCCTGCGTCTCCGTGCCCACCCTATGTGGCAATATGAGGGGCCACTCGACTCAACCAGAATGAGTCAAGAGGAGTTGTCTGAAAAGGAGCTTAGTGCCCAAGTGAAGAAGATCACTAGCATCAAGGCTTCTGAGTCGATTGACTTCTCCTTCAAGTTGTTGCCTTATGGGCCAGGCAACGCGCTACCTGAGGTATGTGTGTGCTTTACGTTACTCGTTGTATTATGCGTATATGAATTTATTTGTTCTGAACTTTGAATTTTGATTGCAGGGTCACTCGACTGCTTCCTCCCTGCCGCCTTTGCCTGAGGCCGGTCCTACTTCAGAAACCATGGCACAAGAAGATCTTCATGTGCCTGCAACCGAGCCTGCTTCAGCGCATACTACTCCAGTCGAAAACTTGGAGGTTGAAGCTGGAGATGAAGTTAATCAGCGCGCGACTGAAGTTGCAGCTGACTCGGAGGAAATCTTGAACACCCGCAAGGCGAAGCGACTTCGATTGGCGAGTGATTCGCCAAGCGAAGCATCTGATGAACATGGTCAAGCGGGCACCCGCAACTCGGGTACTCACTCGCCTTCGAAAAGTATTCCTCTGGCTGCTTCTCCTCTAGCTTCGCGTCCTCCTCCTCCTTCGGGTAGTGCTCCTTTCCTAGGAGCGCTAGCCCTTGACGAAGAGCCCGAATCAGATGATGAGGAGTCCAGGTTTGTTTTGAGTAAATAATTTTTGAGTGACAGTTTTGTTTTGCTGCTTTTCTGCTTTGTAATACTTTCCTTATCGTGTATAGTGGCAAATCACCACCTTCTCCTCCTGCTGTGGACGCCACGAGTGCTCCACAACCTATGATCACCCAGCAGGTCGACACAGCCACTACATCTTTGGTTGCTCCAGCTGCTCCTCTAGTTGAAGCTGCCAACAAGGAGAAGGCTATAGTCGACGCTGGTGCCTCAGCATCTTCCTCTGATTCTTGGACTGAGCATGTACGCGCTTCTCCCCCCAAGTTTTGAATATGTGTTTTGTACTTCGATTAACTCTGAATTGCTCTTACTTTCCTTTGCAGCCAATGTATGCTTCCCTTTCCACATGGGTGCGAACTCTTGTCCGTGTGGAAAAGGAAAGGGACTCCTTGAAGATTTCTGCATCTGAGCTTTCTGGTAATTTTATGACTCTTTTGCTTACAGTCGAGTGTTTGCTAACTCTTTGATTTGAATAACATTTTTGATGTGATCTTTTGCAGGGAAGCAAAAATCGACTGAAGAGCGAGTAGGCACCCTTGAGAAGGAGCTGAAAAACTTGAAGGCTAAGCTCGAGACCCAAGAGGCTGATTCTAAGAAGGCACTCAAGGAAGCCCAAGATGCAGCTCTCAATCGCGAGAAGGAGATCCTCAGTCGACTGTCTTCATTGGCACGTTCTGCTAGAGGTATGCGTGGTTTTTTCTGTTTATGTTCATAATTTGTCTACTTTTGACATATGCCGACCTTAGTTATTCTCCTTTTGCAGGTCTCGACGCCGCTGCTTCTTCTTCGCAACCATCTAATGATGAAGTGTCACTTGAAGATGCGATTGCTGATCTGGAGATGGTCTTGTCCAAGACCTCGACTGATCTTGTTGCCACTTCTGGTGCTCTTGGCTCCCTGCACAAGGAGATAATCCCCGCAGCTGATGTGCCCTCTTCAGTCGATGAGCTTGTGGGCGCTTTTGGTGCTGGAACAACAGCAGTCACGGACTTTGCTCGCGGATGCATGGTACGCGGCTCAGAGTACACCCTCAAGCTTTTGTTAGGGAATGGCGTAGAGGTTGACTTCGAGCGCCATTTGTCTGAGTACCCGAAGAGGTCCAATGGGAAACCATTGTCTTTTAAAGATGTGACTGACACAGCCACTCGCCTGAGTGAGGTGTGTATCCAGACCATGGAGCGCCGTGCTGAAGTTATTAGGACTCAGTCGCGCAAGACCAAGACAGAATCTGCTTCTCGTGCTTAGGATTAGCATGCACCTTTGCTACTTTCCTTTGTCTTTTGGGATGTAATTATGAACCTACTCGAATCCTTCTGCCCCATGCTTGCATGGTTATATATGTTATGATTTCTTTTGTGCGAGCTTATGTATGATCTCTCATATGTTTGTGATGATGAATTTGTACTCCTTATGAAGCAGGATGAAGTTTGTGCTGTAGATGTTCCTTGCTCTTCTCGAACTGCCAATCGGAATGCTAGCTACTCGAAGAGGAATTCCCGAGCTCTGGATGATGCTAGGAATCGAATAAAAGAACTGGAACAAGAGCTAGTAGAAAAGCAGGCTGAACTTGATCTTCTTAATTCACGCCCAAGCTTTGCTACCCAACGAGAAAATTATGTGATGGAGGAGATGGAATCTGTGAATCGCCAACTCGAAGGTTAGTAACTTGATCTCCCGATCCTCTTTGATTGTTACCCTTGTTTTTTGATCGTTATCCTTATCCTTCTTGCACTTGCAGCATTTGTTCCCAACTTCGAGCAAGAGGATAGGAGAGTTTCTCGATTACTGGAGAAGGCGATTGAAGATCCTTCGAATGGCCGTCAACATTTACTTCTGGACAAAGTTCACGCGCGTGCTTTGCTTACTTTGAAGGACCGAGTATGGAGGAACGCCCAAGTACTCGAGATATGCAGGCGCATCTTTGCCAGTTTGAATCGTGCACTATTTCCTGGTGGGCCAGCCTCAAGGATTATTCCCTTTGATTGACATCTTTCGAGTATCAGAATCAGTTAAAGAATCCTTGATGAACCTTGCTGTGCTTGGAGCCAATGCTACCATGGCTTATATACGCAGTCGTAGGCCTAAATTTTCCCTACAGCCACCTGCTCCAGGTGAACTTATCTCTCAATCGTGTCTAGGTGAGACATATCCTGCAGCTGAAAACTTTATAAGCCGTTGTCGAGATCAATTTTTTGGGGAGATAAAAAACGAATAGACAATTTCTGTATATGATTTGTGACAAATGTATGTATTCTTTGAGCTTCCAATTGTTATGAGTGAGGTTCGAGTATGAAACATCCCCTGAGTATATCGAGTGGGGTTTTGAATATGAACCCCGCCTCCGAGTATGTCGAGTGGGCTTCTGAATATGAACCCAGCCCCCGAGCATGTCGAGTGGGGTTTTGAATATGAACCCAGCCCCCGAGTATTTCGAGTGGGATTTATGTTACTTTGCTAAAAAGTGTATTTTTGATTGTTAGTTTGCAGAAATGTGAGGAACTTTGAGACAAATATGAAGGAACATATGATTTTATTCCAACTTTTGTTGTTCGACCAGCAGGCCGCCTCATTAAAAACCTTCCAGTCCCCTTAGGTACCCTGGTAAGGGAAAGAGTGCGTCTGAAACCTGCTGGCTCTTCCGACATGTCGAGTATTACATATATGACTAGGAGACCTATGCATAAAACCGACGCAAGTGCGCCACGTTCCACGGATTTGATACTTCTTCTCCAGTCTTGGCATCTTTCAGTCGATATGCTCCTCCATCGCTGATAACTTCTGTGATGATGTAAGGTCCTTCCCATGGTGATGCCAACTTGTGAACCTTTTTCTGCTTCTCGCGTAGCACCAAGTCTCCCACCATGAAAGATCGTGTACGCAATCGACGGCTATGGTAGTTGCGTAGGTCTTGTTGATAAACTGTGTTCGTGCCAAGGCTGTGTTGCGCGCCTCTTCCAAGAGGTCATTTGCGTCTTCGAGTGCCTTGTTTGCGTCAGTTTCTTCGTATGCTTCCACCCGTGGTGCCTGAAATTTGACGTCTGAAGGCAGTACTGCTTCCGAACCGTAAACCATGAAGAATGGTGTGTATTGGGTAGAGGCGTTTGGCGTAGTTCGCAGGCTCCATAGTACCGCGTCGAGTTCTTCAACCCATGCGCCCGCAGCCCTTTTGAGTGGGACCAGCAGCCTTTTCTTGATGCCACTGCACACGAGACCATTGGCTTTCTCGACCTGTCCGTTCGATTGCGGATGCGCGACTGACGCATAGTTTAGTTTGACTCCTTGCTCCTTGCAAAAAGATTGAAACTCTTCTGCTGTGAAGTTGGTTCCGTTGTCCGTAATGATACTGTCCATCACTCCATACCGATATATGATCGATTGGATGAAACGGACCGCCGTGGAAGCTGTCGAGCTTGTGATAGGGATGGCTTCGATCCACTTTGTAAATTTGTCGACTGCGACGAGTAGGTGCGTGTGACCTCCTTTGGATGACTTTTTGAGTGGCCCCACCATGTCAAGGCCCCACTGGGCGAAGGGCCACGCCAGTGGTATGGTTTTGAGTGCTGATGCGGGTGCATGGGGTCGTGTTGCGAACTTCTGACACCCGATGCACCTTTTGACAATATCTTCTGCGTCGCTTAACGCTGTTGGCCAGTAAAACCCTGCTCGGAAGGCTTTGGCTACGATGGATCGACTGCCTGCATGGTGTCCGCAAGTACCTGCATGAATATCCCGAAGGAGATCTTTGCCGTCTTCGAATGCGATGCATCTTTGGAATATACCTGACGTGCTGCGTTTGTACAGCTCACCGTTAATGATGGTGTATGATTTTGCTCGCCGTATGATGCGTCTGGACTCGTTTATGTCTTTACCCGTGGCGGGTGCCGATGCCGATGGTCGCTTATCGATTGACCTGTGCTCAATTCTTTCGAAGAAAACACCTGGTGGTATTGGCGCTTTTGTGGACGCGATGTTTGCGAGTTTGTCTGCTTCCTCGTTGCTTTCCCTTCCTATGTGCCGCAACTCGCATCCTTCAAAGTTTCCCTCCATGATGTTGTAGAGGTCGTGGTAGAGCGTCATGTTATCTGCGATTGAGTCGCAGGCCTTCATTGTTTGCTGCACCACTAGTTTGGAATCGCCGTAAATCATTAGTCGAGTACACCCCATAGCTTTCGCCATGCGCATGCCGTGAATTAGCGCCTCGTATTCTGCTTCATTGTTTGATGGAAACTCGAATCCCATTTGCAACACGTAGCGTAGCTTGTCTCCTTTTGGTGAGATGAGCACCACTCCTGCTCCTGCTCCTTCGTTCTTCTTGGATCCATCAAAATACATCGTCCATGAATTAGAGACATCAGGTACTCCTGGAAGTTGGGCTTCGATCCACTCGGTATGGAAATCTGGCAGGACTTGTGCTTTGATGGCCTTCGGGTGCTCATACTTGATGCCCAGTGGTCCTAGCTCGATGAGCCATTTTGCTACTCGACCTGTTGCATTGGGGTTTGTGAGGACGTCCCCGATTGCCGACTTGTTGACCACGGTAATCGGGTGATCGGAGAAGTAGTGTGCGAGTTTCCTGGAGGTCATGAACACGGCGTACGCCAGTTTCTGGTATTGCGGGTAGCGTTGTTTGGATGGGGAGAGGACTTCACTTACGTAGTAGACTGGCCGCTGTATGCTCTGGCTATGCCCTTCTTCCATTCTGTCGACTACTAAAACTGTACTGACCACTCGATTGGTAGCAGAGACGTAAAGGTAGAGTGGTTCATTCTTTCTAGGTGCTACCAGAATCGGAGGGCTTGTGAGCATCTTTTTGAGGTCTTGAAGAGCTGCGTCTGCCTCGTCCGTCCACTCGAATTTTTCCGCCTTCTTCATCAGTTTGTAAAACGGGAGTGCTCTTTCTCCTAACTTACTGATGAACCTGCTGAGTGCTGCTACTCGACCAGCTAGCTGTTGCACTTCATGAAGCTTGGTGGGTCTCTTCATCGTGATTATGGCCTGAATCTTTTCGGGGTCTGCTTCGATTCCCCTTGCTGATACCAAATAACCGAGGAGCTGTCCAGCTGGCACACCAAAAGTACACTTCTTCGGGTTAAGTTTGATGTTGTATCGATTGAGGTTGTTGAACGTTTCTTGGAGGTCCTTGATCAGAGTATCCTCGTTTTGAGTTTTGACGACGATATCGTCTACATAAACTTGTACGTTCTTCCCAATTTGCTCGGCGAGGCAGTTTTGCATCATGCGCTGGTAAGTTGCACCCGCGTTTTTGAGACCAAACGGCATTGTCGTGTAGCAAAAGACTCCGAGTGGAGTTATGAACGCTGTTTTCTCTTCATCTTCCTTTTTCATCCGGATCTGGTGATAACCAGAGTATGCATCCAAAAAGGACAATCGTGCGCACCCTGCCGTCGAGTCGATAATCTGGTCGATTCGAGGCAATGGGAAGTGGTCTTTCGGGCAGCATTTGTTCAGGGATGTGAAGTCCACGCACATTCGCTTTATTTCTGAGTTCTTTTTGTCGACCAACACGGGATTTGCTATCCAGTCTGCTTTTTTGAGTTCTCGAATGAATTTGGCTGCACGCAACCTGTCGACTTCTGCTTCGATTGCATCTCTTTTTGGATCAGAAAAACGGCGCATAGTTTGCTTGATTGGCTTGAAACCTGGTTTAATTTGTAAAGAGTGCTCGGCAAATTCCCTGGGAATACCTGGCATGTCAGATGGAGACCATGCAAATATTTCCCAGTTCTCACGGAGGAATTTGACGAGCGCGCTTTCCTATGCGATAGTTAGACTTGACGACACATTGACCGTCTTGGCGGGGTCAGTCGGGTGCACCTGGTGCTTCCTTGTGTCGTCTGTGGCACTGAATTCTCTGTCGGATGCCAGCCTCTTGTGTTCTGGTAGGAGCGTGCGATCATTGGTGATCTCAAGTTCTGCGAGTGTCTGCTCTATCCCGTACATCTCAGAGATTTTGCTGAAGTCTCGATCGCATGAATCCGATCTTTGGAAGTTTCCATTGACTGTGATCACTCCCTTTGGGCCTGGCATCTTGAGCTTGAGATAAGCGTAGTGTGGAACAGCCATGAATCTTGCGAACGTCGGACGCCCAAGTATAGCGTGATATTGTGACTTCCAGTCGACGACTTCGAACTCAATCGACTCGGTTCTGAAGTGTTCAGGGGTTCCGAATGTGACGTCGAGCTGGACTGTACCTTTCGGGTGTACTGCTCTACCTGGGACGATGCCATGGAAGGTGTTTGTCGATTCTGGCAGGTTATCGACTGCCTTGTTCATCCTTCGCAGGGTATCTGTGAAGATTATGTTGAGGCCACTGCCTCCATCCATGAAGACCTTAGTCATGGCGTAGTTGCCAATTTGCGCATCGAGTACAAGGGCTGCGTGCCCTGGTCGGTATACTGCTGGCGGGTGATCCTCTCGGTTGAAGGTAATTGGAACTTCGGATCCTTTCAAGAATTCTGGAATAGCTGGTGGTGCCATGACCGCCATGTTGACGTGTCGTGTGTGCAGTTTCTGTTCTCGATTGGATGGTCGCCCTTTTTGGATCATGTTCACTTGGCCTCGAGTGGGAGGGTATTGCTGCTCCTCTCCCTGGGGTACTTGATGTATGGCTGCTGCCACTTGTGTTCCTCCGTTATGTTGTGTGGGCACCATGTATACTGGTGCTGGTTGCATTTGCTGCTGCGCTGTATATGCCTGAGTAGGCTGTGCTTGCTGTGGAACAGAGTATGCTTGAGTATGCTGTACTTGCTGTGGCGCAGAATATACCTGAGCTTGTTGCACATGTTGCGGTGTAGAGTACGCTTGAGCTGGTACCGCTTGCGTGTGGGTTACTGCGATTGGCTGTGCTTGCGTCAATTGCGGTGGAGCGCGTCCTTCCTTTTGCAGGCGTAGTACGTATTCGATCGCCAATTGGTCGAATTCCCTGCAGTTCTTTAATGAATGATTAGCACGTAACCTACCGTCGTCTCCCTTGTATAGGTGAAATCTGCAGTAATCGTCCATCCGCTCTTCGAGTGAGCGCTCTGGCTCTTTGTCTGCTCGTTTGCGCCATTCAGGCCTTCTGTAACTGTCGCGGTTGTCACGTCCGCGATAATTGTCACGGCGATCATCTGAGCGGCGATCTCGACTGTCTCTTCGGTCGTCTGTACGGTGGTCTCGATTGTCTCGGTTATCTTCAGGATGTTTGACAGTTTGGTCTCGACTATCTCGCGGCTGGGCGAACCCTGCTCCTACGAAACTTGGCTTGTCATCATCATAGTGGCGATATTTGCGCTTGCGCCTTCTATCATCCCGATAGTTGTCTCTACGATCTCGATTATCTCTGTCGTGGTTGTCGTGTGATGGCGTAGGTTGATTGCCTCTTACTGAGTCTTCTCCGTTTGCCCACTTCGTTGCGATTGCCATGAGGGCTGCCATTGTTTTTGGGTCTTCTCGTCCGAGCATCTCCCTGAAATCTTTCCTCCACAAGCCTTCCTTGAAGGCGTCGATTGCCCTATCTTCTGATACATGTCCTATCGAGTTGCGGATGGTGGTCCATCGCCTTATATATGATCGCAACGACTCGTCCGGGCCTTGCTTACATGTTTTGAGTTCTTCAAATGTTTTGGGCCTGTCACATAAGGGTCCGAAGTATCTGACGAAATCATCGCGGAATTGCTCCCACGAGTCGTAATATGACTCGGGTAACGATTTGAGCCAATCGCGAGCTGCTCCTTCCATCATGAGTTGTATGTACTGCATTGCTGTAGTTGTTGTGCCACGCTGACAGCCGACGGCTAATCTGTAATCTTCTAACCAGCCTGAGGGCTCCTGTTTGCAATTGAATTTTGGCGTTGCTGCGAGTGAGAACTTCTTGGGCATGCGAGCTTCCCGAATTCGTCGAGTGAAGCACAATGCTCCGCATGGCCCTATGTCTGCCCCTGAGTCAGAGCTACTGCTATATGACCTTCTAGATCGGCTCCTCCGATGGCGCGAGCTTCTTCCGTCGCTTCTTCCCCTAGGGCTTCGACTGCGACGATCCCGATATGTTTCTCGTGCGGGTGTGGTTTGCGTTGGCTGTATGGCCTTTGTCGCAATCGCCAGTTGCTTGTATAGTTGAAGGTGATGATCTCTCTTTGGATCTCCCACTGGAGGTTCGATTGTTTTGAGGTAGTTGCCCAATGTCATCAGTGCTCCAACTGGCTCAGTTGGTATGATCAGTCCTTCCCTATCCACTTCCATAAAAGCTGGGTCAAGGTTTCGAGTGATTGCAGCTCGATCCGCTTCACCCAGGTTGAGCCTTGGCCTATTTGCGGGATCGTGTCTCCCAGTAGAACTCATGGATAGTGCCTTTCGCCTGGCGCTTGATATGCTCGCCTGTTTTCTGCGTTCCTCGAGTGTAGCTCTGTAATTGTTCAGTCGAATATTTTCTTGCCAGTTGAAGTATGCGTAAGTCATCTGTTCTTCTGGAGTTGCGTCGATTGGCATCATCGCGCAATTTTTTATGATTTGATCCACTTTCTCCGCTGTTTCAGCCGTGATGGTTAGGGTGGTCCTTCCGTCAGGCATGGTAACTGTGCATGGAAATTGTGTGGGTCGACGACATGCTGCTGCCGCGGATGTTTCTGCGGCGCTTGCGGTATACACCTGGTAAGGTATTACTTGGTTGGCGATCTCCACGCTGCTGACACGTACCATGGACTCGGCGTCTTCATCCAAACTCATGTCGGAGTTACTCGGTTTGCTGTTGGTTTTGCCGTAGTCGAGTTGATCGTCGATTGTCTTGTCCAAGCTTCTGGTATTGCACGTGAAGATCTCGTGGTTGGCCTGCACCTCAGGGCCATTAAAGTCGGCTAGGTAAATGCTGTCATCGAGGTTTTCCTTGCTTTGCGGGAGGTTTGTGCAGTCGAAGTTGCCTTCGAGTGACTCAGCCGAGTTGTTTGGACGGAACACAGATTCGACTTCGCTTCCTCCAAAGTTTTTGGCCACTGCTTTGCGAAATTCTTCGTCGTCCATCGAAGTTGCAGAGTCACTTGGTGTTTGGATCGGTGCGATCTGTGATGATGTTGCTGCCGAGATTGAAGGTGTTGCGGATGCAGTCGACAGATTGTCGAGTATCTCCATGTCGATTGTGTCCAACAGATCCTGCACACCATCTTTATCAACGAAAAAATTTAAGTCACCAACAGTAACGTCCAAACCTGATTCTAGACTCTCGAAGGCCTGTTGAGCTTCGATTGAATGTGGTTTGAGCCTCCTTGGAGAAATTGGCGAGTGTTCGCTTTTTGAGTTTGCTCCAGTCGATGGGATCGGCGAGTTGCCGTCTGAAGTTATGATCGGCGATCCGCCGTTTGGTGAGGCGATCGGTGAATTACCGTGTGAAGGAGAGGTTGTCGAGTGACCACCTGATGATGAAACCGGCGAGGCCGTGAATCCAGCACTACCTCTTCCCACAGACGGCGCCAATTGACGAGGGGTGTCCTCGGCAAATCCCATGGTTAGGTACCTAGGGTTGATTATGTGGTAGAGAACGCGTAGTACTGGTAGACTCGACGGCTGACAAGCGAGAGTTTACCCAGGTTCGGGGCCCTCGATTGAGGTAAAACCCTTACTCCTGCTTGTCTGGATTTGATCTTGTGAATATGCGGTTACAGGGGTCCGGCGAGCTGTTTGTCTCGTCGGGATTGTGGTGGCTATGAATTGCTTGACCTAATCGGTTACCCTCCTGGCCTTTATATAGGAGGCCAGGTCCTGGATACGTAACCGACTAGGTTTACATATGGAAAGTTCTAACCGACTATGATTTATCTAATTTTAGGAAACTTCTCTTCGTCTGGCTTCTTTCTTCACGGGCTTCTTTAACTCTGGGCCTCTACTGGGCTTCGCCTGTACCAGGTACCTTCACGCCGGGGTACCCGAAGGGTATATCCATGTCACCCGGCCAACCTATCCTACTATCTACACGCCTAGGGCACAGATCCGGACCCCCCCACTCCCCCACCGCCGGAGCGACGACCGGAGGGAGGAGGCCACCGGTCTGGCCGTCGGCGGAGGGAGGAACAACGGCGCCTTCTTTTTCGCCTCTCAGGACACTGTAGCGGGGAGAGGGGAAAAGGGGCTCCAAGAATGAATTTCAACTTAGGAAGAAGTATTTTATCAGGTATGTTTAGATTCCACCAATAAGGTATTTAAGTTTGATATTAAGTTGGCTTTTTAAAGCAAGCCTAATTTGAGCTAAGTACCACTTTTAGTCAGATTTATGAAAGAGTCCATCTCCTAAGGGCATCATTATGACTAAGAATTATTAGATTGCCCTTCAATGCTAAATGGTTGTGCCATGTTTCTTAAGTAAGATACAATTTGGTTCTGCTCTCTATGCAATAGTTCTCCTATGAAATTTAAGAGAGAACAGTCAAATATTGCATGGCAATTAAGAACTCCATCATGGATACCACTCCCAGATTGTCAAGCACCTTGACAAAATTATGGACCATTTTTTCCCCAATTGGTCTCTCTAAAGTTTAAGCAACGGGTCTTGATGAAAGACTTGTTGATATAATGATATGACTGGGAGTTTGTGAGAAAAGTGGCACATGATCACCGAATTTAAAATTTTGGAGATGGAAATCATAATTTATGAAATAAAGAATTAATAATGGTGATCAATTGTCCCTGAGACAATAAGTATCTTATAATGGTACAAAGTTCAATAATAATTTTTTGATGAATCAGTCTTATGCTAATTATGAGCAATAGGGATATTCTATAAGACCCGGGAGTTTTCTTTCGGGGTTGATAAGTTTATCTTGGTGATGTTCTTTAAGTTATTAAGACTCACTAAGATTGGTCCATTAAAGGGGAGTATTTAAGTTAATTTCTAAAGTTTATGTTTACTCCCTCAAGGGCATTAAGTTTTTCCTCATGTTGCCACTAATGTTTAAGTTATTATGTGCCCTAAAGATCTTGTGTCCGGGATATCTTGGCAGACATAAGTCCGGGTTTGGACCTCCCGGAAAATACTTAAGAAAAGCTTTGCCTAGTTGGCACATGCACTAAAGTAATTGTGTGATAATATATCACATTAAGGGATTACATGCTCATATTCAAGAAATAATAATGACCACCAAGTTGTGGATCTTTAAAGTATTCTGCAAGGAATGAAAATCATCTTAAGTTTTATCCACAAAAGTTTCACCTTGCAGGGAGAGCCATATTGTGGAGTGGCTTTACCCAATTCTCTTGAGGCATCGTCAAGGATGCAAACTGAGTTATGGCATGCTTGAATCCCTAAGTCTATAAGGTATGGATTCATGTCCCTGATCCATATAAATTTAAGAATAAGGAATTTTCTCCCGAACTCATTATGTGAGAGTGTGGTTTATTCGAGTAACGTGTCTATAGGTATCTGTCAGACCTAAGACATCGTGAAAGTTTAATTCCAGAATCAAATATATTCAAGGACTTGATGAATTAAGTTTTGGTGTTCAACAATTAAGTATTATATCTAAAGCGTGAAGGTTGAACACATATAAAGTAACTTTTGGGTGCTTGGTATATAAGGATTACACTAAGATATTAAGAGCTGAGCACCATATTTAAAGAGGCTTGCCTTCTAATGTTGCCGGCATAAAGATTAAATGGCAGCCTACTATTATGGGACAAATTATGATTCTGGAAAACCAAATTTTCTGTTCTCTTCAAAAGCGCGCGCATAAGGAAATGCTCAAGAATATATGAAGAGAAACTACACTCTTGGGACCATTATAGCACCATCTCCCCAAAAGGCTCATTTTGAGATCGAATGGGAACCATAGTCACTTGGTTCAGCAGTACATAATTGACTGTTGTAATCTATTGTCTTGGTGTATCATTTTATCAAAAGATGAGTCTGTAATGTTTATGATGTTTATGTAAAGAGAATTATGAAATAAAGCTAATGAATAATGTGAATAAAGTTTATGGAGCTCCTAAGTTAAACAAGTCCCAATTTTTTATGAGGTGGTATATTGTAGTAGCTGGGTTTCTGTGGTACTAAATAACTGACCACAGTAATTCTTTTATCTCATATGCCATTTCATTGAGAAGTGGGCTTATAAAGTTTAGCCTTATGATCAAGAGGAGAATGTTGGATATTTTGATCTACAGTCTAAACTGTAGACACAGTAAAACTGCTACAGTAGGTCAGCACTACAGTAAAATGCTACAGTAAGCGGTCCTGCAGTAGCTCTAATGTGTTGTCTTGATCGGAGACATCGAATTTTGATCCAACGGTGCTGGTTCCCCTGGTGTGCAGTGCTATAAAGATAAGGGGCTCTTTTATGGAAGAAGAGTTACGGCTCTCACTTTTCTACACACCCTTAGCCTCTAGCTTACCGATCAAGCTTACACTGAAACACCGGGAAGAACCAAGCACAATCAACTCAATCCCTAGTTGATCTGAGCATCTACAGAAGACATGGATGCACCACAAGATCAATGTACTGCTTTTGTTCTCCTCTTGTGGCTCAAACTTGTGCTAGAGCTTGTGGATAAGGCCGGCCGTCATGAAGATGCTGCTGGTGGTAGCGTCGAACGGCGGCGACCACACGCTGACGATCCAACTTGACGGCGAACGAAAGCGATGGCCTTCATTTCACTGCCCCCACCCACATCCCAATCCCAGCCACTCGCCTTCTTCCAAGCTTAATTTTTTTCTTCAAGCTTTAATTTGTACTCCTAGAAAAGGTCCGTCCAGAGCCCACTGGCCCATCGTGGCATGCGCGCGCGCGAGCAACTTCCGCAAGGAGAAGAGGCCCAGAATTATGCTGCCCGGCGCACCGAGTGGGTCGGCCGTTCAGATAAGATTGAGGCCCGTCGAGCTGCGCGACGCCGGCCTATTCTTGGAAGGAAAAAAAAGGGGGCTGGTTCTCCCAACATTTCTGTCGTTTCAATTTGAGCATCCATGATTCCCTCAAAAACAAAATTGAGCATCCATGCTCCTCTGCAACAAAACATGGCTTTCCCCTCATAAAAAAAGTACGACTCCACTATGGAAAGACGATACCTGCTAGCTACTCACTCTGTTTTTTAATATAAGATGTTTTAGTTTTTGTCCACATTCACATGCACATAAATGTATGTTGACACTTTTTAGTTTATATGTTCAGTATGTATGTACATAACATGTGTAACACCTAAAACATCTTATATTAAAAAACGGAGTGAGTAACACGTAATGCTACAAGTCGCAACAAGGACCTCGCCAACGGTGCTCCCCTCCTAGAATGCCCACCGCCCTTCACGGTTCTTCTTTACTGGACGCTTCGGTCTCTCGTACCACGTGACGCCATGGGAAAGCCTTGTGATGGAAAACTACCACGTTAGATTTGGAGAGAGATGGGACCTATTATAGTTTAGGGAGAGTAGATGCAAGCATTTTAATTCCATAGCCGGCCAAAGCCTCCAGACGGCCACCATGAGCATATATGGAATAGATCAAGCCACAAACAAGAGTAAGGTCTTCACCGGATGATGTTTCTTGGGGTTCAAACCTGTATACATCGTTGTCTCTCACGTGTGCTAAAACCCACCTCGGATCTCCGCCCATGCACTCTACCAAACACAAGTTCACCGTCAGAGAATTCCTCGACACATTGCAGAACTAAACCGACCGAGGAGAAATTTTCGCCGAGAGACGGCCTATATATAGCGTCACGAGAGTCGAAAATGGTGGGAAGGAGTGGTAGAAAAAGTACCGATGTTTGCCTAGTATTTTTCGCCAAGACACTCAAGAAATACCACAGGAGCTCTCGCGGGAAAAAAAGGCGGTAAAAACAACTTCCCGCCTAGTGTTTGTCGAGTGTCATCAATCAAGACACTCAACAAACATTTCATAAAATGGCGGCAAAAACCAAAAAAAAACCGTGGCAAAGTTTGTCGAGTTTCTTCTAGAGATACTCGGCAAACACTTTACATAATGGCGCTAAAAAAACTAAAAAATATCACGTGTAAAGGTTGCCGAGTGTCTTACCGAAGACACTCGGCAAATATATGACACCTTAAGGGAGCTGTTAGCCCAGCTGCCGCACGTGGCGTTTGTATTTTGCGGCGGTTGCCGAGTATTTTGGTACTGACAAGTACTATTTTAAGATCGATGTTTGCCGGAGATTTTTCTACTTTGCCATGTACTCTCTCCGTCTCAAAATATAAGGCATACTTAAATTTAGATGGTCAATGACGTACAAATTTGACCATAATATATATTTATAATATGTCTACCAAATTAGTATACTAATATAAGAAATGAAAAAAAATTGTAATATGAATCCAACGGTTCTATTTAGATATTCAAAATTCATATCATTTTGGAAACGGAGTGAGTTTATTTTGAAGTACTCGGTATGTAAAACATTAGCCGGGTATCCAGCGTTTGGCCACTCGGCAAAGCGCACGACGCATTTTCCTGTAGTGTCGGCGCCTCACTTGGATGGTCGATCGATCTGATCGTCGCAAACAGCTCATCTCGTCCTCAGGTGTACCATTAATTAATTAGCACCGTTTTTTTTTTTGAGGAAGGATCTGATTCATATGTTAGGAGGCTCAACACTTTACAAGCGGGTCTCCAAACAAACACGAAATTACAAGGAAACCGAGCAAAGTGCGAAAAGCACCCTAAACCACCGGAGAGAAACACAATCAGACCCACAACCGCGCCCAAATCTCCTAAGCGCCGCCGGCGACGCCGTACCGCCAACCGCCGAGAGGAAGCACCACCACAAATAGTAGACAGCCGCAGGAGCCATCCGCCGCGCAGCGACGAAATCTGGTCTCGTTGAAAGAACACGGCCACAGCGCCACCCTCTCGCCTCCACCCTTCTTCTAGCCGCCGCCGCGCCGCCCAGGACCACCACCACCTGGACGAAGCCACCTCCAGAAGCTGCTCCCTCGCCACCTCGGCCGGCCGGAGCAGGACCACCAGAGAGAACCACCCAGAACCACCTGCAACAAAAGCGGGGACACCGACCACCTCCAGTTTCTCCCCTCACCGCCACGGCCGGCCAGAGAAACAAAGGAGAAGAAGAGCGCCCGACGAAGCTTCACGGCCTCCCCGGCGACGAGGCCGGAACGGGGGAAGGAGGGGAAGCACCACGCCCTACACACCGACACCATCACCTCCGTCAACGACATCGCCGCCCGGGCACGCACACCTAATCTACACGCACACGCAAGAGCCGGAGCTCCCCCCCACCTTACGGTGCTGGAACGGCGAACGGAGGCGGAGGGGAGCGGCGGATCCGCCGGCGCGAGCAAGAAACTCGGAATCACCCTCTCTCCACCTCCTATCTACTGTAGCAAGGGAACCGGGAGTCAACTACGAAGGGTACTACAATTAATTAGCACCGTTCTTGTTGCTCTCTCAACAATTAATTGGATTAAGCTGCCGCACCCACTCTATACTGTACTGTACTACTCCAGGTAATACCTTCTCACTCACTCAAACACAAAAAAGGTAATACCTGAATGGAAATGGATTGATAAATATCGGCCGGAGTGGAGTATGTGGGCGGCGGTCTTCCTCTTCGTCGGTGGAGCTTCTTGGAGGTCTGCCGTCGGCTGTTCGCCCTGGCCCCGCTCGCAGCTCTTCGGGGCTGTGCGGCGCGGCTTCCCCCTGCCGGAATCCGGGGTGCGGCGGTTCCGGTTCCTAAATAAGTTGGATTTGCTGGTATCGCGGCGTCAGAGGAGCAGGGTGGAGACTCTGCGAGTTCGAGGTTCGACGACTTCCCGTCTGCGAGGGGGCTTCTTCTGATCCAGGTCATCAGCGCGCGCCGCCGCCACAGCCTGTTTTTCGTCGGTGCTGTCGAGTTCCAGAGGGGCTTCATTGTAATTTCTTTCTTTTCTCTGGATCGGTCTGTAAGAACTGTGCTCTTTTAATATATCAGTATTTCCCCGAAAAAAAGATAAATATCGGCTGCCAAGCGTCCTACACACCACACACACCTCGCCGGAAATGGATTGATAAATATCGGCTGCCAAGCGTCCTACACACCACACACACACACCTCGCCTGATGGCTCGCGTCCTGGACACCTCTCTCGTCGCGCCCTCGCCGGCCGGCACCGCTCTCCAGGAGCGCTCTTTAACGCTCACCTACCTCGATGCCCTGTGGCTCCACCGCCCGCCCGTCGAGCGCGTATTCTTCTACGCCAACGCCACCGGCGGCGACGATGTTCTCTCCAACCTCAAGGACTCCTTGTCCGAGACACTCCATGCCTTCTACCCGCTCGCCGGCCGCCTTCGCCTCACCCCCGGCACGCTCAACCGCTACGAGCTCTACTACCAGCCGGGAGACGGCGTCACCTTCACCGTCGCCGAGTACCACGAAGCCAGCTTCGATGAGCTTGCCATGGACGACCCGACGGAGGTTGACAAGATCTTGCCACTTGTGCCTCCGCTGCCGGCCGGCGGCGCGCTGCTCGCCCTGCAGGCCACCGTGCTGCGCGGTGGCCTTGCGCTCGGCGTGACGGTTCTCCACGCCGCCTGCGACGGCCTTTCCTCGACGCACTTCCTCCGTACCTGGGCCTGGGCGGCGGCCGGCGCGAACGCGAGTGCGCCGGAGCCACCCGTCATCGACCGCGCACTCATCCGCGACCGAGAAGACCTGTACGACGCTTTCACAGCACCGCCACCAAGGCTACCTAGCAAGGACGACGATGGTGGAAAGCTCCTTGGAATCGTATCACCCCATGTCCAGCAGCTCCTCGCCACCTTCACATTGTCCAAGGAGCTACTGCATAGCATCAAGGACGCGGTCTCCCGCGAGGCCGAACGCCGTGGCGTGCCGCCGCCTCGCTCCACCTCCATCGTTGCGGCGTTCGGCTTTGTCTGGCACTGCCACGCCCGAGCTAAACAAGCTGGTCGTAGCGAGAGCAACCGTACCTACCTTCTCTTCCCCGTTGACCACCGGGCCCGGCTGGAGCCGCCTGTCCCCAACAAGTACCTCGGCAACTGCGTTGGCCCATGCTTCGTATCGGCGCCCGGGCAGGACGTCGCCGCAGCCGGCGTGGACGGTCTATTTACCGCATGCGCGGCTATCACCGAGTCTATCGACATGGTGGTGCGCCATGGGCCTGGTTACTGGGACGGAATAATGGAGCGGTTCATAGAGGTGCACACCTCGGCCGCCGGGCCGCCGTTGGGAGTGGCGGGGTCGCCGCGGTTCCGCGTTTACGACACCGACTTTGGGTTCGGGCGGCCAGTGAAGGTGGACATCGTGTCTGTGGCGAGGACCGGGGCGATGTCCGTGGCAGAGGCGCGCGGCGGCGACGGGGGGGTGGAGGTGGGCATTTCCCGTCCAGAGGATGGCATGGAGCGTTTCCGTCAGTGCTTTGCCGATGCCATCGCGTGCCTGCAGTCGTCCTCACCACCAAGCAATTAACCTCCAACGTAGTATGGTGCTCGACTAAATAATGGCCATCCTTTGAGCCTCCTGCATATGTGATGTGATCCACACACCGAACGAGCCTCCCTCCTTATATGAGAAATGTGTTTGCTTTTACTGAGTTATAGTGTGATAGAGTTTTGAATGCCCGCTTTGTAACTAAAGCAACCACTTTGTTAAAAGGATACCAACAGCAGGAAAACAAAATAGGAGTTTGGTGTGACAATAACACAAACATGTCCAACGAAAAATACACATGCTAATACAAATCTCAACTCTCAAGAGAGTTTGGAGATCTGCGGTTACACAGACAAATTCAGGAGGCAGCCTGCCACAGGCATCAATCATGTCATCTAGATGGCTACATAACGTGTGCCAGTCCTGCAAGAATGAAAAAAATTAGACACATAGTCAGAAGTACATCATAAGAAAACTTGCTCATACAACCATCTTATTTCGAATAGTTTGTAAGGTCTAGGTCATCGTCGGAAACACTAAACAGAAGAGGCACCTCTTCCTACCAGTACGGTTAGCATGAGCCTCTAGAAATTCACCAAGGTATCAGGCCCCGGGCAGACCAGGCTACAACCCTGGTCTTGGCCCACGTAGTACATGTACACCTCTTATTAATGTCACAATTTTTTTGGACTAGCATCCCGTGTCCTTGGGTCAGAGCGAACGAGGCTATTTTTTCAAGCCCAAAGCGAAATAGTCGTCCATGGCGGACCTCTAGTAAGAGTGAGAGGAGGGGAAAGCCAAAGTGAAAACTGATGACCTCCTCTCGCCCTAAAGGGGTTTAGATAACCCATGTCGGGAACATTGAGGGGGATATCAGAAGGACATGATTGGACGGTACCAATCAGCTGAATGGAAATATGAGGGAAACCACTGACAACACGCAGTAAAAAAACTGAACAGGACCGCCACATCCCATCAATGGACAGCGTGGTCAGGAGTCCTATTATGATCTCTACCTACAATTACCTCGGCCAGGTTCATATTCACACGCATCAAAGACCTACTCAGATCACGTAGGCGGCACATATTTTGGGGCTCTCAACCAGAATAGATTCCCATGCATCAACGACCTCCTATGTCGCGTGAAGATACAACGTCACACTCAGAGACAGGCAGACCGCTCAGATTTAGGTCATGCACACTGACCGAGACGGGAAGAGCTCATCCCCCTTGACAACCTACTCATGTCGTAGAGGAGCATGCTGCCTTTGCTTTCAACTTAAGTCGGGAATACCTCATCCCTCGTAGCGACAGGTACAAACTACGAAATCTGGTCTAACGGTTAAAATAAAAAGGCATGCTACTCCACCAGGTTGGAGGCACGTTGCTCAGGAGACTCCTGTCAGATAAAAACCTTCTCGGGTCCTAAAGGTAAACATTCTTTGAGAGTTTTCCTCTTGCATTACTACCAATCTCTTTCAGGACAAGGACCATGTCGAGACCTAACACCCATGTTCGGGACAACGTCGAGACCCATCATTCAGGTCTGGGACACCGTCACTACCCCAACTAGGTCGGGCAGAACTAAGCGAGGCCATCCCTCCAGGCCATCAACGCCCTCAGACCTGCCATCTGGGTTAAAGAAGTCATCGAACCCATCGGACAAGATCCATCTAGGAGAAAACCGACTTCGTCAAGCACGTCAAGGATGTCGATAGCCTCATTCAAGGCACAAACGGGGGATAAGTGTGTTTAGGACACAATCTTATGAACTTGCACCACTTCCAGCTCACGACATTCAAAGACTCACCCGGCCGGGTGGCCAACTTCTAGAAGCTCTAGTGACATGAAGACAATTTGGTTACCCTTTTTTATTTCAAAGACAATTTTTGGTTATGTCTGTTTGTGTAGTGGGTATTGTGGTACTTTTTTATTTCGACAAGGCGGTGCGCAACCCTGCGACCGACCTGGATATCGAAAGCGTGTCACGTTGAGATATTTGAGTGTCGACTTTAATCGTTTGGACGATTTGGTCGTCGACTCATGTGTGGGCGAGCTCCAGTGATCTCGTCTTTTTCAAATAATAAAAAGTATATTTAAAAAATTCAAAAAAATCAGAAAAAAATCATGCATGTTCTTAATAATATAATCTACAATCGTGCAAAATCTCAATACAAACTACTTTATGTTTGAGCTCCACAAAAATGACATGTATAAATCTGAATATAGTGAACGATATGTAGTTTCAAATTTGCAACTTTTGTGTTTTTTGTGTAGCTCAAACGTATTGTATTTTGCATTGAGATTTTGCACGTTTGTAGAATATCATTAAGAACATGCATGATTTTTCTCAGATTTGTTTGAAACTTTCAAATATAATTTTTTAGTTTTTGAACGAGACGAGATCACGGGAGCTCTGGAGCCAAAATGACGTTCCGTACATGTTACGGGCTAATTAATTACTTGGGGCTTCTTTCAATCACATGATTAGAAAACAGAGGAATTGGACAAATTCAGAAATTTTATAGGATTGTAGGTGCAAAACAGAGGAAAACTATATGAATGGTCGTTTGGATGAAACACAGGAAGTCTGTCTCTATCCTACACGAATGAGAGTAAAAAATAGCTTAGAGTGGATGTTGAAATTCCTGTGGGATTAGATGTAGGAATGCAATCTATATGAATTTTGGAGGTGTCATACCTTTGATCCAAAGAGATTTCCTAGGAAAAAATCCTATAGATTGAAATCCACCGATATTCCTATGAAAATCGCGTTCCATCCAAAGAGGCCCTTACTAGTTTAAAATCCAACGTAGGACACGCACGCTCGCATGCATGAAATCAGCAACCCACATTTACAGTGAGTCAACTGTGCACCGGACAGTCCGTGAGCGTGCTCATTTACAGTGAATTTACTAACAAGTTATTCGCCCGGACAAGGCAGAAAATGACACGGAGAAGAGATCCAGGAGCAAGCATACGCATAAACAGTTCGACCGACCCTTCCTGCGCGCGCACAGCCCACAGGCATGCAGCTCATCAATGCAATCCTCTAGTTTTAACTGATCATCTGGGGTAGCTTGACGTACGTACATTTCACATTGATCATATGATCTGCCAAAGAGTACTAACCTTAAGCATGCATGCCTTACGCCGGGCACGAACATACAAGGATTAGTTCGTTAGGGAATTGTTCAGAATACAACTGCGTGTAGGGTTTGACGCGAGACGAGTTGGACCTTCTCACTTTCCTCTGCTACAGTGAAAGCGATTTTCTGGGCGAATCTCGTGCGCCGCGGTTCCTCGCCGCAGATCCGCGGAATTTCCTGGCCTCCGGCGGCCGCTTCGGCGGCGGGAGGTCGGGGAATCCCCGGATTGGGCTATGTGAATTAGGGGTGTGTGAGGTGTGTCGCCGGCGGCGTCGAGGTGGAAGCGGCGGCGTTGGTGTTGTTTGCAGGTGGTGGTCTTCCCTTCCGATGGCGCGGTTCCTACAGCCCCGCCGCGGATCTGCCTCCTCGCCTTGCTCGCGGCTCTGCGGAGACCTCGAGAGGGCACCCCCTTTGCCGGCGTCCATGTGCAGGTGGAGCTGGCGATTGACGACATGGAAGATGCAGTGCGTGGAGACCAAGGTGGTGTCGCCGCCGTCGTGCGCGGTGGAGGTGCTTCGGCGCCGAGGAACGTCGACTCTCAGCCCACGGGGGGGCCTCCCAGTCCAAGCGTATGGAGGTGGTGCGGCTGATTTCGCCGGCGTGACGTCGCGCGTGATGAAGACGACGCCAGAGCTCGAGAGGGACCTAGTTGTTATTTCTTGTTTTCTTGGGCTTTTCTGTATGAATCTTGGTCGGATGTAACTGCATATTTCTCTCGCAAAAAAAAAAAAACTGCGTGTAGGGTTTAGGGTTCAGAATTGTTCTGAATGAGGTAGATATCGCTTGTATTTCTTCCCAAATTACTCGCCATGAACTGCATGCTTTGGATATTACTTTTGTTGTTGTTTTTTGTTTTGCGAAAAGCACCACCGATCTATTAATAACCATCTACGATAACAAAAAAGTAATAAAAACTATAAATATGTCATTTGACCACGTAGCGACAACTCGAAACATTGGAGTGCGACGACTTCTTTGCCTCTCCATCATAGGAGTCGGGTAAATATTATCATAGTAGATCTTGTTGCAATAAAAAAGTGGCGGAGCTAGCCCGACTAAATAGTCTTGGCAAAGCACAAAGGGTCATGGCCGATGGATATTAGCCCATTGAATGTACTGATTAGCTTCTATATATCTTGTGTAATTTAAACGAGGGATTCTAGGTAGTGTAGGAAATTGTGTCTTGCAATATTTTATATATCTACTACATTGTCCGAAATTAAACTTCAGTGTGGAAGTGTCACAGAAATAACAGGGAATTATTGATGTGCAGTACTTAAGGAAATATACTTAAAGAAGCCGGTGCGTCTATACTGGAACACAGTGTATATGAATATGCTGGAATTATACCCGAGAACAGTATAGAGTGGAATGTCAGGTTGTCCGTAGGATTGGCTCTATAGATTGTTAAACCATGCGAGTTTGATTATGTATTCAAATTCGGCGCATGACTCACACATGTGTGCTGGGACCTAATTGTTTAACAGTAATAGGCTCGGTAACTGGCTGTTAGGTATGGTGATTGTTCCAACATGTCACGAGTCCTATCTGGAAACAGATTGATTTATCTGAAATTTGGAGTCGTCCCACCCTCTAGACTCAATATGCATTGTGAGCGGCACCACCGATAAGGTAGAGGAATAGAGGGTAGGCCGCAGTGGCGGATCTAGTCTCAAATCAGTGGGAGTGCCAAGCTTATTATTAGGCTTATGGAGTTCACATTTAGTCAAAAAATATACATAGGATTAGTCCAAATACTAGTAAGTAACTGAAAAATTATATTTTGGAGGGGGTGCCATGGGTGGATCCGCCCCTGGTAGGCCAAAATTGCTCCAACCCTAATTTTCCTACAATGGTATCAGAGCCGATGCCGATCGCCGCCGGCGAGACGCTAATCTACTGTTTCGGCTCGCTGTGCGGTCGTGGTCGTCACCGATCCGAATCCCGCGGTGAACTCTACCGTCGAGGCCGTCGCTCAACCAAATCCTTCACCGGTCCGGCCCGTCGCATTGACGGGCTGATGTGCCGCATGCCGCGACGCGTGCTTCTCCGTCGGAGTGTGTGAGATCACGTGGTTGGAGAATAGCCACGGAACATCGTTAAGCCGGACGGAATCACCGCCTCCGCCGTTTCTCGTGTCCGCTGCTGCTTCGGTCGATCCCGTGGTCCGGGTGCCGAGTTGCCCGTCGTGACTCAGTGCGCAATCTCGCCTTACCTGGTCTGCTACGATTTTCGCCGCCGATGATCCTTCGTCAGTCTGTCCCGTCGAATTGATCTGTCGCCGCCAGTTTTTAACACCGTTTCAAGTCAACCAAAGCTCGGTTTTTCTTTTTCGTTCATCTATTGCTGCTAAGTTCAGGACGCTTCCGGATTCAATCTGGAGTGCGCTGGCTGAGGAAAGCTAGCTTTCATCCCACGTTCCTCGATTTGTTAAGCATAACTCGCGTGGATCGAGGAAAATACAGAAGAAGACAGGCTGATCGATGAAGGCGGAATTAATTTGCAGTCTGCAACAATTCATCAATTACTCCACCAATTTTTTCATTGCGCGGGTGTGTGCATGCATCGTGTCGCCTGAGGCTACACTCGATCTGGATAGTACTCGTGCCGCTGCAGTTGCACGTACTAATCGAGGAAATATTCACGTGGATCCAGGAATCAGGGAGCAAATCTATCGAGCCAAGGCTCTAATTCTTGCACGCACGTATGGGTCTTGGAACACTTGTTTTTATCTGCCTTGGTTGTACATACTGATTCGCTGGAACTTACCGGTGCAACAATGACGAGAAGCATGAAGGATGTTTATAATGAAATTGACATTACTTATTATTTTGGAGAAATATAGGAAATACTCCAATGGAAAGGGAAATCAATATTTACTCAACGGTATGTCCAACGTTATTGTTTGCACTAATATTTGTTTATGTTTACTCCATATAGTTTGAATTTTGCTTGGGCGTCATAATTTGATGGAATACAATAGCAACTTATTTATATGCAAACAATTCCAAGCGGAGTAGATATGTCTACATAGGCATTATTGCCAAATATGATACACTTGGAATTCGGAAGTTATGCAATCAAACACCCTCGTGGAGGAAAATTATTATTGTTTCTATATTCACCAACGATGAGAAGGAATTTAAATTTATACTTCTCCATTGAAATTTGTTGGTCGTGATATACTATTTGGAAAAGGAAGAGTGGAAATATTGCTCAATTGGAAATTAGTGCATTATGGAATCTATATCTTGACAATCCATTGGAAGTTGGTAATTTTTTTTTGTTTATTTTGTGAAGAGAACTCCATATGGAGGAACACTTGTAATAGGAACACATGCTCGGAATTTTATTGTTGATGGAATTTGCGACTTGGTCTTACTCTAAAAACAGAATTACGCTTGTTAATTCTGGAATTATATACTTTAAGTGGGAGGACTATGAGTTATGGATTTTTTTTTCTTCAATGTGTCATTTGTTTTTACACTCCCACTAGAGGCTCAATTATTTTATCTCATTTACGACTTGGTCACATATCAAGGAACATAATTTGTGGATTATTATTTCAGGAATTCTAAACTTAAGTGGGAGGATTATCATACTTCGTCATCTTATGTTTACGGTATTTTTGGACACTCCTACTTGAGGTGAATATACATATTCTATTAATGATTGCACTTGATATGGTTATTTATATCTTTTACAATACAAGTTGGAAGGTCTTTGTTGTATTTACATCTCATACTGAAGTGAAAAATCAGTTCTTCAAAGGATTTAAAGGTTTGAAAACTGATTGGTGGGGAAGTACACTTCAGGAATATTAATTGAAACTAGTGTAATGAGCATGGAATTATTCACCGCGGTCTTATGTCAAATACTCCATGGTTGAATGGAGGAATACAACTATTGGTTATTCACTTGATTATGAAAAGCATCACATACTACTATTTGTTAAGTAAGTCATTATTTATCACAGTCACTGTTTATATTTGTGAACTGGAAGGAAGTATTCTATTTATATTTTTGTAGTATGGAATTGGAATGATTGTTTACTACATAGCACACCATGATTTTATTTTAATGTACATATTCTAGTGGATCAAATGGTATTTTGTTTTGATTTAGAAATGGGAAAATTGGTGGAAAGTAGGAATATGATATTTTCTCATGAAGGGTGTGTTCTAATAGTCACACCGAAATTTTATATGTGTTAAACTCAAAGGAAGACACAAGTTAAACTCCCAACACTAACATGCTTAGGAAAAGTGGGAGGAATTATCCTAACACTAACATGCGTAGAAAAAGTGGGAGGAATTATCCCAACATTAACATGCTTAGGAAAAGTGGGAGGAATTAAATTGGACCATCATATTTTTGCTACTATTGTGTATTATTTGAGGAAGTTACTCTATATTTTAGAGGAAAGAATATACTGAAACTTATTGCTGATGTTAACTATGGATGGAAGCATTGAGGGAAGCAATAAACTCAATGAGGAGGAACCGCATGCCTATTGGTTGTTAATGGATTTATTTAGATGGAAGTTTAATGCAACATGCTTAGTGTAAGTTATAATTCTAAGCTTGTTGTTTAATTCTTTATACAAAGGAAATATTTATACTTTGTGGAAACTCTGGAATTTAGAGGAGGTGTTGTTGTTTAATTCTTTACACAAAGAAAATATTTATACTTTGTGGAATCTCTGGAATTTAGAGTAGGTGGGAATAATGACATGATTTGCTAACTGAATAGATCAATTAATTTTATTGGAACAAGCTTCACATCAATGGAATATCATGTCATACGGTTTTATTAATGATGGAAGATGATCATATGCAAAGGTTAGTGTGAACTTTTTTGTGTTATCGTTATATGTGCTAACTATGTTCTTATTATTTCTAAAATATCACATTGATGGAAGTGAAAGCTTGGTTCAGTTCTAATTTCTTATGAAAGGAATGTTCAAAGCTTCCAGTGTTTTGGGAGTGGAATCACATAGTGAATGTTTTGATATATTTTTCTATGGAAAAGTGCAAACCTGTCATATACCTTTTGATTAAGGGAATGGTACTCTGCGAGGAATTATATTTGAACTCGTGAGGAAAAAGGAAGAATAATTGTCATATCACAGTTATCGTGGGACATTATTCGCGCGACCTGAACTTAGCCATGCCATTGTAATTGTTGCTATTTTTATTATCACAGAAAATGATTTGTTGGAATTTTTAGCAAATGGAATGTTAATTTCATAAAAATTGTTGGAATCACATAAAAGTATTTGCTGGCGCAAGGAAACGTGGATTATTCATTCTTTGATGCTCTTAACCTTCAACTGCGTCGATATATTGACACTTTTTTTTTTGGAAATAGGATCTTCGTGAAAGGTAATCTATTTTTATGTTATGTGCTAATATTTACATTTGTAGGTATTTATTGTTTACAATGGAAACATGGATATTCCTTGTTTACGGAATATGAATACTTTGATGCATGTCAAGCATTGAAGGAAGGTATATGGCTAAGGAAATTTCTTTGTGAACCTAAGGTCGTGGAAAGGTGCATCATAACCTGTTACTTTGTGATAATATGACTCCAAAAGTCACAAAGTTTATATGCAACGTGAGTGCACTGCAGGAAGGAATTAGCCACTCACCATGTTAATTGCATGGGAATTCACTTAGCTGAAATAAAATGTTTTCAGTCAAATGGGAAATGTAGGAAATTGTGTCTTGCAACATTTTATATATCTACTACATTGTCCGGAATTAAACTTCAGTGTGGAAGTGTCACGGAAATAACATGGAATTATTGATGTGCAGTACTTAAGAAAATATACTTAAGGAAGCCGGTGCGTCTATACTGGAACACAGTGTATATGAATATGCTGGAATTATACCCGGGAACAGTATAGAGTGGAATGCCAGGTTGTCCGTAGGATTGGCTCTATGGATTGTTAAACCCTGCGAGTTTGATTATGTATTCAAACTCGGCGCATGACTCACACATGTGTGCTGGGACCTAATTGCTTAACAGTAATAGGCTCGGTAACTGGCTGTTAGGTATGGTGGTTGTTCTAACATGTCACGAGTCCTATCTAGAAACAGATTGATTTATCTGAAATTTGGAGTCAATATAAAGGTCCCACCCTCTAGCCTCAATATGCATTGTGAGCGGCACTGATAAGGCAAAGGAATAGAGGGTAGGCCGAAATTGCTCCAACCCTAATTTTCCTACAGGTAGAGCCTGGGCAGCTGCTTGACCTTGTCGGGCTGAAGCTCCGCCACTGAACAGACAGACATGAAATCGTCATGCTAAGAACCCCGCCAACGAGGAGAAACCGTATATCGGACGAGCCAGACCTGCATCACGCAAACATACACGAAAACCGACCGGGCCACAGAAGATCCACACGCCCTCAGCGCTAGACACACCATTGGAGCGGGGATAGGGCGGGTAGGAGCTTATTCTGAGATCAGAATGTCACCGTCGACTCACCATCTTGAAGAATACACTGAATATCCAAAAGAAAAAGAACGAAAACCCTCTCGTCGGCAAGGAGCCGTGGTCCACCGCACCTCCAAGGCCTCATGGGCCGCCTCTCCCTCTAGCAGTCGTACCGGTTCGGTTCAGACATGTGCCTCGTCGTAATTTGTGTTGTCTTTCGTTGCACAAGTACATAGAGCGAGACAAAACATATTTTTTCTAACTGATGGATGCATGGAATTTTTTTAATCGAGTAAGGATTATATTCGACAACATTAACTAGATAATAGGGTAATTAAGTCCATAGACTAAAAACAACTCTAAACAAAGCGAAACTTACATCCAACAATCTAGGCCTCAAAATTCTCATCAAAGACGTAGCCAAATTCGCCGTAGTTGCACCACTCTAGCTCTCACCAACGATGGCAAAACATCAAGAAATTCAGCCACTGGGGTACATGTTAAAACCTGTGGATGGCCAAACCCACTTGAATCAATGGAGAATAGTAATCATGCTAAGCGAGTTAGGGGGGAACTATCCCGATCTATACAGACGTTTGCACCAACATAGCCAGATTAGGTTGGCGACCTTGCTTGCATATAGGTAGAAAGAAGGTTGGTTTGATAAGACCCATTATCGCCGGTGATGCCGGCCCATGGAGCCGGGTAAAATGTAAAGGAACAAGAACTAACACGTCGTCTATGGAACACAACGGGACAAAGACTCACAAGACCCTCGGCAACACCGGACCAAATGGCGTTACCGGCATGGGACTGGATCTGCAAGACTTTTATTCAGCACAACACCTCCATCACCATCGTGATTCTAAATGACAACTCAAATCCTAAACCAAAGAAATCTTCCTATACACCAGATGAGAGACGAGTGAAATTTGCACGCATGTGTGTCATAAGTTATTATAGATGCATATTTTTCCCTTCTAAATTATACTAGTATTTTTGTTTATGCCTTCCAACAAACACGACACTAACTACTTGTCGAGGCCTCGAGGATGCACACAACAAATAAACTCAATTTCTTGACAATATCAGGAGATAAGTATGGCCTCGACGAGCTCCAAATAAATTAAGAAAGGAAAGGAAAGGAAAGAATATGCAACGGAGGAATCATTATCCTTTTGAATAAAGTTTATGCAAAACGTAGATGCTTCGTTATCCTTTGATTTGTTATCATTTATTTGCCGAATGCTTCACTCATGCAAAAATACCATCTCGGTCAATCCCAAATTAAGGACCGATGAAATTAACCCTTTCGATCCCATAAACTGTGGTAGAAGAAGAAGCATGCTGTGCATATGGATCTCACCTGTGAGCAATCGGGCAGCCGGTAAAATCCGTTAAACTAAGTTGTGTTACCTCCTTCTTCTTTTTTTGGATAATTTAGCTCTCCTAATTCACCTCCTGATCCATGCCACGGCAGACGGCCACGGATCGAAGAGAATCGACGGAGATGGAGGCGAGCGGGGAATTCCAGAGGGATTGCACTGATCTTGCTTGCATACACCGATCTGCAACGATAGGCATGCAGCGGCAGCTCATGATCAATGCGATCCCTTTGGAATTCTCCACTAGCTTCCCGATGCTTGCTTGCGAGCGAAGCTCGATCCATGAACCAAATTCCCTTTTTTGCATGGCAACTATCTGGCTGAGCTAGTAGGTTAGCTAGGTAGAAGAGGAGAGGCCGGGGGTTTATAATACCATGGCAAATTGGCACTGGTACCATGGACGGATGGAGCAAGATATGTAGAGAGAGAAAAGGGGTGTTGAAGAATGAAGATAGAGAAGGAATGGGCGTTGAAGCTGAGAGCTACAGGGAAGGAGATTGCTTTGGTAGCTGCTAGCCAGCAGCAGCCTCGTACACCCGGCTATAATTAGCTAGGCAAGCTCACACTTTGTACGTGAGAGTGAGAGGGGGGGGGGGGGGGGGGGGGGGGGGGGGGGGGGGGGGGGGGGGGGGGGGGGGGGGGGGGGGGTGGGGGGGGGGGGTGGGGGGGGGGGGGGGGGGGGGGGGGGGGGGGGGGGGGGGGGGGG